>OV884009.1:104162462-105362462 GCA_930367205.1 Acanthosoma haemorrhoidale | reverse complement strand
AATCCATCTCTTGTTTACAAACACTAACACAATGGGGTTTAAATTAATCTGTAGACATTTCTCTTTGATTTACATTATATTATATATTTCAGTGTATTGCGAGTTGTTTAAGTGTTTGTGTATTTTTTTACTGTAAATGGAATCTGAGCAATTACGAGCTATTAAGCAATTATACTTGCACATAATGCTTTTGAAGCCTTTCGAAACATCAATATGGTTATATCGTTGACGCTACAGTGAATGAAAGAACTACGAGTATATCGGTGGTTCTATAAGTTTCAATCCTGCAATGCAAGTCTCTAGAATGATTTGAGAGGAAGGCCAGAAACGAAGCTGAATGATGATGAATTAAAGGCTTTAGTAGATACCAATCCACATCAGACAAGTAAAGAACTTTCAAAACACTTAAACGACAACCGTACTCTGTTGTATGACACCTTCATGCTATTGGGGAAACATGGACCACTGGCTGCCACACGATCTGACTGGACGCCAGAACTTTGTTGAAATGTTTGTCAATTAACTTTTAAAAAATGGCGTGATATGAAAATTGACTTTTTCCCAAATCCGTCATATTCACCTGACTTGTCGCCAACTAGCATTTTTTCAGAGCGTTTGACCAATTTTTTAAAAACAAAATACTCCAAAATGAACACAAGGTAAAATTTTTATTTCTATAATTTATTGATTCCAGCCAATAATCTTTTTTGAAGAAGGGATAAAAAAACCTTCCTGGGCGTGTGGAGAAATGTATTGAAGCTAACGAAAGGCATTTTGAATACAGACGATATCGTTAAAATTTGTTTTTTCTTTCGTTTGCCTCATAGCCTAGGACCTGACATTTCATCCCTTCCAACCCAATAATTGTGAATGGACGTTGCTCAATTCATTGCTGGTTGTCATCGAATCAGTATAATTTGTTATATTTCGTGTTTAGTAACGAGGGGCAAGGGGCCAAGTCAGAAGGGGATTTGGAAAGTTAAGTCTAGGCTAGGACAGGTACATGGTATGACCCATTTCCTCTTTATCATCAAACAGGCAGCGATAGGTTTTTCCCAAGCGATATTCAAATGAAGAGTCCTTTGAATAACTCTGAATAAATTTAAGATAATGAAGAAGTTTTAATAATTAATTCCGACTAATATGAAAATTTTTTTTATACCATGCACAACTCGTTTTGAAACAGAAACAAAGTTTCTCACATATTTCATAATACAATATGTGTCACAGTTATCTTGTGTCTTTTCATTTAATGAAGTAAAAACTTTCTATTTTATAACAAAGTTTTGTGCTGTATCATTTGAAGATTTCTGTATTTGTTATGTACTAAGGTGGTCTGTTAATCAATTGTAATTATAATAACACTTATTGAATCGAAAAATCTTTCCTAACTCAAATCAGAAACTGGTACTCGCTTATGTAAGTAAAATTATTTTTTTTTCCTTTATACAGTATTGATGTTTTGTTAACGTGCGTGAAATGTCATCTGGAGGCTCTTATTACGTATTCCATTACCGATGGCATGAATGTTTTCAAACACTTAACATAGCATCACAAGGGTAATTAATTAATTACTTGGGGATAAAAAATAAATATTTGCCGATCATATTGAGTATTAAGGCCAGAATTAATATTTGAAAAAAAAAGTAGGTTAAGTTTGGTTTTAATCACAGATTATAGTTCTGTCATTTTAATTTCTTTAAAAAAAAAACTTTATGCTGTGTCAACAGTTTCTATTTTGAAAGAGTTACATAAATGAAACTGCTTAAATATTTTTTAGAAAATATTTAGAAGAATTTATTTATTAAAATTTTTAATTTAGAGATGATAAAATATGGTTTAAATGTATTCATATTATCAAATATGTACTGTAAATTCTGAGCTATAGCCGTAGTCACTTGGAAGGTGGCGTTCCTGTGTCACCATCGCATTCCTCAACATCAATAGTGACCCATTATGCATATTTTTAGGGTTTCTTCATTTAAACACAACTTTTTTAGTTGTGTATTATATTTAGCACTATTATATAAACACTTCAAATTGTTTTTGTTTCTTAATCAAATATATTTTTATCATTAGTTTAGATTATAAGATAAACATTTGCGAATACATTTTTTTTTTTTATTCTTTTTAACATTATTACAGACCAGGCCATGGCAATTTATTTTTATTTTTAATTTGTAAAGCAGCTTTGTGTTGGCAGTTATTGGTTATTGTTTTTTTCCATACAGTCCAAATCTGCATTTAGCGTTCACGTATCTAAGCGTACACGTGGAGTATGGCTTCTAATTATAGATGATCAAATCCCATCGGCCAAGCCTTAGGGTGTTAATTACAATCTGCCTTATTAGGCAATAAGTAATTGTGATAAACGTTCTCATTCATACAGTATTTACAAACAGCCCAGAGACCTCCCAAATCCACCAGGTTGTCACCTTCCCCGCATGGGAAAGAGGAAGCGGAGTCTTGGGAAGTCTCCCACGCTCCTCCGTCAGCCACGTCACCGGATACCAGCCAATATAGCCTGACGAAGAGCACGAGAGCCACATACGCTCAGGACATGATCGGAGAAACTGGCCGTTGCCCGGACTCCCACTGAACGCATTTATATCAGGTCACGAGGCCACTGCCACTTTAGTCTCCGAGGAGGATTATAGGTATGAGCGGCGAAGTGTAATGACTGTGTTAGGGAATTAGGTGTGGTTGGATAGGTTACTATGGAATTTCATAAACTTGGAGGGGATTTCTTCAAGAATGTAAGGTATATTAAGATCGTTATGAAGGGTTTTGTTGCTGACGTAATAAGGGGCATTTACTATTATTCTCAGGACTTTTGATTAAAAGGATTGGATACCATTGGGCTCCGTATGTCCAGATTTTTGGATGTTTTGATAGGAGTTTTTCAGATATTTTTAAGAGGATAGGGAGTATGCTGATTGGACAGTAATATGAGGCGTCATTGGGTGGTTTACTGGGTTAGGCAACTAGGAAAATAATGGAATGTTTCCAAGGAGAGGAAAGTGCGTCGTTCGGGTAATACAATTGTAAATGTTGGTTAGGAAGATTATGGCTTTAGGAGGAAGTTGTTGGAGAATTTGAGGAGTAAGGCGATCATATCCAGAGAATTTATGGTAATGTAAGTTTTTCAGAAGGTATTTGACCTCAGAGGGGTTAATGTCTTGTGGTGGAAGTGAAAGAGGAATAGGTGATGTGAGGAAATCATCAACAGTTTTGCCATGATTATGGTTTCGATGAGAAAGGTGAGGTGTGAAAGTACGGGAAAGATGCAGAGTGAATTTGGGTGTTTCAATGAGATTTGAAGAGCAATTTTTAGAGAGTTTGGTTTTATCATAAAGTTCGATTCACACTTGCACTCAAGTCAGGTCAAATAAAGTCAAGGCAGGGCAAAGATCAAAATCACTATACACGTAATCCAATTGGAGCTTTTTTTTTTTAATTCCTATTTCTTTATTTTATAACATAAAATACATATATAGAAACAATTAGAGCATTCTCGCTTCAAGTCGGAGCAAGGCAGGTCCTCAGAGATCAATCAACAGTGGCCAAGAACGAAGCGCTCCTGACTAGATTTGACCGAACTCCTAAATTATTTCACCACCGAACCCTCCTCTGCGCTTAAAATTGTTTCAAAAAATGACACTTGTTCATAATTTTTTTTATGTGTGTGTGTTATTTGTCGTAAATTCGTGATGAGACACCTAATAGAATATCGCCTTATATATTTTTGTACAGAAATACTCCTTCACATAGGACAGGCGTCCATACGAGTATTCCTCAACTTGCATCTTCCAGCACCTAGGAATTGTTACATTTTTTTTTCTCTTAAAATCCATTTATAAATATTTGCTACATAATTTAACAATTATCTATTACATATTATATGAAAAGGCAAATTAATTAATTATTATAAATGAATTAGTTACTAACTAAACATACATACATTCATTAATTATTAGAAATTCGGTAGAAAATATAACCATATTTGTAAAGTAACAGATAAATGCAATAATATAGAATAATTAAGTTTAAAAAAAAATACTGTTTTTACAAAGGTGTTTAACCGTGTCTAGTATCTAGTATGAAGTAAACAGAATGTTGTCTATATAATTTCCAACTTAGTTCCTTCGCCATATTGACCCATCCTATTGATGTTCCGTACGTATAAACAATATTAAAAGTAGAGAAATACTGCGTAAGATTTCTAGTCTGTTTACTTTGCTGGATGGTGAAATGGCCGGATGTACTACAACCGGAAACGGGCACCAATCAGCTGTTGGGTCTAACTGTGCGGAAAATTATCCACTGCCTTCTAGATATGCAGCCGAGATGCCGGCACGAAAGCTGAATCCTAAATCAAACCAGAAGGTAGGACAGCCCTGCGTGGAAGTGACGGAAAGGAAAGATCCAAGTATCCAAGTGGATTAAAAATACAGCAATGTTGACAAGTATGTCCAAGTACTCGAATTAGAAGTGAACCTTGTTAAAGATGTCCAAGTACTTGATCCTCCAAACTACTTGACCAACCAAATTATTATTAATAGTCTCGCCATTTATAAAAAATTTTTTTTTTACAATCCAACATATTTCATCAATTATGAACATTGGTACAATTGATTTTACCCATTATATGTGCTTATGTAGGTTTTAAATATTTTAATTTTATTTACTATTTGTTGAGTAATTTTTAGTATTATTTGTCGTATTTTTTATCATGTTTTTAAAAATACATCGTGTCTTCTGTTGTAGCTACCAGAAAATGACCAGATTGTCTTGACTTGTTCTATAACTAAAATGGAATAGTTTGGGCAGATGTATTTACAGCAGGTCACGAGGTGACTGCTGCTTCAATCTTCGAGAAGGATTATAGGGATGCGTTGGGCTGTATAATGACTGTTCTTGGGTATTAGGATGATTGGACAAGGTTTGGTGAAATTTCGCACATTTTAAAGGGATGAGATCCAGGTTTTATAAGCGTAAAATAGGATCAAGGCGAATGGTTCCGTTGCTGGCACAATAAGGATCATTAACTGTTATTCGCAGGACTTTCAATTGAAAGGATCGGATACGACTGTTTCGTTGTGACACATTATTATAGTCCATATTGCTTTTAGTGTGTATTTGTAAATTATTAGTTTATTTTCTATAGAGATATGGGATCTCCTTTGAACTAGTCTATAGAGTTGTCCAAAGTGTCTGCTTAGTTCTTGTCTTTTAAATATTGTAGGTGGATTCCATATTACTCTTTTGTCAAATACTGTATTGTATCACATACGGGACGAGGAATGAATTAATAAAGAACTGATGGACATGATTTACAATCTCAGGGTGCATTTTTCTTCACTAACCTTGATCCATTATTTGTTGCACCATTGCTAACCCCCCGTGTGAGGAATCGTCCTCAGGAAGGGGCAAAAAAAGAAAAAAAAAGAGTTACACTAATGTTTAATGTTGTGAAGGTTATGGGATCCCGTTTATAGATTTGGGTGGGATGACAGGACTGCTGTTCTGAAATGTCTTCGGCATGAATGAATGAAATTGAGAGTAGAGGAGGCATCAGTGGTTTAGAGATACTCAAGAGTAGGGCCCAGAGCACTGCCCTGAGGAACTCCTGCTTCTGTGGGATTGTATTTAGAACACTGTAAGCCACAGCGGACTTGAAAAAAACGGCTCGAAAGGTAAGACTGCATGAATAAAAAAAGGCCTGTGATAAATATGTACTTCGTCTGTAAAATGAACCAGTCAATACTGTTGAATTTCAATGGCCGAAAATGGGAGACAAACAACTCAGCAGTATTATTGAACAGTCTTAAGCGGAGGAGGCCAAAATAGAGAGTGGGTGTAAGAAACCAAAAATTAAACCTGATTAGTAAACGAGCCAATAAGCTAACTTTTAAGTTCCAGTTAAAAAATAATTTCAGATTTTCATTTTGGATTATCTACCATATAGGACACATAGATATTAATTGATAGATATGAGTATTATAATGAAAAACAATGGGAATTCCATATTGTTCGTTCTGATTTAAATTTGTTTTTGTATCAATATTGTAGCTATTTTTCCAATAATTTTCTTTTCGCTACATACATTAAATTTAGTGACTGCGATTGTTTAGCAAATAAAATAGAGAGTTTTCGATTAATAACTACTTGATATTATTGATTGAAAATGGATTCATAATCATTTAATACATTTTTAAAAAACTCAAGGCGATTCCTCAAGTATCCCCATATTTAATGGAGCCATGTAAGTATCCCTAAATACAATGGAGCCCTGCAAGTATTACTAGATACAATGGAGCCCTGCAAGTATTTCTATATATAATTCCTTTATTGTGCTAAAATTACAATCTGCCTTGCTAGGCAATAAGTAATTAAGATGTACTATCATTCATACCATATTTACATTTCATCATTCACTCGCTCATTCATTCAGGACATGATTGGAGAAACTGGCCATTGCCAGGACTCCCACTGTCACTTGATTATAGCAGGTCACGAGGCCACTGCCGTTTCAGTCTCCGAGGAGGATTATAGGGATGAGTGGCGCAGTGCAATGACTGTGCTACAGGATTAGAGTGGTTGGAAAGGCTACTGTGGAATTTCATAAACTTGAAAGGGATGAGTTCTAGAATGTAGGGTATATTAAGGTCGGTATGAAGGGTTTTGTTGCTACATAATAAGTGGAATTTACTATTGTTCTCAGGACTTTTGATTGAAAGGATTGGATACGCTTGATGTTAGACTTTTTTGCTGTCCCCCATAGCTCTATTCCGTATGTCCAGATCGGTTTAAGTATAACTTTGTAGATTAGTAATTTATTTTATATTAAGAGATGGGATGCCCTTGGAAGTAGTCTGTACAGTTGTCCAAACCGTCAGTTTAGTTTTTATATTTTTAGCCTCGTATGTGGATTCCATGTCAGCCGTTTGTCGAGATGGAAGCCTAAGTACCGTACTATCTTGGATACAGGGAGAGGAATGGAATTAAAAAAAAAACTAGTGGACAAGACTTGCGGCAGAGGATGAAGGTAATGTGGGAACATTTTGCTTCATTAACTTTGATCCGCCATTGGTTGCACCAATACTCGATCTCGTCAAGGTGTTTTTGAAGGTTATGGGATGCTATGTCGGGGTCTGGGTTAGATGACAAGACTGCAGTGTCATCTGCAAATGTGGCCAAGAAGGTATTGGAAGTAGAGGGGACATCAGCAGTGTATAGGTTGTAGAGGATGGGACCCAGGACACTGCCCTGTGGAACTCCTGCATTTATAGGATAGTAGTTTGAATATTCTAAACCACAGCGGACTTGGAAGAAGCGGTTTGAAAGGTAGGACTGTAGGATTAGGAAAAGGGTCTGTGGTAAATATCTATTGAGCTTGTAGAGCAAACCTGCGTGCCAAACCCTGTCAAAAGCTTGAGCTATATCGAGAAAGGCAGCAGTGCAATACTGTTTGGTTTCAAGGGCTAAGGAGATGTGATCAACAACGCGAAGGCCTTGTTGAGCAGTGGAGTGCCGTTGGCGGAAACCAAACTGGTGTGTGGGAAAAAGGTTTTTGGATTCAATAATTGGAAGTAGAGGTTTTAGGCAAGTATTTCTAGAAACAATGAGGACTTGCAAGTATCTCTGGATACAATGGAGCCCTGCAAGTATCTCTAGATACAATGGAGCCATGTAAGTATCCCTAGATACAATGGGGCCATGCCAGTATCCCTAGATACAATAGGTCCTTATAAGTATCCTTAGATACAATGATGACCTGCAAGTATCTTTAGATACAATGGAGCCCTGCAAGTATTCCTAGATACAATGGGGACCTGCAAGTATCCCTAGATACAATGGAGCCATGCAAGTATTCCTAGATACAATAGGTCCTAGTAAGTATCCTTACAAAATATTTACAAAATATAGATTTTCCCCTTTTGGGGGGTAAATGGGTAGGGTAATGGAAAGACTAGAGAGGGAGACAGGTGCGGGGGTCTCCTTTACTCGTAGCGGAGGAATCAAGCAATAGTGCCCTACTCACTGCTTGTGAACTCCCAGTCTGACCTATCCCTACCAACGCCTACTGTCACCTCCAAGTGGTACCCCCTGGGGAGTCCGATGGACTCGCGGACGACAGAGGCGGGATCTCCCCATGGAATCCATGTGGAGATCTCTTAAACACCCAAGCCAAGTGTAGAGGAGCTCGAGCTGTGGCTGAATGGCAGGGGGTGTATAAAAATGCACTGTCTCTAATCGACCCCCTTGGGGCACCAGGCGCACCCCATTGTATTAAATGCCCTCTGCAGGGAGAGGGGGCAGTACCTGCAGAGTAACTTCCCCCGCATTCGTGGGAACAAAATGAGTACCAGCACAAAAAACAATGAAAATGAAGATATGGAGGAGCTGGTCAGCTTGATCAGCGGAGAGGACTCAGCCCAGGGGCCTTCAATGGACCTTGGTGCTGAGGTAATGGACGACGAAGCCTCTATGAGCTCGCTTGCGACGCTTGTAGAGGAGGTAAGCGAATCGGTAATGGAGCAAGAGAGCTTGGCGCCTGGTAGGGACGCTGCATCCAAGGATGTAGGCGAGACCTCCAAGCACAAGTTCTCTGGAGCCCAGAGGAAGAAGTGGAGGAGGGCAATGTTGGCTGGAGGGCCACCTGAGGATCCGGCCGGACTTCCAGGACCTTCGGGGTCCGGGAATACGGCAGGGTCTGGGTGCGCTCCAGAGAAAAGGATTAGGTCCTCACCCGGTACCTCTGCGCCTATGGCAAAGAGGCATAGGGGTGGGGATGCTAGCATTGCATCCTACGCGATTGCTGCCGGAGGAAGCAGGGTGGCGATTATCCCTAGTGGATATCCGTCCACTCAGCTGACGAAGGAGAATTGTGAGGAAATGAAGGGCCAGCTGATGAAATTTGTCGATCAGCTGGAAGAAGAGAAAGGGACACAGGCTGAATTCAGCGGAATTTACCCACATGTGGGAGCCTGTGTCATAATCTGCGACAACCAGGAGACCAAGGACTGGTTGTCGAGTATAGTACCCAATTTTAACATGAGTGGGGATCTGGAGCTCCGCGTAGGAAAGGTGGAGGAGCTTCATAAAACCGTGAAGGTAGGAACCTTCATTACAGGAGAAATGCCTCTGGAAGGACAGTTCATGAAGAGGATCAGGACCCAAAACTCTAGGGTACCTGATATCGGATTATGGAGACTCCTGGGCACCAAGGTGGAGAAGCATGGCTTCTTTGCGATCCTGTCTGCCCCAGAGACTAGCATGGAATACCTTGAGAAGCGGAAGCTTAAGCTGAACTATGGGTTCACTAAGGTCGCTCTCAGGGTATTGGATAAGAAGAAGCCGCTAAAAGCAGTACAGGAGAGGAAGGCGGCTGATAAGGTGGAGGAGGCAAGGAGCGATCCTGAGGTGGAGGAGTTGAAGGGGATCGCTACAACGAATTTGCCAACTCCAAAGGATGGCCCCAAGGCGATGAATATGGCGGCTGCGGGGGGTGGCCCCGTGGCGGGGGCTCGGGGGCGCGCTGGGTCTGGGCCCTCTGTGATGGGGAGGCCTGGGTTTGGCGCTGTCTCCCGGCGTCCGCCTCGGGGTGGCCCTCCGGGGGCCGGCGGGCACTGATCATGGTGGTGAGGCTGCTGCAAATTAATCTGCACCACTGTATTGCAGCATGTGGTGTTCTGCAGCAGTATGTGAGAGGTAAGGATATTGATATTATTCTAATACAAGAACCTTACCTGTATAAGGGCAGGATGGGGGGGCTGGCGATGCGTGGGTATGAGATTATTTCTGTGCCCGCGCGTGCCAGAGCCTGTATCCTGCATAAGAGCAGTCTTAAAATGCTGCCTCTATGGCAATATTGTTCTAGAGATTTAGCAGCAGCTCAAATGGCCCTCAACGAGGGAAATCAAGGTGGGAGGTTGACGATTGCATCGGTCTACCTCCCATATGAAGAAGGAGTCCCGACCGAGGCACTTAGTAAGCTAACGGAAGGGACTGGCTTAAGGGGCGAGCTTATAGCAGCGCTTGACGCGAACGCTCACCATCAGCTCTGGGGGAGCAAGAACAACAACCAGAGAGGTGAGTGTTTAGTAGAGTACATAACTAGTAATGACCTAGACATTCTAAACAGAGGCAATATTGCCACTTTTAACAATAGAATTAGATCTGAGGTCATTGACATAACCCTTAGCACACGCACTATAAGCCTAAGGGTTAAAGGCTGGCATGTCTCTGAAGAAGAGTCATGCTCAGATCATAGATGCATTAGATTTGATCTAAGTGGTAACATCACGTCCGAAGCCGTGTATAGGAATCCCAAACTTACAAACTGGGAAACCTACTATACACAGCTTGAGGAGGAGGTCAAATGCTGTCCTAGAGTGGTGAGTAGCAACTGGCATTTGGAACATTTAAACTTAACATTGACTGAGGCAATAATTAAGTCATACACTGGTAATAACACTGTATGTAATGTTAGATCCAACAGGAACTGTCCCTGGTGGAACAATGAACTTGGCAAGTTAAGAGCTCTTACACGTAAACTCTTTAACGCGGCCAAAAGATCAGGCAGATGGGACACTTATAAACGTGCACTCACTGATTATAACAAAGAAGTCAGAAAGGCTAAAAGAAGGGCGTGGAAGAAATTTTGTAGCGAAATAAACGATACAACTTCCATGTTTAGAGTAAATAGGATCTTATCCAAGCAGTCTGACAGGGGAGTATTGGGCTCCGTCAGGGTGGGAGGGGGCTATACGGATTCTGAGGAGGGAACCCTCGGTGCCCTGGCGCGCGAGCATTTTCCTGGCTGCGGACTGATGGATACGATTAATAATGACCCTACCAACTGTGAACACACTAGTTGCAAGGGCAACTGGGCAGAAGCAAATAAAATTATCAATTCTGCAAGAGTGGAGTGGGCAATTAATTCTTTTGCTCCCTTCAAATCATCTGGTATTGATGGGATATTCCCAGCCTTGCTACAAAAAGGCCTACCAGTAATTAGGCCCCTTATACTTACCTTGTTAAGGGGAAGCTTGGCACTGAGCTATATTCCAGTAAGCTGGAGGATGGCAAAAGTGTGTTACATACCAAAACCTGGGAAAGAGTCCTATGACGAACCCAAGTCTTACAGACCAATATGTCTGACTTCATTTTTAATGAAGACCTTGGAAAAGGTCATAGACAGACATATTAGGGATGGAATACTGGTAGAACGACCGCTCCATAGCGCTCAATTCGCATACCAGGCAGGAAAATCCTGTGAAATTGCTCTCCACCACCTGGTTTCCAGGATTGAGAGATCCCTAGTTCATAAAGAAATAATGGTAGGCATCTTTGTTGATATAGAAGGTGCCTTTGATCGCACACCCTATAACACTATGGCATCGGCCTTAGAAAGAAAGGGGATTAGTTCCTTAGCCTCTAGCTGGATAAACACCATGCTAGAGAATAGGATTTTACAATCACAATTGGGACAAACCAAACTGTGGATGAAGCCAGTGGGAGGATGTCCACAGGGAGGGGTGTTATCTCCATTACTGTGGTGTTTGGTCGTTGACTCATTGTTAACAAACCTAAACTCTGCAGGGTTCTACGCACAGGGATATGCTGATGACATTGCTGTGCTCATAGGGGGCAAGTTCTCAGAAACCATTTCTGAGTTGCTTTCCGCATCGATGGATCTTTTGAGGGATTGGTGTGAAGAGAATGGTTTAGGAATCAATCCCCAGAAGATAAATCTCTGTATCTTCACTAACAAAAGAAATGCTATAGTTAGACCACCCTATATAGGGGGGACACAGGTAAGCATTTGTAGTGAGGTAAAGCATCTAGGGGTTACTCTGGATAGTAAATTGGACTGGTCTAAACACATCAGGAATACTACTATGAAGGCACTACGATGCCTCTATGCATGTAAAAGGGCTGTGGGTAGGACCTGGGGACTACAACCCAGAATGTTATTCTGGCTATATACCGCAGCAGTGAGACCAATGGTGCTCTATGCCTCTATGGTGTGGTGGCACAGAGGTAGCATTAGTAAAAATAGAACTTTGCTTGGCAAATTACAGAGGCTTTCATGTCTCATGATTACTGGTGCCATGAGTACAACTCCTACTGCTGCAATGGAAGTCTTATTGAACTTGAATCCACTGCACATGGAAGTAGAAGCGCAAGCCTTGAACGTGGCTTACAGACTTGCGAAATCAGGAACAAGATCCAAAGTCATGACCCACATGGGGCATGGGAACTTGTTCAGAAGAATTGATGAGGACGAGGTGCTGGCAATGCACTCTGACCTACAAGTTAAGAAACACACAGACGTCTTATACTGTGCGGTAAACACAAAGACCAAACCACATAAACTGTGTAATGGGATTAATTGCTATACAGACGGCTCACTAACAGAAAACGGATCAGGGGCCGGCATATGGAGGAAAGATAAACCAGAATCTGGGATTTCTATTCCTTTAGGTAGACACACCTCGGTCTTTCAGGCCGAAGTGATGGCGATCAATGTCTGTACCCAAACCTTAATTGGGGAGGGTGTAAGAAACAGACTGATCACAATTTTCACGGATAGCCAGGCAGCCATTGGCGCCCTGAGAAGCTATACGACCAGATCTTATTTGGTTGAGGAGTGTAAAAACAACCTAAACACACTCTCGCTAGCCAATAAGGTTAGAATCGACTGGGTGCCAGGACACACAGGCATCACAGGCAATGAAAAGGCAGATGGCCTTGCAAGGGTGGGCTCAGAACAGACACCTCTTGCACCTGAACCCATATGTGGTATCAGCCTCAGCTACGCTAAAAGGCGTATAAAATTAGCTTTAGAGGACAGGGCAAGACTCTCTTGGAGAGAAACTAAGAAACAGGAACACTCGAAACTGTTTCTTGATGGACCCTGTAAGAAAAGAAGCTCAGTACTTCTATCAATGGACAGGTGGACACTCAAAAGTGTGACAGGACTCTATACAGGTCACTGTCGGTTAAACAAACACCTCTTTAATTTGGGGATAGTGGGATCACCAATCTGCAGATTCTGCAAGAAAGAGGGAGAAACGGCACGTCACATAATATGTGACTGTGATAACCTAGCTAGAAGGCGATACCTTCACTTTGGTAGTGATCGCATTGTAGACCCCAAACTATGTGAACTGATGGATCCACTCAGTATCCTCAGATTTGCAAAGGCCGTAGGCCTGTCACATATATAGGACAGGGACATGGACGGCGCACAATAGGTCTCACTGAGGCCGCGGTGCACAAATGCCGGAACAAATAATAAAAAAAAAAAAAAAAAAGTATCCTTAGCTACAATGATGACCTGCAAGTATCTCTAGATACAATGGAGCCCTGCAAGTATTCCAAGATACAATGGAGCCCAGCAAGTATTCCTAGATACAATGGAGCCCTGCAAGTATTCCTAGAAACAGTGGGAACCTGCAAGTATTCCTAGATACAATGGAGCCCTGCAACTTTCCCTAGATACCATGGAGTCCTACAAGTATCCCTAGATACGATGGGGACCTGCAAGTATCTCTAGATACAATGGAGCCATGTAAGTATCCCTAGATACAATGGAGCCCTGCAAGTATTCCTAGATACAACGGAGAGCCCTGCAAGTATTCCTAGATACAATAGAGTCCTGCAAGTATTCCTAGAAACAGTGGGAACCTGCAAGTATTCCTAGATACAATGGAGCCATGCAAGTATTCCTAGATACAATAGGTCCTTGTAAGTATCCTTAGCTACAATGATGACCTGCAAGTATCTCTAGATACAATGGAGCCCTGCAAGTATTCCAAGATACAATGGAGCCCAGCAAGTATTCCTAGATACAATGGAGCCCTGCAAGTATTCCTAGAAACAGTGGGAACCTACAAGTATTCCTAGATACAATGGAGCCCTGCAACTTTCCCTAGATACCATGGAGTCCTACAAGTATCCCTAGATACGATGGGGACCTGCAAGTATCTCTAGATACAATGGAGCCATGTAAGTATCCCTAGATACAATGGAGCCCTGCAAGTATTCCTAGATACAATGGAGAGCCCTGCAAGTATTCCTAGATACAATGGGGAGCCATGTAAGTATCCCTAGATACAATAGAGTCCTGCAAATATTCCTAGAAACAGTGGGAACCTGCAAGTATTCCTAGATACAATGGAGCCCTGCAACTTTCCCTAGATAGAATGGAGCCCTGCAAGTATCTCTAGATACAATGGAGCCCTGCAAGTATCTCTAGATACAATGGAGCCCTGCAAGTATTCCTAGAAACAGTGGGAACCTGCAAGTATTCCTAGATACAATGGAGTCCTACAAGTATCCCTAGATACAATGGAGCCCTGCAACTTTCCCTAGATAGAATGGAGTCCTACAAGTTTCCCTAGATGGATTTTTAATTGCCCTTGTTTGTGGACATCGGTACATCGGAAAATAAGTCTGTGTAGTCCATTAATTCATTAAAATAAATATTAATTTTATTTATTATTTTTGAGGGCGATGATATATTTAAATTAATACACAAGATGATAGATTTTCTCAATTACCAATTAATTGATTCATGACACGTGATCTTAACTGTACAAGCGTATGTTAACTCAATATTAACTGCATATAAGGATATTATATTGTCCTCAAAAAAAGATACCACCTACCTGTTGTTTCAGGTACATTAATACATCCCAGAACACCCCAGGTTTGCTATTGTGTGTGTATGCGTGTTATCAAAACTGGTTAAGGAACATGCAAAATTTCATGCCGTTAACAAAATCACTGGTCAAGTTAAAGTTGCATACACGATCTGAATAGCCGTTTTAATGGCTTTGTGTAAATACAGTTCAATACAACAAAACAAGCTTTGTGCTGTTATCATCAACTCATAATTAGAACCTGAGAGTTAGTAACATGAATCGACAATTAAACCAGAGAATATTTCTGGAAATGTTAAGGTAAAAATTTTGAGAGCCAGTACAAACCACTGAAAATGTAGCAGCCTCCATAAAACATGGCTAACTGATCTTAGTTGACAAATAAGTAGGTGTTAAAAAATTGTTTTTTTTTGGATTTCACATAGATAGACATCAATGGTAGTTGAGAAAGGAAGATGAAGAGAGGAAGGTGATTACGTGTGGATCACGTGGGCATTTATTGAACTGTATTAAGGTCATTAGAACGGTTATTCAAATCGTGTACGCAACTTTAACTTGACCAGTGCCTGAGCGTCTGTGGCACTCGCGCTCTTGGTCAGCCTCCGCTGGCTCTTATCCAGTGACGCGGCTGACTTAGGAGCGTGGGGGACTTCCCAAGACTCCGCTGCCTCCTTTGCATACGAGGGAGATGACAATCATGTGGACTTGGGGGGCCTCTGGGCTGTTTGTAAATATTGTATGAATGAGCGAGTGAATGATGTTGTAAATATGGTATGAATGATAACATTTATCTCAATTACTTATTGCCTAATAAAGAAGGCAGATTGTAATTTTATCTTAATAAAAAACAAATCGTGTACGCAACTTTAACTTGACCAATGATTTTGTTAACGGCATGAAATTCTGCATGTTCCTTAACCAGCTTTGATAACACACATACACACACAATAGCACATCCTGAGATGTTGTGGAATGTATTAATGTATTATACCTGAAACAACATGTAGGTGGTATTTTTTTTGAGGACAATATAATATCCTTATATACAGTTAAAAATGTAGGCTTCCATCTCGACAAAAGACTGACATGGAACCCACACACGAGGCTAAAAAGACAAGAACTAAACAGACGCTTTGGACAACTGTACAGACTACTTCGAAGGACATCCCATCTCTCAATAGAAAATAAATTACTTATTTACAAAGTTATACTTAAGCCAATCTGGACATACGGCATAGAGCTATGGGGGACAGCAAAAAAGTCGAACATCAAGCGCATCCAATCCTTTCGATCAAAAGTCCTGAGAACAAAAGTAAATGCCCCTTATTACGTCAGGAACAAAACCCTTCATAATGATCTGAATATACCCTACATTCTTGAATTCATCCCTTCCAAGTTCATAAAATTCCATAGTAACCTACCCAGTTGGGTGGTTGGGTGGTTACCCTAATTCCCTAGCACAGTCGCTGCACTGCACCAATCATCCCTATAATCCTCCTCGGAGACTAAAACGGCAGTGGCCTTGTGACCTGCTATAAATAAAAAATAAGTGATAGTGATATACAGTTAATATTGAGTTAACATACGCTTATACAGTTAAGATCACGTGTCATGATTAAATTAATTGATAATTGAGAAAATCTATCATCTTGAGTATTAATTTAAATATATCATCGCCCTCAATAATAAGAAATAAAATTAATATTTATTTTAATGAATGAATGGACTGCACAGACTTATTTTCCCCTCTCTTTTAACCGGAGGCTTCCTCTCATTGGGAAAAGTGTGCAGAGACATTGCTAAAAAGGGACAAGGCTACTAGGTGAAGATGTGGTTTTGGTGTAGTAAACCTTGGCAGATAGAGAGAGGAGCACCCAAAATTTCCACCAGTCATCTCGAGAGAGAGAAGAAGTGTGACCATCTACCGTGACCGGCTGACACATCGCTTCCGCCCTCAGTCCGTTAGTCCTCTTCCTCTTGCACCTCCTCCTTTCACACCACTTATATACACCACCGCATAAATGTTATACCTCATATCATACAGATGAAAATATGTTTAGTCTGTTTTAATTCACTAGCAATATCTTACAACAACTGGGCATATCAGATCGTATGAGAACCCGTCATAACCTCCAACTATAATTAATTACCAAAGAAGTAACTTGTTACTTATTAAGTAACAAAAATTCCTAGCCAGACAATATTTGAATGACTGTGCTGTTAAGTATATGACTTTGTGTTGAGCGAAGTATTTTAAGATGGATATTCATATTTTTTTATATTCTTTAACTATGACTAAAAACAATATAAATCTGGCTCCTCAGAAAGGAACCGTTCTAAAATTGATTATTCTCGGAGCTTCCTCGATACAAATAAACCAAGATTTATTATTTTTATTACTTTATTACCTCGCACCTTCAAAAGGCGTGTATACGCTACATTTATTTAGAATGTGCCTGGGAATTTCTAACCTAGCGCATAGTTTTATAAAAAATTTTCTTTAGCCTGATTTGATAATTCTTTTATATTTAAAGTTCATTAGACCCTCGGCATAATATACATATTCTTGAACCATTCGTCAAGATATTTCATTTGATGTACTATAAAAGTCGATAAAATGATCTGGAGCTCAGGGAACCAACCGAATCAACGTGGCTCAATAGGAACAGTTGGCTTGTCAGCTCGCACTACGTTATATTTTCAAATATCACCTAATAGTTTGCCTCATCTTCACTATCAAGATGATAACCTTCTATAGCTTTCATGTTTAACGTTACAATGACTAATTCGAGTATTTAAATAAGAATTTCAGTCAAGCGGTGGCCGACTATAAATGCTGTCATCCTTAATCGTGTTTGTTGCCACTTTCGCTGATGACACAGCTGTTCTTTCATCCTAGCCAGACCCACTATAGTACACCATAGCCAACAAATTCAACTTCCGAAATGAGCATTGGTGCAACCGATGAAGGACAAAAGTCAACGAAAGGAAATGCACCAACACTACTTTTACGCGGATCATCCCCTCCAGTCCTCTTCGACATTTCTCCTCTTCCCACATAAGACACAGTACGATCCCTTGAATTTCACTTTATAAAATATTAACATTGAACCCACATACACCTATACAACCCCCCTAATCCCCTAGCACAGTCATTGCACTGCACCACTCATCCCTATAATTCTCCTCGGAGACTAAAACGGCAGTGGCCTCGTGACCAGCTATAAATGCGTAACACTGGATGTCCTGGCAATGGCCAGTTTCTCCAATCATATCCTCAGCGTATGTGGCACTCGCGCTCTTGGTCAGCCTCCGCTGGCTTGTATCCGGTGCAGCTGACGGAGAAGCATGGGGGACTTCGCAAGACTCCGCTTCCTCTTTCACATGCGAGGGAGGTGACAACCATGTGGATTTGGGAGGTCTCTGGGCTGTTTTTAAATACTGCATGAATGAGCGAGTAAATGAAAAATTGTAAATATGGTATGAATGAGAACATTTATCAATTACTTATTGTCCAATGAGGCAGATTGTAAATTTATCATAATAAAGTTGTTATTAATAATTTAAGAAATAAATTTGAACCCTCATACAAGACTTAGAGGACATGACCCAACAGACGGTTTGGAAAACTATATAGACTGCTCAACAGGAAATCCCACCTCACAATAGAAAGCAAAGTACTCAAATATAAAGCCACCCTAAAAACAGTCTGAGCTTACGGAACTATGAACAAAACCCTTAAACATCAAGCGCATCCAATCTAAACCCAAAAATTCCCAGTGTCCACGATCACATTTTCTCAAAATTCCACCCAACTCATTTATCTTGTTCACTTCCATCATACCATAACTCATCTTTGCAACCCTCCTCAGGAATAAAAGCGGAAGTAGACCCATGGCGATCATCTGTAAATATTGAGTCACTGGGAGTTACGGTAGCGGTTCATGTTCAGAGCGTCTGAGGCTCTCGCGCTCTAATGTTAGAGGTAATGTGGCTTAGTGGTATAGCCAAGACCATAGGTTCGTCTTATAGCCAAATGGTATAGCGATAGTTGATATATGTTTCGTGGTAAAGGTCCTAATATTACTTTACATTATATCATGTCAACGATTTAGTTGGTCCATCATCGTTTATCTGCTGCCTATGGAGCCATCACAGAATCAACGCCTCAATAGAAAAAGTTTCCTTATCAAAATACCTTACGACATATTTTCAATTATCACCTAATGGTTTGTCACGATCACCTAATCATCTTCATAATCAAAGCGATTACGTTTCATTTCCTTTATGTTTGTACCTTAGAGTTACTGAACCGAATAAACCTTAGGGTTAAAAATACTTTTATAAAATATAAAAGTTGAAGAGGTGCTTAAACCTGAGGTATGCACATATTCAATTCCATCGATTGATTAGTTATTTACTACCATTACGGTATATTGAGGAATATTACAAAAAGGAAAAAAAGTTCAAAATTGGCTGAAATTAGACATTAAAGCGAAAGAGCTTTGCTGTTAATCGGGTGTAAGCTGGAAAACTGAAATTGAGTGATTTAGTTTTAGCTGGGACTTGTACATGAAGGGGCTCGGAGAAAAGGCACGGGGAGATGTCTCAATGTAAGCTGCGCCTTGCGGATACAGTAACCTTGAGCTACGGTGTGTGAAATGTGCAGAATATGCAACAAGACCTATATGCCACCTAACTACAAACCAGCACAAATAGCCACCGTTAAATAAATATACACTTACAATCTCACGCCATATACTAAAAATGTTGCTCAAAAATATTGTATGTACATATAATTTCAGTAAAATAAAATCTCTATTTGTAATAGGTGTATATATTAACAATTTTAAGCTTTTCAATTCCAATGTTTAATTATTATCAAGTTTGGGAAGTTGTGATAGACACTGACACGGCTGTGGTATGACTCTCTATTGCCTTTTAACTAGCCTACACCATGTCAACTTTTTCCGCCTTCTGTTAGTCAGCTTTATTATGATAAAATTACAATCTACCTCATTGGGCAATAAGTAAATGTTTTCATTCATATCATATTTACAATTTTCCTTCACTCGCTCATTTATATAGTATTTACAAACAACCCATAGACCTCCCAAATCCACATGGTTGTCACCTCCCTCGCATGCGAAAGAGGAATCGGAGTCTTAGGAAGTCTCCCACGCTCCTCCGTCACCGGACACGAGCAAGCGGAGGCTGACCAAGAGCGCGAGAGCCTCATACGCTCAGGACATGATTGGAGAAACTGGCCATTGCCAGGACTCCCAGTGTTACGCATTTATAGCAGGTCACGAGGCCACTGCCGCTTTAGTCTTCGAGGAGGATTATATGGATGAGTGGTGCAGTACAATGACTATGCTAGGGGATTAGAGTGGATGGATAGGTTACTATGGAATTTCATGAACTTGGAAGGAATGAGTTCGAGTATGTAAGGTATATTAAGATCGTTATGGAGGGTTTTGTTGCTGACGTAAAAAGGGGCATTTACTATTGTTCTCAGGACTTTTGATTGAAAGGATTGGTCTAATACTCTAGTGACAACACCGATTACATCTAAATTTTTTTTCAAAATCAAGCCCTTATGTTTTTAATAGTGTGACAGTGTGTGTCTGTTCTGGCCGTTGTGAGTCCCATATTTGACCTAAAATAAATTGGCGTAACGCTTGATGAAGAGGTAGGGCCAACCAAAGGTTAGCGTATAGTTAGTTGGTAGGTGGTGGTGAGGGGATAGCCTGACCTTATTTCTCAGCCTTAAATTTGGTTTTTTTAATCAGGCCTATCTCACCTATAAACAAAAAAAATTATATAATGATTCCATTTGATTACCCGAGGACATGAAAAATAATTTCAACACCACTAAGCATAATTATTGGTTATTAATTGAGTAATTACTTGGTGATAATAATGTTTTCCTATCTTATTGAGTGTTCAATATTTTTAATCTTCCTTTTTAAAGAGTTACTCAACATAAAACATCTATGTAACACATCAACATTAAAACAATATGTAAATAATATATATGTCTATGAGTATCCACGCCCCCGAGGAATTTCCCAGCGACCTGATGGAAAAGTCGAAGACAACGAAACTCTCCGATCGTTTCGCTACGTGGCAAAGACCAGAAATAGAGCAACAGACGTTCAGGACATGAGTGGGGATGGTGGTCAGTGTGATGACATACACAACTATTTAGAATTGATCGCGAGAACACTACCACTTTATGCAACAAGTAGCATTATACGGTCATACCTACATATGTTCCATGGCATTATTCCTTAATGTATAAGTTAAGGTTCGGACGTCGTAGGCAGCCAGCCTAATCCTTAAGTCATCGGGATGTAAACATCCCGAATGTATTTAGAGAGGCTTTAAAAGCTCAAATAAAAACAGTCTTGTGACAACTCTCGTTCAGTAACTACATTCAACCTCTTTCCTTTTTCTTCTCGTTTTTCGTTGACGATCGTTAACTGGTGCCGAAACCCGGGAGCGGAGTGGGTTCGAGTCATTAACGTGCAAGTTGGTTTTTGTTTTTTTTTTCCTTCTTATTCACTTTCGTGTGATTTAATTAAAGTAGGTAATGGTGGAATTGCGGCCGGCAGCGTTTGAAGTTCCACAGTTACCTAAAGAAACCATGGCTGAAGCCCATGCGAACATACTGGCGTGGATGAAGGTGCGGGCAGTGACGTCACAGGACATGAGGAAAATGATCTCAGACCTCGAAAAATTTTCTGGGGAAATAGGTGAGTTAAATCATTTTCTCAAAGGTGGAGATAGGATTATGGAGAGGATACAAGCCAAGATGGACGAAGGGTTACTCGACCCAGGTGACGCTAAGTCAATAAAGGCAGACCTGGTGTGCAGGGTGAAAAGGAAGGTGCTGAACCTGATACAGGCGGACGAGGAAACCCCGTGGGAGATAGTAAAGACGAGACTGAAAAAAGCATATGGGGGGGGGACGATGGACCCCAGAGGAGGATATATTCCAAATGTTTCGAGAAATGAAATCTCCGAGACAGAATAGTGGACAGTATGCTGCAGTCCTGGTTGTCCGCTACAATAAAATAAATGATAAAATGAGGGAGACAACTAGCGCCGATGAAGTGGAGGGCAGGATGGGATTCCTGTCAACAATCTTAAAGGTACAATTAGCGAAGGAGACGGGAAGGAAGGAAGGGTTCCCTAATGAGCGATCGTTCCTCGAATGCGCCCAGGCGATGATAGATGCTAGCGCAAGGGAAGAAGAAGTAAAAATGAACGAAAATGACAACGATTGGAGCCAGATCCCATATAGGAGAAACAGGACCCCAAAAGCAGTGTGGAGGAGACAGGAAACGCCGTTTGCCGGTAGAGACAGGGGAGCGACAAGAGAGAGAAGATTGGGAGTGACGAGGCCTAGGTACGCACCTCGGAAAGAAGAAAGGAAATGTCATGGTTGTGGAAAGACGGGCCATCTGGTAGCTCAGTGCCCTCGCACTAAGTGCTTTGAGTGTGGGGAAGAAGGACACATAGCAAGACAATGTCCATACTTGTTTCGTAGAAGGGAATTTCACAAAGCAGAACCAATGGAGGTGAACAACCAGGAAATCCGGGAGAGGCGGAGCGCGACACCAAGAGAAATTGGATCATCGGGCGACGAGTCATCAGGGACGTCGGAGACAGACGGAGAGGAGTCGAAGCGCAGCGGGAGCAGACGACGAGAGTGGCAGAAGAATCCCTCGCGCAGATGGGAGCGGCGTACGGAGGCCTGAGGAGAGTGGCAGCAGAGAGGCGACCGCATCCTAAAGTGCAATACAGTGCGGGAAAGGATGTGTGGTTTGCCAATTATCGAGTTCGGGAAGGGGGAGAGGTGCCTCATTGATACTGGCAGCACCAATACAATAATATCTCGTGGTGCGTTAGAGAGGTTGCGTAGAGGAGAGAGGGCACACCAGATCAAGGTATGTAAGTGTAAATTACTTACTCTTGGGGGACCCTGCGAAGTAATAGGAGAAGCGGTCGTGGGGCTGGAAGAATGGGCGAAAGTAATGGGTGACATAAAAGTACACGTCGTGGAAGACATGCCACGGGAATACCAGATAATAGTGGGGTGTGATTTACTGGGAAAAGTAGGCGCGCGCATCGAAAACGAGGGGGAGAACTGGAGGATCAAAATAGGGAAGCGAACCTATCGAAGCCGGATGGGCGTAAGGGGCGAAACGGAGCAAATAGGAGCGGTTAAGAGAGTGGAGGATTGGAGGGAGAGTCTGAGGAGCGAGTTTAGGGATATTTTTTTCGCTGAAGGGGACAAGCTAGGAGCAATGGGGAAAACGCTACATGAGATCCCGTTAAAAGTAGAGCGGGTGACGTATGTGAAGGAGAGGCGGTATCCGCAAGCGCTCAGACAACACATTAGAAAGGAGATCGAGGATCTCAAGCGCCAAGGTATTATCAGAGATAGCACGTCTCCGTATAATAGCCCTTTGTGGGCAGTGAAAAAGAAAAGTCGACCGGGAGAATGTGAGGAAAAATACCGAGTCGTGGTGGATTTTCGGAAACTTAACGATAATACCCTGGACGAAAAATATCCGATCCCGCGGTTCGAAGACATCCTAGACAGACTAAACGGTGCAAAAATTTTTAGCACATTGGACCTAAAAGCAGGGTACCATCAGATCAAACTAGCTGCGCATGACCAACATAAAACGGCGTTTTCGTTTGAAAGAGGGCATTTTGAGTTCACGAGAATGCCGTTCGGTCTCAAAAATGCTCGAATAACCTTTCAGCGTCTCATGGACGAACTTCTGAGAGGAATGGACGAAAATATGTGCCAAATTTACATGGATGACCTGCTGATCTTCAGCCGAACGGAATCGGAACATATTTAACACCTCCGGAACGTATTTGAGAGATTAAGGGATTTCGGGTTGAAACTGTCAATATACAAATCGTCACTGGGGCAGGAGCAGATTAGTTTTTTAGGGCACACAATCTCACAGGAAGGGGTTCAACCAGACTCGACGAAAGTAGAAGCGATCCAGAGAATGGAGGTGCCAAAAGATGTAAAAGGGATTCGGAGATTACTGGGCACGCTCAATTACTACCGCCGTTTCGTGCCGGACATGGCAGAATATATGGTACCCATTAACAATTTACTACGGAAAGGAGCACGGATAATGATCACGCCGCTGATAGAGCAGAATATCCGCAAATGCTTGGCACGTTTGCAGGAGGCGCCGATTTTGGCTTTCCCTAACTTTGAGAAGGATTTCACGATCACCACCGACGCAAACGACTATGCCTTGGGGGCAGTATTGTCACAGGAAGGCGAAGGCGGGGAAAGACCGGTGGCTTACGCGAGCAGACGCCTGACGGACACGGAGGCGCGGTACAGCGCTCTGGAACGAGAACTCCTCGGGATAGTGTGGGCCATTGGGCACTTCCGTCCGTATGTATTTGGCAGAAGGTTTCGAATACATACGGATCACCGACCTCTTCAATGGGTCGGAAAACTCAAAGAATCCTCCTCAAGGGTAACAAGGTGGAAGGAATTCTTAGCCCAATACAATCTGGATATTGTATATAAGCCAGGCAAAGACAACGTCGTGGCAGATTGGCTGTCGCGCGCTATTATGGTGAACGCCATAGAAGAAGGGGAAACATCGAGCGGTATGAGGTAGTTCATTGAGGAATGGACGCCTGGAGAAGCGGGCAGGAGCAGCACGCGGAAAGATAGTGACAGGAGTGCGGACACACCATCAGACGAGTCTATAGGAGAGAGACCGCGTGATATGGAGACGACGGACGAAATTATCAATGATAAGCGGAGACAGATCATTTGGAAAACTCAAACATCGGGTGCTCTGAAAATACTCCATAGTACGTACGGTAGGAGTCAGATCGCGACGATTTGGTCACCACCGGGAGTTCGAGGAGATCAAATTTGTCAGGCTCTCAAGGACGTGTCCAAACCCGGCAAAACACACCATTTATTCGTGGGCAACGAGACTGTGTGGGACAAAATTAAAAAGCTGTGGCAGAAAGAGCTGTTGGGGGTGGATCGCTCGTTCATTCGGTGTCTTTCCGTGGTCCAAACCCTGCGGGACGAGGAGCAGCAACGCGAGGTAACACTGGCGTATCACCAAGGAAAAACCAACCACCGCGGTGGGCAGGAGACGGCACAAGCACTACGAAGGCGCTATTTTTGGTGGGGGATGCAGCGGACTATTCAGGAGGTAATCGGAGCATGCGAAGTTTGTCAGAAGACGAAATATGATAGAAATCCCCCGCAGGGACTCCAGGAGGAATCACCCACGGCAGAAGCACCACTGACGGAGATTCAAGTGGACACCTTCACGTGGCGGGGTTTTAAGTGGGTCACTATCATCGACCCATTTAGCAAAGTGGCTATGGCCTACGCGGTGGGAGACAAGTCATCAGATTCCATATTACAAGCCCTCAACACATGGTTTCAGTTCTACGGCATACCAGAGAGGATCTCGTCGGACGGGGGACGGGAGTTTGACAATGCAACCGTGAGAGCCGAAATGCAACAACGGGATGTGGTATGGCATTTTAATACCCCCGGGCATCCCAAGAGCAGGGGAACCATCGAAAGGTTACACAGCACCCTCAGCGACCACTTACGCGTGTACCAGGTGGATAAAGGCCTGTCGACGAACGTAGCGATGCCAATGGCGGTGGCGGCATACAACCACTCGATACATGCCACGACGGGGTTAGCACCCTTCGATATTTTGTTTGGATTACGAGTGAGACCGAGGAACTGGCCAGAGACGGTGGCGGATGAGGGAATGGTGGCACAGCTCCATAACACCCACATATGAGGGGCCCTTTAAGGTCATCATAATTCGGGAACATAATCTCGTGACCATCGAGAGTATGACCACCCCAAAGAAGAGGCGAACCGTTCACATTGAACAGTTGAAACTCCCAACACAGGGGGGAGGGTGTTGAATGTGCATAAGATGGTGTGCCCTCGATCCGATACGGAGTAACTGATCCGGAATCACATTTTTCACATGTGCTGCTCAGAGAGAGTTTTTGTTTTCATTATTTATATTGTGGATGTTCCATTTTTTTTTTACCTGGCAGCCACCGGGTCCAGGGCGAATGGATTATTTTTTGTTATTATTATTTTTGTTTTATTTCTGTATTATCTCTTTTCTTTGTTTTTTTGTGAGGACTATGAATATATTAGACCGTAAACGTGATGTAAGGGATTACAGGCTGTGTGCTGAGTGCGGCGGACCTTGGAGTTTACGAAGAGATATGCGTAAACTGGCAGGGGGGAGTTAAGGTTCGGACGTCGTAGGCAGCCAGCCTAATCCTTAAGTCATCGGGATGTAAACATCCCGAATGTATTTAGAGAGGCTTTAAAAGCTCAAATAAAAACAGTCTTGTGACAACTCTCGTTCAGTAACTACATTCAACCTCTTTCCTTTTTCTTCTCGTTTTTCGTTGACGATCGTTAACTTATATATATATATTAAGGACCATTTATCCTATATATAAATATATAGCCCTAAATTAGGTACAGAAAAATGTAAGAATTTTGATTTTATGTGAATGTGAAGCAGAAATAAGTCACAGTTTAAACTGGCGTTTTGATATCTCGAAAATTGTTAAGGATTAATCGATAGTTTATAATCGTGTAATCGATTGTGAGTCATCCCTGCCTATAGGAAGTGTCTAGAGGTGCATTTCCTGTTATGCAAATGCTTTCAAAAGCATATTTTTACAGCCTTATTGTATTAATTATAAATCAATAATTTATAAAATGCTTATCAGACTTCCGTTAACCTATTAACCACCATACTAGATTAGGGCCTGTACTGATAACCGTCTTATACTACTGTAAAGCATACAGGATAAACTTTAAAGAAATAAAAAACCACCTGGACGAACTACCATCACCAGAGCACTGACATTGACTTTATTTATAGCAAAGTAAAATAAATCCCTCAAAGGTTTCTTGACTTTGTATGTCTAGGAACAATAATTTAGTAATACCGCTTTTTTTTTTTTCCTAGATATAAATAAGTGGATATTTCAGTTTTACGAATTGTATTCATTTTTAGTTTAGATACATTCTGGTGTCAGGAAATTACATTTAATGAGCCCATGTAACATAAAAATAATAAGAAATAAAAAATTCTCTGTTCCAAAAAAAAAATTCCTGGATAAACACTGTTTAATTCTGATTGAAATTGAGGGATACGTAAAATGTATTTTAAATCTAATAAACATATTTCATAGGGATAATCGTGACGTGAGGGCTTAAATATTTGTGAGGAAATAAGAAGTGCATTGTTGCAATATAAAGGGCTGGCTGGCGGGGTCTGAAAGTAAGAGAGGCGCAAGTGGGGGAGGTAAGGACCGGCATTGGGTAGAGGAGGCTGGATTTTATTCAGACCGTTTGAATAAATTACTCCATTATTTATTCAAGCCCTGCTAGGGGAGGGGCACCACTAATGCATTCACTACCTTCTTTTAGAGCTGTTGGCTACTCCGACCATGTCGACCCTTCCTCCAGCCTTCCTCCTCTTGCAAAGTGTATTTTCTCCCTTTACCACAAAGTGGTTTATCCTTATGGCTGCGCATTTAAGGCCTCCAATAGCTAGATCTGAAAAAAACCCGTCCTAGCAAAAAGCTATAAACTGTTTTGAGAAAGAAAAAAAAATCAAACTGTCAAAAAACAAAAAAGGCTCATGATAGACGAATATTTTATCTCCTTTTTATGAAGAAGGTTGAATAGTCAAATAGATAACTATTACAATAAACATTTGACATCCCTTGAACATTTTTTTTGTCTTTAACCATCCAAAAAGTGCAAAAACACGAACATCAACTGTCACATTTGCTTTTCTCGAGGCCAAAATAAATTCCTGCTATATCAGTATTATTCAATATTTTTACTTTAAAAAAATAAGTGACCCTAACTAAAAAATGAGCCTCAGCTGAGGCTAACCTGCAAAGCAAGGGGTGAGCCGCACCACCAATAATGAGCCCCAGTAGTTGTTTTCCCAAATAGTGCTGCCAACCAAGGCACAGGAACCAGTGGTGAGCCCCGGTAGTTGCTTTCCCAAATAGTGCTGCCAAACAAGGCACAGAAACCAGTGGTGAGCCCCGGTAGTTGCTTTCCCAAATAGTGCTGCCAACCAAGGCACAGAAACCAGTGGTGAGCCCCGGTAGTTGCTTCCCCAAATAGTGCTACCAACCAAGGCACAGGAACCAGTGGTGAGACCCGGTAGTATCTTTCCCAAATAGTGCTGCCAACCAAGGCACAGGAACCAGTGGTGAGCCCCGATAGTTGCTTTCCCAAATAGTGCTGCCAACCAAGGCACAGTAACCAGTGGTGAGCCCCGGTAGTATCTTTCCCAAACATTCCTGCCAACCAAGGCACAAGAACCAGTGGTAAGCCCCGGTATTTGCTTTCCCAAATAGTGCTGCCAACCAAGGCACAGGAACCAGTGGTGAGCCCCGGTAGTATCTTTCCCAAACATTCCTGCCAACCAAGGCACAAGAACCAGTGGTGAGCCCCGGTATTTGCTTTCCCAAATAGTGCTGCCAACCAAGGCACAGGAACCAGTGGTTAGCCCCGGTAGTTGCTTTCCCAAATATTCCTGCCAACCAAGGCACCGCAACCAGTGGTGAGCCCCGGTAGTTGCTTTCCCAAATAGTGCTGCCAACCGAAACACAAGAACCAGTGGTGAGCACCGCATCTATATCAGCTTTCACACTTGGTAGCTCCATTTATTACCATAACACTAACCTTGTACACAGCTAGTTTCAATTTAGGAAGGGAAACTTCGTCGATTTCTATGATCCCTTTGTTCACCGCACCACATATTTTCGAAAAAGTAACGTCCTATTTTTCAATTCGGTTGGTAAATTTGGAGAATATTCTCTCAAGTGTTTATTTATTCGTAGATTTTTTTTTTAAGGTGATTCCCAGTGACTAACAGAGTAAAATGATGCTCCTTTCTCAATGACAGATGCAAAATTTAGACAGTAAGGTGTGCTTCTGGCACACAACCCTTTTACTGTGATTACGTCATAAGACTCGTTCTTTTGGAAAAGGAAAAACAGAGCCCTTGGTTGAGTTTTGCTATACTAAAATAACGTTCACTCCATACATTTAGCAAGGCAGCGATAAGCGAACATTTGCTCCCAACTTTGTTCATGACCCACACCTCACTATCTAGCTAGCACTATTAGAAGCATGGACCAGTGATGGGCACCACTTTTCCCTTGTGTCTTACAAGGGATACCATATATATATATATATGTGGTCCTAAAAAAATATACAAGATAGATACATGGTAGTAAATCACGGGTGTTCTGGAAATGAATTTTAATGTAAGTAGTTTTATATGTCATTAGTATAAGGTAAAATTGTTTTTTATTTTTCAGTGCAGTGAGTTGGCACCCCTGATCCCACACACTCGGAGTGGTCGGCCAGTTATCTAATGTAAAACATTATCGCCAGTTAATCCATCACGGAGTTTAATCAAACGTTCGTATAGCTCCTCTGTATTGTTCCAAACCTTAATGGAATACCAGTATATCAGTAATGATTACCGTTAGCATGGTTAGGCGGTACCAAGATAATAGTATATTTACCATACCGGTACGGTAATACGGTTTACCAAGCCGAATGAATGGCTAGGCCGTAGACGACGAATCTTGGTTTAACT
This sequence comes from Acanthosoma haemorrhoidale, assembly GCA_930367205.1. Taxonomy (NCBI): domain Eukaryota; kingdom Metazoa; phylum Arthropoda; class Insecta; order Hemiptera; family Acanthosomatidae; genus Acanthosoma; species Acanthosoma haemorrhoidale. The sequence goes on along the minus strand of OV884009.1, from coordinate 105,333,073 downwards.
ACCCTCAGCTGGAGGATAAATTTTTAAGTACGGAAATTGTTGAAAGAAGGCCAGTCTCCGCCAATGACACTGTTTGTTTGCCATAATATTCCAATCGTTCGCTTTGGAATGTGGTCATCGTCCCCCCCCCCTTCCATTGTTTTCAGGATTATATTTTTCTATTTTACTAACTATAAGTGTTCACATCAGTTATTATAAAAACTATTCAGTACTTGTGTACAATATACTTTATTTTACCAAGTTGGCCTTAAGAAGTCGATTTATGAAAAAAAAAAATGTAAATAGTTAAAACAAATATATATATTAACAGTTAAATAAAAAGGAAATAATAGCGTGAAAATATAATATAACGAATGAATCACTCCCAGACTAACGAGTTTCTATCTGGATTGTAAAGATGTGTTCGAATAGAAGTCGTTTATATACAAGCATGACGAATATTAGAAGGCAGAGAATTTCAGAGGGTACTAGAGCGAACAAGGAAGGAACGTTCGAATGCTACAGTTTTCTGGACAGGAGTATAAAGGTCAGAGAGACGGGGCCTTGTGTACCGGGAGTAGACTGAGGATTTGAACTGTAAAATATTGTATACATAGGGAGAGTGATGAGAATTTATGGTTTGAAACAGGAATTAACCGACGAAATATTGTGCACGGAAGGAAGAAAAGTGCCACCCTAACTCGGCGTAGAGAAGGGAGTCCCTATGACAAATTTGGAATTCCACCAAGAGACCCTCATACACAACACAGACATACTGCGAGAAAATGAGGGAAGATACAAGAAGTTGACGTGTGGTTTGGGAGAACAGATGACGATAGTATAGTTTGAGAGCGATGGAATGGCTTGAGGGAAGGTACCCTTTGACCAACGGGATATTGGGAGATGTGTTACTTCTAGGAGAGGGTGTGGTCAATGGTTATTCCCCGATGCAGTTTTGAATTGGGTGGTCATCAAGAGTCAAAATCGTCAAATTAGTCGAGAATGAAACTGGAGCCTATAACAATTGTGTTGGTTTAACCTTAGTTTCTTCAGGTTTGCCTAGGTACTGATCCGATCTAGGTCTCCCTGAATCTTGGAAAAGAACTGTAGGGGAATAGATATATTTGGGAGTCATATGCGTAAAGGTGATGGAACCAATGATGAATAGGAATAGGGAGATCGTATTATGTAGCAACTAAAAAGAAGGGGAGAAACGCTCGATCCCTGGGATACACCCAAAGAAAGAGTGAGGGAAAGCAGATAGGGATTGATTAGGGATAGTAACTACATTTGAAAGGTTAAAGAGAAATTATCGAAACTCTTCAGAAGTTAAGCTTCAGATTACATTTATTTGTGAAGAAGAGTACAGGTTCTCATTAAAGACCAAGGTACATTGGTAAAAGGCAGTAGAACTAGAAATCAAAGCCAATAATGAAGGTGACGAAGATAAATAGGATGATAACATCGGAGAGGTTGTTATGGAGGTAGGTACAAAATATGAATTAGATCGTCTGGTGAGAAGAGCTAGTGTTGCATAGGGAACACCTCCTTAGATCCTTTCCTGATTTTTCGGATTCAACCGTTAATGGTCATCATATCACATTCTGCTCCACCGTTAAAAACCTAGCATTGACCACAGGCTTTCTTGGAACTAACATATCTCCCAAATCTACCGTCGGTCGATAGGTAGCGGTAAACAATTACATCGCTCTCACCATCCTTCACGTAATTGTTCGCATCCTCCCTTCTTTTCGCTCGCTTCGACTATGGCTGTATGGTCTATGGGCATTCAACAATACTATAACCACATCTCTTGGTGGGACTCAGATATAGGTTGAAATTGCTCCGATAGATTTGTCTTAGGGGTTTCCATCTCATCGCCTTGTTAACTTGGATGTTTCACTCCTTCTTACACAATATTTCCTTGGTTCATTCATCTTTTAAAAGACAATTCCCATCACCCTCCTTGAATCTCTAGTCTACTCCCGCAACACATGGGTTGACCAATCGTCCCTTCCTCGCTCGCTCCACTATCTCTCAAGCTGTCCCTCTCTCTTTTCGTATTGTTTTTTATGTATTTCCTTTCCATTACCATCTATGACTTCTGTGTTCACGGAATGCAGCTATACAATCTTTTACTTTTGTATTATTATAACTAGATGTTAGATAGGCATACAATTTAATAATAGCCTGTGTGTCTATTTTTAGTAGCATTGCACGCAGTTATTGACATGAATGTATGGAAATGTAAAGATACTTCGTAAAATGAGGTCTTAATAAATAGATAAATTGACATTTCATTTACGATACATAAGACATAATAGCTACATTTTTCTTCATTGCCCTATTTATAAGAAACACTTGGACTTCGGAAATGCTGACTGAATTTAAATGACCGTAATATTTAACAAATAATAACGTATTATTGATGAAAAAATACTGAATATTTTTTTTGCAATTGTTAATAAGGAGCTTCTCTGTTTAAATCTTCCATTCCTTTCTTTTTTTTTTTCCCTCCACATCCCCCGAACTCAAACTTATGCAAGGCCATAAAAAACTAGCAAGCCTCGATGAATGTAAAGTACGCCGCTTCTTGGTCTATGAGCCTGGTAAACGATTGTGACGCCTGAGTTTTATTCCCTGTGTTGTATACTTTTGGTTGTCAAGTATAATAAGCTCTATTGATGCCCATACACCACAAGATCATCTGCGTGGTTTGAAAGTCCATTCGTATCTTATACATGGCGAGCACCCTATCTACATCCGGAAAACCCCAATGTGGTCCTACCCTTCCTTGAATTTGACCTAAATCTCTGCCAGGCGTGTACCATCAGATCATTGACCACACTACACAAATACGAACTTGAGAGATTTTGAGATGAACTACTATACTATTTCGAGTGGGACATGTACCCCCTCTCCTCACCCCCCCTCTAGACCCCCACCCTGGTGGGCCCCTCCCCGGTCCGGCAGTCAGTCTGGCCGCGATCCGCCAGTCCTCCAGACCTCACCTACGAGATACCCTTGCCTCCAGGATACCTTCCTCGCCGATGAAGCTATGGACTCAGAGATTAGTCTTGAAGATGGCTACCTCCAGTGTGCCCCTCCTCCCTGCGAACAGAATATACCAGCTAACGCACAGTTCGCCTACACGTAAGTAAATATGTTTGTCTACTCACACCGTCCAGACTCCCAAGTCCCTCTCCTAGATAACTTTCAAATCATAGATAACTATAACTATCCTTTACAAAGAGCTTCATTCTAAAAATCTTTCATTGATTTCGATAATAGTTACCGAGCACTTAATGCAATAGAGCCGTAATAATTATTTTACACAATCAGTTTGAATTAAATGAAGTGATAAATCCAAAAGTTTATATATTTTGGACTAAATATCTAATATTTTACATATTATAAATTATGAAAATTGGGAATTAGCTGCAATTTTTGTTAAATTATGTGCCTATTTCAAAAGGAAATGTATGTTTTAAGAAAACTGCCGTATGATGCCTAGACATACCATTACAAGTTCAGTTTCCATTTAGTGATTGTACAGTTCATTGCGGCACTTGTATGAAAATGCACTTATTTATATATGGCATATATAAACATATGGCATGCACATATATACATATGCAGAAATAATTTTTGTAATTTTCCACTGTCCAGATCTGTACGGATCTAGCGACAGTGATTTGTTGATCATTTATGTCCGCAATCAAAAAACTACTTACAGCTGAACACAATTAAAAGATAGCATATTCCAACAAGCAGCTTTCAATTAAATGTATTTTGCTGTGAAAAGAACAGATTCGATAAATTTCAAACATTGCATTGTTTTACATAAAAGTTACATAAATAATTTATATTGTTACGGTTTGCTTTTGGGAGTTGAATTAGATTTTTAAAAAAGGGTTTGTTTAATATTTCAAGTTAAGTATGCATTAAACGTTTTTGTTTGCAAAAATATATATGAAAAAATTTTGATAAGATGCTCTGGGGATAGGAGAAAAACTGAAAGCTGTTTGCTTTTTTATTTAGAATATATTTTTAGTATAAAATTAATAGTTTCAAAATATAAATATAAAGCAATATGGTGAAATATTGATGTGATAATGTAATAGAGGGCAATGGATCGGAACAGTAACAATTCATTCCAGTAAGACAAACAGCTTAGCTCAGTGATTCTGTCTTGTTCATCTTCCTTTTTAACAAGTGCGGGGACTTTATCGGGGACAAGTGGGAATTTTAGAGGGAATAAAAGCCGGTGATATGATATGAATGATATTAGTCAACCAAATAGTCCGAATGCTTCATTGAGTTATTAATCATTTAAATAAAACCCTACCGATCAACTTGTATTTTATGTAGATAAAAAGATTCTTTCTCTGTTACATTCCTTTCTAAACTCGTATGTACATTAGTTTCTCACCGTTCTTATTGAAAATATAATGTGTAAACGTTTTAATAGAACAATAAGCAACAATTATTCCTGATGGTTAATCCGAACAAAAACTACCACTGTAGTATAGATTTCTAAAATACTCTGCGAGCTTAAACTATCTAAAATAAAACTACTTTTCATGAGAAAATAAAATTTATGACTGAATGGCCTTATTTTTTTTAAGAGTAACCATGGCATAAATAATGTGTTGAGAAGTTGGGGGAGGGGGTAGGATAATGAGGGATTTATTTATTCTTCAATATCAGCAGACAATCTTTCCGCTGCTTGACACGAGGGTTTTTAACACACTGCGAGCACAAAATATTTATTGCAAAGATACGTGGGACGTGAGAAGATAGACGTTTAAGATGAACGATGTTGTTTCTGATAATTATTATTTATTTACATCGTATAGACCCCAGAGGGAGGGCTCACTCGTTAACCCTACCTACAGTCCACCACTTTAATCAACATGAAAATTCCACATGTATCATAACCATAAATATCTACCAATCGTTAATATAACTGCTTCTAAGCAGTGAATGTGGATGCGTAAATATATTGTTTAATAATTTAAATACGAGTCATTATTATAATACAATGAATAATAAAAGTTTTATAATAAATTATTTAATTTTTTTATATTTGCGAACGTACTGTACGCACGTTTTTTGTTTATTAGCATTAATTAATAACCACTTATCGCAACGTGAATATCTAACATTCAAAAAACAACGCTGCAGATTAAAAAATCAGGAGCGTAATAACCAATTTTGTTAGCGTATGAAACCACCTGGTAAAAATCATCCCTTACAATGGAAACCAAGTTAAAGTTTCAGATTCATTTCATAGCAATGGACTCTTAAGTAATATCCTATCAACGGTGATATTAAAACTATTTATCAATGTGGTTGCTTCTGTTACGTTACTATGCACATTTCATATAACCCAGGGAAATTAAAATAACTTGGATTATGCGATTAATTATTTTAAAAGTAAATATAATTTAATATATAATATAACATAATATAATCAACGCCCAACAGTTAAAAATTGACTTAGTTTGTCAGGATTTGAAGGGCTATGCTATGTATTATAGATAAGGTGTAATTAATGTTGCTGGGCTATCTCCCCTTCTGAAATTGCAAATAGAAAATCAAATATTGATTCGTAATCAAAATGAAATTAAGTTTGATTGAATATCTGTGTTAATCCAAGAATTTCCCTTTATGAGGTCTAAAACAGTAGACTCCTGTGCCAGTGGTATCAACTGTTTTAAGTACACAATTTGGAGTTATGCAGTCCAATCTCACTAGTACCAACACCATAAATCTCAACTCTTCTGTTTTATTAGCGTGTAGTTTGTGTTTGTCAGTAGCAACAGGGCAGACCTGTTGCTCTTCTGTTCAGATGAACCAGGAGTCTTGTTCCGACAATTTTTCTGTTTAGTACTTCCATTCTGTTGGATTTACTAGATTACCGTACTCTCATAGGAAACGCTTCTTGGTTCACACCTCCACTCTCCTACTTTTCAGTTCAAAGTCCATAAAACTGGCTGGAAAAAAAAAATTAATATATTAATGAGCAGACGATTTTTTTGGGAGGTCGATTTAGGCTAATGCAAAAGAGTTTTCACCAAATTTATTATTCAACAATTATTGAATCAATCTGTATCCAGGTCCTATAACAAGGAAGAAAGTAATTGTTAAACAGGATAGGCAATAAATAGTAAGAAAAGTTGAACCTATCAACAGTTAGCTATTAATGTGAGATAATTAGCTACCCACACTATACCCCAGTCTGTTTCTATTCCTTTATCCTTAACTTTGTTACTAATTATTAACAACCATGGCTAACACATCCATGTTGTCCATGATCCATCATTTTGAAACCTCTTGCGAGTACAATACTGGGCAAATATTTCACGAAATTTTATGTTTTTCTTCTGATGTGAGTTGGTGAAGACAGGATAAATAGACGCCATATATTACCACTAAAAAACTGTCTATTTAACATATCAGAAAAATGCTCGAGTACTTATCGAATGTTGCCGTTTTCAAAAGAGGAGATTACTCAAAAAATAAATAAAAAATAGCATCATTTGTCCAACGTAGGTAAGTCCAATGCTATCAGTGAAAAAAATTGTCACTTAAACATCAGTTTCTGGAGAAGGTTATTCGTTAATTTCGATCCGGATGTGAGCTACAACTGTAAGCGAAGAAGAAGTGTATTGAAGGAAGCGAAGAATGGATGGAAGAACTTCAAAACAATTGAGGAATTCGTACAATTCTTTTCAAATGAAGGAGAATAAAGAAAAAGGAGCCACTCGCTACTACAATGGAAATTTAAACGAGTGGATGAGATGGGCTTACTCAGATTAATGTACAATGGTCCCAGATTATTTTTACCTTTAGAAACATTAATATAAACTTTAATTAAATTTAACAAACAACTATAACAAATTTAAACAAAATACTTATATGAAACATCAATATATGTAAATACTTATTTTAATATACATTAATGCATATATTTTGTTGTGCATTTATTCCAATATGACTAGGTCTATTTTTTGACCACCTTTCTCAATTATTTTTACCTATCCACACATAATGGGGATTTTCACTCATCCGAACACTCTCTAGCAACAATTACAATTAAACCTGTTGTGCAACGCCTCATGAAGAAGGTATGGTCTATCTTAGTGCGGATAACAGTAAGCGTTACCTCTCAGTCTTAAATTCGGATCTCTTAACCGGATTTGCTTTTTTTTTTATTCAAGTAGCTCATTTATCTTCACGGGGCTGAGTTAACCCCGACGAGAGCCATCGTTAAGGAAAGCACCCTTGAGCGGACCCGCCTCCCTGCAATAAGAATTCATGTTGCTAACCAATAGACCACGGGTAGAATTAGTTTGGATCAGCGTGATTGCACTGTACTTAGAAATAGACATACTGACACGAGTTATCCATTTTTAAACCATTTAATAATATTATACTCGTAAGCCTTTGCTGGAGACAATCTTTCTTTTGCCTCATCATGATGTTACAGTTTTCAATGGAATCTCGACTACAATTACGCTTGCAATTGATTGACTAATGCAATTCCAACTTCTCATCTGTCAGTGACTAAGATACTGAGCACATATTTTACGAAATTTTATGTTTTTCTTTTGATGTGAGTTGGTGAAGACAGGATAAATATACGCCATATATCATCACTGAAAAATTATCTATTTAACATATCAGAAAAATCTCATCCTCGTGTACTTATCGAATGTCGCTGTTTTCAAAAGAGATTACTCAAAAATTAAATAAAAAATAAGTAGGCTGGTAGTTGTTTGAGAGGTAGAATTCACTCAAGATTATTACTTATGGTACAGTGTTTTCCAAAGATGAAGCCTAAGTTTTTAACCAGTGGTAAATAAAATAGTTTACGGCCTATTGTACTTGGGTAATGACTTTGACAAGTCGCCTGCCCCCTCTCCACTCATATTATTTCCAACCTATTGCCATTATTGGTAAACTAGTGGTGGGGTGCTCTTCGATTGTAATAATTTTGTTGTATAAGCTACACACATCTCTCTTCCTTATATACTCACAATAAAAGTTTCCACTGACATCTTGTCGTAAAACAACCGTCCGGTACCGTTAAGGTAACCAATTAATTAATTTCAGAAGTGATAGACAATCAACCGAACAGGCGGTAAACCTAAATATCTTCAAACAGTTACATATTGAGATCGGTGTTAAGTAAAAAGTTTAGTTTTGGCTAACATATGGAATAATGGATACCTAAAAATTCCCTGCCAATTTAATTTGTGTTCAAATATTGGGATTAAAATAGCCAATAGACAACCTTAGAACCTAACCCACTTGTATAGAGAAACCAATTTGGGTGACTGACAGGCCTGTTCATAAAATATGCTTAAAAAAAACAGCTAAGACTTGTCCTCTGCAAATATCCTGCTAGAACTCTATGGAAACATTTTATTCATGGATATAACAGAGGAGCTAGTACAAAAAAAAGTTTGTTAAAACGTCCCGACAGGAAAAGCAACTATAATTAACAATAACCAATTATATATACAAAACAAACAGAAAGTTATCGCGCTTGCTGGAAAAGCATTGGTCAGTTTATTTTCCGGTCTATTACTGTTTAAAAACAGTCTTTTACGTGTATATATTTGCACCGTTAATATTATGTATAATAATTTTGCGTGCTTAAAAAAATAATACAAAGTAAAAAATTAAAACGACTAAATACTTTATTTCGGAATAAAAAAATTACACATATACCAGGTAGTTTTATAACTACTATGAAAAGGTTTAGGTCGGGGGTGCAAGCGAATAAAATATATTTTATATTTATTGCTTAACTTGTATTTAGAAGGGAGTGAAATTCAGCCCAGTATACTCAAGAATGTCCTATCCAGAACGTCTCAAAACTTAGCTGACTTCAGTATAAAAGAATAATCAGGAATGAAACTCGGAAGGAAAGCCAGGAAATATTAATATAGTAACTATTAGTATTCATCCATGAGTGGATGAAAATTCCATCTACTCAAACTTTAAGATGTTACAGAGATAATATATAAAATATTACGCAATATGTTTATGTAGCTATATAGGTTTTTTTTGGAAAGCGATAAAGGGTCGAAATGTTTCCGTTTAATTTGTCCTTATCTGTTGTTGCGGGACCTAAAGTTACCCAACAATTTCCCAATCTCAACTGGATTCAGCCCAAGTGTATGACGAGTACTTGATTTAGTTCTCAATGCTCACCATTGAGTGGTAACGTCTAGTGCTAACGATACTAACAGCCTTGGGTCAGCCCTACCTTTTAATGGGCTGTCACACCACGGATTTATTTATTTTGTATTCTTACTTACTATTCTAGTGCATCAGAAGCTTTTTTCATCGCACACAAGTGTCTCCAAGTTCAAAGTCATCTGTGAATCCCAAAAATCTAGCCATTAACGAGAATAAGTGAATTTCTGACTTCCTACGTCAAACTAAGTTTATAAACGAGAGAAGATAAGCTGTCCCTGCTGTCCTACAAAGCACATTCAGCCACACATCATCATGGTTGCAAGGGAAACAACAGTTTGAAAACTTGCCTCGTGTGCTTCTTCCCTCTTCAGTAGATCATATCCTCGCAATTATATAATCAGATCTTGAGTTACTATTTAGTATAAAAATTTGCACAGCATAACGTCATACGTTCACGCGTGGGATTCAGTGCATCCAATAAATGGAATAGTTCTAAATATTCTGTATAGAAGGATATTACTCTGTAATAGTCTAATACGTTCCCTTCCCAGACATCTAGCCATTTCTTTTCCACTGGTACATGGAAAATTTTTTCACTGTCTTGTCTTGGACCCTTATTCTTTTTGAACTTGTCAAGACCATCGTATTTCCTATTCATCCGAAGGCTTATAGTGAAAGCCACTCCATGACTGCGCTTCGATCAATGGTCTAGGATCTCCATCCTTGCCAACCTTTGGCTGGCATAATATAAAAGCAATCATCCCACCACAAATCACTAGATTGTCCATTTATTCCAACACTTCAGTGTACTTTATCAAAACATGGCTCCTTTCTTTGTAATACCAATAATCTTATTCCACACATTGGTTATTTCTTGACAGTGTATTCACCCATCGTGAACCACTCCACATGCCTTAATGCTACTTACATTAAACGTTGTGGGTCGTAATGGCGAGATTTGCGTTCTGATTTTGGCAATATTGGAGTAGCACCCTGGGTCACCTTCGTTTCAGAAAGATCTCACGTTCAGCAGTGAATATCTATATATCTATATAATACTCAATCTGGACGACCGATAGTTCCAAGGTTCCTTCACGTAGCAACAAGTAGTTTGTTTTGTGAAGAAAACATGTGCTTCCTGCTGTCAGTTTCTTTCAAGCTATAAAATTTACTAGTCGTTTTCTTTACCGTGCAAGGTCTCAGAGATACTTTGGTGTATTACAGTGGGCCGTCAACATCCTATCCGATCGGTGGATTCAACAACCAACGTATTTATACCGTGACTGGATCTGCTAACAATTCATCTTTTCAGTTCCTTCATTGAAGGTGTCATTATTATCCGATTCTTTTGTTAGGGACCTATGTGACATTGAAGTTGTAGTATATTCCTTCAAGTGGATGGTATCACTAAAAGTCTCGGGCTGACAGCGTAAAATGCAATACCCTTTTGGTTAGAATGGTTTGTAGGACACGAGGGCTGATAATGGTGTTTAAATCCACCTGCCTACCCATCATATAATATATGTGTACAAAGAAGGTATGTAAAACTAGAAAAGTTGCAAATATTGTCAAGTGGTCGGAGCCCTGTAGTGGGCGTAATAGCGGCACTCTTGAAGCAATGGGGCCAAACCCTTTCTTTATTATTTGATAAATTATAAAGATATTCATTTGAGAAGGCAATTGTTGAATTATCAGTAAAAAAAATGTATATTCTTAATTTATAGTGCATAGCATACATAACAGCCTTTAACGTTTACACACACTTAAATACGCTTGTAAATTTTCGTAGTTACTAGAAATTGTCGTCTTATTTGTAATTGTCTTCTCTGTTGGTTTATTCTTCAAAATTAAAATCTCAAATTATGGCATCTGATAACGTTTTTTTCAGCCCATTGACTATTTACTTACTTCACCCAAAATATTTGAAATTTGGCATCAGTTACATACCATGGTTACCACATTTTAAACACAACCAACAGTTTAAACGTCTACGATAATGTTTCCTTCCCTTTAAATTATTTTATTATTTTTTTTTTTGTATAATACAAGGTCACGGGAAAATATTACGCAGGTGTAACACAATCACAATAGTCAGTCCAAAACATAAAAAATTACTTCATGCTAATACAAATAAAAATTGCTTATAATGTTAATTTATACAAAAGCAATGTATCTTAATTTCGCATTGAGATGCGCATATTTTCTTTAATTACCTCTAAAATTTTATTTTAAATTTCCTTAATATGTAAAATCATAAAATAGGAAATTTCCACCAACATTTTTTTTTGTTGGATAAAGCGACATTTAGGTTAGCGTTAGAACAGATATGCCTGCCTGTATTAGCGGTGAAATAACCAGGAGGTGGAAAAGTTCACCCCCCCCCCCAATTTTTAGTTAGTAATACTTGCAGGACAATATATGATATTTCAATACTTTACAAAGTCTCCCTCAACGAAATACGCCCCTTAGCGTTTGAACGAATGTGATTCAAGGGCATCAAATCAATATCGATTAGTAAACTTTATGGAAAACAGAAAAAATACACCTTTTTAAAAAAATTGCCTTGCCCAACCCTAAAAAATACAGACATACACAATAACGAAAATTTTAGTGAATAGTATTGCGATTCATCACATTTCCTGTTGAACATCAAATTTACAATATTTCCAAATTTCCAAAAAACATTCAGCTGGAATTCAGCTCTAAATGTGTTCTTTCTATAAATAATGTACAAAACGTCACCAAAAAATCATGAAATACGTCCACAACCACTCTACCTCTAAGACAATGAGCTGTCAAATGAAAATTATTATTACTAACGAAGCAATGGAGAGATTAAATAAATAATTCATAATGAATGAGTACAAGACTAGTATGAAAATGTCTTATTCCTATTTTCTCATACGAGGTCTCGTCAGATACCAAATAATCACTTTGCCTTTTCCACCCACTTATTTGCTTAAGTAATAAAAATAATTATTGTGTCAACTATGCTTAATTTTTTGAACAGTTTAAAAATAAGTAAATATAAACATTAATTATTAAGCCAAAGAAACAATATAGTAGGATTGGGACTCGGGCCTGTGACCATCCGAATATCCCCTTACTGAACCAACCAAGCTACCATGTACGAGTGACAAACTAACTCTCGCAAAGACTGTATGCAATATGGGCTTGGAAGGTTGACAGTCGCAGCAATATTAGTTACTGTAGTTTTCCTGTGTTGCGGCATTTTATGAAAATGGGATATTTTAATATATCGTTTTAAAATAGTCAATTTTTGTTGTTTCCTAGATCCCGCTATTATTAATAATTATTAGCCAAATAAATAATATGGTGGGAGGACTTGGGCCTTAGATATAAACAACTATATAACATAAACAATATTAACAAAAACTACTCCACTATTTTATTTCTTAAACCTACTTGGTCGCTTACGAGCCATTTAAAAAAATGAAAAATAATTGCACATGACTAAATAAAACAGAAATAAAATGTATTCCAATGGCGAATTCAAATTTGTAAACTGAGGAGCTCTTAAAGCATGAGCTGTGAGAAAACCATTTGGCGCTAACATGTTAAATTTGATTGCAACTTAAGGTCATAAACAGTTTTATCGGTTATCGGCTAGGGAGTGAAACCGATCAATTATCTATGTATTTTTATTCTTTTATAATTTTCATTTTTAAGATAAGTTCTCCTAATTGCTTAGTATAAAGTCTCTTATTTCTAGTCCTCAACTTTACTTATTATACTATGACATATTATTTACATTTTTATACTAGCAAAATTTATGCAAATACAGCTTTCTTGCTCATTGTTATATGCATCTACGAACGGTAAATGGATATAATCCTTTTCACTATCTCATTTACTTATTATCGAAATATAAATGACAAGCAGAACCTGTTATTTGTTAATAGTTGATTATCTGAGCTGTTATGGCTGTTGGGTGATATAAAAATGTTACAGAAAGATTCCTGCTAGGTAATGGTATTGTAACATGTTCAATGATTAAAGAGTGTATAAAACCGTAGGAACCAAGTGTGGGTGTTTAATAGACATTATTTGTAATGAGGGATAGTGGATGCCTTAAACTGCGGCTGCGAGCAATTCGGAGGGACCGGTCGGAAGCTTGGAAGTTTCGGCATTAAATGGATTTGCCGCATCACTTGTGACCCAACCGTGCGTGTCTGGGTGCTCCTGGTCTCTCCCAGTGTCGCTATGTCTTCTCCCTCGGGATCAAACTCTTCCATTATCTTGGAAGAATTTTCATCGAGTCCTTTGAACTTCCTTTTTGCATAGAACTGAAAATTATAAAGATGATCTAAAAGTGTTATCGTGCAAAAAGTACAAAAACATATGAAGCGACATCAGGCACAGTATAACCTCGTCTAGATGAAAAAGTACTGATCGACAATAATAAAAATATTGAGTTATTTGGATGAAGAATATATCTCAGAAGAGTACACTAACAGCAACACTAAGATCATCTTCCCAGCAAAATATTTCATTACAATTATTAATTGTTGAAACTTCTTTCTTGTACTAAAATTACAATCTGCCTTATTAGGCTATAAGTAATTGTGATCAATGTTCTCATTCATACCATTTTTACAATTTACTACACTACACTATCCACTGAGCTGTAGCCATTGGAGCTATTAGGGTCTTCATTGAAGTGCACATTAATTTGAATTTAGAGAAACGTAAATAAAAAGTCTTACAATTAAATATTTCAAAAGAGACTACAATGCCCATTAGTTTTAAATTTTCCACCTTAGCCTTTTACGCCATTACATGTATCAAGGGTAAGTATTTTTAAAATTTTGATGATCTGTACATAAATATATCGAATTAATATTTCAGTACCAACACCAAATGTGGCTTTCATTCATGGCTTTACTTAAACATTCGCCCCCTTCGAGCATTCATACAACTTTTGGCCTGAATAATATTTGAGCTCTTTTAGACTAATGTAACCTACTACATTTATATTGTCAATAAAATTTATTTTTCATTAATATTTTATGTACGGAATAGAGCTACGGTAGACAGCAAAAAAGTCGAACATCAAGCCTATCCAATCCTTTCAATCCAAAGTCCTGAGAACAATAGTAAATGTCCTTATTACGTCAGCAACAAAACCCTTCATGACGATCTTAATGTACCTTACATTCTCGAACTCATCCTTTCCAAGTTCATGAAATTCCATAGTAGCCTATCCAACTACCCTAATCCCCTAGCACAGTCATTGCTCTGCACCACTCATCCCTATAATCCTCCTCGGAGACTGAAACGGCAGTGGCCCCGTGACCTGCTATAAAAGCGTAACACTGGAAGTCCTAGCAATGGCCAGTTTCTCCAATCCTGAGCGTATGAGGGTCTCGCGCTCTTGGTCAGCCTCCGCTGGCTCGTATCCGGTGTGGCTGACGGAGGAGCGTGGGGGACTTCCCAAGACTCCGCTTCCTCTTTCGCATGCGAGGGAGGTGACAACCATGTGGATTTGGGAGGTCTCTGGGTTGTTTGTAAATACAGTATGAATGAGCTAGAGAATGAAAAATTGTAAATATGGTATGAATGAGAACATTTATCACAAATACTTATTTCCTAATAAAGCAGATTGTAATTTTATCATAATAAAGCTGTTTTAATAATCAATATTTTATAGTCCTCTATAACCAATGGCTTATTATATTTAAGTGTTCAACCCCTCATATCGGAATATTCCATTAACTAAAATCGTAATCAGTAATCGCAGAGGAAGGTTAAGCTCATGACAGACAAAGGGTAGATATTTTTTAATGACCTTATATGACTAAGAATTTCCGTACCTTGTGAAAAAAAATGTTTACCCAGGTTGAACAATTAGGGAAAAGCCCGATAAAAGTTTCCCTCTCGGATCCGATGTGAGTTGCCGGGAGCGGGATACAAGGAAGACCGGACAGAAATGCCTAGATAGAAGTATGTTGCTAATTCCTCAGTCCCTGTCCGGCGAGCTTGGACTCACTTGTGGGTCTCCGTCTCGACCGATTGGGCTTTGAGTCGCTTTCTGTCGGCAGTCATACTAGCAGGCTAAGCGCTTAATCTTCAGTCAGGTTCATTCATCCTTTGTCTTCAGTCAACATTCGTCCAATCTAATCTAAGATTTATGCATTAATCTACACTGCAGTGTATAATTGTATGCATTCTTTTATTAACATATATTTTATCTATAAATAAATCATTCCACTATACACACATGCACGGTAACGCTTCATGTATAATATAATATTAATTATTTAAAAAAAAAGATTTGGTGTAATCACGCAACCAAAACTGACTTTTAGGCCAGGCGCAAACTCTGTTCCGAAATCCATGAAATTCATGAAGCCTTTATGGTACAAGAATGCTACAATATATATCACTTATATAATATAATATTCTGATGTACAGCACGGATGTGTATCACCACACGAAACCTCAGTTTTCACATTATCTATTGAAATTTTATGGCGTCAATTAAGGTATAAATTTATTTTTTGTAAATATATAGGACATAGAAAGTGAACCAGGAGGGTCTGGGAGATTCTTAAATACTAGGTATTTAAAAAACATGAAATTAAAACATAATTAAGTCTCCTATGAACAACAACAATTTTAATTCATACAGAGCCAGAGTCTTGTTATGGACACACATTGTAATGAGTTATTTATAATTTTTTTTTTTTTCAAATACATGCATTTGGAATAAAATGTACCAGGTATTTAGAGGGCAAAAATGAAATCGCTGGTTAATGATGAGTATAATTGCCTATTTTTTTTATATTTTAACAATTTCATGTTCATCTAAAAGGAAGAAAATATAATTATTTTATGAAATTAAATATTAATTTATTTAGTCGTGACAAAACTAATTAATATTTTTGATCGGAAATTTACAATCTTATATTTTTTAACCACTTCAGTCACTGGAAAAAGGATTTTTAAGAAGTGATTTTAATCCTGAAAAATTGTAAACAGTATTTCAAAACTTAATTTTTTTTGGAATATGGCTGAATTTGTAATTGTGTTGTTATTTGATGTTTAATTAACTATTTGGGGAAACTATATCATTCAATCAAGTAACTTCTTGGTTGAGGCTTTAGAAAGCTTAAAGGACAGAGATAATCGGGTTAATTAATAATTATTAGCCTAGGAAAAATACATTTGAAGGATACTCATCCCCTTAAACAAATAAATAATAATTATTAATAACAATGGGATCCACATTATCAAAAATGTTGGCTATATAAAAACGATGCATTAAAATAGCTTTTAATATCTTACAATGGCAAAGTACAGGCAAACTGGCTGTTGGCATCTTGAATTACTAAGTCGGAAGGTTCCCCCGTACCTACCGTGCCGGTGCAAACAGTATCTAGAAGTATCGTGCCCGCCGTGCCGCTGCAAACAGTATCTAGAAGTATCGTGCCCGCCGTTCCGTTCCCAACAGTATCTAGAAGTATCGTCCCCGCCGTGCCGTTGTAAACAGTATCTAGAAGTATCGTGCCCACCGTTACGTTGCAGTCTCTGGAAGTATCGTGCCCGCCGTGCCATTGCAAACAGTATCTATAGGTATTGTGCCCGCCGTGCCATTGCAAACAGTATCTGGAAGTATCGTGCCCACCGTGCCGTTGCCAACAGTAGCTAGAAGTATCGTGCCCGCCGTGCCATTGCAAACAGTATCTAGAATATCGTGCCCGCCGTGCCGTTGCAAACAGTATCTAGAAGTATCGTGCCCGGCGTTCCGTTGCCAACAGTATCTAGAAGTATCGTCCCCGCCGTGCCGTTGTAAACAGTATCTAGAAGTATCGTGCCCACCGTTACGTTGCAGTCTCTGGAAGTATCGTGCCCGCCGTGCCATTGCAAACAGTATTTAGGTATTGTGCCCGCCGTGCCATTGCAAACAGTATCTGGAAGTATCGTGCCCGCCGTGCCGTTGCCAACAGTAGCTAGAAGTATCGTGCCCGCCGTTCCGTTCCCAACAGTATCTAGAAGTATCGTCCCCACCGTGCCGTTGTCAACAGTATCTAGAAGTATCGTGCCCGCCGTTCCGTTGCCAACAGTATCTATAGGTATCGTGCCCGCCGTGCCATTGCAAACATTATCTAGAATATCGTGCCCGCCGTGCCGTTGCAAACAGTATCTAGAAGTATCGTGCCCACCGCGCCGTTGCCAACAGTATCTAGAAGTATCGTGCCCGCCGTGCCGTTCCCAACAGTATCTAGAAGTATCGTGCCCGCCGTGCCGTTCCCAACAGTATCTAGAAGTATCGTGCCCGCCGTGCCGTTCCCAACAGTATCTAGAAGTATCGTGCCCGCCGCGCCGTTCCCAACAGTATCTAGAAGTATCGTGCCCGCCGTGCCGTTCCCAACAGTATCTAGAAGTATCGTGCCCGCCGTGCCGTTCCCAACAGTATCTATAGGTATCGTTCCCGCCATGCCGTTTCAAACAGTATCTAAAAGTATTGTGCCGTTGCAAACAGTATCTAGAAGCCTATCTCTAGTTCATATATCATAATTACACATACCCAATTTGGGCATGTATTTTTTCGAGAAAAAAAAAAGTAAATAAGTTTATTGCGTATGTGTTGAGACTTCCAGGATATAATGGATGAAGGAAAAAAAGTTATAGCCAATTACTTTCCAAAAATTCTAATATCATACTGACGACATCTCAACATCATGTCTAGGCATTATCAAAGTCAAAGTAATATACAATTCAAAGTGGCGTTATTATAATAAATTAGTGACCGTCACGTGAGAGGATCAAGAATGAGAGAGTCATTATTCTTGAGGGAGAGGTAATTAAGAAAATAAGTAAATTGTCTCAGATATTAAGACAGTGAGATTGTTAAGAAATTAATGGTAAAGTTAGTTATTGCTGATGGTGTGTAATGTTGCAGGAGTGACTGCCCTTCTCCTCTCTACCGGAACTACTTGCCCTACTTGGAGGAGTTTCCGGTGACGGCTGGTCTCCAGAGTGCTGAGTATCAGCAGGAGAAGAAATCGGGCAAGGAAGCAAGGATCCGACGCCCGATGAACGCCTTCATGGTTTGGGCCAAGGTGGAGAGGAAGAAACTGGCCGACGAGAACCCGGATCTCCACAACGCAGACCTCTCCAAAATGTTGGGTAAGTATTCCATACCATTTTCCATGCTTTTAGATCTTCACTCACCACGCTTTATTTAAACTATTGCTACAAATATTTTTCATTATGTTACTAAATAGTTTACCTCTTTACAAGTCTAGCTTCAATTCCATCAACTTTTGATGTTTGGCAGTAAATATAGTGCATTGCAAAAAACGCCAACATCTCCAGAATCCTTGTTTAAGAATAGATACATAAAATAGTTGTCATTTCTTAAAGATTTTCCCACAAATCAAATCCTCCAATTAACAAAATTGGAGATTATAAAAAGATACAACGCATATTCCTATAATTATAATATAATGTATTTCATGAATATGTATTGCCAACTTGCTTTACTTACATAAATAGTGTCCTATTAGGCAATGCCTATAAACGAATATTATTTGGCTGTATATTATTGTTTTATTTATTTTTATCTGTAAATTTTAAATATCTATTTAATTATTAATCCTTTGTAAAAACTTTTTTTCGCTCTCTTGTTGACTTCATTTAAGATAATCTTGAATGGAAATATCATCGTTCTTAAAACAAAACCATGACAGTTTTAACTTTATTTCCAAACAAATACATGCCTTCTAAATTATTTATATCAATGATAAGTTAAATGTATTGTTGTCAGTATAAATGATGTAAGACTAAGTAAAATTGTGATTTCGAACAATGGCACAATGGTGAGTATTGAGTATTTTGCTTTCGCCGTTGTAAATAAAGCTGAGTATTGTGAGGCGAATTAACAAAATGAATGAGTTGCGCTTGCCGTTGTTGAGACCCACAAAAGATCTCATTCGTAATATACTTTATAATATTCATGTGTCTACATAGTTGTACGTCCTGATAATGATTTTTTGTGAAACATATATTAGTTTTAGAAAGATTTAAAATATATTTGAACTTGATTCATGTTTCAATCTCAAATGACATTATTGCCTTATCTGACTTTTATAAATGACGAGTCAGCACAAAAATTTGAAACCACTTTCTAGGACACTTTTTGGTAAGATTGTGGTTTTGTTTTCGGAACGACGATACACTGTTTTAAATAACAAAGTTTATTTATAATAGCCTTGATTGACTAATATATATGAATATGCAACATTTGGAGGGGGTAGATTGAGCTTATCTAATCCACAAAATATGATCATATTTGTGTATTATTTATTTTATATGTCGACTTGAACTGTTTTGGATTTAGTTGAAATACGTTCTATTCTCGTTACTCTGGTTCCTGGTCTCCATAACCGAAGCATATACTTCGAGGATTTGTTTTAAATAGTCGACGAGAGAACAACTGACTCGTTCAATAATGGTAATGCAATAAGGCCGCAGATGAAGATAGAGCAGATTGATTACTCAATATTATTAGAAATGTTATAGATAAAATGGATTATTTTACAGTGATAGTAGAGGAAATATTTACTCATTCAATTACTCTGAAAGTATTTCACAAGACGTTGGATTGTGCGGAATATGTGTCAGTTAAAATTAACATAAGAAGTTTGGGGGGGGGGAGGTTTACTAACTCAAAATATTTCTTACTGTTTGTATTATTGCTTAATGCCTATATATATATATATATATTAAATACCCTAACGCTAAAAGAAAGTCAAAAATATTCCTAATAACTGGAGCACCACCGTGTGCGGTTGCACAGTGCACTCAGACCAAGTGCAGACTGACATGAAGGAATTGCACAGACGTTTCATGACAAATTATCTGGCCACATCTCCCTTTCCTCATAATCGCCGCCAACTTTAGAGAAGCTGGAATAGATATTTGTTGAGACGAGCGGCCAATCCTAAAAAAATTATGGGGAGGTATCTCTGGACGTCCTTCGCCGTCATGTCACTCACATTCGCTGGTTGTGATTGCATTTCACAGCCGGCAATCAGTTAATAAAGAGAAAAAGAATATGTCTAGGCGCCAAGAATAGAAAACAGGTATTTAATAACCTTCGATTCCATATCAATATGCTTAACTCACATGTGTCTTATTAGTGTAAATCATGTGTAGAGTAAAATATTAAGGATTCACTTGCATCATTCATGTTTTCTTTAATCAATATTAAAGGCTTGCTAAGAATATATTTTAGCCTTTTAATATGAAAAGGGCGCAAGCAAGTATTTTTGGTCAAAAACACATAGTACCTTTTTTTTTTCACAACCATTTAAGAAACTGTACAATCTAGGTCATATCCTTTCCTCTTTTGTCTGTATATATATTTAAAAATTTGAGATAACAACAAAATGGGCACAGCTTGATGATGGAGTTACATGTTGTGGCTATGCGAAAATGGTCCGACTGTGGATAGTTGACGGCCAAGAGGTGAGGTGCATGTCTGAGAGACAGACGGAAACGGATGCGCCCAATCTCGATAAGAACACCTGTGCATTAATGAATATGTCGAAGAAGAGACCGTGGGAACTCGTTCCTTTCCATATTGGGGCCCTGTAATTTGGTTTTTGAGAGAATTTTCGGACGGTCCATTGGCACTAGGTATTCCCCTATCTGTCGTCCGTACATATTGAGAAAAAAACCGCTGTCCGTGGCGCGCTCTGTCCTGTTTATGGTCCGTAAAATGATAGTTTTATTGCTGCGAGCTTATCACCAGTCGATAAGAGCCAGTAGCGATGCCAATAACAGCTTCTTCCTTTCTCCTTCATTCACCACCAGTCTCTCCTCACATAAATATCTAATATCTCTTTCACTCCGTCCCAATCCAATTCCTTCATTCCACTTTGAGCATGACCCATCAATTCGCTCCCAATGATTACATAATAAAAATATGCTAATATCCAATGGATCTAGTCTAAAAACAAAATACTAACAGTATCTTCATTCAAGTACAAATAAACTTAAATGTAGAGGAAAAAATAACAATAAAAAGTAGATCCTAATCAAAAAAAAATTCTACTACGACCTTAATAGCTTCTCTCAATCTTTTTGTAATCGATTTAATTAAATTTTAGTGAGGCAACTTAGTTATTTGAGTTATGGTATATAACCTCACTGATGCAAATATTGATAACTATGGGCGAAAAGGGAAGAAATACTGCCGTGCCGAGGTTGTGTGTGGAGCATTTCCATCCGGCCGGTTTTCAGTCTCGATTATACTTGCACAGCTACTATGGAAATTCCTCGCGCCAAACTGCACACTATATCTGTAGCCACAGAAAAAATAAAATAAAAGTTACGAATTGACGATTTTTGGCTGAAAAATTGTAAAATATGTAACGTGATATTTACGTTTAGAAAATGTTCATGAAATATCGCCATTTTAAAATAAATAAAACTAAGATATAAAATTATAAGGGTCGGTTAAGGAGATTCATGAACTAATGGCGTATAGAATACTTATATAAGTTTTAAAAAAGTCTTTCAAATGACTTTCATAACATTTCGCTTTCAAGTGTGCCACAAACTAATGTGGGGACGATCCAGGTTTTGTTAACATGTTTGATTTCTGCCACTTCCTTTGACCTTGGGTCATAATAAAATAAAAGCAACAAAGGCTCGCCAATGGAGTTGTGAAATGTTCGTATTTATCCTATTTGTCGAGGAAATTGGTTATAATTAAATAAGTGGACTTGATTTTTAATAAAAAATTTTTGGTTTAAACAAACATTGTATAACATATGATAAAATTACTGCTTATCCCAGGTTTAGGGAGAATTTACTGTCTACGAATCAACAATGGAAATTGTTAACATTATTAGGCAACTGCACATCTAATAAGTTTTTAATTGTTTATTGCTGTAATTGTCAGTGTATCGGTATTTTCTGGGGCTGGTGGGAATGAGTATGGATGGCGAAATACCGTCAGTGTACATGGGTTTTAGACTAATCTACTTTTTCTCCGGAATATTTTTGTATTATAGGCGATTTCAATTAATGGCTCTAGACCTATCATACACAGACGATTCCTCTTCCCTTTCTGCATCATGTAGAGCCCCTATCCTAACAGAAGTCCAAGGAAAATGTCCGTGTGCTGGTGATGGGCAGTTGAGCACAGTATTACGGCCATTATCACTGCTCTGTGCCCATCTAACTGCCCTTGTAATCTAATCATTAATTAGCACCTTATGCTAACCCAACATTTAATGGGTGAAGGCTCTCATAACACCCAACGCAGTTGCCAGAACAAACATGCGTATCATTTACTTTTCAATCATTACTAGATACATTTCCTTGGTCCAATACAGTATTTTTAGAAAGGAAGAAGAATAAAAGTTTAAATGCCTTGTTAGATTGTTGGCTTATCTCTGCTGGTTAGTTGGCCTAGATTGAAGGGGACCCTGAACGTTATTGCTGACCATCGTAGTATTTCTTCGTAAGCGCTCTTACAGCTTGATGACGTTGAGATATTGTTCTCAAGTGTGCTAACACCCACTTCTTGTCCAGGAGGACTTCCTAGTTCACTATCATTCTGGCCAGGTGAAAGTGTGTATCGCTAACACAAGACTTTTGTAAATGGCGGGATAATGTGTTCAGTCATCTGCGACTATCGAAGAGTGGGTTAAGTTGTAGGTCGCATCGTTGTACGTTGTTTTCAGTTCCCGGGTTACTCCAAGGTATGCAACACTCTAATTCTTAGTGTTCCAATTGATTGGTGTAACGTAAATTTCTTCTTAAACTTTATGACCCGTGCGCACAATTTAACTGCTACGAAGGAATAGCCCTTGGCCTCTCTGTTACTGTGTAAAAATGGTTCACCCCTCCCATAATAAGACATTCCACAACCCCAACCCAGAATTCCACTGCATGGATGTAGGTGAAGATCCAACAACAGCAATGATAACACTTGAAAAAAAAAAACACGTTCCGCTTCTGACGTGAGATTACCTCTCATGTATCTCAGAATCCATTTTTTTTTCTTTAATTAAATATATAAAAATTACAAACAAAAATGAGGGAGCTTACAGATCCTTAAATCGTCCTTAAATCGTTGGAAACTTGACTGTTTGCTTAATGCCAAGTCCGAAGACCGATAGTGCACTTCCTTTCTTTCATATAACGGGCATTCCCCTGTCTGTTTGCGTGGAAGTTCATAACTAGAGCCGGAAGATGTGGTTTAATTCATCTAAAATTATAAAGTCACATTTCATTACTCGTAATATGCTAAATAGATTTTCGTTTAAATCCAATAACCCGGAGTAAATATACATACACATAAAGAATGCAGAGATCTCAGAAGTTAGCATTTGACGATATTTCCCCTTGGCAAACATTAAAGACAGTAACGCACAAATAATTTTGAAGATGTAGCGAAATGTGAGCCTAGAATTATAACTATTGGAGAAACTCTCTTGCCCCGTATGTTTTTCTATGTATCTTTTTTTAAGCAATCCAGTCCGTAATTTAGTAGGTAAAAATTAATAGGAGTAAATAACGAAGAGCATACAAGTAATGGCAGTTGATAGTTGTCCATTATCAGCCGTAGATGGGACACTCGACTACTTTCTAGCCAATATCTTAGACAGTCACTAATATCAAGGCCTTTAACTGCAGCAAGGGCATTCTCCTAACCATTGGACCAAGCACCTAAGCACCTTTTTTGTTATTAAATTATCATCAAATACCTTCACTTGGGCGGAGATATTTATAATACAATACAAGCTGATTTACGACTGTGCCTTCCCACATTGTTAAATTGTGGTTGGGGCGAATCCCTTGCCCCTGATTACGCTGAATCAGCCAGGATACCACAGTAGGCCTAACACATATATCTATTAATGATGTAGGAGTTGGTGTTTGAGCTTGGGCAGTCAGACGTACGATGTGTGGTGTGTGGAGCAGCCTACCAGACCCCAAGGGCTTTACTTATCCACCTTGAGGAATTCCAACTGCACCAGGAGCAAATTGCCGGCTTCTCCAAGTCGTAAAATCCAACGTTCCAGGCAACAACACGGCTCAGTCCGACCAATCTCCTCTTCCAGTTCTCTTTCAGCCGAGCTCTCATTTAGCGCCACCGGTAGTATCCTCAAAGTTACTGGAATCCCATACCGACAGCAAACGGTTATGTGTGATTACCTCAGTTATATATTTGTTTAAGTGGAAGCTAGTCAATAAAGACCAATAAAAGAGACAGATGCGTGAAGAAATATTTGGAATATGCTGTAATGTACCTTGGAGGAAGGGCTTTGGCCATCAGAGTGTACCTCGAGCAAGGGCCTCGCAGGGGAAAGTAGGTCTGTAACATTTTGTAATATCTGAAAACGTGCGAACTTGAGCGAACATTTTCCCATAGCGGTCCCAGGGATGGGAAATGAAGCCCATTAAGTACGGGAGCGGTGGGAATGGGGACTCCGCCTCCTCCAGCGTTCTGTACAAATGCGTATCTTGATGAATATATTTATATTTTTTCTATCTATTGTGCGTCTGTGAGAGCTCATCTCCATATGAGTGGCGACAACCACTTGCCAAATGGCTGTGAGGACATATTTTTGTCATAGCTAAATCATATCCATTGAAGTAGTTTTATTACTAGTTGATCCATGTATCAGCCTACCAGTGGCTTTAACATTTCTATTACTTATCATTAACGGCTTCCTTTGACCCTTCTTTTCTTATCCATGCCACAAATCTTCCCAACTCTACTTCCCATCTATATTCGTCGTTCATCAACTCCCCTAGTCTAATTATATCTACACTTTACCAGTTTCAAATATTCGTTCATTATTATTACTATATAGACTAGACAGACTAAGTCCATCAACGGTAAATAACCATCTAATCTCTAAAATATTTTACTTTCCTAATAATTTCATAAACAGCAGTATATAGTACATGAGTAATTTTTCCACATAATTACATTAACTAGTATCATTACTTATCTAAATAATAACCACAAAAAGATATTAATAAACATATTATTTTTATAATATAAGAACCCTTTACATCAGCCAAAAGACTATATAATTCAATTACAAAAATACAGTTATTACAATTTAAACCAATATAACATTATCTATATAGAGAATAGTACATATGCAACTTATCATAATTATATTAACTAGTATCATTACTCATCAAAATAATAACCACAAAAAGATATTAATAAAAATATTATTTTTATAATATAAGTGCGCTATTTGAACCCTTATATCATCCAAAAGATTATATAATTCAACCACAAAAATACAGTTATTACAATTTAAACCAATGCAACTTTATTTTGTATTATTTATTCCTATATTCTCCTTATTTTCTTAGTTTCAATTGTTGACGTATGCCATTTCCTCTACTCATTTGCTTCAATATGATGCTGTTGGTCCATCGAAGTTATCCAATTTGCCTATGACCTTATTGTTTATATGCTAATCACTTGAGTGTAGTGTTATATATATATATATGTATATTGTTTATTTGTAGGGGGGCAACGTCCCAGAATAAACTGTTTTTTCATACACACCAGTTTCATATATATATATATACTGCTAACCTCAAAACCTCCATTGATACCCTTAGTGCAAGAGATCTCTCTTATCCAACCAGCGTGGACTGCTCACAGATCCTTCATTATCTTTCGAGTAAACACCCTTTGGAACTCCATCCAATAGTTCTTCCCCTACAGTTTTCAAACCCTCTCTTTATTAATTTCTTCTGTCCTCTCAATCCACCATTCGGAGGGTTATTCCAATTTCATTAAGCTCTGCCGACAATATTTGATTGACCCTCTATAGTGGTATTTTTATTGTTCTTGTGCGATGTCCCAAAACAGAGCTTATTATTTATTTCGTTCAGATTGTATAACATAAATTAGTACAATTATTATATTTTTTTAAATATATACAAAAGAAATAAAGGACATGTGAAGTAACATTATCTGCTGGAGAAAGGACTGCTCAGTGTTACCTCTGAAAACTTTTTGAATATAATTAAAGCTCTTCAATGGTGAACATCGTTTGTGCACTGTTCGCTGTGGGAACAAATTATAGCTTAACATTTGAGAGGGCTTATCAGCTGAGGCCTTGGGAGTGGAAGAGAAGCGGGATGCGTTGTACGAATCTTTCTTGACACTTCCCCTTATTCCATCTTAGCCAAAACCTAGTCATCCTAATAGGTGCGACTGTTGAATACACCTTTAAATTTCAGTTCGATTCTATCATTTCTCTTTCGTAATTTCAACTAGATATAAAATATGACATTTGGTTCTATATGAATAGGAAAGAGAAGTAAATGAAACTGAACAATGAGGGTTAACGGGATCCATGAGATGAAAATCTGTCCAAGCCGTTCATTAGATACGGCATCTAGTTGAGTATGAGCGATTGCTGATAACAGCTGGTGTGTATTTGCCAAGAAGCAGTCTCCTCAGAGGACAGCCTTGACTCTGAAGAAAGCGAACCAGCCGCAATGACCTATGAACTATGAGCAGTGGAGCCCACACACTTGCGGGCGCGTGGGACGGCACCCGGCCAACAAATAATTAGAAAAGGAAAGAAGGTAGAAGAAGAGAAAAAAAATGAATAAGAAAAAGTGGGTAAAAAATGCGTAGGTGACACGCATTTGAAATAGGCTGGTCCCAGTTTCCGTTGGTTGATGGCCTCAGCTTCACTCATGTCCTCAACACTTCAATAACTACACTCTTCATTTATTGTAGCTTTGCTTACCTCTGGAAATGGAGTCCGTCAACGATAAACAACCGTCTTATCTCTACAATATCTTCCTTTCCTAATAACTTCATAAACAACAGTAAATAGCCATTTTTTCCACATAGTTATATTAACTAGTATCATTACTCATCATAATAATAATCACAAAAATATATTAATGAACATATTATTTTTATGATATAAAAACCCTTTACATCAGCCAAAAGACTCTATAATTCAATCACAAAAATACAGTTATTACAATTTAAACCAATGTAACATTATAACGTTAGTTATAGCTACTAGGGAGGAGAAAACAAAATATTAACAATGAATTGAAAAATCACACGCCCCTTTATATGTACATACATACCCACACCTATGACCCACAATATCCATCTTCTTCACAGTAACCAACATAAGTAGTCTTGAACAACTGAGAAATATTCTTTTTTTTGTCACGGAAAGGCCTCAAAGACCACGCGAATATCATTACAATATTGTTTTTTATTATTTAAATCATTAATATTTTTTCCCAGATTTTGTTTTAAAATGATGTAATAATTATGTAATAATACATCCATATAAAAAATCATTATGTTGGAATCCGCGCGAGTTTCTTAGTTACTTAAATTATTGAGGAAGAAAACTACTCAATATTTTTTCTTTGAAAATTGGAAACAGTTAAAATGTTGACATAGAAGCTATTGAAATCGGCTTGGCAACTATTAAATAAGCCAATTCCGTTGACGGCTATCGCAATATTATTTCATATTG
This sequence comes from Acanthosoma haemorrhoidale, assembly GCA_930367205.1. NCBI lineage: Eukaryota > Metazoa > Arthropoda > Insecta > Hemiptera > Acanthosomatidae > Acanthosoma > Acanthosoma haemorrhoidale. The sequence continues at coordinate 105,305,336 of OV884009.1, read as the reverse complement.
AATATATTATGCTTGAACTTCCCTTTGTTTAATAGTATTTTTTTGATAGGTGGAGAATGGTTAAAATTCAATAATGGACCTCACGTCACATTCACCTTTAATTGTTTGTCGATGCCTGTGCCCTATATCAATTGAAATTCTACTGCATTGCTTTTTCGAGGAAAAAAAAATCTATTCTCTCCGGAACAGTTCTTATTTTTGACGACCTTTTTGGATGGGAGCAGCCAACATTTTGTAGCTATTAATTGCTCATTTTTAATAATTTAATATTCTTCGACATGAAGAGATTAATTAAGAGTTTCTACGTAACTTTTTTTTTTTATACATTATAAATTGTGGAAAAATAATTTTCTTACTGTCTGAGAGCCCTTCATTTATTATTAATTTATATAATAGTAACGACCTCCTGGTCTTAAATTTAATTAACCATAAGAATAAACAGGATATATATTTTTTCAAATAAATATTCAAATTCAAATTGCCTTAATAAAGAGAAACTGCATAAAGGTATGAATAATAAAGCAATGCTTAGAAGTTAGTGAGATGGAGCGTGGGCCTTGCTCAAGCAGGGAACAGCAACTCATGGATCCACTTTGAGGCATCTTCATCCCTACAAATGCCTTACAGGCGTCGCCAGCTTTAAGTGCCTACCTAATAAATTTATTTTCTAAATAGTTTAGATTCAACTACAATCGCACTCGGCGGGGAGCAGGCATCAACATCAACTGGGATTTTCGTAACATTTTTGTAAATTTGATGTAGTCATTTACTAGATAGTGTTTCTGTTCTGTACAATTTTGAATGGACCGTGAGACAAATAAAGAAAAATGGAAATTAGGAAGGTGTTATAGGTTTATCCGGTTCACGGTAGAGGTGCTGACGTCACTTCCTCCTGCCTTGACCCCATCTTGCCTCTATTGTCTTTTCCAAGAGCCAGCCAAAATTGTAATTTGTGTACTTTTCCCCTACTACAGCACATTTTTTACTTGTCACATAAACTTCCCTTGGTGCCTAGTCTAACCATACGGCAATACTCCAAAACGGGCATATTAAATAGATATGATGACATCACTGTATGATTGAAATTATTATTTTTGGTCAATGACGTAACATATTCAAATTGCTAAATTTATTAAAACACAAGATGATTAAAATTAAATAAATAAATGTTCTGTCTAATGTGTTCAAATTTGAGATGTGTTCATAGCCACTAGGTCTTTTAAAGTTGTGCCCTAGCAGGTCTGTCACTCATCATTTTTATCTTGCTACATTCTCTTTTGGATATTTTCCCAAATTTCACTCATATAAATTTGACTGTGAAGACATCTCAATTTGTATGCCATCTCAGAACTCATAAGGCATTTATATGTCGTATTTATCATGTGCAACGATTCTTTCAATTTTATTAATTTTTTATTTGTAATATTCAAGTTTTAAATGCAATTTATTTATGACTATTAAATGATACGTAAAATATAAATGAAAGAATTATAACCAAACATACATGGTTTTATTTGTTACCACCGTGGTCATGAATACTTGTTTTAAAAAACCGAATTTCAATCGACTTGGATAAGTAGAAGGACCCAATTTCTTTTGTCGGCCTCAAAAGTTTGTTTCGGGAATATTTTGATCATTACCATTTTGAATTTTATTTCCTCAGCTTCGACCTAACAAAACTTAAACATTAAAGGATAATTCACATTATTGTATATAGTCTATAATGCATCATAATCCACGAATACACATTTAGAATTTCTCATCTTTTGGATTATGTGTGACCACTATCCGATCTCGTGCAAGCAGGCACACTTTTGAAAAAAAGATTCCTCAGGATGTTGGAAAATACATACTGCTGGTTAACTGTGTTCTACGCCAAAATCGTTTTTGTCTCATTGCCTTAATTTTACGTTGTGTTTATGTGCACCACTTTTCAAAAGTGGCCATTTTCGTCCGATCCTCTCGTTCAACATTTTAATCACCCTGAACCCTACCTAGTTTATATAACCGTTGTGGGAGGAGGGGAACTACATCCTCGTTACATTGTGTTCATACAAATGTTGTAGCTGATGGGATCTGTTGGAGCACATTGGTTTTATTGCTGCATTGTAGTGAGCCGCCTGTGATTGGGATTGTTAGACCATTGACGGGGTAGCTTCTCGACCTGTTGACATTCCTGCCGTTGTCAATGGGGCAACATGCCAATACCGATCCATCTAAATGAATTTACGCATGCCACTTTCACGTTTTGACCCTGTAGTACCGAATTCTCCAAACGTTGACAGACTACATACAGCTAGGCGAAAAGAGAGTATTTTTCACAAGGACAGTAGGAAGACTTCGGCGAGCTCACAAAATAATTCTTCTCCAAAGTTAAATTTCGTCTTGAATGAATATGGACATTGGAATAATTGAATTTACGATATAATAAGAGATGTATTTATATAAATGCAATAAAATAGAATAAAATTATGGCTATAACTAAATTGGACTTATAAACTAAATATTAATATAGATTGTCTCTTACTTAATTCTACATATGGTAGGTGCCGTGAAGACAAGACAATCTCCATTGAAGCCAGCCAGTAGCTTGTCAGTTTCCCTCAAGCCTCCCTAGCCCAGTAGCTTGTCAGTTTCCCTCAAGCCTCCCTAGCCCAGTAGCTTGTGAATTTCCCTCAAACCTCCCTAGCCCAGTAGCTTGTCAGTTTCCCTCAAACCTCCCTAGCCCAGTAGCTTGTCAGTTTCCCTCAAGCCTCCCTAGCCCAGTAGCTTGTCAGTTTCCCTCAAGCCTCCCTAGCCCAGTAGCTTCTCAATTTCCCTCAAACCTCCCTAGCCCAGTAGCTTGTCAGTTTCCCTCAAACCTCCCTAGCCCAGTAGCTTGTCAGTTTCCCTCAAACCTCCCTAGCCCAGTAGCTTGTCAGTTTCCCTCAAGCCTCCCTAGCCCAGTAGCTTGTCAGTTTCCCTCAAACCTCACTAGCCCAGTAGCTTGTCAGTTTCCCTCAGCCTCCCTAGCCCAGTAGCTTATCAGTTTCCCTCAAACCTCCCAAGCCCAGTAGCTTGTCAGTTTCCCTCAAACCTCCGTAGCCCAGTAGCTTGTCAGTTTCCCTCAAGCCTCCCTCTTCTCCTGTCCATCTTCCTCTTCCTTAAAAAACTGATCTCCCGCTAACCCTTTTCCTCGAGCACTTCTAGATCTGGCCTGTGCTCCGACCACGAGTGAAGAAGGGTGTTTCTACTAGAGGCTCGACATAGTATAAAGAAGGGTGCTTTTATGATATGGATTCTATACCATCTAAATGGGTTTTTATGATGCCCTATCTAGTCCTTCACTTTACACGCCACTTCGGACTAACTGGACCGTTCGCTTGTCTGTTTTGTCCAAACAATATATATCCTTAAAACAATTTTTTTTTCACATAATATCAAGCTATTATTATTTTATCTATTTTTATTCTATATTCCAACAAAGTATGTATTATGCGGGTCCTACGCGCGTAACACTACTTGTCAAGTGGCTGGACGGATTGAAGCTGTGGTGGGGGAGCCCCTTCTTTTGTGTCAATGAAAATACTCTGTGTTTATCCGCTGATAAATGTCTTTTCGGACAAGTTGGTTTTAGTAAATAGCCGATACGGCTCTAGTATTTTACTACCTTGCCTAATTTATGGAACATCATCGATAATAATAATTAATTTTAATATTAAATACTTTTAATAAAAAGGTAATGCCACTTCTTACTTCAGTAACAAAACACTTTAAAACTATCTTAATACAGCTTACATCCATGATCTCAATCCTTCAATATGAAGTTTCTCATCATATAATCCGAATACCCTAGGACAGTCATTATACAGCCTCACACAACCCTATAATTCTTTTCGAAGATTAATGTGGCAGTGGTCCCGTGACCTGCTATAAATTCATGACATGGAATCACGACAATGTCCAGTTTCTCCAATCATTTCCTGAGCGTGTGTGGCTCGCACGCTATTAGTCAGCCTCCACTGGCATGTATCCGTTGATGCGGCTGATGAAGGAGCATTAAGGTTCTCCCGTACCTCCACTTCCTCTTTAACATGCAAGGGAGGCAACAATCATGAGGGGTTCGGGGTCCTTGGTCTGTGTGTATTTGTGTACGTCGTATGAATGAACTGTACATATGGGATGAATGATAACAACTACTCATTGCCCATACAGGACAGATTGTAATATTATTCAAATACAAAAAAATTAACAGCCTAGAAAAAATTATTGGCAAGATTCAGACTCGAACCCGGGACTTTCCCCGGGATTTGGGGACCTCCCTAATAATTATAAACGACAGTGGGACCAACACCACAATACCAATTTCTCATTAATGATAATTCAATAACACAATTATAGATATCTATAAACAACACATTCTTCAATCGTACTATTCAAAATTTTAGGTAAAATATTAGATCGGCATGTATAGGTTAGTCATCTCTCTCTATGCATAAATATAACGATTATATAATAATAATAAACCAAAAGCAGTGGGATTATATGTCATAAATAATAATTATTAATAAATATTGGCATAATTATTTAAACATTTGATACAGATAATGCCGTAAATACCAAAGAACCCTAGGCTGCATATGACTGCAAATATACTACATTATAGACTTGTTGGAAAACTCGCCACTCTCATACTAAATTTTCAGAGGTTATACAGAATGAGCTAGAGAGGTAAAACATTGACTTAACTTCGGCCTCGCAATTGGCCAAGTGCCTGTAGGTATCAGGAGGTCCTGTCAATTTGTTTCTTTGGCTATTATTATTACTTTGATACATTGATACAATTATTTTTCAGTTGTATTTCTAGTTAAGAGAATAAAAACTTATGAAGTTGAGTATAAAATTATTAAATTCTACGTGATTGAGCTGTAAATGAAAAGTTGTCTAATACTTTCTCTACTGGATTTATTTGCTTTACCGGCTTTACCTGACTAACTGTCCTAACTTTACCTAACTGTCCGCTTTAGTTCCGGCCCTTATTGCATCTTTATGAAATGGGATAGTTCATATTTTTTAATGAAGGGCTGGAAACCATCAATCAATTTTGAAATTCAATGACGGTGATTTAAAACTGTAAGAGCCGACTTTTTACATCACATAATTTCATTTTAGTTTTATCCCAATGAAGTTGTTGAAGGTAAACTCTAGTTAAAGTTAAATTAGTGGATGAAGAGGCTAGGCTAAGCGGAAAAATTTGGGCAACAATACGATAGCCGAGAGATGAGAATGGTTGGTATTATAATGCTGTCGCAGATGCAGGCTAAGAGAACAGCGGGCGGGGCTAACGAGAGTGGGGGGGCAGCTTGCCTTTTCATTGGCCAATGGGCGCCATTTTCTTCTACCTCTCTTCCACTCTCCTCTTGGCCTCGATCACATCTCCTGTCCACAAACCTCATAAACGTTATTGACATATTTCACTAAATATACCTAGTTAGAGTTTTAAATGTTAAATGTTCAAAAACCTCTTCCACGTACCTCTTGCTCAATGTTACATCTTACTTTCAACATCGCAAATATCTTACCTACTATAATTACCTACTAGTTATATGTGACAGTTTTGACGTCTTCAAAGGACAAACATTTTACTATCACAAGCTCTCTTTACAAAGAATTATCAATTATTTTTCATTGTAGATAATATATCTGACCCTATTCATGAATAAATTAATTAATTAAGACTTGGAATATTTAAAAAGGAAATTAGATGATTATGAAATTAAAGGGTTCAATGGCAACAGATCACGAGAAATCTGATATTCAAACACAACAGAAAAACTCTTTTTTCCCTTAAAAATGGTGAACTTTCAAACATTACGTTAGTAGACAAAATAGGTGAATAGCTGTATACTATAATATAATTATATATGATAAATGTATTAAATACATAGTACAGATTATATTTTAATGATACACAATTTGTTCAATAGTTTTTGAAAGCTAGTGTCATTTATCCCAATTTGCATTTCCTCGGACATACCACCTCCCTCATAAATTTACCCAAATATGTTTTCAACCGATCTTCCACCCAACTATTTCCTATACTCTTTCAATATTTTTTACATAAATCACACCTTTCCATCTACAATATCTATGGTCAACAGTATGGCGTTTGAGTCATATTCGTCCCAACAATCATAAGACAATTTCCCATCTTCTCTGCCAGTATATGCCATCTCTATCTCTCTCTCCCTCTCTCACACTCTCTCTCTCTCTCTCTCTCTCTCTATATATATATATATATATATAAAAAATAAATTATACATACTGGTGGAATAGCCAGTTGTAAGTAAACAGCCAGAGGGTATGGGAACCAAATATATATCTGCATAGTCGCATATCTTGTGAGTATGTAAACATATAAGCCTGCTGCATAAGGAACCTGTTAATATTCACCAACACTCTTCACCAAATATTTTTTCCTTTTGTCAGTGTGGCGACTTTGTACGTCATTACAATAACTGAATATTCATAACAGGGCACTAGAGGTCACAATTCCCTAGCTGTGGTTCCGTGGATTCACGCCACTATTTATTAGATTTCATTAGCAAGTAGAACAAGCAATCAATGAACCCCTAACGTAATATTGCAGTGGTTCCGTGGATCATTCAGCTCTATATAAAGTATTATTAGCAAATACAAGCTCACAAGATATTTTCCTAGTCCACTGTGGCTTAGAATACTCTAACTACTATCCAATAAAAGCAGGAGTTCCACAGGGCAGTGTCCTGGGTCCCATCCTCTATAACCTATGCACCGCTAATGTCCCCTCTACCCACAATACTTCCTTGACCACATTTGCAGATGACACCGCAGTTTTGTCATCCTACCCAGACCCTGATATATCAAATTATAACTTTCAAAAACACCTTGATGAGATCGAGTATTGGTGCAACCAATGGCGGATCAAAGTTAATGAAGCAAAATGTTTTCACATTACCTTCATCCTCTGCCGCAAGTCTTGTCCACTAGTTTTTTTTTTAATTCCATTCCTCTCCCTGTATCCAAGATAGTACGGTACTTAGGCTTCCATCTCGACAAACGGTTGACATGGAATCCACATACGAGGCTAAAAATATAAAAACTAAACTGACGCTTTGAACAACTGTACATACTACTTCCAAGGGCATCCCATCTCTTAATATAAAATAAATTACTAATCTACAAAGTTATACTTAAACCGATCTGGACATACGGAATAAAGCTATGGGGGACAGGAAAAAAGCCGAACATGAAGCGTATCCAATCTTTTCAATCAAAAGTCCTGAGAACAATAGTAAATGCCCCTTATTACGTCAGCAACAAGACCCTTCATAACGATCTTAAGACACCTTACATTCGTGAACGCATCCCTTCCTAGTTCATGAATTCCATAGTAACCTATCAAATTACCCTAATCCCGTACCACAATCATTACACTGCACCACCCATCCCTACAATCCTCCTTGGAGATTTAAACGTCTTTGGCCTCGTGACCTGCAATAAATACGTGACAGTGGGAGTCCTGGCAATGGCCAGTTTCTCCAATTAAGTCCTGAGTGTATGTGGTTCTCGTGCTCTTTGTCAGCCTCCATTGGCTCATATCCGGTGACGTTGCTGACGGAGGAGCGTGGGGGACTTCCCAAAACTCCGTTTTCTCTTTTGCATGCGAGGGACGTGACAACCATATAGATTTGGGAGGTCTGTAAATATTGTATGAATGAGCGAGGAATGAAAATTGTAAATATAGTATGAATTAGAACATTTATCACTATTACTTATTGCCTAATAAGGCAGATTGTAATTTGATCACAATAAAGAAGTTTCAATATATATATTAGCAAGTAGAAACAATAATCAATGATCCCCTAACATAATATACAAGTAGTTCCATGGATCACTCAGCTTTAAATATGAAATATTATTAGCGAGTAAAACAAGCATTAATCACCCCTAACATAATGTTAATCCTTTGGTAAGAAAGCTCCAAACTCTACCGCTTCGTTTCAGAATACTACAGCTATGTTTGCGAACCGGAGAAAAGATATTTGTAATTCTTAAAATAATACATAAATATATATGATTACATGTTCAATGTTATATGTATTATATGGTCCTGTTTGTTAACCTTTAAAGGTGACCACTCGTCTACATTACAATCAATTAAATAAACTAATATATTTTAGTGAATTTGATTTGGGATGCTAACCTGTTTGAGCTGCATTGTTGGATTACTCTAATAAATCTCGAAGCAGTTTATTAGCATTAAATTTAAAAATTATTTTACCTTTGACCCAACCGGATTTCCCAAAACTAAATTACATTCTTGAGCAATGGAAGGTTTAGTTATATATTAATAATATAGAAATCGATCATAAATAAATTATACTAATGATTTATTCAAATAAAAAAAAAGAATAATAATATATACATGGTTACTTACAAGGTCACATAGATTATATCCTCGTACTGTGAAACTACGTCTATTAGTGAAAACCTAATGCAGTCTGGTTCTACATCAATCTCTGACAAAAAGCCTATCTCTGTCTTCTCCAAGAGTAAACTCTACAAGCCTTACTGGCTTCTTAAAAATATGTGTTTCTTTTGGTTAGGATTTCATGTCAGTATATCTTCTATTCTCTCAGCTAAGCATTTACCTATTTCTACCCAGGCATGTTCGAAACATCTGACGTATCAGGCTTTTTACAGCTTACTGTCATCCATCTGTATGCCTATCTTGCTCCACAAGCCTAACTAACTACGAAAAATATGGGTCCCTCTTAGTTAGGAATTCATGTCAATATATCTTCCATTCTCTCAGGTAAGCATTTACCTATTTCTACCCTGGCATGTTCGAAACCTCTGACGAATCAGGCTTTTTACAAATTACTGTCATCCATCTGTATGCCTATCTCGCTCTTCTCCAAGAGTGAACTCCACAAGCCTCACTGACTACGAAAAATATGGGTCCCTCTTAGTTGGGAATTCATGTCAATATATCCTACATTCTCTCGGGTAAGCATTTACCTACTTCTACCTTGCATTTTCTAAATGTATGACATTCAGGCTTTTTACCGCCTACTGTCATTTATGTGTATGCCCATCTCGCTCTTCTCCAAGAATGAACTCTACAAGCCTCACTGACATTGAAAAATACGCATCCCTTAAAGTAAGGATTTCATGTCAATGTATCATCCATTCTCTTGGGTCAGCATTTACCTATTTCTACCCTGGCATGTTCGAAACCTTTGACGAATCAGGCTTTTTACATCCTACTGGAATCCATCTGTATGCCCATCTTGCTCTTCTCCAAGAGCGAACTCTACCGAAGCAATGAGGCTCTTCGTAAAATACGCGTTATCTTAGTTAGGATTTCATGTCAATGTATCATCCATTCTCTTGGGTCAGCATTTACCTATTTCTAGCCTGGCATGTTCAAAACCTTTGAAGTATCCTGCATTTTACAGCCTACTGTTCATTTATGTGTATGCCTGTCTCTCCCTCCTCCAAAAGTGAACTGTACAAGCCCCACAGAATCTGCAAAAATATGTGTCCCTTAAAGTAATGATTTCATGTCAATGTATCATCCATTCTCTTGGGTCAGCATTTACCTACTTCTACCCTGGCATGTTCGAAACCTTTGAAGTATCCTGCATTTTACAGCCTACTGTTCATTTATGTGTATGCCTGTCTCTCCCTCCTCCAAAAGTGAACTGTACAAGCCCCACAGAATCTGCAAAAATATGTGTCCCTTAAAGTAATGATTTCATGTCAATGTATCATCCATTCTCTTGGGTCAGCATTTACCTACTTCTACCCTGGCATGTTCGAAACCTTTGAAGTATCCTGCATTTTACAGCCTACTGTTCATTTATGTGTATGCCTGTCTCTCCCTCCTCCAAAAGTGAACTGTACGAGCCCCACAGAATCTGCAAAAATATGTGTCCCTTAAAGTAATGATTTCATGTCAATGTATCATCCATTCTCTTGGGTCAGCATTTACCTACTTCTACCCTGGCATGTTCGAAACCTTTGAAGTATCCTGCATTTTACAGCCTACTGTTCATTTATGTGTATGCCTCTCTCTCCCTCCTCCAAAAGTGAACTGTACGAGCCCCACAGAATCTGCAAAAATATGTGTCCCTTAAAGTAATGATTTCATGTTAATGTATCATCCATTCTCTTGGGTCAGCATTTACCTATTTCTAGCCTGGCATGTTCGAAACCTTTGAAGTATCCTGCATTTTACAGCCTACTGTTCATTTATGTGTATGCCAGTCTCTCCTCCTCCAAAAGTGAACTGTACAAGCCCCACAGAATCTGCAAAAATATGTGTCCCTTAAAGTAATGATTTCATGTCAATATATCTTCCATTCTCTAGGGCAGCATTAACCTACTCCTACCCTGGCATGTTCAAAACCTCTGACAAATCAGGCTTTTTACAGTCTACTGTGATCCATCTGTATACCTGTCTCTTTCTTCTCCAAAACCTCTCTACAAAAAATCTCTACAAGGCTCACTGATTCCTGAAAAATATGTGTCACTGTTGTAAGGATTTCATGTCAATATATCCTACATTCTCTTGGGTCAGCATTTAACTATTCCTACCCTGGCATGTTTGAACCCTCTGACGAATCCGGCTTTGTACAGCCTACTGTCATTTATCTGTTTGCCTATCTGTCTCTTCTCTTAGAGTGAACTCTACAAGCCTCACTGACTACGAAAGATATTCGTCCCTTTTACTTAGGATTTCATGTCAATGAATCCTCCATTCTCTCGGGTCAGCATTTACCTATTCCTACCCTGGCATGTTTGAAACCTCTGACGAATCCGGCTTTGTACAGCCTACTGTCATTTATCTGTTTGCCTATCTGTCTCTTCTCTAAGAGTGAACTCTACAAGCCTCACTGACTACGAAAGATATTCGTCCCTTTTACTTAGGATTTCATGTCAATATATCTTCCATTCTCTAGGGCAGCATTAACCTACTCCTACCCTGGCATGTTTGAAACCTCTGACGAATCCGGCTTTGTACAGCCTACTGTCATTTATCTGTTTGCCTATCTGTCTCTTCTTTAAGAGTGAACTCTACAAGCCTCACTGACTACGAAAGATATTCGTCCCTTTTACTTAGGATTTCATGTCAATGAATCCTTCATTCTCTCGGGTCAGAATTTACCTATTCCTACCCTGGCATGTTTGGAACCTCTGACGAATCCGGCTTTGTACAGCCTACTGTCATTTATCTGTTTGCCTATCTGTCTCTTCTCTAAGAGTGAACTCTACTAGCCTCACTGACTACGAAAGATATTCGTCCCTTTTACTTAGGATTTCATGTCAATGAATCCTCCATTCTCTCGGGTCAGCATTTACCTATTCCTACCCTGGCATGTTTGAAACCTCTGACGAATCCGGCTTTGTACAGCCTACTGTCATTTATCTGTTTGCCTATCTGTCTCTTCTCTAAGAGTGAACTTTACAAGCCTCACTGATTACGAAAGATATTCGTCCCTTTTACTTAGGATTTCATGTCAATGAATCCTCCATTCTCTCGGGTCAGCCTTTACCTATTCCTACCCTGGCATGTTCGAAACGACTGACAAATCAGGCTTTTTACAACTTACTGTCATCCGTCTTTGTGCCTCTCTTTTACCCGAACTATTGCACTGCAAAAACTTAAAGCGTTTATTTTTACACATCAGCAGGTGCTCGCCTAGGCCCCAATCATCAAAGGCAGTATACCTTACACCTGACACCGTCAGGCAACTGCTCTTAGTCCATTATAAAGAAACATGGATAAAACTTTTTCAAACTCTTAGTGATACGATATTTATAAAAACGAAAAATGTGATCTACTCTCAACTTATACATCTTTGTTAAGTTCTGCACTTAAGACTTCACTGACCACCTTTAATAGACTTGTTCGACTTTATTTATTTTGAGTCACAAGCCAATAGTTTGTACTAATTAAAACTCCCCAAGCAGGGCAATAGATAATTATGGCCACCATCTCAAAGAAAATATTTAATAGAATTAGAGCAAGTCCACGAAATCTCTTAGGGCTAGCCAATTAATTAACCTTTTGCAAGCCTTGGATCCGTTGAGGGTTAAATGTATGTTACTCATCCATAAATAGTAATAGCATAAATGTAATAGGCTTCCAGCCCAGGGACGGAAGAAGCTCCTAGGGCTTTGTAGATAGGACAGTCATCAAAGAGATGAAAGTCTTCATTTTGCCCGGCATTGCACATTTAATAACTAATTATAGCGGTTTCTTGATTATTATAGAGCCTTGATTATTATTATATTGTATCTCTCAGACGTTCTCGGTCAGAAGATCAGCCTGGTCAATTGAATTTTATGGGTTTCCTGAGAGGTGGACATTTAGAACAAATAAATTTTAGGTTCATAGTAAACTTTATGGTTTCATAATAGTCAATCCATAGATAACCAGGCTTCACTTTTGGTTTCCTACTGCATATTTAAAGGTTTATTTTTAAAATGTTACTCACTATTTTATTTTTAGGTCAATTATGAACCTTCTTTTTTTTTTTTTTTACTTAGCTCTCGACTGGAAATATAGGATGTAGGAAAAATAAAGGAAAAGGAAATTATTTGGAATGTTGGGTGCCTTTCACTAAGGGGAGTCCCATTTGAAGGTAGTATGAGAAGGATATGGGGTGTGGGGTGCCTAAAAGCAGCGGGTGGATTCGGGAAGGTAGTGAGAGTTTACCTTTGGTGGAGCCTAGGGGTACTAGGCAGTGGTTTGAAGTCGGCCAGGTCACACCTCCCCACACCCCTGTAGGGGCCTTCAATTATGAACTACAGAGTATTTTCAAATACATACTTAAACGAAATAAATAATGTAGAAAGATAAAAAAAATTCCAGGCAAATTTAACGAGACTATTTCGCGTATTTCCTGTTGCACACACGCACAGACAAACAGGCACACGAAAAATGAAAGTAGTAGCTCACTCAGCAATTATTCACGAGCGAATTCAAGAAATTGACAATGAGGATTTTAAGATACTTGACTCAGGATGTCGGGTTGTCACTAGAGGGTGCCTGATCACCTATCCCTGGTGACAAGTGCGGATTGTTCGAGTTAATAACCTAGACAATCGTTCCAGGACGGCGTTAATATCTGACTCCATTTATGATAGGTATCTGCCCCGACAATGCACTATGTTCAAGAGAAGAGGTACAGAGGTTTCATAAATAATAAGGCCAGTTTTCAGAGTCAGAGGGTCTGCAAGGAGGCTGAAAGACAGGGTGACAGACTCAGAGGCGCTGAGGAGAGAAAAGGGTTTAGGGCTAGAAGCCCCGGGGTTAAGTAGTGTTTCCCCTTCCTGCCGGAAGGTGGAGACGGTCTGAAAGGGGTCTGTTTTATGGTTGCTAGATGGTACCCCTTTCAGGTTTTTATGGCTGACGGCCATCGACCCTCTTACGTTTGACTTGTTTATGGCTGCCGGTCCGCGTTTATTGCTAGATCTTTTACCATGATTTACATTTAATTACAATACATTTAGTTCCTGTTATTTTACTTTGCTTACAATATATATGCACCCAATTATAGGGTGATTTAACTTATGTAGTTAGCGGTCGCTACACAGGATTTATCAGGAAGCTTTGTAGTAGCAACCCAATATAATAATACCATACGTATCAACGTCTATAATAAAATAAAATGTTCCTAAAACTTAAATATAAGAAAGCCATAGGGTTAATTTTAACTGAAAGTCATAAATATAATTTTTATCGCTCACAAACGATTTTATTTTTACATTTGACCATTTCATTATTTGTAGTATATTTTAACCGGTCTATAATATATTATTGTTGATTTTGTACAATGCTGTAACTAACCTAGGATGTTTTGCAGCCTGAAGATGACAAGGTAGATTTATTGAATAGAAGCACGTTGTAGAGGCTACAAATATTATTCACAACCGCAAAGCTTCGGTTTTTGTGTTTACTTTAGTGTACCCACCGCATCCATCATACTTGTATATTTTTACCAGGGCCCACTACAATTCCACTTACATACCAATGTTCTCTGTTCACGCCAACTGATTTCCAAATTTTATTCTATTTTCTTGCAACTGATAAAACGAATTTTCAAATAAATTTATACTACACAATATTAAATATAACTTAGAGTATTGTCAATTTACGTTATAAATATAAACTTAGGTATGCTAATATTCAATGGATCTAGTTTAAAAACAAAATACTAACATCAACACTCCTGATTACTAATAAAGTATGCGTTTAAGCACATATTAATTTTAATTTAGAAAAAAATAGACAATAAAACCTGACGATATATCTATGTTAATAATATTTGAACGTAATGGATTCTCGCTGGGTTTATATTTATCTATGCATTTTGTGGCCATCGCTTTGGACTTAACTATGGTATTTATTTTGGATTATTTTAACTATTCTCATATTGGTGTGATTGAGTAAGCTCCAACTGGATGCTGGGTAAGGTAATATGGACTTTACTAATAAATTGTAAATGAGTAGTCTGGGGATAAACTTTACAATTTCTAGGGATAAATGAATGGGAACAAGATAGATAGAGCTGTGAGCATATTTAGCCCTTTTCTTTTGTAAAACGGACACTACAACTTTTCACCGGTTAGCTTTAGGTGATTAGGAAGTCAAGTATTTCTCGCAGCGGCCAAATTTCCCTTGGACATGCGTTTGTTTTCCTATTGTCAGACCATTTGATATTAGTTATTTTAATCTATGTAGTTATTTGGTAGTTAGAAATGTTTAAAAAGTGCTTTCCCCCCGGACGATGATGATCCATGTCGGAGGAGATGCGTCAATCAGCTTTTTCATTGATGGCAGCCCGTGGTGGAGCCCACTGGCAGACGGCCAGGAACCAGGAGCAGGGGATGATGGAGCAGATCTCTTACACAGGCCATAACGGAAGGGACGGTCGATCCGAAGAAAAACCAAGAGGAAAAACCTGCAGGGATTTTCACTGAGAGTTGTCTCGTCATCGGGTGCCGACCGCTAGTCCCTCCGGAAAGAAAAGCGCTCACCAACCGAGCTCATTCACCGCTTATCCACTCCTTCGCTTTTTCGCTTCTCTTCCTTTAGTTTCAATTTTTAAACTGTCCTAACACTTTTTCTAACATATTCCTATCCTTCTATTTCTACAACTGCTATTATCGCAAATCTAGTAAATATTCCATATTGTCAATTTTAGTCGTGCTATGAAGCCCACTATTACAAGTAATAAAAAACCAAATATAGTGGCAGGATTGGGTCTAAAATCCAGAAGCCCCCCCCCCCGATATAGCTTTACCAACTGACCTTACCTCAGGACCAGTGTGCAGTCTTCCCAATATTAATCTTCTCTGATCAAGCTCTCGCTGTGACTGTGACGAAAGCTGCCAGCGAGGGCAAAGTGTGACCCCTATCAGCGTTGGGGAAATCGTCCATTTGTCCAGGTTAGCTAAGTCATTAGAGGCCCAGAATGAGAGCGATTCTCGGCCCTGCCTGTTCCCCACACATTATAATGAGTATTATATATATATATATATATATATATATATATATATATATATATATATATATTATTATATTCTTTTGCTTATTATTAATATTTGAGTATTATGTAAAAAAAATTAAGATATTGGAAGCATTGTGCTATACTTTTAAATATTGTTAACTTGTCATTGACATTCTCGTTCTTAAAACAATAAAACAGATAGAGGTGTCACATTTGAATTATTTATATGTCATTCAATTCAAGTCCATTTGTCATTGTGATTTTTTCAAAATACACGTAATAACGATGCAATAAAATTGCGTTTGTAGGATAAGTTTTGTATGAGTACTTTACAACATTTAGCCGGATATGAACACAAGCACATACGCATGCGCAACTTTAATTTTGTTTTAACTTTTTTATTATAAAGTAAAAGGAAAAATTACCATCCTGGTCATTAGCATCATGAAAGTCCTGGAGAGGAAGGGCATTCCTAACTCAACTATCCCGTAGCGAATAACATTTAGTATGTCGACTGTGCATACTAACTCAGCGGAACCCTTTGTAACGTATACAAGATACCTACCCCATTCTCAGCGTAGACTTTGATTCACCCTATCTTTCTATTGGTATATTCCATAAATGCGAATTATTCAATAAATGTGACCATTTGAAGCTATATACCACTACCCCAGGAAATATTCTAATTAATTTATTAACTACACATAAAAGAATTCAGGTTAATGAACAATCACAGGAAGTTTGTATAATGATTACAGGTGAAGCCAGGTCCGTTTCCGAAATGTTTCTTCGTCAATAATTTAGCTATTTACATTTTTTTTTTTTTTGAAATCTGGATGTAATTAACAAGACTTATCAATAAATAAAACTCAATATTTTTATATTGAGTAGTTTTTCCACAATGAAGCCGTTGGGAGTAAAATAATAAAATGACAGTGTATGTATGCATGATGACAAGTATGCAATAGAATATTTTCGAACTGGAATTTGGATTTGGAGGTTCTTACTCCTTCCCAGCAGGAACATGCTTCGATGCTCTTCGATTATTTCCATTAGGTCTTCATTGTCAGAGGTGCGCTGTGTTTATTTTTTAAATAATTGCTTTTGGTCAGCCTCCGCTGGCTCGTATCCGGTGACGCGGCCGACGGAGGAGCGTGGGGGACTTCCCAAGCCTCTGCTTCCTCTTTCCCATGCGAGGGAGGTGACAACCTGTGGATTTGGGAGGTCTCTGGGCTGTTTGTAAATACTGTATGAATGAGCGAGTGAATGAAAATTGTAAATGTGGTATGAATGAGAGCATTTATCACATTACTTATTGCCCAATAAGGCAGATTATAATTTTATCATAATAAAGCTGATTAGATATAAAATAATTACTTCATTTTCCGTGTATTAATCAACTCATGTATAATGTTTTACTATGATGTGATGATATTAGATATTAGATATCCCATCTTTCGTCAAATACCTTGCTCAACTCGAGTTTATAAGTGAACATACCTTCTACTGCGTTATTTTAAATTATAGTAATTTTTTAGCAAGGACTCACAATATTTTATTTTATTCATTTGAATATTTTATTTCAGAATCCAAATTAGTTTCCTAAAGAAGAAATAAGCGATAACGATGCGATTTGTGCTCCACCGATAGGGGTCGTAAAATTAATTTAATCATTTGGAATTGTGGTTGGTCACATTCAAACCGTCTTTATTTCATTTATAGGCACTTCAAAAATTATAATTAATGGCTTGGAATTGATTTAAAAAAAAAAACAAGGAACAAGAAGAACCACTGATCTTTGTTTTAACAAGTTTCTTTCATTGGATACACTTAATGCTGAGCAGGTTGTGGAATAAATTTGATGGACGTATTTCTCCTGACTACCAACAACGTTATTTTTTATTTTTCTTTGCGCTTTCATGAAATAATTTTCAATCTCAGAGGTGAACAAAGCTTAGAAGAACATACAATAAATAAATCCACAAATATGCTAACATATAACATAATTTAAATTACAATACTATACCTGAAAACGGATTAAAATGAATCACATGTGGCTAAAATAAGATGCAATTAGTTTCATACAAAAGTTAATCAAATATTTTAGTATTTACTAAATACTGTCCAGCAGTTAGTATAGTGAAATAAACATGGTACTTGAATAAAAGTTTTATTTTTTTTTATTATTAGATAAACAACTTTACTAGGATAAAATTACAATCTGCCTCATTGGGCAATAAGTAATTGTGATATATCATCTCATTCAAACCATATTTACAATTTTCATTCACTCGCTCATTCATACGGTAGTTAAAAACAGACCAGAGAGAGATGGTTGTCACCTCCCTCACGTGCGAAGGAGGAAGCGGAAAGTATTATTAAAGCTATTGTTTTTACAATCCCAGATAAATGTGGTTATTGAAGAATTTAAGAGTAATTGGAGCCCAGACGGACGTGAAGAGGTTTACCACTGATTTCCCCTTTTCAAGCTGTCTTCTTGGTCACTTGCTTATCTTATGGTCTCATTCACTATGTATATTTTCCAGTTCCTCAGTGGCTTTGGTTAATAGGAAGTTGTGCAGGTGACGCAAGAGTAGCGTCAATAAATAATATCGGTTTAGTATTTTGGTGGTGGTGGTCACTTGAGTGAGTTCGGTGACTCCCGCCCCAAGGGACAGCTGGAATAAGAATTGGGTGGTTACTATTCCATCAGCTCCCTGTTCCAGCACGCGTCTCCTACGTGTTTCCTTCCGAGCCTCTCCGCTATCTAGCCACAGTCTCAATCACACATCACATTCACTTTTGTGCTTTTTTCAAAGATTACAGCTTCGAATAGATTTCTACGCGTATCCTCACAGTATATGTTATAACTGGACATTATCTGCTTCTGTGAAGGAAGAACTGAGTAAATGTTGTAGCTAATTGGCTCTATTGTGGATGTTGGCTTGGTGTATTATTGAGTCGCCTGTGCACGTGCAGGAATTCTCCAAGATTTTTCTTTTTGGAAATGTCAGTCTACCGTATTGATAATTTTGATTTGTTTCATGCAGAAATATTGTTACATTTTTTAATGACGCTAACTTTCATGTGGTTACGCTCAATCTCCTTTATTTTGCCCAGCATATTTGCCTTCCCGGTCTCCTTCTAGTCCTATCGCCATAATATTTTCAGTTGACTTGAAACAGGCTCACGTTCGTAAATTAAAAAAAAAAAACTCTAAACATCCTTGAGAAATAGCGTTATTAAATCACAACTGTGCGAGGTTTCGGTCTATAGGTAGAAATTCTTTTTTAATTGTGACGGGCAATATTTGGAAACCTCGAGTATTTCTTTTATGTGTACAGGTATATTTAGACTGATGTACATCCTTGCCCGTAGGTGACAACAACTATCAAGACAACTTTCAGGAAATATTGCCAATTCCTAAAGATACAATCAGCCAGCACGAATCGTCCCTACAAAAATATGACTGGCAAGATCGGGACTCGAACCCATATGCCCAATATGTAACTGTTATTAATCAACCAATTATAAATAATAGGGGGACCAATGTCACAATAAACATTTCTCATTTAAATTTTTATAATAAAAATAGATATATTATATCGTGTACCAGTTGGTAATGGGGTTTGCCGTCAGTCACGTGCAGTTAATACAAATTTATAAATAAAATGTGAACTATTTAAAAATAAAACACCTCATAGGACGTCTAAACGTATTAATACATAAAAAAAAACTAACAATAAAAATGAACTATATTTTATAGATTGTAGTTGAACCATTTTTCCTTTGCATACTTGCTAAATCCAAATAATTGTCTAATACCTGGTCAGATGTTCCCGTTGAGAAAAATTAAACCACTTGGATAAAAAACTGTCAGGGGTAGTTAAGATGCCCCCCTCAAGTGGACATCATTCGTGACCATATTGCAGGGGATGGAGCTTAAATGCATGTAATCCTATCCGCAATCGGGAGCATATTGTCTACCGCTCTCCGAACCACTACCTTTGAACCTACAATATTCTCCTCAGTATCCTTCGGAGTAACAATGAACAAATCTTTCGAAAACCCTTTTCTTTTCGGCTTCAATATTAGCCACTTAGTCGTGGTCATTACTCCCTTTCATAAATGCGATGATTAGCTCACGAGCAGCACCCTGTTACATAACTTCTAAATAATGCTTTTCAGTTTCCTCATTCTCCTTATCGGCCCAGGACTGCAGCGTAACTCTAAATACTTCAATTTGTTTATTTTATTATTGGAAGTGCAAGTGATTTTCGATAAATGTAGTGACATAAAAAGTTATTCATAATCTATAAAAATTCTTTCCAACGTGAATTTTTTATTTAAATCTAATTTAAATGAAAAACCGTACAGAGCTAAAGATGATACGAGCTTGTTACTCTGAACCTGGAATTTTTGGCTGTAATAACTGGGTTGCATTATTATGCCTTGTTACAAACAGTTGCCCTTTTCCAATCATTAAATAAAACAAAAGTTTAAAACTAAATTATTAATTAAACTAAACATTAATTAAAATAATGAATAAACCTCTTAGCTTCTAAATAAATAACACCATGTTAGTTCATTATTTTTGTGCTGCAAGAGCCCGGAATAAAAACAACAAAATAAATAAATATTGCTGTCATTCGTATCAGTTAGACCCTTTATTGTTTAATGTGTACATACACTGTACGAAAATAGGGAGAATTATTATCAACTTGTAAGTGTTAACTAATAAATCAAATTATAATAATGAGTCTCGACGAATGAAAGTTCAAACTTTCACGAGAAAAATCAAAAATATCCGTAATTGTTTTTATATTTGTTGAAGGCAAGAAGGTTTTGGACAGCTTCTAAGCGCTCATTGATATTTATATAAGTGTCGATGTACTGGGTGGGAGCTTATTTCATCTCACCAGGGCATGAGATAAGATTTTTTTTGCGAAAAATGAGTTAAATAAGCATTGGGAAAGTTGAAGAGAGAAAAGCCTGTGGGTTTTCCAACTGCTGAAATCCTTTCATTGGTCACTTTTAGTGGAGGCATAGCCGTCTGCTGACTAGGGACTGACAAATATGGACTCGTGCTTGTCTAGAATCGGATACTTCTCCGAGACAATGGGCCTCTAAATGATGGAAAATCATCTCACATTGCTCTCGTTTGCAACTCTCTACTTTCCCGATCCATTTTTCTCTCATTTATTCGACATGTTACAGAATTAAATTATGCAGGGACTAAGCTGATTCTCTGCCATTATGGCTCCTTGGATATTTAGCTAGACGGATAGAAAAACTTAACTAATCCGGTCTTCATAAACTTTCTCTCTCGTGGCCTTTGCTCATTCTTAGCTCAATATATAATTGAGTTAATGCCGGGTAATTGGCTCAACATGATGAAAAAGAGTTGTTGGGTTTTCTGGCAAGGATTTGGCATAGTATGTATGAGGTGTGAGAAGTTTTAAAAGTGTTAGTTGCTTCAAATGTTTTAAACCTCACCACATCACACCTGATGTAGGCAAGTATGTTCATGTATGCATGAGTCTTGATGAAAACCTAATTATTTAGCTTTATCGCATTTTAATTCATTCAATATGAGTTTTTGTTTATAAATGCATTTTTACAGCATAACCCACTTGCTGCCTGCAACATTAAGAATAGGGCCCCTTTAACAATTGAGTAGGAGAATTGTTTGGCATACCCGCTTGGATTGATGAAATATAGATGTTAGGTGTTCATCAAATTCCATCAATCAGTTCCACAAAATGTTTTAAACGGTAAACAACCTCTGCAATCTCTCACCTGATGCAGCTGCCGATAGTACGAAGAAAATTTTTCTATTAGTAAATTTGATGAAAACCTAGCAATTACCTAACCACCCGAACAAAATCTTCTCATTTATAAATTCACAAATAAACTGCCAGTATTGTAGATATTCGTTGTTACTTACCTTACTACATACACATACATATATTATCTAAATTGCCAATATCCCAATAAATAAACCGTTCCAAGTTAGCATAACCCTTTGTTAGTATAGGCTCCTTGTACATAACGCACTCATCAGCTTAAAAGATGAAATAAACTTGATTATTTTTAAATGAGCGGCCGAAAATGTGCTAAGCAGTCAACATTTCTTTGATGGCACTTAGCTGATTTCCCAAAAAACTGTAGTAGGTATCCCTTTGGTGCATGTACGGAGTGCAACTGACTGTAGTTAAAGATAGGGAGGAAAATGGGGCGAGAGTAGGGTTTTGGGTGGTGATGAGGGAGCTAGGGAGACAGTTGCTAATTGACGAAGTGGCCTTAGGCCGGTGGACAAGGGACAGACAAAGCAGCCACCGAATGCCTCCTCCCCCCTGTCTGCATAAATCCTCTAGCGCATTTGCATAGCCTTTGGCTACCGCGCCTCCCCCTCCGCTGTATCCTCTTATTGCACTCCCCACCTTATATAGCCCTTCATATAACACTTTTATTTATATCTTCTGCCCATCTGTATCCCCTGGGATAAATATATTCCATCACAGATCTAACTACTCAATACAAGGTATGTACTCTCAATATTCAGTTACCACTCATTATCAGGCATAATTGACTGTTACTTACAGGGCCTTATTGTACCAACCTGGTTTTTATAATTTCCTCATTATTATCTTTTCAAACGATGTTAAATAAAATAAGTTTAAGAGAAAGGCATCAAATATATGAGCCATCTATAGAAAAACTTACCGATTTGATCTCGAAATCATGGTATGAGTTCGGAAGGAGACATATAAGATAATAAGATGTCTTGAACGAAATTTAGTGATAATATTCATTGGGCTAAGGGGAAGGTGTCGTCATTAAGGCAAAGAAGAGCTTTATTTGGGAAATTTTAAAGAGAAGGCACGGAAGAATTAGATTACACATTGCGGCTTTAGGCCTGGGTGAGTAGGGAGAATAGTGGTTTTTTTTTTTACAAAATGAAGAAAATTAGTGGCAAAGACTATCAAGAAATGACTAACAGATTATATCAATGATCAATGTTTCATATGACAAATCAGGTAAGTGTATAAAGCCGGATCATAAAGTCAATACACTAAAACTCAGTACAAAAAAAAAAAATGCAGATAAAATAGAGCGTTGTTTGAAGCGATGAATATTGGTCAAGATTTGGAATTCACAGTCCAAAAATAAAGAATAACTAATCTGGACTGAATACAGGACCTCCTGGTTTATTATTAATAGTTATAAATAATCATGGAGCCAATACCACAATAAAACTTCCTCATTTAAAAATAATACATAAAAATATCTCTAATATTGGATTAATAAAAATATATTGCTGCTATGATTAATTAAGATGTAGAAAATTCGCAAGCAGCCAATTGCCTCTGGTCTGCATCGGGTCTGCAGCAGAGTTAGGCCAAAGAGAATTCACGTTGGTATGACACTCGAGGCAAGGTAGAGCCTAGAGATGACCTATTATCAAGAATGTCTCCTAATCTACTGTCCCGATTCATCCAAGTCGTACAATCAATTAATCGATAACCGACCGAAAATCTTGGAGATATCGAAACACCATTCCAAAAACTCTAATAGCTTACTGCAACCACATATAGCTACATATGCTGCTACAGTTTCAGATTTAAATAAAACGGAGAATGAGCGAAAGAAAAAAAAAAGTACACACCAGCTAAATTTACAATAGTGAAAAAAAATACAAGCATACAAATATATTATAAATACTAAATTGTTCTCAACTAGCAACCGTGATGGTGAGGAGTTGTTGAAAAAGTGGAAAAAGAGGGTTTTGAAGGATCGTAGGGATGAAGCATGGCGGATATTAGGCGATGGAATAGTTTAGGGGTACCTATTGATCAACGGGACATTTGGGATATGTTGGTTCCAGGAAAGGGTTTGACGAATAGTCATCCCTAGGTTTTTAATGGTGGAGTGGAAAGTAACCAGATGTTCATCAAGATTTAACACAGGAAAATCAGGATATGAGAATACTAGTATTAAATACTCAAGAAATCAACGAGAATAAGAACTGTTAGTTTTTGTCAATCAATGGTGGCATGAATGTCACGAGTGACGTTAGCTAGTGCAGATTGCGTGGAGTAACCGGACAGAAATCGGATTGGAAAGGATAGAGAAGTTTAGACTATTCAAGCAACTTTAGGATATGACTAGTCTTTCTAGTAGTTTGAAGAGGTTAGGAAAGGATGGAGATTGGGTCGTTTGCTGAAGTGGGCTTAGGATTTTTGGTTAGGGGTTGGACTAAGGATTTTTTCCAAGAAGTTGAGAGAACTTGTAACGGACGGGAGAAAGTTTTTAAGGAAACAATAGTATATAGGAGGAAGAACAGGATGGATGACTGGAAGGCACAGCTTTATTAACTTAACGGGAATCCCGTCAGGACCAGTAGCGTGAGAAAGACATGGTTAAAATAGAAATCATTGCCATTAAATGAGAGCTAGCACGAAAGTGTAGAATGAAGGATATGTTGAAATTGTTGAGGAGGCAAATCCGAAATAAGAGTTTAATGCATAAGAGGAAATTGTGAATATCTCGGAGGAGGAAAACCAGACGTGTCAGAGAGAGAGAGAGAGAATTGTCGAAGAAGTTGCAATTTGGATTGAGATCAGGAGGAGAGGAGAGGGTTTTATGAAAGTACTTAAAGTTGGCTCACCGGACGGTAGCGTGGGTCATGTTGCGGAATCATTATAAGCCTTGTTCATCTGAAGCTCCTTCGGGCAGCCTTACGCTATCTTTGCATATCCCTGGAGCAGACTGGCGATGAAAGGTAGAGGTTTTCAGGGGTGTTAGGGTATTAGGGATATTGATGAGATTGATAGTAAGGATGTCAACAATGGAGTGAGTCCAATCCAGGTCGTCGAAATCTGGTGGAATGTTGTATACTGCGACATGCTGTGGTTTTAGGAATAAGAGTTGGCGTCTGGATATTATAGGAAATTTGTATTTGCATGAGAGTACAGGAACGCAACAGGCAGCTGAGAAGAGGAGAGGAGATTTGCAGAGGAGTCGATGACGTGGACATTCTGCTAAGTATCGGATATACAGTTGTGGTGAGTGGGAGTGAAAGAAACAATAAAGAGACGGGGCTTACGAAATGGGTCCTCTAGATAGTCTTTATCGTGGGAATCCGATAGGAGGTTGGTATTTGTGACACCGGAGGTACTAACTAAATTGTAAGGGGTTGATTCAAAAATTGGCTTAAAGGACACAGGCGGAGGACGATACACTACAGTATACAGGACAGGAAGGTAGATGCTACTAATTCCGACGATAAGGAACTCCATGTGTCTCATGGTGTCATGTTTCATGTGCCCATGGTAGCATGAGTGGAAAGGTCAAGGATTCGGGTCTTCAGGCTGACATGTATATACTGACCTATGTATGTCTAACCAAGTCAATCGTAGTAGAGAAAGATAAAGTTGTGATGGGAGACATGGAACATGGAAGGAACCTAAGATTTAAGCCTTGTTCAGAGACAGCGATAGTGTGGGAAAGGTTTTTGGTTAAACATAAAAATGATTTATCGTAATGAGCAGATGGGATTGGGAAATTATGTAACAAGCAGTTGAAATATCACGTTGAGGAGGAGTATTAAAAGATCGGTAGGCCGCTATCCCGCCTCAACTTGACTCTCCCGTCTGCGCACCAGACGAACCTTCCTTGGCTAGTCTCATATGCCTCACCAGCTAGAGGCGCCCTTTGATCGGAGTCGTCTCCTCTCTGATGTAAATTCGTGTGTTCCGTTGAAGGTGCTGACTGAAGAAATTCGTATTCGTCTATACGAATTCGTATACGAAGACGGATTAACTCATCCCAGACAGACTGGCGCACGAACTTCGATGTTATCACCAGTGGGCGCGGGTCGTCTCCCCTAGGCCTTCTCCTCTCAACCATATCCAGTTCGTCGGTGGTGAGTTTTACACCGAGGCTGGCCTCGATGCTGGTCACCATAGCCGCAGGTGATTCTTCGGGCTTCACTGGAACACTTCTGATCCGTAGCTACCTACCGAGAACTGCTCTGCTTGGATGTGGGTGAGGGTCGGGCGTGCCTTCAAGTTGGTCCCTTTCGATATGAGGGCCTTGTCATCTTTAACTAGGCTTTCAATCATCGGCTTCTGCCAGTCGGCCTGCTCGTCCAATTTTTTCAGCTGCTCCGCGTTTTTCACCGTGAGTCGTCTCCTCTCTGATGTAAATTCGTGTGTTCCGTTGAAGGTGCTGACTGAAGAAATTCGTATTCGTCTATACGAATTCGTATACGAAGACGGATTAACTCATCCCAGACAGACTGGCGCACGAACTTCGATGTTATCACCAGTGGGCGCGGGTCGTCTCCCCTAGGCCGTCTCCTCTCAACCATATCCAGTTCGTCGGTGGTGAGTTTTACACCGAGGCTGGCCTCGATGCTGGTCACCATAGCCGCAGGTGATTCTTCGGGCTTCACTGGAACACTTCTGATCCGTAGCTACCTACCGAGAACTGCTCTGCTTGGATGTGGGTGAGGGTCGGGCGTGCCTTCAAGTTGGTCCCTTTCGATATGAGGGCCTTGTCATCTTTAACTAGGCTTTCAATCATCGGCTTCTGCCAGTCGGCCTGCTCGTCCAATTTTTTCAGCTGCTCCGCGTTTTTCACCGGGAGTCGTCTCCTCTCTGATGTAAATTCGTGTGTTCCGTTGAAGGTGCTGACTGAAGAAATTCGTATTCGTCTATACGAATTCGTATACGAAGACGGATTAACTCATCCCAGACAGACTGGCGCACGAACTTCGATGTTATCACCAGTGGGCGCGGGTCGTCTCCCCTAGGCCTTCTCCTCTCAACCATATCCAGTTCGTCGGTGGTGAGTTTTACACCGAGGCTGGCCTCGATGCTGGTCACCATAGCCGCAGGTGATTCTTCGGGCTTCACTGGAACACTTCTGATCCGTAGCTACCTACCGAGAACTGCTCTGCTTGGATGTGGGTGAGGGTCGGGCGTGCCTTCAAGTTGGTCCCTTTCGATATGAGGGCCTTGTCATCTTTAACTAGGCTTTCAATCATCGGCTTCTGCCAGTCGGCCTGCTCGTCCAATTTTTTCAGCTGCTCCGCGTTTTTTACCGTGAGGTCGCCCTGCTTGCTTAACGTGCAGGGTAGCATATATATCTTGCAGCCAGAGCATATAGCCATATTGATAATTAAGGGAAGAGCTAAAAAAATGAAAATGAAAATAGAATATACCCGGCGAAAAGAAAGCATGTAAATAAAATAATTGAGGAGAATACGTAGGTGGAGACCCTCGTTGAAGGTCAGTCCCACTATTACTACTTGCCGAGATAGGAGATCTTCTCTGACGTTAATCCCTTTAGAATAGTTTCTATTTCTCCTCTGTTACTTTTATACGGAGATCAAACATCACTAGAATTCACTAAATTTTCGTTCTTCTCACAAGTTGCCCACTGTAATAACTGTTGAAAATGGGGAGTTTTAGTAAGTCACATATCTCCGGGCACAGTGACGATGTTCAACGGCTAATGCCACACATATGTGTACAATAATATAATATATACCTATAGCCATAAAATAGACGCCCATATGAAAAGGAAAAAGCATAAATATGATTAAAAATTACAGTAAAAAGTTGTTCAATAGAAAATTCTAAACAGTAGTGTAAAAAAAAAAAAAAAAACTATAAAAAAATACGAAATTCAAAAACAAGTTAAAAGTAAAAAACTATTTCAAATTATACCACTTCAGTACGTATAATATTTTCAAAAAATATTGCATTTCAGATTTCAGGTTGCATTTCAGGCAGAGGTTGCAGGAACGCATGAATATTATCTGGCAATACCATATATTCTATTATGGTATATATTATATGGTATACCATATATTATTATACTGGCAATATTATATGGAACCTATGGGCTAATATTTATATTCGTTGTTTTGCTAATATTCTAATATGTTTACTTGATGTGGTAATCTTGTATCCTCAATGTAACGTTTGGCAAAAATGAATCTCTCTACAGTCGAGGTCCATTGAAGATTGGCTTATTTTGTTTTTGCATCTAGCTTGTGGAAAAATACTTTCTTCACCCCTTAGGTCATTACTACTACTTATACTTAGTATTGGGAAGCTCACATTGTGTTTTTTGTGCCTTATTAACACCTAATTGATGTCATTGTTTGGGTCATCTATTTTTTAATAGAGTTTTTGAGAGCTGCTTCGGCATTATTTCATTTAACGAAACGCACTTTTCCCAACAAGGATCCAGGATTGTTGGGAGTAGTGTACCTATCTGCGATATTGATCTTGTTTTGTAAGGGGCAAGACGATTATCGATACCTGCAACAAGTATTTTATGTACCTGTTTACTCATGGAGGTAAAGATAATTGTTTTAAAGAAAGATTGTTTTTATATTTGGGTTAGCTGAAAAAACTTCAAAGAAAAGAAAATTCATCCAATAATAGTTAATTCTGTATTTTTCCAGCGAATGATTTCTGTGTGACTGAATCGGTGCGAGGAGGGTTCGGTGTTGGGCGGTAGGGGCCTCTTGAAAATTGCGCACATAAATAATCGATAGTACACATTTATTGTGCAATCAATTGTGACAATCGGTCATCTCTAGTAAAGCCAGGTAAGGGAGCACTCAGTTGATAAAGCCACCAAACTAGATATTGGGGAGGTCCCGTCCATGACTCGAGTCCCAATCTTGACAGTACCTGGTTATTTGGGGCTTGATTGTAAATAATAGTCTGACCGATGGCACAATAAAAATTTCTCAATAAATATTTTATATAAAGAAAAGCTAGGTTCAAATCATACTAGATGTCATTCTAATAGAACAGTAAGCATGATTAAGTGATGAGGATCTAGCAACCTTTATTACATATAATTTTAATTTTTATAAAAGGTTAAGTATGCTCAGATTTTAATGAAAACCTGTTTTGGTACTCGTGTGTTTTATGGCCTGGATGAACTGTTATCCCCATCCTTCTCCAATAAACAGAGTTAGCAAGATGCTTTATGCCTTTGGACATAGTTAAGAACCCGCTGCCATTTTCCTTAAATCGGGTCAATAAATTTTGCTGGGACAATATTTCATACTGAGAAGACGTATAAACACAACCATCTACATAAAACATGATTAAGTGAAATTAATGAATTACTTGCAATTAAAAAAATATACAGTTCTGATTAGGGTTTTAAACGGTGTGTTAATAACATTCACGATACCACTAATTTTTTTTACAGGCACGATGTTTTACACGGTTGTTCTATTTAATACTAAAAAAATAAATCAATCCCATGGAAAAAAGAATCATTAATAAATAACAAAGTTGTTTGTTGTTATATCTTCCGGGTGAAGTATAATGACAACTGTGAATTGAGGCAGGTCGTAAATGAATAGGTGGAGTGGACTGTATACAAAAAATAAGATAAGGATGGTAAGTGGTATAGGAAATTAGAAACATCAAATTTTATGTTAATGACTGCCCCGACAAAGCACTATGTTCAGGAGAAGAGGAACAGGGTAGGTTTATAGGTAGTTTATGTGGTCTTGGAAAGACCACGAATTCACACTCGGTGTCTACGGGTAGGCGAAAACCGTCCGGATCCCAAAGGCGAGTGTGAACCGGAGAGAAGCAGACTGGATTGCCGTGGGAGACGCTACTGGTAAGTTTGTAGGGCCACGGCAACCGTCGTCCGCGAGGTTGAGGTCTCTCCCAAGGAGGTGCTAGTTTTAGCGAGACGAAGGCAGAGATTCCCACTAGGAAGGTGTGGGGTCTGACAACGCTGGACTAAAACATAGCGAGGTTAGGAGAGAGAGATGCAGAGGTAGTTGAATGAGAAGACCATGGTTTTGAGTAGAGCAGCAAGCGCCAGTGCAGAGAGAGAAAGGAGAGAGTAGTGTTCCAAGTGACGGTCCGGTTCGTCATTCTGATTCGGTCTAATACCGCTGCTTATATAGGCGGCCAGCCGTGGTGGGGATGGGTCCACACCTGCGGCTGTTTCCCCCACTAGTTCCTCCCCCCACTCTCACTGATGTCATAATCTTTATTAAACATAATGAAACATAGATACATATTTTCTGATACGAGAAGAGGGGAACTTATAATTAATTGTAATTAAGAGGTGGCCACAACAATGGCTAAGCAAGTCTTATTTGTACATTCTATTGGGAAATAAAATAAACTATAATTTAAATATGTTTTAGGGAGAATAGACGAAAGAAATTATAATTTAATTAGTGTGTAAGAAAATTGTGTAACTCCTGCCTTTAAACTAAAAAACAAAACTATATTGTCTCAGTATTTTGGGGGTTTTAGAAATAGTGACTGTACCTCTATTTCGCCAGTCTTCTAGGTTCTCCTAGGCCCCTGTCCAATATTAGATCCTTCACTACAGAGTGATTTAGAAGGATAATGACACTACAACTGTTATTGTTGTAGGTATGTTGATTGTGATTGTAGGGTTGTTGTAAGATCTGGTAGTCGACCATGTTTTTGACCGAAAATGTGCACTTCCTGTCTGTTGACCCTTGCCCTTGGTCTAGGGCCGATCAAGTTGCCCTCATCAAGGAGGCACTGAGATCTATTCACGATAGTGCGAACCATAAGCACTTCAACCTTACTGTTTTATATTGAACACTAGTAATGGAAGAATAAACAATTGCATATCACATTGAGTAGCGTTTCAAATTAAAGATCTTTACTACATGTACCCTGTAGGACTTTAATGGACTCAGTTTAAAAAATTTTATTAAAGCTGTAATCAAAATGGCAATATTTTCGCAGCCCAAGGTTTATATTAAGGGGTGATGTTTATCATGGAAACTTTACTTGTCGGCTACGTGATGCTAAAAATAAATGCAACCCAATAAAAATAACTAAGGGTCATTAATTAATCAGCTACTTATAATTAAAAATAAATATTTCCAAATCATATTAAGTAGGGTATCAAATTAAATATCTCAACGTCATGATTTAAAATTTAATATTACAATCCTTTCCGTGGCCATAACTAAACCCATAATAGTGTGAGGTGTCACATTTAAAAAAAATTAGATTTATATAATTTTAATACAAATATTTATACATAAAATGTCAGCATAAGACTCTTATCATGCCAGAATACTAACTACAGATACCAATCAAATGTTGATAGATGGACACCATATATATTTTGTTAAAGGGGATTTAATTGTAAAATAACAATATCGTATAAACATATAAGTAAGTATGCCTTCAAAAGAGCATGAAATAATCAGATTGTTATTTAAAATAAGCGAGATACTGCTGAATAAGTATATCAAGTAGACTAAAAAAAATCACCAAATTCAAACAAGCATTCTTGGAGAATAACCATAATACAGGGGCATGGTTTAACCCCGTTAGTCCAGAAATGGTTGTACACCTGCAGGTTGCACCCTTTCTAACCAGAATGAGAACAGACAATTTATTTGGCGGTTCCATCTCCACCCGCTGCCCCAGCTGAGAATGGAATATACGCACTTCAAATCTTAGGCACCCAGTCATTTCGCCTCTCAAATATTAAATCTATTTATGGATATTTACTAGTGGTTGTATAATATATTATTATCAGCTTTATAAAATACGAGTGTTTATTATCATTTAATAAAAGTAGACTGGTGAAAGCTATGGGATGTACTTAATGCTTTCGAAATCCTTAGTCAAGTGTTCACATGGATGAGTAAATATACCATAAATCATCGGTTAAATGTAAAATATTTGATGCATTATCACAGTTGATCCACTGCAAACGTTTTATTCAAACGTAGGTAGTCTTTTCAATATATTAGGGATAGAAATCAGTTTTAAATTAAAAATAAATTGACTAGTTCTTTTAAATTGCTCACCGGGCTCAAAATACCGGGGTATAATTGAACAGGTCCTTCCTAGAAAAAAATATATACCAAAAGAAAACAAGGGACGTAAAAATTATACTTGCCATTCCGTCACGGTCATTTAACAGGGAAATGGGTGGCAAGCAACAGGGCCGCCAAGAAAAACATGACAGGACTCTTTATTAATATTTCCTTAACCAGCCTGCCTTTGAACGGCATGTCGTTCACATCTCCAGGCTACACGCCATTTTCCATAAGTACTTAAAGCTGTAATTATATTGATTATCTAAATAATTTTCAAGTGAATATTGTGTCAATGTGACTTACATTTACAACGTTAAGATCGAAAGGGGATTATTGGCACTAAGTCTATTTTTTATTTCTTACTTTTTCTTTCTTACTGCGGTAGAAATTAAAGCGTCAAGTAATTCCCGTTTATTTCTTTTGTGGAAAAACACTTAATGATGAAAAATATTTATCCATTCAAATCCATAAGAAAAATATCATATTAACATTTTTATTTTACTGTTATTTTTCACGTATAAAAAAAAACTTAATTTAGTCCATCTGAGGCCCATTAATCATACTTATATCAATTAGTTAGTTTTATGCCTGGTGTCTGTAGCCTTCCATTCCTCACACCTTCGTTAAATAGGCGTGTTATCGTGGATGTTCTGGAACTAAAAACCTGTCTCCTAATAACAGCTCTTCTGTCTGCCACATTTCCCTTGTGAGCACAATCCCCATATTTAGTTCATTTCCACTACCATCACAACTCCTGTCTTCCAAACAATCAACATTATCATCCATTTATTTTTCTCCTGCATATCACCTTCTCGCCTCATTTCATTTACAATCCAATCAAGAATACAATCAATAAGTCCCGATGGCATTCCCTTTTTAAGTCCTGTCTGCCAACGATTCATCCCACACTACTTTAGATTTTTAATTCCTCTCTACGAAATTCCACATTTCATGGAAAAGTATTTGTACCCCCTAAGTTTAATTTTTGGCATCCTAAGTTGTTTCCTTCAGTTTTTCTCTTCAAACACATTTTCTCCTGTAGTCGTTATTCGTAGTTGAAGGAGGTCAAAGAGTTCTTCAGATGTTTTAAGATTCTCGATACGAACATAATCACACTGCTGAGTAGATGATTTGCTCACGCAACTTTCGTCCAAAGCCAAAGAAAAATATTTGAAATTCAAGCGTTTAGAAATTTTGGGATTGTTTGTCTGTATTGTAAATATTTTTAAACTGGGCTTGATAACTTGCTCTGTATCTCCGTATGGTTTCATATCTTGTGCTAGTAGCAAAGATATTCCATAGGAGGCTGTTGCCATTGAAAAAAGCTCATTACTTAATTTCTGCTTGCATGAATATTTTTTTGTTCCAAAGAAATCCGATATAAAGACTGAACCAACCGGAAAATTGGGATCAAGATCAGAGTGATCCTTCGTGCATTTTTTAAATATTAACATATCTCCACCACAGATCTAACACACTGGTTACGAAAAGTTTGCATCCGTAAACAGAAACCGTTTTCCCACTCGTTGTTGAGCACACGTTTCAATGTCCTTTTCATATTCCCTCTTGCTCATTTCACTAAGTAATAGAAAACTACAAACTGGGTGAAGGTACCTATGGAGTCACTGCTACGGAGCACTAAAATTCTACTCAAAAGCTATCGTACAAAGGTACCTTAAGTAACAAAGAAAAAATAGGAGTGATAAATAAACCTATAATTGAAGAAATTGATGAAAAAAGGAGAGCCGGGGAAGGTGAAAATGTGAAAAGTGGGGAATACAGGTGCCAGTTCATTTTCAGAAAACATCATGAGTATACGCTTCTTTTGCCTTTTTGCCACCTGGATCACATGCACCGAGAGGGCAAACAGAACAGTGCCACACGAATCCCTTTGTTATTAAACCACCCCGCCCCTACTCCTTTATCACTTGCCGACTGATATAGGGGTTATTCTCTACAATAATTCTACAAAAAAAGAATTGCCTATCATTGACCCTGTCAGACCTGAGTAGCCCCTTTAAACTAATGGTGTCTTCCTGGGATGTCCTGTTCCGGACTTATAGGGCTATCTATTTAACCCTTATCAGAGCATTTTCAAAAGCATTATAAAATGGAAATGTAATAGTGAAATGAGATCCATTTTGAAAAGCGCAATAGGAACATTTTGTTATCTGTTTGATCTGTTCGTACAGATCAGATATCAGGCAGATTCGAATAAATCATGTCCCAGGTCACTTGTATGGGAATATCCTCTTCCATCCTTTAGTTAATTTGCTGGAATTAACAAGATTATCAAAGTGGACAGTATGGTTAATGATATGATTGTAAGGTGAGATGAATGATAGTCATGGGTACTGAATAATTATAATATATTTACATGAGCGATGAATAAAAGCTAAATTAAACAAGATGAAAACAAAATGGGCATATCGGTGGTTACGAGATTGGTTATTGCTGACGTCTTCATACTTGCGTAATTCTTGCTAGCCAGCCTCTTCCTCTCTTCTTCACCGGATCCCTGCATCAGAGTTGACGACAGTCCTCTGGAGTAAATCAGAAATGAAAAGAGACGTTAATTCATCCTTTGCTAGTGCACTTTGTTCGAGTGCGGTAAAGTATACGATTTAACTCAGGTGGCAAGAGAGAGGCTTCACTTAGTTATACTGCAAAACTCTTCCTTGACTCGTACTTCAGGGAGCGCTAATTTCTCAACACCGACTTTTATCGGTGAATGGACTCTTGTTCTGCGACTAGCACGCCAACACTTGGTGCGTTGAACCTCAGGGAGCGAGTCACTTACAGCAGGCATCCGTCCTGTCCCATCTCTAATAATAAATAAAAGAAACTATAAAAACAACTCGTCTACGCCACGTCTTCTCCATCGTGGCCAGAGGACCTTAAGGTCTCCCAAAGGAGAGCTATCTAGTGAAATGGACACTCTGGATGTATTGTTCCCAGAACTGACAACTTGCGTTGGGTACGAACAAAAGCCGGGTTAGATTGGAACGATTCAGATGGAGAACGGATCTGGGAACGATTAAGAACGAGTGTTATAGATAACGCTTGTCATTCGCCTCCCTTACTCAGTATTTTACGTAATGCGTCTTTATTCCCACTCAAATTTATTTCTGCATTGTATCTTATTTTTTGCCAAATTTCCCTCAATAGTGGTAGTTTTTTATGTGTTATATGGAAGTTATGCGCTGA
This sequence comes from Acanthosoma haemorrhoidale, assembly GCA_930367205.1. Classification (NCBI taxonomy): domain Eukaryota; kingdom Metazoa; phylum Arthropoda; class Insecta; order Hemiptera; family Acanthosomatidae; genus Acanthosoma; species Acanthosoma haemorrhoidale. Next base: position 105,270,698 of record OV884009.1, on the reverse strand, counting down.
TCTGCGAATGGCTTCATAATCAAACTATTAATATTTACTTTTGTTGGGATGTTTCTTGGCTGGAGTTTCAAAACTTGGTTTATTACTCCTCTCTATAGCTTTACTTTCTTGTACAGTTTTTCTCAGAGTGTGTTCAGAGATACGAGTAGCTTGGGAAACTCTTTTCAAACAGAGGAAACATTGATAGGCCCGTTCTCGGCCTCTGTTTTCATAAATTTTAATACGTTCATTATTACGTTCTTAGTCTGAGAATGAACTGTTTTACCTCTACTCACTTTATTTGACATGATAACAGGTTTCTTAACAAACTGTTACCAATAAGCTTTATAAAAAAGCTGTTTGATATTTCTTTGATAAAAATAGTTTTGAAAAACACTACGAGATATCCTCGAGTTAAGAGCTAGTAGAGGTGTGTTCTAACTGACGTGAAATATTGGAAAGGGGGGGGCATGAGTGGAGGGGATAGGTAGGAAGGCTAATATACATCTCTCTCCCCGCTACCTCACCGACAAACTTAAGTTAGACATACTCTAACAGCAAAGTGTAACAAAAGGCTCATCAGAGAAGCTGTGGATATTTACTTGGAAACGACATACCCTGGAGGCAACTAAAATGATGGATTCCTGTGAGGACAGACAAATCAGAAGAAAGCTCCCCAGGTACGGATCTGCATACGCCAACATTTGGGTTTTGTGCCCTTCAATCAAGAAGTAAAAGCAGGAATATCATGAGCGAACGTCCAAACTGAGGCATTTTCCCCTATTCAAGACAAAGTGGGGATTCTTCGGATAATCCTGAAAGTTCTGAATAAGGGCATTACAAGAGTACGTATGAGTTACAGCACAGCTTTCACATATTCAAAATTTAATTAATATGATAATCAGGCATTTTCGCATTTTAGTTCATTCGATATGAGTTTTTGTTTATAAATGCATTTTTACAGCGTAACCCACTTACTGCCTGCACTATTAGGAATAGGGCCCCTTTAACAATTGAGTAGGAGTATTGTTTGGCAAATCCTCTTGAATTGATGAAAAAAAGATGTTAGGTGTTCATCAAATTCCATCAATCAGTTCCACAAAATGTTTTAAACGGTTAACAACCTCTGCAATCTCTCACCTGATGCAGCTGCCGATAGCACATCGAAAAGTTTTTTATTAGTGAATATGATGAAAACTTAACAATTAGCTAACCACCAAACAAACTCTTCTTCTCATTTATAAATTCACAAATGAACTCCCAGTATTTTATATATTCGTTATTACTTACCTTACTACATACACATACATATATTATCTAAATTATTAATAAAATATATTAACTAAAAAATATAAAGTTAGCATAACCCTTTGTTAGTATAGACTCGTAGTACAGAACACACTCGTCGATATAAAAGAAGAAATACAAATGATTATTGATGAATTTGAAAGATTTATTGATGAAAATTACTCTCAAGAAATGTGGGCAAACATTTCATAAGATGTGCCATATACTTGCTGATGTAACAGTGTAGTCTACAAGTCTATAGGTAGGATCCGGACTTGGTATTACCGTTTAATGAGCATTCCTTAGATTTAATGTCTTCTCAACGTCATTCCGTCATATCACTGAAACGTTATCAATAATTAGTTCTTGAAGGTTAGATATTATTGTATATATATATGAATTGGACGATTTATGGAAATATCAAAAAAGATCCGATCGGAGTTTTTTTTTCCCGCGGAAAGCAAATTAGTTGACCATTACTTATAAACGAGCGTAGATATCTCACCAATGTTTAGGATTTTTGTACGACACTTTTGTGCTACCTTTCTGCCGTAACAGGTTCAGATAGCATATCTCTAGCTTATGTAAGGCAATCAAGATAAACATTGTAAATCAAAAGTTTTTTCTTAGGCCGTATATTTTCTTTTATAAAAGACGATTTTAATGTGTTCTTGATAAGTTTAATTAGCGAGTTGTGCTTTAGAAGACCGCTGTGGTCAAATACTATTACCGCGTGGCCTTCTTACAGGACATTAATAGTACTTTGAGTAGTGTAGCCAATGAGAGAGGATTTGTGGCAATTGCCTTCGTTCTTATAAAAGGTTCAAGGGATGTGAAATTGTAAAACTATATTCCATAAACCTCAAATTGTCCTGATCCACCCCACAATCGCCCAATGGGAAACGTAAAAAATAAAATTCAGTCGCATTTTGCTGTATCATTTATTTGCTGCATTTAACACGAGTCAACTCATAAGTGTCAAACGATCAACAAGCAAAAATTATTGTTGGGGACGATGCATCACACAATTAATGGTTTTGTAACGTTTGCGAAAAATATTTTAATGACGTTTTGTATTATTGGTCCCAATAAAATTACATATTATTAATCTGGACGGCGATAGCTTTAATATGATAAGAACTACTTTTTTATTACAAGCAAGTTATTAATAATTGGTCCTTCGTTAGTGTTTAAAAGGTTGCTTTTATTTTTGGCATCTGTGGGGCAATAAGCGTAGGTTCAATGCAGAATATCATCACTTTTGATAAGGTTTTTTTATCGCTTTTTGTAACTATTGTATGAGGAACTGTGGATTATAAAAGTGGAAACATATATTGGGGTGTCTTACGAATGTAAAATCCTTCACTGTATGTGAAATTGGGGTTAAAAACAGTTATAATGATTGTCGGGTTCTGAGGGGGACGCCCGCCGCGGGCTAGGGTCTCTACGACCCGGCCGCTACCCAACGGGTGTCAAGAAAGAGATACAATGGATAAACCTGTGGTCTTTGACGTTTGCTGGTGGCATAGTCGACGGGCAGCTTTATTCGTATTGTTCTGGCGCCATAAAATCTTGTAGGTGTGTCCCGACAGTGCACTATGTTAAGGAGAAGAGGTACAGGGTAGGTATTATAGGTAGTTTATTTGGGCTTGGAATGAACACGAATTCACACTCGGTATCTAAGGGTAGGCGAAAACCGTCCGGATCCCAAAGGTGAGTGTGAACCGGAGAGAGGCATACTGGATCGCAGGGGGAGACGCTACTAGGTATAGTTTGTAGGGCCCCAGAAAAACGTCGTCCACAAGGAAGAGATCTCTTCCAAGGAGGTGCTAGTTTCAGCGAGATAAAGACAGAGAATCCCACTAGAAAGGTGTGGGGTCTGGCAACATTGGACTAAAACATAGCATGGTTAGGAAAGAGAGGTGCAGAGGTAGTTCAATAAGAAAGTCATTGCTCAAGTAGACCATCAAGCTCCAGTGAAGAGAAAGAGAGAGAGCAGTGTTCACTTCAGGTGCCGGGTTCCGAAAGAATGGACAAATCTCCGAAGCTCGGCCTTATTTAGGCAGGTCAGAGGCTGGGCTGCACCCACACGCCCCATTGGGGATTTGTTGTGTCGTGCACTGGTTCCCCCCTCTCTTAACTAACACCTAAGGTTTTTATTATTAAAATATGGAAACGTAGGCGGGTATTTTCTGAGTCGAGAAGAGGGGAGGGATTATACGTAATTATAGTCCACTTAAGCCTCAACAGGTATAACATATTGTTAATCAGGACGTCAAGAGCTTTCTTTAATTTGATACCCCAATCAAAATCATAGAAAAATATTTCCTTACAAAATCACTAATTATTAATTATTTTTTATAGGTCTGGTATTATTTATAGCATTATAGGGGCATAAAATGGAACTAAAATGCTAAATATCATGCTTCTAAAGACAAAAAACTCTATATTAATGGCAATTTTAATAACTTTTTATAAATAAGTTAAAAAAACAAAACACAAACTTACACTTTGCATCTTTAATCACAACGTTTAGATGTTTAATTTCATAACCTTCTCCAAATCATACATCCATCTTTTTATGTAATACTAATTAATTAATTGATGACACATGCATTGTAGACATTGCTGTAATTTTTATGTCTTCCTTACATCAAATGAAGCCCCCGTGTCAAAGTTCATGCCTTTAGCCAGAACAAGGGGCCAACAAAAACCATTTGGGTTAGGTTGCATTCGCTGCCTACAAATCTATGACTTAAGAGCTGGACCAGTCGAGATAAGAGTGGCCACTTTCTCCCCCACAATGGCTCACCTGTACTAGCCAACTCCACATACGGAGCCATGTAAGCTTGCGCATGGCTCAACTGGCAAGGACTGTTTTCTTACCCCACCCACAATGGCTCAATTGTACAAGCCAACTACAGATACAGAGCGATGTAAGCTTGCGCATGGCTCAACTGGCAAGGACTGTTTTCTTACCCCACCCACAATGGCTCAATTGTACAAGCCAACTACAGATACAGAGCGATGTAAGCTTGCGCGTGGCTCAACTGGCAAGGACTGTTTTCTTACCCCACCCACAATGGCTCAATTGTACAAGCCAACTACAGATACAGAGCCATGTAAGCTTGCGCATGGCTCAACTGGATAGGACAATGGCTCACCTGAACACTGTCTTTTTCCGCACAAAGACTTATACAGGCATGCACATGCTTTAAATGCTAAGGGCCGTTATCTTCCTCACCATCGTACCCCTGCACTGTCATTGATTCACGTTGCTATTAATTGGTCCATGTATACAGATTTAGCTCTTAATGTACTTGAGGTTGGTAGTATGTTTGGAATAGCAGTTGGTTGGATGTGGATGGTGAAGGCGGCCTACTGCTTTGAGGCTCACCACGCATAGATTTATTGAGATTGTTCACTCGAACATTGGTCACTGACGGCCATTCATCGAGCCTTTCATTGAACAGCTATCGATTGTCTTATTGTGACCATGGATCCTATGGCAGCTTGATAGAGCACCTATGTGGAGAATGAGTTAATTAAAACGAAATTAACCATAACGGAAACTAATTATAAGGAGCGGAAGCAGAGAGAGTACAGTTAACTAATGCCTTGGGCTGGTATATATTAGGGCAACCCCTTGAGGCCTCTTGTCTTGCCAAGAATGGTGGGAAACTTCTCACGAGAAAAAGATTTTCAACTGAGATTTCAGCTCGATTCTTGAGCACTTTCTATTCAGTCAGTCTAGCATCTGCAACCGCCCCGGCACCTTTAAACTTGGTATGTTATAATTTCTATCCTTTAGTCTCCTTCATCTTGTAGTTTGGACGATGGCTTTTCACTAGTAATCTTTCTAAGGACCTATCCTTCTAAGGATAGTTCTCATCATTCAATACATATTCTTCAGAATTTAAATGGTAGATGAATTTATTTATATTATAAGAGGCTTTCCGACTTGAATTCTCTTCAATCTTGACTCCAAGTAAACTGTTGAAATCGATTCTACGACCTTCTTGTGTTTCTTCTTTTCGCCATTATTTTAGATCTAAGTAGCTTTGTTTACAATAGTGTTATGGTAGGTTTATAACACTCAACTATTTAATTATCTGTGCTATGGTTAAGGAGCTTTAACACAACAGGATAGCTATCAAAAACATTATTACTTTGGTGCTCGTTCAAGTCTCACTAAAAAAGAAACAGTAAAAGTTTAGTCATCCATGCTCCGCCAACAACAGTAGTTTCAATCCGATTTCGAATCCAAGTAATGGATATTTCATAATATTTTGATTGTTACAAAACCTGCCCATGAATACTTTTTGAGTCTGGGAGGTAATGTATGAATCCAAATAAGAATGAATTTAAATTGACAGAAAGAAAGTATAATAAAAAACAACGATTCACAAATACCAAAGTAATACTTAGTGGTTAAAGACCGATATAATTCATTGAATGCAGATTTTACTACAGACAGTGGCCTGTTAGTATACCAAGTATGGGCGATTCATCACCCAATCCTAGATATTTGGTTAGACTTACAGCGCTCATGTTACAGTTTTGGTAGAACATTTTTGGAAAAGGTTAGAGTAGGTGGAGGCCCTAAAATGAATGCCAAAGGACAACTGAGTTCCGGCCTAGTTGGTAGGGCGCGCTGAGTTACCAGCAGGGGTCAACGCTAGCATGTCCCCTCTCAACCTTTATCTTACTTTTTTGAACCGAATTCGTTATTTCTTTATTCAACTGGCTACTCATTTTCCCTTTCGCAAACCATCATCTCAGAATCGAGCCCATGTCTTCGTGGACAGTAAATACGCAACAACCCCTAGAGTTAACTGTAACAACTATGTAGAATCTACTTCAACCCCCTTGTTCATTTGTCAGATATCTACAATCTAATATTGCCACGTTTACTTTCTAGCATACATATTCGTCACACATAAATCGTATTTCACCTGTCTGTCTATGTATTTATTTGTATTATAGTGTATTACTATATTTTATTGTATTACTATTGGTATTCGTAACATCCTGATAAAAGCTCTGGTCCAGGATTGACTTAATTTTTCGAAAAGGCACTTTTAAGTGCTTAAGTAAGCCAGATGGTACTTTATTAAACAATTATCAGTGATCTGGTCCACAATACGATTGATTCTATAGGGGATAAGCAAATAAAGGTTTACTCTCTAATGGTGGCTACAAATTAAGTAATGGATAGAATGTTGTGCTTCCGAAGTTGCTACCATTAGTGGATAGTGATGATGCTCCAAGCGGGAGGTTAGCTAGTGAACTGTCATAATCTGTCTTTTTTTTCTCCTGCCTATTCTATAGATCATGTCACGCCTTCATTTATTAAATTCACTTTGTTCGATTCCATTCATTTTCTGTTTGTTTTGCTTTATTTTACAAATCATTGATTTTACTACATGTATCTCATTTTCAATAAATTTTACGATTAGTATGCAAACAAACAAGTAGGTTTAATAAGTGTGTTGATTGAAAATGTCCCAGTCGAGTTGGTTAATTGAAATCCTGCTTGCACCCACGTAATGAGAAGAAGACTTGCCAACCACAGCTACAGATAGGATTTGCAAGTATTTCTTTTATCATTAATGAGTGAATACTTCGTTCGTTTGCATACCGAAGTCACTCGGTTTTTCCAACTGTCATGAGGGATGCCAAATGTCAGCCCATATATATAATCCTATCTTTACAATAGGTCTAAATTAAAGTAATAACAATTATTAGATAAAGCTCCATCCACTGAGGTGATACTTAAGTAATAATACATAATAAGGATACAGGAACTGTTTGGTAATAAAATTACATGGTCTGGTTTATATCAGTTAGTCTCCTTAACTGAACTAGTGTTGACTGTACCAAACTACAAAATTTCTAAACCAAAACTTTGATACCAAATATTTATGAAACCAAACCTACCTTAAACCTCTTAAATAGTTTCCATTTAGACAACAGTTTTGAAAGAAATGCAACTTACCTATACTCTTATCGTTACGATTTTCACATTTTTTTAGAATGATTTTTGAATCTCAAAATGTAAAATTTGATACTTACAGTATTGGTTTGAGAAAGAAGTGCTAGTCACATTAAAATAATTTTTTTAAGATTTTTTTCACCTGGGTTATTTTAATGCATTTGTAACGGGTTGGAGTGGAGAAGGGTGGCCAAGAGCATGGATTTTGCCTACTTGTGGCAGCTAAGAGCACAAGGGCTGGGCAAGCATCTGCCGCACCCATCCCCGGAGAAATGACTCACGACATAATTACAGATGCCTACACACTATTACCATACACCTCTTCGGTGACATCTTTCACCTCCCCAACCGTTGGAGCCTGTAGGCTGGTCTCACTACCTAAATCTACAGTTTAGTCCTTCCACCACTCCTACACCTTCTACCTCGAGATCGGAGCATTTATTTATATCTATCAAAATTTCTTATTCCTTTCCATTGCTTACTCGTTATTACATACAATCCTAGCTTGAATAAGTAATAAATAACCATTACTGGACCTATGGCGCATTAACCTCACCTTCTATTTTACAACTAGCCTACTCATTTACAACCATCATGAATGGGGTCGTTTCTGTAGATATAAAGGCTGTAAATTACGTAAAACGTAAAGAAACAATATCAAGAATTACTTACAGCACTCGGCATCATTTTTTAAAAACCTACTAAAAGAAATGCGTTAACGTCTCAAAGGAGAAAAACTATAAATAGCTGCAGAGTTGGGACTTGAAAATGCTAAAAAGTTAGGGATACGTTCCCCATGTTTTTTTTGTTTTTTTTTTATTTGATAGGGATTTCCTTATATCCGCTTGTTGTATTTCAGTCAAAAACTAATCAGCAAGTGTTACTAATGACAACTTTAAAATTTCCGACGGGCTATGGACGAACATACAACCAAAAAAGAGGTCCTTTTCCAATGGCTAAGTACGATGCTTTGTGTCCCTTCTCTCGACCGATCGCTTGTCCAGCAGTGATCTTCAGCCTCTGTGAATAACTCTGGCATGCCTGTCCAACAACATGTGTACAAACATATCCAATACACATCACCTGTGAATAACTTGTTCTCGTCCTAAATCAATCCCTAACATAGAATGAACATTAGACGTTCCAGATCCAGCCTGAAACTCGTCCTGTAGCAAACCCTCAAACTCACTGCTTTATGCTTCCCAATTTTAATTGCTGCTTCCTTGTGTATGGTGGACTCTCTGGAAAAAACATAAACGTGTTATGAACTTTTGAAAGACTACTTCCTTCCACTTTCTGGGACCTTCATCAAAATCTTCGTCATACATCTGTTTCTTCCTTAAACGTAAATCTGCCATCCAATCCCGACAACAGCCAGCTCACACCTCCGCTTCTTTCTCCCCCCGTGCCTATTCTTCGGAACTCTCTCTACCTCCACCTATTTGTCCTTGTTCCTTCCTCCCATCTTCTTCAAACTATATTACTAGCCCATCATCAACAAGATTTGGCCAACAAAATTTAATTTGTTGTTTGTCACATGATGAGAAGAAGAAGTTGGTATATCTAATTGCAAAATAATGGGTATAGGCCACACCGCTGGTTCGGCTTAGTGCTTCATTTGTTTGCATTCTGCCAGCTTTTGTGCAACCAACAACACAGTTTGTATAAAAAACAAATTGGTAATTATATCAGCCTCTGTGAAACCATAAACGGAAAAGTGCTACTAAATATATAATTTATGACTGTAAATCACACTCTATGCCTTATACTATATTTTATGGTCTTTCTTGTCAATATCAAACTATCTCAACAACACTTACTCGTTGTTGCTACATCCAAATTGCCTTAGCGTCCCCTACAACGACTCTCAAATCATTTATGTCCGCTCCTATCTTCCTCCATCTGTTGAAAGTATTGTTCGTCATCAAGCATGTTCTGTTTAGTTCTTCTCAGGTTTTCCCTTCTACATTGTCAATATAGTTGCTTTTCCGGTTACCTTCCATCCTCTATTCTCTCCTCTTGCCACTTTATGGCTAAAGTTAAACACTTTAGAACGAAAAGAACTTTCAATGCATTTTTAAGCTAGATTTATTTCAGTTAGTCTCCTTGAACTAGTATTGATTAAACCAAACTACAGAATTTCTAAACCAAAACTTAGATACCAAATATTTATGAAACCAAACAAACTTTAAACCTCTTAAATAATAAAGGAGGAAAGAATCTGTTTGTTCTTGTTAATCTCTAGACCCAGTTTCCTTCCTGCGTCTTCGAGTTTTTATAGATCTCCTGAAAGGGCTGCTTCTGATCTGACTGATATTAAGATTTTAAAATGGCTTATTTCTGGATCCACACTGCCCATAAATACATACTCGCCCAGTTATTTGTCCAAGTACCTTCCTTTTTCGTACCCACAACATTCTCATCGGTAGGACCCACGTCTTGTCGAACTAATTAATAACTGGTTAAAATGAGTCCTTTGCATAAGACATTGTTTTGTAAACCAGCAACTTAGCTTTTCATGACAGATTCTGTAAATGCGGGATTTTTTTCGTAAATTGAAAAAGGGTTCGTTTCCTCGTGCGATTCTAGCTTTAATTTCTGTCATATTAGTAGTTTTTATGACTACAGCCCCAAAGTTATTAAAGTTATCAACTATTCAGAATCTCCAATTCAACAGTTCAACTCAATTGTTTTCTGGTGGTGGGCTCGACTTGTTTAGGAAAGTAAGTAATTTGTTTGTTCTTGTTCATCTCTAGACCCAGTTTCCTTCCTGCGTCTTCGGGGTTTTTATAGATCTCCTGAAAAGGCTGCTTTTGATCTGACTGATATTAAGACAGCCTGCGCACCTGCGCACGTTCTGATTTATCGTTTTTACAATCTACTCCTATCAGAGAGAATTAGTAATCTGGTCATTTCAACCACCATGCCCACTAATTTATCAACCTTTCCAAGCATTACGAGAGTCTCCATAGCAGTCCTGTTGATCTTTTTGTAGGCTAGCCAAAAGTATATTAAAAGGTGACAGACAGTATCGCACAGTATGTGATGTTTTAGTGCGTCTTATTAACAATGAGTGTATATTTCATCTCCTCTCTTAAATTTTTATATTATTCATTAGGTTCAGGAAAAAAGTTTGATGATACTAGACCTGGTGCAAAGACAACATATGACAGACTAGAAGGAGAAGCCCCTGCTCCAATTGTCACTTGGAAAACCTATTTTAGCCGTACCAACAAGACCAGCCGTTCTCGTCGTGCAAAATAAACGAACCAATATTCAAAGAAGCTTTCGGTCTGCCGATCGGAAACGCAGGGGAAAAAAAATCCTTCGCCAGATAAATCTCTCGAGACGTAGCCACAAATTTTCACGAGCGACTTGCTCTCTCTCTCTCTCTCTCTCTTTCTCAAAAAAATACCTCATTTCAAATTCCTCAACTCGGCCGCTCCGCTGGAATCCACTGCTAACTTTTTTATATCTCCGACGGCTTCGGAAGAAATTCGTTTTTTCATCTTCTTTTCCATTTTATATTTTATTATTTAAGTTTATTTAATATGTAATTTTTTTCTTCTTTATTATGTAATAGTTATTCTTTTAAATAACCTGAAAGTAGTGGGTGGTAGCTGATAAATTAATTTAAGTATCAAAAATGATAAAATATCTGTAATAATATAGTTACGCTCAATATCATAAATAAATATTTGGTTCAACTTTTTCATATAATCGTAAAATCTAGTATATTTTTTTGTGATTAAGTCCATTCATGCCATAAAATTATTAATAATATATTGAAAACGCTTTAGATGATCGATATTTATTATTTGAATATGAATATTCACCATGGAGAAAACAACAAAGTTAAGTTTAAGATTACTAACATCAAATGTGCCAAACAAAACTCCACATTTGAATAGGTCGGTCTCATTTTTCAAGTACTAGGTGAATGATTGCTTTAGAATTATAGTTGTCATATTCCCCCACCTTTTTCACCTTTCTTTCAAATTGTAGGTTAATACACATACAGACGCATTGAGTGATCAGGGATATTGTCTCATTGATAGATAAATGCGTTATTTACATAGTCATTGACAATTACATATTTTATTTACATGTTTTGGCTTTATATGTAATAGTTTCATTATTGAGTTATATTTCTCCCTCATATTTCTAATAGTAGGAATAATAAATAAAAACCTACTCAATTACAAAATTAATTAAATTTCAAAATAAATAAACTTGATTGAAAATTAAATAAACATATTTAGAAAATAAAATTATTCTTAATACACACATTTATAATATGTTAGAAATAATTTATTTTCAAAACACAAAAAGTATGAGTGGTACCAGATTCCTGGGTGAAGCATATTGGATCACATTATTGAGTTACATATACCCCTCATATTTCTAATAGTAGGAATAATAAAGAAAAACCTACTCAATTACAAAATTAAATTAAATTTCAAAATAAATAAATTTGATTGAAAATTAGATAAATATATTTAGAAAATAAAATTATTCTTAATACACACATTTATAGTATGTTAAAAATAATTTATTTTCAAAGCACAAAAAGTATAAGTGGTACAAGATTCTTGGGTGAAGCATATTGGATCACATTATTGAGTTACATATACCCCTAATATTTCTAATAGTAGGAATAATGAATAAAAACCTACTCAATTACAAAATAAATAAATTTGATTGAAAATTAAATAAATATGTAAATAGAAAATAAAATTATTCTTAATACACACATTTATACTATGTTAGAAATAATTTATTTTCAAAGCACAAAAAGTATGACCAAGATTCGTGGGTGCAGATCGGATGGGACATACAATAGAAAGAGAGGCAGATATGCAAAGTGGAAAATGGATCTGCTCGAATCAACTGATATTTAATAGCTGATGGAAATTTGGAATACTCTACGAGGGACCTGGAGCCCTGTAAGAGAGGCAAGGTTGCCGGTTGGTCCACGGTTCCGAGAAGCCGACCTCTGCTCCATTGTGCAAAGCAAGCTCTTTATAAACTGCCAAGTCCTCTACTTTTCTCAAATATGGGTTATTAGGATGTCCACTTGTCTTATCCTTACTCACATAACAACAACAATTCAAAATCAGTAGCTTTTTCATTTGTTCTTACTGTAAATAGTAAACCAATCCTTCGAGTGAAACGAACGAACGCTCTTTTTACAATCATCGGTGTATTTCCTCTTCAACATCCGATATAAAAAAAAAACTGTTTTTAATATTCATATTAGTTGTGGTGGTGTAATCTCACTGGTGTAATTTATTTTTATTTGAACAGAAAAAGTTGATTCAGGCTTTTTACCATTATGGCTGTCCACTCCGATGATTGTCATTCCCAGGTTTGACATGGCATTTCGCATGGTATACCCGGTTAATGACCTAGCGTCATAGGGAATACTGGCTACCACAGGCACAATAAATAATGGGCTATAATTAATCATAAGATCTATGCATCTTGTTGAGTATTGCATTAAATTAAATATTGAGTAGGTTATGCTCACGACTTACGTGACATTGATGCACTATTCATTAAAATTGTTCTCAACCGGTGATTTTCTACACTAGCCTTCACTAGCCTACACTAGATTTCTGCACTAGCCCTCAAAGCCTGGTTAAAACTTATATAAAATGCAAGCAGGACTACCTAGTCCTCCGAGGTACCTAGATTGGGACTCGCCTTCCGATTACAAGCCCTAAGGAAGAGACTGTTTTCACTGACATACGAGGAGAGGGATGATGGGATGATGATGAGAGTACCCGTGTATTCTATGATAACGCTCGAGAAATGATTGAGTACTGAAATTTTAACGGTATAGGTACCTTGGATTGTTTTTTGTTCTGATGTGTTCTGGGTTCACTTCGTCTGCCATACCTTCAACACGAGGATTAATGAGTAGCTACTCGACTATTGCCGTCATTGACTATTGCTTATCCTTAAGGTTTCCGTAAGATTGTCAGTAGTTGAATTCATCAGTCTCTTTGTTTGTCTGATATAAATTCAAATGAAAAACGGTTAACTGCTATGTGCTTGTTTAAAGAGTGCGGTTCAGTTTCCAAACTGGTTGTGCCGGAGTGAGATTACTCAGCGATAGCTATATGAAAGCTAAAATATTAAAACTGTTAGCTTAATTATAAAGATAAATGAAATAAGTTATGAGGCGGATCAAGTGGAAGAACTAGAACACACGGATACTGTGAATAAGTTCCATTATCATGTGATAGGAGATCCATTAACCCCCTCCTGCGTTCTAATTACAGAGCTCCCTTTGTTGGCTCCATAATTAGCTCCTAAAGTCTTTGTTCTCTCTTCTCTGCCCGTTAATGAAAAATTGTTATAATCCAATATCTGGGGAGGGGAGAGTAGCGGTTTTATTCGGCGCCATTTTTTCGGGTACTGTAACAAAAAGAAATGGCCCTACAAAAGGTGAGCCTGTCATCCTTCATCAATGCCCTGACTCCGATTTCTACAGGTACATACCGGAAAGATAGTTTTCACTTTGAAGAAGATTGCCTGTGCATGTTCTATGAACACATGCTCCGAATAATTCAATTGATCTGAAGTTGAAAGACACTTTTTTTTCTTTAAATGTAATAACGGGGAACATGGAAAAAACATCACCGTGAAAGACGAACTCCCGCATCTGTTACGTTTTCACACAGCCCCCCATTCTCCCTACTGTTAAGTGTATGTCACTGCTTGAAAGCTATTTAAGAAATCATTTCAAAAAGAATCGTGGATATCGCGAAAAATAGTTTTGAGAGCTAATAAACCAATCAAACAAAATTAGTAACCCCGCAGATTATTGGATCAACTAGTCAACCTTTCAATAACTTTTGTCGCATTCATGAAGCAGAGGTTGCTTTATAAAATATGATTGCTACATATGGAAATAGAACCATACTGCTAGTTTGAAATGAATAAGGCGTGCACAGGAGTTGAGAGGTGAATTTAAAGTGAGATGGGTCTGGACGAAATGAAGGAGATGAGTAAAGGAATTACTTATCCGATATAATAAAGCAAAATTGTGTAGATAAGCGTGTATAAGCCTCCAAGTAAAATACAGTATGGACATTGACCTTCTACTCAGGCAATAACCACCTTTGCACTTTATATCATTTTTCAACTCTTAAGCTGATTAGAATTAAAGTCACCTCACGGTACAATCTTTTTTATCCTTTCATCAAACGTATGCTTTCGCTTACAAGCCGGCCTGTCTCTTCTCCTACTGTCCTAATTTTTTTTTTTCATTAGACCGTACCATTTCATGTCAGAATCGTCATAGATTGAAAAGTTGGTGGGAGGTCGCCTTTCTATAAATATTTGCAGAAAATATGAGAAATTTCAATATATCATATTATGTCGTAATACTTTGTTGTGGTAAATATCCCACTATTATTAATAAACATTAGCCAAAGAAGAAATATACTGTTAGGGTCGGTGGGACTTGAACCCGTGGTGACCTTATCTGGTTGGGGGGGGAGGTTCTACCAATTGAGCTACCCTGCACGAGTGAACGAACTTCGCAATATTAATTTTCTTTGGCCAAACTCTGGAAACAAACTATTGCACAAAAGAAACAGCGGAAGACGATGTATATTTTACTTAACGAGAGATGTTTTGCTTGGCATGGTGTTATATGAAAATATAAGCTTTAACAAATTCCATTTATTTAGATGTGATTCGAGTTCAAACCATGGCAGTATAGTTTTTTTTCTTTGGCTAGTGATTATTAATATTTTTTTAGCCTTTGTTGCAAAGCTGGCCTTTTGCTGATTTCTTTACTTACCTGGGATATTATATCAGGATACGCCTAATTTGAGTTTTCATACATTCTCCATGCGAAACCTTCCCCCTGACACGAACATGTTGCATTTCGAAGATAAAACCATTGGTTCGGCCAAAGATGCGGTTTGGTCCGGTGTAAGCACTCAGCTCACACATATCGACCTGCAAAATACGCTTCCAAATATACTTTGATGAGTGATAAATTTAAATACTGCTAATTGTAGATCGTGTAATATTTATTTTTTGTTATTGAAGGGTCGGTAAAACTAGCAAATAATGGGTTGGGCTACCCTTTGAGGGCTCTCTGAAGTGACCGAAGAACCTTGACCTACGTGTCACTGAGGTGCTTTTCCTACAGCAGTACCGTAAGAGGCAGATGTTGCTAGCTGGAGCAAACGTGTGTCCTCGACTGTAGAGTCATCGCTCTAATGATGGTCGAGATGGATGGAGCTGCATCCCCCCCGCTGTTTAGGACCGCGCCCACACCCAACAACCTCCCGACAAAAAAAAATAGGAAAAAATAACCAAATCTATTTGAATATCGTTTGACTAATATCAGTGGGAGGATTGATCGGTTGACTGGTAGAGAGACGAAAAGAAGTATTGGACCGGGGTAAGAAGAGGTTGTGATGCAGACCTTAGGAGACACTCACACCTCCTAGTCAATTTCCCTTCAACCACTATTCTTCCACATCTGATACTTGGAATGGCTTTGTCTTTTATGATCTTATTTGTTACTGTCGATTGCGTTGTGGTATACATCTGTTATTAATAATTACTACCAAAAAAAAAAATATACTGTCTGCATTGCGACTGGAACCCTGGTCCTCCCCACAGTGGGGCAAGGCCACTTCTAGAGCTTATCCAAAGAGAATTCAGATTGTGGAGATCATACAGTCGAGCACAATTGATACCCCCCCCCCTGAATTCCCGGGTCTTAGTCTCTTGGCAGTATACTTTTTTGGTTGGTCGTTACCAACAGGTCTTAATTTACTATAGTTACACTTTAAAACTGCTTGGAATTCCATTGAACACTAGAGGAAATTTCCAATTAAATATCATGGGTTAGAAAAATTGATTCTTTGGAAATAATATTTTATAAAAATACACCGTTTGTTATTAATGGTATACATTACTGGCATATAACAAATGATTAATTAATCATTAACAATATTAGTCATATCCTAAATTATGCCTCATAAATTGTCCACAGCGATCTTGCTACACTCTGACCGATGGCTCTGGTGTCTCCGGCTAACGTAGTCTATGTGTAGCTCATCGTTTTAGTCCACAGAGATCTCGCTTTATTTCCTCACACCGATCTATGGTGTGTCAACACATGATGGTGTAGGGCCAACCGGATGTAGCGGTCATAGCTGTTACTTATGTGGAACTGAGTGATCAGCCATTTGCGTTACCTCTCAACTTAAAATTATTTTTATATAATCAGATTTCCTACTTCTTTGTTCAATTAGCTCCTTTTAAGTTAATCCTGTTAGGAGCCACCCCTCTAAGAAAAAGTCCTTGGGCGAGCCGGGAACCTAACCTGCATGCTAACAGTCTTTGGTCCCATACAAATGTCACTTTTGTTATTCGTACGGGACTAAGGTGGAAAAATAAAGTTTATCTTAAAGCTAACCTTAGAGCATTGTGATGCTGCTGGTGGTCGATGACAGACAGGACAGGGAAGACGACCAACACCGTCTCATTTTAACGGACCGACGGCGGACACAATAGCTAGGCGCGGCCGCCCACGCCGCACATGCCCGTATTCTCTTCTCCTCAGCCACTAGCTCCTATAATTTACTTTTTGTACTCTCTTCCTGCCTTCTTTTTGTTTTATACCGGCTATAGAAGAAAAAAGATTAATGCCAGCTCCATGAATGAACGGCGACGGGTGACGAGCAGGACACTCAATGAAACAAAAACAACTGTTGTATAAAGCAGAAGAAAAAAATAGTGGCAGTTTTTATTGAAAACAACGATAACTTTCAACGAAATCGTTTGCGTCATTATTCCTTTCAGATAACACAACAATATTTGCTGTTCTATAATTGCTATAAAAAATTTCTTTGCCCAAACTCTGGCTAAGACTGTAAAAGATCACATTGTCTTCCCTTTATTACAAAAACAATTACATTTTATCAAAATGAAGATTCTAGAACAATATGCACTTCGTGGTCGTCATATTTACTGTTGCGTACCTACATTTTGTACGGATAATACATGGTATTATACAATTTGAAAAAGGTGATGGGGCTCACCTTACGGATGATTGTAACTAACGCTAACATACAATTTAGATAACTAATTTTCCCATACAATCTGTTGCCGTCGATGAAGGATGGTGGTTATGAGACAACCGGGCTTGTGAGGTTCTGCAATGAGTCGAAAAACCTGATGTGTCTCCAGTGGATGAACTCACCCACCGACGGCACACACTCGGCTTGCGTTATCCCGATATTAGCCCTCGGTGCACAATGAGTAAATTGTGTGATTTCAATATTTTTGGGAGTTCGGCAAAGAGAATTCTTTTTGGAAAAGTCGTGGATTATGCACGGTAGCTAAATTAGTAGAGCTTCAACTGGATATTCCTGACACTCCTGGTATAATTACTAAAAATTATTAATTATAATAATTAAAATAATAATTATTAAGAATATTGGGATCCACACCAAGACTATACTGAGAAAAGAAATTAGGAAAACCAGTAATCACAAGAACTAGTTAAGATAAAAACTCTTTACATAAAAAAAACACAAATTCAAAGATACACCAAGGGCTCTAGTGAGGTCGAGATTGAAATGATATGTTCCAAAACCATTTTAAAGGGATTTATCTAATGAAATAGTCCCAGATCTCAAAGTCAGTTTGAGTTTGCTTACATCCAATATTAAGATTATATTAGATACCTGGAACATATTATTTGCCTAGTTAATTAAATACTAACCCATATATCTGCGTATAATGATTTATTAATAGATAAAAAAAAATGTCAATAAAAGAACAATTATAGGTAAATATATACAATTGTTTCACTCCAGTGTACATGAATACATAAATCTTAGATTACCCCAACGTTTTATGAATCTTCAACGTGGAATGTTTATTCTCTGCCACTTAGTACCAGTAAGTGACCCCCAGCTCCTGAGAGTGGGTCCTGGATCACTCCAGAAACTGAGAGAGACTCCTTCCTCGAAGCCTCTTGTTCCTTTGTCTCAGGTGTGATTCTTGTAAAAAATTGTCCCCACCTAGTCTGCCATATGAGACCTATATGCGACCCGAGGGCAATTACTAGGGTATTCCTACTCTGGCCAGGGTAAAAACCTATAAAAGTATCGCCTTTGTCCG
This sequence comes from Acanthosoma haemorrhoidale, assembly GCA_930367205.1. Taxonomy (NCBI): domain Eukaryota; kingdom Metazoa; phylum Arthropoda; class Insecta; order Hemiptera; family Acanthosomatidae; genus Acanthosoma; species Acanthosoma haemorrhoidale. The sequence continues at coordinate 105,252,271 of OV884009.1, read as the reverse complement.
AAGATTCGCCCTTCTTTCATCTTCTTCTTAGTATAATCGGAGAAAGAGATCATATCTTATTTATTCTTGCAGTTTACTAATTTTAGTTAATATAATATGGCTAGATGAGGGGCTGAACACCCCATGTATACTTAGTATGTATGTATGGTTTTCTATTTAATTTAAAATGTGTACTTGTTTCTATTATTAGTTTGATTGGTGGTTCCGTCGGTTACAGGTAAGAAATGGAGATCACTGACACCGCAAGATCGGCGCCCCTTCGTTGAAGAAGCGGAAAGGTTACGGGTGATGCACATGCAAGAACACCCCAACTACAAATATCGGCCAAGGTAATGGAATGGATAGATGGGTAGGTGTTCCCCGTTGCTCTCAGGTCCTCAGTAAATTGTCTTTCAGAAGGAGGAAGCAGACCAAGAGATCCGGAGGAGGGAGCAGCCCAAGCAGAGCGGAACTGCCTTACACCTACTACAGTCCGACCCCAGATTCAAGTCCCGATTGCAGCCCTAGGCTTCAGGAAGACAGGAAGGACGAAATGGAGCCGCAGCCCAGTGGCAGCAGTCACGATCAGGGATACTACAGGTACCTCTTCATTTATCCCCGTTAGGTTATTCCCGTAAAATTAGTTTACAAATATATACAAACGAAATTAAGGGCGTTTATAGTGAATGCCTAACTGTCAAGGAATGACCTCATTACACGTCAGTTTCTATCGATCAATAAATATGCTTATTTGTACTAATTCATTAATTGTGCACTCAAACTTTATTCATGCAAAAAAAGAAAATAAAAATTTAAAGTTCCTGATATATGTTGGCTTGAGTCTTCCCCTGAAGATAATTTCAGACAGTCATGGTATCCCTTCGTTGCTATATGTTGCGATATTGGGGCAATTGTCGATTATGAATGGATTTGACAACCTCGGTACTCTCAGCGTACCGCAAGTTTTTGTAGTCTTGTCCTCACAGCCGGTTTTTCAAAACTAAATGATTCTTAAAAACTGCTCAGCACAAAGACTAGCCGTTAAATAGGGAGATAGTAACCTAAGAAATTATCTACTATTCCAGAAAGAAACGGATTTTGAGTATATATTCATTGTTTATCTCCCCTAATCGGTTTCCATTTACCTAATTATTTTTGAGAAAAAATTTTAATTGAATGGACCAAAATGTGACCATTTTTTATTAACATATTATTAAATTCCGAAACAGGCCAGAATGGACAAAATGTTGACCTCTTCCAATATGTATCATTAACAAAAATTCTTTTCGAGTCACATTAAGGCACATTTGGTTCTTTAATATTTTATTTGTTTATTTATTCTTATCAGTGAATTCAAAATATTAATTAATTCGATAAATTGTAAACACGATAAAGCATGCATGTTCACAGTTACCCTTTTCACTGGCATTTATTTTTCAAAAGTAATCTGTGCTGGAGTAAGGATTAATAAAATTATCAAAATTTTAGAAACGTTCTAGTTGGATTATTATAAACATTTTATAGTAATGAATAATGTTGTTATGAAAATATTTTGAGGGTTTCCTGACAGGAAGGAGTCTGCCTGATGGACATGTTCTTATCTGTACGTAAATTATCTTATCGTACAAATATCTATCTTCATTTGTCAAATCGATATAATCAATCAAGTCACATTACTTCTAGTATATGAATAATCTTCCATAGTTTTATAATGTCTAATAATAATCTAAAGGAAATAAGATGAAAGGGTTTTGATGATTGCTGTATCATGTTGTCAGGTATCAAAGCTATAGACCTTACAACTACCCTCAGAACAACACGATATCTGCGATGGGCGTGGCTAAAGGTAAGCTATGATGTATGGTATTATGGATGTGTGGTAGTATAGATGTATGATAGGATGGATGTGTGGTAGGATAGGTGTATGGTAGGATGTATGTGTGGTAAGATAGGTGTATGGTAGGATGTATGTGTGGTAAGATAGCTGTGTGGTATTATGGATGTATGGTAGGATGCATGTGTGGTAAGATAGGTGTATGGTAGGATGAATGTGTGGTAAGATAGGTGTATGGTAGGATGAATGTGTGGTAGGATAGGTGTATGGTAGGATGTATGTGTGGTAAGATAGGTGTATGGTAGGATGAATGTGTGGTAAGATAGGTGTATGGTAGGATGCATGTGTGGTAAGATAGGTGTATGGTAGGATGAATGTGTGGTAGGATGGATTAGGGCATTAATAGCCGCATAAGCAGCCGAATCAAAATGTAATTTGAACTATTCAATAATTAAAAATATTTATTATAAGTATTTTCTCTATTCATCTATGTTATTCGAATATTGATATATACGATCACTGATTTATAAACGCCTCTGCCGATGCACTTTCGCTACCTTTTGATTTCGGTTTCTGGGGCATTATTTTGAAGACCTGCACCAGGCTGAGAAAATCTGCCAAAGAGCTGTGTGATAGTAGGATGTAGACTGACTGTTTGTTGTCCGTGTCGTGCAGGTATGGTGATGATGTGCACTAACCAAAGACTGGTAGGCACTTACGAGCACTCGGGAATAGTGACAGGGACCTTCTACCCGCCGATAGCGACCAGCCAGGACCAGCAAAGTCTCGGCAGCTCCAACAGTCTCTACACCAGCACTCCTGTGTCCAGCTCAAGCTACCCTGCCTACCACCAGTACCGCCATCACTACCAACAAGGTAACATTCATAATGAAGCTCACAGCTCGTTCAACATTAGCTATATATATATATATATATATATATATGTATCCTATATATATATATATATATATATATATAGGAACCTTCTACATTGTGATAAAATTACAATCTGCCTTATTGGGCAGTACGTAATTGTGATAAATGTTCTAATTCATACCATATTTACAATTTTCATTCGCTCATTACATTAGCTAGTGTTGTAGTACATCGCCTAACACAGACATACAAATAGAGTGAGCTTCAACGTATTGCCAACAAAAAATCGCATACAAATGCTTGTATTACATGTAGTTGTAATATTAAATGTTCCCAGCTACTATCGTACCGTGAACCCACCCATTCCGACTGTATCCTTAGCCTATCCCTAGGCCCGACGCTAACCTCAGGCGGTCAGTCGCCCCGAAGTAGCCAGGCCGTCCAGGGGACAAAGATATTCATGAGGCTGGGTCATTGAATGAGCCACATCCGTCATGCTTAGAGGCACCGCGGAAGCTTAAAAAGGAGCAAACCTTGAACAAATTTAAAGACGAATAAAACAATAAAATTGGAGGATATCCTAAAAACAAATTTTCTAGAGCTATTATGATATTAACTTTATTTTCCCAATCTCTAATCTATTACAATTATTGGTTCCTTGTAATAAAGAGAAATCTATTACATAATTTTTCATCCTCATCGTTTAAAATTCATTTAATTTTAAAGTTTTTAGAGTCACCTCCCGACATTACTAGTTTTTTTTTTAAATCCACCCGTTTAATTTCTTTAATTATTTTTTATAATGTTAGGGTTAGTAAAAAAACCTTAAAACTTACTTGTGCTTAAGGGGGCTATCCCTTCCATCCGACCTGTATTTCCCATCCCACAAATCTGCTTCCTTTGACCGTTCTTTTCTTATTCGTGCAGCAAACCTTTGTAATTCGTTCCCAATCTTTAAATCTAAATTTGATCAGTTCCTTATATCCCTCCAATCTATCAATTTATAATCCATAATTAGTATTTTATTTTTCATTAATCTTATTTTAATCTATCCTTGCAACCTTTCCCTCTCATTTTTCTTCAATAAAAAATCCTATTTCCCTTAATGTTCCTAGTTATATATATTATGCTGTTAATTTAATTCACCACCTATGTGTCATTTATTTCATACATTTTTGTCAGCTAAACATATTTGTTTTTACTTTACTGTTATTATTATGGAACAGTGGGCCAGAATAAAGACTTTTTTTTTATTTCATTTCATATATCTAGGATTTTTTTAGGGATGGGGGTGGTGCAGTGGTTTGGCTCATGCAGTCGACACCAATTTACGTCCCGCCTTGCCTTGATATTCAGATGATGAGTTTTCTTTGCCTTTTTCATGGGCGAATGTTTTTCTTAAATGTTCTTTTAACAATGGAGCAGATTCCCATGACGTACATCCGGTATGTGACGTAATGCCAGAGGTTAGCCTAGTCTTTGCCACAGTTAAAGCCGATGGCATCTCAATAGACCAGTCCAAGTCCCAAGTCCACACGCTCCTATTCCTATATTAGCTTCAGCTTTTCTGCAATGTTTCTTAATCATGTATCACTTCCGGACTAGAAATAAACGAGTTTACGCCATGTCATTTCCTCATGCATTATTGGATCAGAAAAAGGTCCATTTTTTTTGTATTTTATAATGGGAACACTTGTTGACCCGAGGACTTGTGTCAATTTTTTAACACTACAAATATTCATTAAATTCACACATATATACATATTATATGTTTCCTCCTCGAAGGGTTTTTGCCAGGAGAGAGTGGAGTGATCAACATGTTCCATGCGGTATGCGTACTACATACATGTAAGAATGTAGAAATTCATACTTATCAGATACATTAATTTGATATTGTAATTGTTAGTTTACATCTTGAGTAAATGGCGAAAAATTAAAGGTCGAAATAACCTTTTCTATTGAGATGTGTGTCATTGTCACAAAACAGATCCAAAAAAACACGTAAAGAAACAATAACTAGGGATGGTCTGGGTACACACAATAACTAAATTATGAAATCCAGCAGAAACGTTCACTTTCTTGGTCAAACCGTCGAGGTAATATAGCTTTTAAAAATATACTGCTAGGATACCAAGCAGGGGCTCTAGGCAACTCAGCTAGCCTGCAGGAGTGCGATCTTCCCGATTTAGCCGGGGTCCCACGGCGCGTGAATCACGAAAGTGAAGTGAGTATTATTGATACACTTAATACGTAGTAAGGAAATAAATTACATTAAAATTAATTTTGTATTTACAATTCATGTGAAATTTCCAATCGTTCAATTTTAATGTAATTAATTTTTTTAAACCGTATTAAGTGTATCGTTAATCGCTTTCAAAATACCCCGTAGTAACCCGGCATTAGGGTATTATTAATTAAAAGCTCCCGACTGGATTCAGGTAGCTCTCTGGTTATATTCCCAATCCTGCCAGTATATATACTTTCGATTCTTCGTTTTGTGTCTTTAATGTGTTCCGTGTTCCCCTGTTAATTTTATAAAAAATAAAGTGTTTTCCCTTTTTTTCCGCCATATCGGTCAAAATTGTTTCAATTTCATCAGGTGAGGTTCCAGGAAAAGTCAAAAGTAACTATATTTTGCATAAACTTTAAACGATCTTTTCTTGGAATTGTTAATTAGTCTAGAACTTCTCTGAATCCAAAAAAAAAACTGGATTTGGATGGGACTCATTGTAGCGTTTTTGAAGGGAGAGGCTTTACTTTCAAACGAATATCTTCTGCATGTCATTATATATTGTCTAACATTCTTCTCATGGATCTAAAATTCTATTTAAGGACACCCCAGAAAATGATACGTAAAAACCTTTCTCTGAGTTATTGCACAATGATTCCCAAAGCCACCGATCACAACATATTTACAATTTAAAATTCTTCTTTTTTTAAAGGTAGTAATTGCTTTGCACCCCAACCATCTCTTGATATTGTTAAGTAATAAATTATTAGAAATATTTGAATATATGCTTGAATTAACTTAAGGGTTACGGTGGGTCTATCTGGAAAATTGCGTTCAGTCTTTGCAAGTCTTTGACCAAAGAGAATTCATAGAGGTAGTTGGTAGAGCCCCGATTAGATATTGGGGAAGCCAATAAGGGCTAATAATCAAAGCCGAAGGGTTTTATTCCAATTATTCCAGTACTTTTTCTTTGGATGTTAATTAGTCAGCTCATAAAAATTGAATATTTAAAAAATAAAACAAATTAATGAGCTGTCGTGAAGTTTACCGCTAATTCTTAGAGGAACTGGTTGACCTATTCTCATGAAAAGTGTAATTGTCCACTAGTTGCGGAACTGAGCTGTGGGTCCAATTTGAATTCTAAAAGGGATGGATATACAAAACTAAATGGGTGATAGAGTCTGGAACGACTGCAAGTGGAGCCGTTCCATGGAGCCGTTCCACGGAGCCGTGTCGTGGAGCCGGAGAGCTCTGTTAATATCTGTGGAGGCCGAGCCACGCCTGCGCTATCTGCCCATCTTAATAGGCTCCCAGCTGGCCTAACTACAGGTCTTTAGTGGAATTATTTTGAATTATAGTGTTTACATTGGCTTATATTGCTCGACTGGAGGGGCGGGGTCCTCCCATCTTTTTTGTTTTTGTTTGCTTGGGATGTGTGGGTGACGTACTCCTGCAAGTCCGACCAAGTGTTTGCCAACCTTCTCCTCTAACATTCAAACAACATCAGTAACACCACTACAACATTTTCTCGCTTAACCTCTTGCTCGAGTCTTGTTGAATAAACTAGACTATAAATTATATCTAGCATGTCTCAATGATAAATATTAGCAGTGCCAAAAGTTAGAGCAAAAACCATATTAAAATATTTAGTGCAGTCTTTAATCTGCTCATTACCATAAGTAAACTTCAGAACTTTAAATCCTACTCGATTTCATTTCTGTATGGATCCTTCTTGTGATTTTTATGCAAAGAAAAAATATACAAGCAGGATATGGGCTCTAGCCTACTGAACTAACCTGCACGAGTCGGCGTCGTTGTGCCTCCCACTGTCTGCTTCCGTGCCCAGTAGGTACATTGCTTAGAGTATTTGCGAGATTTTAGCCAAAGAGAACTCATATCAGGAAGGCCTTCCACTAGTACAGGGTTGCTCACTCGGGTTCATTCCATTCGATCATTCTGCCTAGACCGATTTTTATTTGTTTCCACAATCTTTTACAAGGTTCTAAAGAATTCTATTTGTTCTATTCCACTAAACGTGGGCTTCAATATCATCGGTACTGTCCCAATCAGCTTAGCTCCGGAAACTATGGATTCGACATTAATATTGGTCAGTTTGGAAATTTTATTTTTCACCTCTTCATGTTCATGGGATTAACTTCCACTTAGTCTTTACCCAGAGGGTCATTATTTATCTCAGAAATAACGAAAAATATTTTCGAGTATTTTTACATTTCACTCCTACCCTCCCCACCCCTAGTAGGGCGATGTTAGTTCCTTCTTATTTTTTTCCAGGTTGTAAGTCATATGTGTATTAACTTTGGAGTAAATTACTCCAAACATTAGCTAGCCAAAGGTTAGCTAAGCTTACAATGATATTTCCGGTTGGACGAGACTACTTTGTTCAATTGAGGTTACCTTACCTAAGAAGATGAGATGCTAATGAGGACATTATGTATATATTTAGGTGAGCTGGAGCGACGTTACACAGCAAGTTCCAGCTGCATGGAGGTGCAGTGCCCTGCTGGAGGGCAGGCTCCAGGAGTACCTGCACTCTACGAGGTCGACCTAGATTCTCCAGACGAACTGGACAAGTACCTAAAGTACGGCATAGGCCAGCATAGCCTCGACCTTGACACCAATCACAACTACCAAGCAACTAGCCAATACTACTATCCACAGGTTGGTAAACGTCTTCTCTCTCTCTTCAGTGTTAATAACAGTTGAAATATGTATGCAATAATTCATCATGTTCCAATATACCTTCACAGTGAGTTAAGGTTAGGTTACTTGCATACATATTTTTTACTTATGTTTGTATAAATGTTAATTATAATTAGTGGTTTACTGTAATCACACACAATAGACTAGACACTAGAAAATCAGGATTAAATATCAACGAATTTTATTTAATCAAATAAATCTATAGCGCAACTACTTCGAAGACCCTAATCGAGGAGGGAAATAGCGATTTAATTGGAAAATGAAGATGTAGTGTGGAGGTGGCGATGTAGATGGGAGTGGTGATGTAGTTAGGAGGTGACGATGTAATTGGAAAATTGAGATGTAGTTGGGAGGTGGCGATGTAGATGGGAGGTGGAGATGTAGATGGGAGTGGTGATGTAGTTAGGAGGTGACGATGTAATTGGAAAATTGAGATGTAGTTGGGAGGTGGCGATGTAGATGGGAGGTGGAGATGTAGATGGGAGGTGGAGATGTAGATGGGAGGTGGCGATGTAGATGGGAGGTGGAGATGTAGATGGGAGGTGGAGATGTAGATGGGAGGAGGAGATGTAGATGGGAGGTGTAGATGTAGATGGAAAATTGAGATGTAGTTGAGACGAGGCGACGAAGATCGGAGGTGGAGATGTAGTTAGGAGGTGGAGGTGTAGTTAGGAGGTGGTGATGTAGATGGGAGGGGGTGATGTAGATGGGAGGTGGAGATGTAGTTAGGAGGTAGTGTGATGTAGATGGGAAGCGGCGATATAATTGGGAAATGGCGAGTAGTTAGTAAACCTCCTCCGCAAGTGAGACAGTGAGATTTGTAAGCTTCAACAAATCTAAAGGAGAAAGGATATCAGAACTGATCTTATCCAACCCCCCCCCCAACATAAGAGTTGGAGGTTAGCTTGTATAAATAAACTACCGTAAATTAAGTGCTTTACTCTATATTCCACTCTCTATGAGTATAATGTCTGTCAACCACATTACACTGAAATGCACAAATTATTAATTTTAGTACATTTTTGAAATATTAGATAGGTTGAGTCTGTGCAGTGAACATATAATCAGTATAAAGATTATGGAATGTATTTAGAGTAAAAAAAAAAAATATGTTTTTATTTTTAACCCGAAAACTTAATATTTTTTGCCTAAAACAGAATCATTACTGTTTCATAAAATGTCTTGGAAAGTTAAAGTTGTTGTTTTTTTTCAAATCAATAAAAACTTTATCATTGAATTTTTGGGTATATAGACACATACTTGGTACTTGAGTATACCTTTCAGGTGCGGTAGTACTCACTCTCGTTAACAGGCACTGATAATAGAATTAACTTACCGGCGTATGCTCTCACCCCCCACTCCTTGGCTACATACCCCATTGCCCAGTCCCGGTCTCAGCTTGGTTACTGATTCTTGATACTGATAAACCGTGTGATCAATCATTACGTGTGAACAATCAAGAAAATTAATACATATCTTTTAAATACGATCGGTTTTCATTTGTTTGGCAGACGGTGGCTACTTATCTAAAATATTTTTTCTCTAAAACAATACAATCGTTTTTGAAAATGTTGTTCGTCATGTAAAACCCTTACAAAATGGTACATAAAATAATACTCATAATAAATACCACAATATAATCATTAATCTCATTATTCACATTGCATTGTGGCAGAGCTTCATTAAATTAATAAAATGTTAGGTATATTAAAACAGGAAAGTAATAGATATAAAGTAGTAATCTCGTAGTTCATTTTAGATTTTCAAACTAAAAAATGAAAGTCTGAATACGAATGTGATTAAAATGGAATTCGTAGTCATACAAGAACTTTGATGTTATTAAATTTAATATATTTCTTATTGTCCTTTGAAATAAATTATTTTTTAAGCTTCTGTGTTGCTTTTGGTTTTTCGATTTTCTAGTTTTGGTCATTATTATGTGTTTCTTAATTATATTGCTGAAATAAATTTTCCTGATGCTTACAACAAACCAATTTCTGTGATTGTCCTCTCCTGTTGAAGAGAAGTGGGGTGAACCCAAAAAGAAACTCCAATTTATACAATGTTCGAGTGGATGGTTGGTGTAATGGCTGAGGCTCCTCTTGAATTTAAGTTTCAATGCATTCATCTTAAAAATCTTTTCACAAATACATATGTGGTTAACATCTAATGACGATGGTTCAATCAATCATCCACGGTTTTTAATCCGGATCCAATTCGTAGTTAAATTTAAAGGGGCGTTCTCCTTGGTGATTGCTAGTAGGTATTCGTCACATTTGATTTCTCTCTCAATGTGTAAAGCCCAGTTCAATTAAAAATTGGTTCAGGAATGTCTTCATTCTCATTACTTCCTCTTGATACTTCGGACTCAAGTTGACTTGGTTTAGGAGAAGAAGAATTTATTTTATTTTTACCACTTATTTTACTCTTAATTCACAATCCTAGGTGGTCTATTTTGTCAAGTGCTATTGCGTTCCCGCTAGTAGTATCGCTTTCATGTAACTGTTTTATGGACAATTTGTTTTCTGAACAGGTGGTAAACTCTTAAGCAGTGGGGCTACCATTGTTTCCTCCTCCCCTTCTGATATAACCGAACGTTATTTCCAAATGCCTTATTTTATAGTTGGGGGTGTATTTCAATAATTTCTCACACTTTACAAGTTCGTCATACATATTGCGCATACTGTTGAAGCAAATGAGGAAGTCCATCAAGGAATTTGTAAGAAGCCGTTTGCCCTATAAAAAATATTTTAGATAGGTATGCTGACAGTCAAACAAATGAAAAATGAATTGTATTTAAAAGCAATTTATTTATTTCCTTAATTGCTCGCAAGCAATGGTGTTTTTGTTTTTTTATCACAGTAAGAAAGAAGAATACAAGAAACAACTTGGGCAAACCAATCTATATTATAATATCTACCGGTATGGTTTTTAGTAAAGGAAAATACTATTGTACATATTGTCATTTTTTGTTCACCTCGCTACCAAAATTATTCAACTTATTCGCACATTTGCGTATTTAACTCGAAATCTAACAAGAACAAATGCAAAAGAGAGGTATGATACAGCAGTTACACTGGGGCCGGGCAGTATGTAGCCAAGGGGGGGGGGGGTGAGAGATACGCCGGAAAAGCCCCACTATTTAATTCTATTCTCAGTGGTTACACTGTCAGTTGACAGGGAAGAACACAGAACCTAATGGCCAACATATAGCATATAGCTGTCAGACACCATTCTTACAGAGTGTTAACCTATTTACTCTTCCCTGAAACTACCCATGTTACGCCCTGAAAAACATCCTTTAATTTCTCCCATTCCTATCAGTAACCCTTATTTAAATTTAAATTAAATCCCCTGCATCTGAGAGGTTAATTAGCTATGTTCTTTTTCAGATTGTGCAGATTTATCTTGTCAAATAGACTTTAAGTGCGATAGTAAACTGGACAATATATGTTTTAGAGCCAGCCTGTACCGGTGGCGGAGGTGACTGGTGAGTACCAGCAGGCTCCTGAGCAGCCGCCAGCAGCCCAACAACAGCAGCAGCAACAACAACAACAACAGCAAGAAGAGCAGAAGCCAGACTTCTCCCACATATTGGCCGATGTCCGCAAGACTTGCTACACCACTTGCACCTAGCCACGTCCTTACTTCTCTCTTCCAGCCAATATCTTACATTTTTATCTTAATCTTAGCCTAATTTCTCATGTAATAAATACACTATATATTTTTTTATTCGTAGATTCTAAAAGCATGTTATGTCAAAAGAAGCCGAAAAAAAACAGCTAAAGGAGGTGAGGCTGAAGAGATTGTCAGTGGTGTGCAATAGGTTAGAAGAAGTAGCCTAAGAGCTACAACCACCTAAAACACTACCCTTATATAACTCTTATATATAAAGAATATTGTTTCTATGAGTATAAATCGCCTTAGAAAAAAAATAAATGCTACGGCTCCTAAAGAAGAAGGAAGCTGTATTTATGGATGAGTGCATGTGTTTGTTGGTTGGCATGTCGACTCAAAATCAAACACCTTAGCGAACACCCCCAACAAATGCAACCGCCCATTTGATTAGTGAGGATAATTGATTTGAAACTTCATTATTTTTGAATCGATCTCATCCGTATCGGACCAAAACTGATTAATACACGCCTTCTAAAAGTGCCTTAAATGTTTTTGGTTTTATTATTTAATAATTTTCCATCTCAAACTGTTTATACTTAAAATAATATTTAAAGTCAATTTGACTGAATCAAGTTGATAATATGGAAGGTTAACCGACATACGTACTTGTCGATACTTTTAATTTATATCTACCTACGTAAGTAAAGTAATGGACTGCAATCTCCAGTGTAGTTCCATTTCTATTTTCTATAAATATATATAAAATGAATATACATTAAATATAATGTGTATAAAATAAATATGTAAATATAAACAAATAGTATTTTACGAATAGGCATTAAATTAAACAATTTATGTACAAAATACAAAAAAAAATATTTATATATACGATATATTCATAAAGCATATTTTCTAAAAATGTTGATCAAATTTTTAATACAATAGTGTTTAAATAACTATCTGTAGTTGAACTACTAATCAAAAGTGATATTGGTTAGCTCTGATTGGCCACTAGGCCATTGGACAGTTCTAAGTACAGTAACATGGAACAAGGGGTACAGGTGATGTTCATTGTAGGGACAGTACATCTTAACAGGGAACAATTATCAGAAATGCCTTTTTTTAACATAATTAATTGCAAGAATTGCAACCATTACTTTGTTAAAAATTGAATGAAAAGGATTACCATTTGTATTGAATTTGTGCTTCCCCATTACAAAAGTTTCACTTACTACTCCTGATTGGTTTTGTCGTTGCTGCTGACTCTTGAAACTATTCTAATCTGAGTATATAAAACCCTAAATATTCAAAACACAATATCTATCCGAAAACATCCCATCAGAGATGATGTATTTTTTTTAGATTGTTTCAAAACTTTGCATTTGCCTTCATTAGTGAGATAAGTAAAATTATGTTAAGGTTTAAAAAAATATTATATATAAATAAAAAATATATTTAAATCAATTTTGTAAGTTTTAATTTTCTTTTTTTTTATTCTCTAACACGAAATTTGTTTGTAAATTTTATACAAAGAAAGTTCTAGAGGAGTCTTGTGTATATGTTCTTTCATGTGGTTATTATATTTTAAAATACATTTTTTTTCTTTCATTTTTTCCATTAATTTCCCCATCCCAATATCAAAATAATGGTCACATTCTTGTCTTACTCAATATGTATGCATTTTATTTATTTCCTCCTTGCGGTAACAGTGGAGGAGAGGGTTTATTGGCATATTCCATGTAGTATACATACTTCTACATGTATGTAAAAATGAACAAATTCTTATTTTGCAAGTACATTACATAATTGATATTATAATTGTTAATTTACATTTTGAATTAAAAGGGTTTTACAGGTAAGATACTAAAGGAAGGATGAAATTAACTAGATCATATGCATACAACTCATAGATACAATACAAATACACGCAAATACAATGATTTTGGCAAGAAATATCATAGACAAACTCTATTTTAATTACTAAAAACTAAATAATATATCGTGGAGTTACAAGGGAAACCGACTAAGTCAAAATTATCTAGTTTAGGATTTTTAGCTTTTCTTGACTACAAAAAGGTAATATTTGTATTATTATTATTCTATTAAAAAAATAGATATTTCGACTGATAAATTACATAAAGCTCACAAATATATTTATTACCTTATTTAATGTAAGTACCAATAAAGTTAATAGAAAAAAAATTTTGATTCACCTTTTCGAGAATTCATGTTTTTGACTTAGTGTGCTTCACTTGTAACCCGACGATATGTAATATTAATGATTTAAAAAAAGGGAGGGTTTCCAGATATGTCCTTGATAATGATAAAAATTTAAGATTTGTATATTTTTTTGTGATTTATTGGTGCATTCAGTTTTCAATGATGTTTTGATTGAAAATTGACTTTAGCTGTGATTTATAGTGGGGGAAATGGTACATGTACAGCTGAATTGGTTCAAAATAAATTTATTTCTAATCCCATATTTTTTTTTTCTCGAAAAGTTTAATCCTGAAAAAACGATAATGGTTTTTTTTGTTTAAAATTTTAAATATTGTACACAAAGCAAAGGATATTTAGGTGGTACTAAACACAGCTGATGAAATGTTGCTGTTATGTGAAAAGTTGCTGGTGAAAACTGACGTTCATTAAATTCAGTTATAAATGAAGATTACATTATATACATAGTATGCTTAATTTATTTCCCACCCTAAATGCCAGCTTAAATTCACTTTCTCCTCTTATTACTTTTTGAAATTTCGGGTATCACTTTTACTAATAAAAGGAAGGTTTCACTAAGAAAAAGTGGAATGGGATTTAGTCCCAAGATGAAGGTGAGGTTGGCCGGCTATCTCTCGATTACAATTAGTTAGCTAACATGATGTACACTTATCATTACTCCTATTGTTATTATCATTTCCCTAAATAGTACGATTGCTCTTTCACTAGATACTGTTTCTTGTGAGTAGGCCTCTCTTCTCACACTATCGAAATCAGGACTATTGTCCAATTTATGGCAAGGCCCCAAAACTTGCAAAATAAATATAGTAACAAAGTTGAAATGTTTAAGCTATTTTATATTAAAATTAAAATTATTATTGAGGATAATTGAGTGTTTTATTTTATATAGATTGAAATTTGTTTTGGTAATTACAGATACATTTTCTAAAAAGATAAAACGTGCCCAGAGTACGGAGTGAAGTATTGCTTTATCAAACCTAACCAAAGTTACAGGCTTTTATTAAAGACATAGCCTTTTGTCCATCAATCTATTCAACAATAGTGCTTTCCAAAAAATCCAACTAACTTCGTAAACTGAGGAGATATTTCCCATGCTGAGGGGATAGTCCCATACTCCGGAAACAGTACGAATACTGATTTTTCCATTTATAACAACTTTATTATGATAAAATTACAATCTGCTTGATTGGGCTATAAGTAATTGTGCTATATGATCTCCTTCATACCAATTTACAATTTTCATTCACTCGCTCATTCATACTATATATACAAACAGCCCAGAGGCCCCCTAAGTCCACATGGTTGTCACCTCCCTCGGGTACGAAAGAGGAAGCGGAGTCTTTGGAAGTCTCCCACGCTCCTACGTCAGCCACGTCACTTGATAAGAGCCAGCGGAGACTGACCAAGAGCGCGAGAGCCACAGACGCTCAGGACATGATTAGAGAAACTGGCCATTGCCAGGACTCCCATTATCACTCATTTATAGCAGGTCACGAGGACACTGCCGTTTTAGTCTCCGAGGAGGATTATAAGGATGAGTTGTGCAGTGCAATGACTAATGGGAATTAGGTTGGTTGGATAGGTTACTATGGAATTTTATGAACTTGGAAGGGATGAGTTCAAGAATGTAGGGTATATCCAGATCATTATGAAGGGTTTTGTTGCTGACGTGATAAGGGGCATTTACTATTATTCTCAGGACTTTTGATTGAAAGGATTGGATGCGCTTGATGTTAGACTTTTTTGCTGTCCCCCATAGCTCTATTCCGTATGTCCAGATTGGCTTAAGTATAACTTTGTAAATAAGTAGTTTATTTTCTATTGAGAGATGGGATGTCCTTCGAAGTAGTCTGTACAGATTTCCAAAGCGTCTGTTTAGTTCTTGTCTTTTTAGCCTCGTGTGTGGGTTCCATGTCAGTCTTTTATCGAGATAGAAGCCTAAATACCGTACTGTCTCAGCGCAGGGAGAGGAATTCAATTTAAAAAGACTGGCGGACAGGACTTGCGGTAGAGGTAAAGGTTATGTGGGAACATTTTGCTTCATTGACTTTGATTTGCCATTGGTTGCACCAATACTCGATCTCATCAAGGTGTTTTTGAAGGTTTTGGGATGCTATATCAGGGTCTGGATGGGTTGACAGGACTGCAAATGTGTGCAAGAAGGTATTGGTGGTAGAGGGGACATCAGCGGTATATAGATTATAGAGGATGGGACCCAGGACGCTGCCCTGTGCAACTCCTGCTTTAATGGGATAGTAGTAAGAATATTCTAAACCACAGTGGACTTGGAAGAAGCGGTTTGAAAGGTAGGATTGTAGGATAAGGAATAGGGTCTGCGGTAAATATCCTTTGAGCTTGTAAAGCAAACCTGCGTGCCAGACCCTGTCAAAAGCTTGAGCTATGCGCAGAAAGGCAGCAGTGCAGTATTGTTTGGTTTCAAGGGCTGAGGATATGTGATCAACAACGCGAAGGCCTTGTTGAGCGGTGGAATGTCGTTTGCGGAAACCAAACTGGCGCGTAGGATAAAGGTTTTTGGGTTCAACAATTGGAAGTAGGCTTTTTAATAGGAGTTTTTCAAATATTTTTGAGAGGATAGGGAGTAGGCTAATTGGACGGTAAGATGAGACGTCATTGGGTGGCTTACCGGGTTTGGCGAATAGGACTATAAACGAATACTGAGGGCATGATCTCATACTGAGGAGATAGTTTAAATACTAAGGGTATAGTCCCATACGGCGGAAACAGTATAAACACTGAAGGGATGGTCTCATACTGAGGAGATAGTTCAAATACTAAGGGGATAGTCTCATACTCCGGCAACTCAAAACTCAAATAGTTAGGGGGTGGTCTCATGCTGAGGGGATAGTTCAAATACTAAAGGGATAGTCCCATACTCCGGGAACAGTACAAATACTGAGGGGATGGTCTCATACTCCAGCAACTCAAAACTCAAATAGTTAGGGGGTGGTCTCATGCTGAGGGGATAGTTCAAATACTGAGGTCTCATGCTGTGGGGATAGTTCAAATACTTTAGGGATAGCGCAAATACTTCCGTAGAAGCAAAAGTCGAGCACTAATTTTTTTTTTTTGTATCGCATTGTGATTTAATTTCATATTTTTTGTGTCTTTTGAACTCACAGCTACAAGATACCATTTGCATTTGGTTTTGACAGGCTCCGATAGTCAAGAGGACGTAAGAGCGAAATATTTATATTGACTTCCCAACTGTTTTAGTTCGTTTGTTAACGTATTCTTGTCGATATTAACAAGTTGAGCAAATGTTTGCAATAAATCTTTGAAAACATTTTACCTCTGCTTTAGTTTTTACAAAGGCACTTATTTACGCGGGTTTGCAAACCCATTTCTTTTGCTTCACATATCAGCTTTATCGTAGTAGTGTTCAGAGGAACTCGCTGAAAAGAAAAACAAGCAAAGCCTAAGAATAAAGCCTGGGAAGAGTTTCCGTCCTTATGGAAGAAATGGCTAACAAAACTCAACTCTTCTCAAGGATGGAACATCATTATCTGAGAGTGAATAATACAGATACAGAAAAGTTTAAAGAGTTCAATAGTTATATGTGCTCTTGAGAAATGATTGGTAGAATAGAGGGGAGATGGATGCTCCCAGCTACGGCTGGTAACGTCACAATACTTTTTTATGACACCAATTTCAATTTTTTTTTTTTAAATGGTAATGTTCCTAGACGCGAAAATTGGTCGTATTTAAGTAGGTGTATACTCTGCCTTGCACAAGTAAGTGATGGCGTTAGTCATGTAGCAGGAGAACATACAAGGGATGCGATATCCTCGGAGATTAGCTGGCAAAACGAGGCATCACAGCTTAAGCGTAATAACATTTTATAACAAACTCCAATTAGTTTTTTAGATTTTACGTTTTTCGCGCACCGTTGACAGGACTCAAATGAACGCAATAAACTACGCATGGCTCCTTTCCGCTTGGCGACGGTAACATATGGCAGCCGGCAGGTTTTGATTGTTCCATATGACAGCAGATGGAATCCAACAGCTTCACTAGCCTGTTATTTTATCTGAGCCTTTTTTTCAAATGGGACCTCTCAAAATTTTCAAGTAATCTATTTATTTTCAGAATATGAACGGTAGACAGATTTCAAAAAGACAAATATCTTTAAAGGAATTAGTTAAGAGCAGCTGGAGTATATGGTCTTTTCATCTCCACCTTTGTCTGTTTCTTCTACGATAGTTTTTAGGAAAACAGTGCCGCGGATACTCACCATAGCTTACTAACATATAAACATATGGTTTGACATGAATGATGAAGTCCCAATAGAAAGAGTACCAATCGGGTTTCACTTATTTTAAATATTTCCCATAGCTCAAAGCTATTTATGAAATAAATATTTATTTCCGGCTATTAGGGGCACATTAGAAACGGTAATGCGACAATTAATTTAAATATATTAAAAAAAAAAAATTTAAGAGGCAACAGTATAAATTGCATGATGGAATGTGAACCCTATTCAAGGGAAGATCCTTTTTGGACTATGTAATGACGACCACTATGACAGAGAGACCTACAGTTGTACCGAACATTTTACTACTATTAGCAATTCAAAAAATAAATCCGGATTAATCGTAGAATAAAAACAGTTTTCTCTTGTTAATGAAACGTCGTCGACATTGATGGACTAGGCCGGTTCCAGAAATGACAGCTCAACGACAATGGTGAATGGGCTACTCCAGATTCCTGGAAGTCTATCAATGGGAGAGGACACGCGAGGGCTTCCAGTTTCCCTTCCGTCGGTGGAAATCTTTGGCTCCTCTTCTACTTTTAACTAGAGATAATTCTTTAACAGCTTAGAGGATCACTCACATTGCTGCTAATTCTTATAAACAATATGATTTTTCTAGACCAAGTCGAAGAGACGATTTTTCGTGTAAAATTTGAGAAAAAATCAATTCTGAGGAAGAATTATGAAGGGTTTTGATTTACATTTCTCCGACATGCCCGAACTAACAAAAAAAATTATTCGTAATACTTAAACTCATAACCGTTTCAAATCAAAACTTGGGGCTTTAACAAATATATGTGTCTGTTTTGAACATCATAGTTATTTTTGAAACCGATTTCGGGTGCTTTCTCCAACCACTGCTAGATAAGCCACAAAATGGCTCTGTTACATGTTCTCTTCTAAGTAACCAATAATCAAAATTTACCCCAGTGGTATTATATTCCACTGCCGATAATTATCAATATTTGTATGGTCAATTTCGTTGGTCATGTCCGGGGTTCGAATCCCAAACCTACCAGTCAATTTTTCCTTTGACTGATAATTATTAATATTAATAGTGGGTTCCCATACCATAACTAAATTTACTATATGTATAATATATATATATATATATATATATTTATTTTTTTTTCATAGCTCCTTTAAATTTAAAGATAATTATATACAATTATAAATCCTCAGGTGAATCTAATATATATAATATAATATATAAGTTATGGCTAGTGGGACGGCAATGTTAAGCCTAATACCACAGGTAAACAAACCCGTAATGTGTGTATAGAGGATCAGGAAGAGAATAAAGCCAGTTATAACCAAACCATCACGTTCTATCATTAACTTCCTTATTCATTCTTTTTTCTTGATCGTCTACAGCCGGGAGACGACAACTTATACAAAGCCAAATATATATAATAACGTTAAGTTCAAATATCTTATATCTTCATCTAGTTTTATACCAGGACAAACTAGTCGTCCGTACGTGAAATTAAAGGTCGCACACTGTTCATTGGATACATTTCGTGCAGCCTTTGCAGAGTCAGGCCTACTGGGAAAGTTGCCTTTTCGTGTGCAGCTTGGTATGACTCCCGACCAGATCGACGGATAGGTCCCGCGTTGGAGTCCCGATTAAACGCGAAATACGCCAGTATTTTTTCCCTTTGGCTAATTATTATCAACAATTAATATTAAAAAATCAGTTTTATCTAATAAAGTATTTATTGTTGGATCTGGGCCGGTTATCAGTCAATATATGTAATGTATGGTTAATTAACAATATTCCTATATGTTCGTGACTTTTAAAATTCACCAAACTCTCTTTTCCCACGGTCTAGCTATTTTTTAGCTTATAAAAAGTTATTTATAAAAAAAGCAAATTTAAGCCCGCTCGTGCCACAGCTAAGCTCAAAAAGATTAAGTATCAAAAATCTATTTTCAGGACATGACTTGCCAAATCTATTATAATCACTGATCCCATTTAACCTGAATCCTTCAAGATCGTTATTCAAATGCTAAATTTATATTTATTTAATTATAATTGATGTTTTTATAATTTATTTATGTTATTAATAAACACATAAATAGCTCATTACGTAATTTTTCGTTTCAACAACACAATATATAAGGGAGATTCTAGTACAGCATTATAAGATTATTTACATCCACGTTTTTCAATAAGTTTTATTAAATAAAATGTGTAAATATTAAACACAACTCAAGGCAGAAATGGAAATCCCACTTACTAGCAAAAGTTGAAAAAATGACGGCCAATTCGGACAAAGCTATTAACCTTAAAACCGAAGTATTTTTTATGTTTTGGTACTCATTTTACATTACAATGTATTATTCTTAAAATTTTACATAAAAAGCTTCTTTGATTGGACGGATCGTTTTTTATTTATTTTGAAGAAACTGAAAACATGCCCCTTTTTTCGGCAAATTTTTTTTACCTAACCACCAGCGCTCGCCTCAGCGGTGGGGGAAAACTAAGGATATATTTGACCTAAAATAAACTGATTAAAAAAGTGTCCTTTGTTTGAATTATTTCCGACCCCCCCCCCCGCGTACTGGCCTATTACTTGAAAAGGAATACATTTCACTTAGGAATGAGAACACTCAAGATGATTTGATTTATTAACAGGTGGTTTAAATTTTTTAAATAAAAATATTTTTCTTGTTTAATTTATTTTCTTCAAAAGAAAAACATTTCCTTTCAATATTTACATAATAAAAATAATCTTATGGTAATATGGAATGCATCCGGCCTATAAACGAAGACTGACCCCATCGCTCTTCATTATGAATAAAATCTTCATTCAAGTAGCTACTTATAAATTTTAATTTATAAAAAATAATAATAAAATAAATTAATTAATTAATAAAAATAAATATTAATAAAAAAACTTAACGAAAAAGAAAAAATAAATAAATAAAAGCTGGATGCTAATAGAGATATTTCTTCATAAGAGGGCGGTCTGAAAAGTTTCCGACCTATCAAAGCTTTTATTTTAGCTTTCATTTCACTAGCTTTTATTTATTTCATTATCATCTTCATGTTGAGGTCGGAAACTTTTCAGACCACCTGTGTATTATACCCTAAGCCATTACGTTAAGGTAATTCGTCTATTATAGCAATATTTTGAAGAAATAAACTTTTTCCAAAATATAATTAATACATTTTGTAAGGATTTTTTGGTTATCGCTTTTTAAATAGCTAGAACATAATCAGCTTTGTAAACTTCGTGCAATTTAACTATCGTCCCATACCTTAGTTTGTCAAATATTATTGTAATAATTATTGGAAGGTTGCTGAGATTGGTATGCCTGGGTACTGCATAAGTATATATGTAATTTACTAACAAATTATAAATGAGCAGTTTATTCTGGGTATTCAGTTGAGAAGAAGAATTTCTATCGATAAATGACAAAAGGATAATTTTCCGGTAGTGCACGTATGGTCTGTGTGAGCTGTAAAAGTGAGTCTGCGGTCTCGATAAACCCCAAGGTGCTTTACAATAAGCTCCCACTCTAATTCTTTACTCCTAAGTACTATTTGAGGTCTTCTTTTAGTGAAAAAGTTTCTCATAAATAATTAATTACTGGACATATGTATATAACACTTGATTAGATATAATTAAGGACTGGGTCGGGCATAGATGGGCTATCTGAGAAGATTAGAAGTGGCCGGGCTGTTATTAGGGAGGGGGCGGTACTTGTGTCAATATTTCTTGTGGCCGGTTAGATGGGATCAGGTGCTCGGACCTTACCGGTCATTGCCGACACATCTACCACAAATCTCTCCACCATAGCACTTCAACTAGCAATCGTTACTTATTATAACTATACTTAACTAAAAATAACAGAATATTACATGTCCCAAGATGAAGCATTGGATGAATGAATCAATCAAAAATAACTTCATTACGGGACTAAGTCCCCTTAGAGTAAGTAATTATAATATAATGAACATATAATATTAAGTTTAATCTGGTATTTAACATAATAATAGAACATCTTAAATAGGAACTAATTAAAATGATATCAAAGTAAAATAGAATCTCAATTTGATTACAAATTAAATTATTATCTTTATAAACATATCAACACTCTCATATAATTATACACTGGTTGATACAATTAACATATCGCCATGAATTATTTTAAATTAATAAATATTATGAAGTCAAATTAATGAAACAATTCCCTTATTCGAAAAGTACCTCGACCCGAGCGCCTTTTTGATATAGCGTTTGAACACTTATTAATTAATAAAATGTGAATAAAGACTCAAGTTCAGGAAGTCATTTGGATGTAACATACTTACATCAAATTTAATTAGTCCAATCAAAGTTCTTTTCAGGAAGTAGCTAGGCACTGGATCCTTTATGTGTAATGAAATCAAGATATGATTAAAATTAATGCATTGTCGTTATAGTATTATATACTGCAGTTTATTGTTTAATTCAATGAGCTCAAATATATTATTCCTAACTTTATATTGGTGATGTCTTTGGTATCCTGAATGTTGATCTTACACCTACTTAATTTAAAAGAGTGGTTGAGTAAGTAAAATAACACTGATTTAAGGAATGCGTTGTATTGTAAAGAGCTAAAAATCCCTTGTTCACTGACTAGTCTTTGTTTTAATCCTCTTATTTATAAACATGCCTATAGTCAACAACAGTAGCTCTATTTATTGTCAGTATCCAATGTGGGTCCCTTCACACCCATTCACGTGCTTAGTGCAGTTTTTAACAGTGCTAATGCCTTAAATCAGGAAATTGGTGGGGCACGATACTGTAAGGGCTCTTATACTCCTAAAAGAAGGGTACAGTCAGAGAACGATTGCTAAGCGGGGGGGTGATCCTCAAATGACAATTGCCTGAAGCCTACGACGTTAGGCTCCAGAAGGCAGGACAAGGGCGGCCAACGTGTACTAACTGATAAAAAGTTTATTCGGAATCAGGCATAGGAGAGAGTCTATAGTCATCAGATGTTGAGCTATCGTATGGAGACGCCCATGAGAGAACATTGCACGAGAGAACGACGCAACATCCTGCACCACGGGTTGTCTTCCGCGAAGGGTCACTAATGACCAGAGGAGACATTTCATACGATGTCCGTACGAGTTAGTAGTAGTGCGACCCCCACCCTTAAATGATAAACGGTACCTGGAAGACTTCGTACAAGGTGATATAGTTGATGATAGTCAATGAGTTGATGAGGAGGTTAGTATCCAGGATCTGGAGTGCCCACTACATAGCCGCGCATGTTTAAGACCAAGCAACGTGAGCAACGCTAAGACTCGATGCCAATGACTCTCTGGGAGTTGGGTACAGCAGTTATTGAAGAGTGGAGCATCCTGCCATAGGATTTCATTCAGAACCTCATCCAGGGTACGCAAAGGCGATTGATCGCGGTTATTCGTGCAAGAAGTGGAAATATGAAGTAATGCACTCATTTTGTATCCAAATGGAATTGCATACCTTTCGGGTTCAAAATGATTAGAGTTATCCTGGAAGTTGGAGTCCTCCGGGAAAGTTAGATGTATTGTTTATATATATATTTTTTTTAATTTTCCTTTTAATGATTATTTTTATCAGTTTTCTTTTAATCACTATACCCCTCATTTAAATTAAATAGGTTTAAGTTACATAAATTGAATAATTTAGTCCACAAGTGTATATACACCCAAGAACACCACCCTTCATACACACTTGCATATATATTATATTTATAGTACATAGGTTGAAGCAGATTGCAGAAGAGAAGAACAGTAAGAAGGAATAACAAATTAATAATATAGATAAATTAAGAATAAGAAAAAAAATTGAATATGATAATTATAGATATTTTATAATAAAATCAAACTAATTAAAATTAATTAATATTAAACTTAAATAAATTTAAAAAATGGGACACCATTTTTATGTGGAATACAAAAGTCAAATTAATGAAACAATTCCTTTATTCGAAAAGTACCTGGATCCGATCGCCTTTTTGATATAGCGTTTGAACACTTATTAATTAATATAATGTGAATAAAAACTCAAGTTCAGGAAGTCATTTGGATGTAACATACTTACATCAAATTTAATCAGTCCAATCAAAGTTCTTTTCAGGAAGTCGCATTTGACGTAGATACTATCAATTAATTTAATTAATTAATATTAATGAATGTTTATTGATTTTACCTAGTATCATGCGTTATCTACCTGTAGGAGATACCTGGTTGACATAATAACATTAAACCATAAATGATTTGTTAGTTTTAATAGGCAATGGGTCCTTTATGTGTAATGAAATTAAGATATGATTAAAACTAATGCATTGTCGTTATATAATACTGTACTGTAGTTTATTGTTTAATTCAATGAGCTCAAACATATTATTTCTAGCTTTATATTGGTGATGTCTTAGCTATCCTGAATGTTGATCTGCTTGTTACACCCTCGGGAAGAGGTGGTGGTTACTCGCACGAGTAAGATTGACTCCAGAGTGACCAACCTACCTGGACACCAAAACGGAGTTAGCTGCAAGAAGAAAAGAAGGTAGACAGACCACCATACGGGGGAGAGATATACTGAGAACGACATACCCTAGGATATGTATTAACGTCATCCACTCCTCTCGTAGATGGTGGTTTGGTTTTTATTTTAATAGTTTATAACTTCACCAGGCATTTCTCACTCGTAGGCAGGACTAGGGAGTTGCTCTTCATCATATTATTTTATCCCATCATTTGCTCAAAATCTAGTTATGAGATATGACTCCATCGTACTTTCAGTACAAATTGAAGACAGCCTTCTGAGAAGATACGATTTTTAGTATGTTACCTTTTAGGGTTTCGTTGATTTTTTTCAAAATCGTAAACCCTTATATTTTCCCCTGCGCGTCTGCTTTCTGCTACCCTGGCTATTATGAACCCCCTGTTTGGCTTTGGAGGTTCCATTAGATTAAATGACGAGATGACATTATACAAACTCCATAAAATATTATATAAAATTATTAATATAATAAAAACAAAACAGGAAAATAAATATTTCAATACAGTGGCTTCACTTACGTGAATTGTTGGAGGAAGTGTAGGTTATGCGGGTGGCTGGTGGAGGATGGGAGAAGGTTATATGGAAATGGCAGGCTGTTGTGGTAGCTGGCGCCGAAACAAAACGAACGGTTGCACCAAGCGAGGACGGCAATAAATCCGTGGACTCAGAAACCGACAAAGAGATGGAGATAGGGAGCCTCCAGCCTCCAGCCACTGGCCACTTGGCAAAACAAAGACACTAGCCTCCGCTTCATCTAAATCTTGTTCTGCTCATTTGCTTAAAGGTCGACTAGAGGAAAAGCGGAAAATGGGGTGGCCATGTTATAGTGTCCAGCCATCTTCCTACCCCGTGGCCCTAATAGCCTACCTCACACCCCACCCATCATTGCACAATGAACCCAAGCCCACACTCATTTATACATCATCCTCTTCCATTTGGTAATAAAAATAAAAGTTTACCAGGCTAAACTAGGGCCCAAGTCAAAACGTGCTTTCAAATGAAATATTTAACTTGGTGTCCATGCCGAAGAAAATTGGTTTAATAGAATTTAAATGAGAGTACCAATTACAGTTACGAATTATTTATTATCATTCTTTTTTAACCCAATTGGGCAATGGGTAGTTGTGATAAATAAACTCACTAATAACATATATACAATATTGTATTTACTCTACCATTCATATAGTATTTACAATATACAAATTTACAATAAAGGCATCAATACAAGAAATCCCGAGAAATATGCTGCGGAAATGACACCAAACTATCAAACGAGAAATAAATCAGGGGTCAGGGGGATCCCTCACGCATTAATAAATTAATCTCAACACAAAAATAGGTTGGGATAAAAAAAGGAATCTAAACCGTTTAAAAGTTGTTTGTGGGCTAAGATTGTTTCTTAGTGGATTCGGCCAGTTTTTTTACTTATGTACAGTCTAAAATCACGCGTCTATTAGACCAAACAATGTTTAAGGGGGAGTAAACAAGTCGATTTCTGTCGTACATGTTACACGAGTTCGAATTAACTCGATCGACTCCACTGCTCACTTGTAACACCTGCGCACGTACTTCTAGATATAAGGGTGGTCTGAAAAGTTTCCGACCTAACAAAGCTTTTATTTTAGCTTTTATTTCACTAGCTTTCATTTATTTTATTATCATCTTCATTTTGAGGTCGGAAACGTTTCAGACCACCTGTGTATTGGGCCACGAGAAAATTCTGGACAGGTATGCAAGGAGACGATAAGTTTGGTTTAAACGGACCCAATCAACTCAATTGCTTACTTTTAACACTTACACACATCCTTCTAGCTTAATCAATCTAACTTTTAATAAGAAAAAAGGTTTAATATATTTGGAGGCGTAATTGATGTAAAATACCGTGTATTTTATTACAAATTTGTAGATATGAATGTTTAATTATGATAAATTACCTTTTTTGAAATACTTCCACAAAGAAATAATACTTACATACCTAAATGCTAATTACATGTTACGCCAGTGGTGATTTCTGCTACGTTCGGCGATCTAGGGTTCTTCCATCCAGGGTCCACCGTATTGCATTAGCGTATATTATACTTTTCTCAAAAATATTCAATTAATTTACTATATGTCCCAATGGCCTCTAAACCCAAAGTAATTTACTTAAATACATTAACGTGGTGGTCAAGGAAGGAATCACAATATGCTTTATCACTAATGGTTGAAATGTTTTTATGAATAAAATAATGAAAACGATTACAGATTTGCTACCTAACAATACAACTTAATACAATTACTTCAAGAGATAACTCGTGCAACCGCAGAAGCCAACGTCCTCAGCTAGCGTTTTAGCCAGTCCTCAGTCAAAAGCCCGTTCTCTAGACAACCCAGAGCAAACGGGTGAACCGATCTTCGGGGTGGCTGCCAAGGAAGTGCGATCCGCTCCCGGCACCGGGAAAATCCAACTCCTCGCGCTGTCTCGTCCCTAAGTTCATGTCCTCTTGGACCGAGTCTTTACCCCTTAAGAAGTACCTCGCAAATCTCCTAACATCATCCTTATCTATCTTAAATTCACATGTCGGGGGTCAAAAATATAACATTTCGACTAATAAATGATTTGATGTTCCACTGTTTCTGGATATATAATTAAAGAGATTCGGAATTTACGAATATAAAAAATGTTTATACTTTTTAATTGTAATGGATATTAGTCAAGGCAACGAAGAATAAAATAACAAAAAAAAAAGGAGCAGTTCAAAGTCCATTTTTTTCCCCTCAAATATCCAGCAAACCAGTGATTTTAGAAAAAACGTACTCTATATACAAAATTAAATTGCGCGAAATGTCCTATAAAGATGTTACTATTCATTATTTCCGTTGAGTCATTAGGAGATAGCGATCATTAAAATGCAAGCATTTTCACCAAAAATTAATGAGAATACTTAGAAGTGTTGTGGAATAAACCTATCAAATTTCGGATGGATTGAATGATTTTTGCGAGGGATATAGTAGAGCATGCAGACAGACGGACGTAAACGGGTCCATCCGGACATAAATGAAAGTAGAGCCTCTCCCTTGGGGCTTCTCAATCAATGTTAAAAAATAAAAACATTTGTTTCAGGATTTTATGCTTGCATTGAGAAAGAACCGGCTAGTTAACCTTCCTAGTTTGCAACTGCATTCTATGAAATAATAATCGGATATGCTTCTTATCAAACCTCTTATCACTCTATTTTTAATTGCGTAACAATCCGCATACATTATATGCATACAAACCAACTTAAAAATATACAGGTATTACATATATTTGAGATAGATAATTGTAAGCAATTTTCACAAAGGTTGCATTCTTGACGTTCTTATCGTACGTGGCAGCGGGATAAATTGAAGCAATAAAAGGAAAAGCTCCAGAGCACCTTGTAAATATAGCTGGCAGGGCAAATACAAAATAAACGATCAATTGCTGAAAAAATAAAAAGGTTAACCCTTTCGAAAAGGCCTCAATTAAGGGGTTCGTATCGGCGGACATGCGTGGCACCTAATAAAGGGTGTCCCAGAATTAACGCAAGATTTGATTTAAATAGAAAACACAGTTTTTAGTGTTATTTTTTTATTGAATTATAAAGTAAATAGGATAGGGTTATTTATGGAATAACACATCGGGCAAATGGCCTCCACGACTTTGCTGGCACATACGCACTCTTTTGTCGAAATTTTCCATGACCATTTGGCATAAATGTGGTTGAATTTCGTTGATGCAGCGTTTAATTTCCTCTTTTAATGCACGGGTGGATGTGGGCTTGTTTACATACACCTTTGACTTCAAATAACCCCATAAAAAGAAATCTAAAGGTGTTAAATCACACGATCTAGGGGGCCAATTCTGATCACCGAAACGAGAGAGTACACGACGACCTGGAAATGTCTCATGCAGCATTTAAATTGTTTCATGGGCTATATGGCATGTGACACGTTGCCATCTTGTTGAAACCACATATTGGCCACATCAATATCATCCAATTTCGGCACAAAGAACTGTGTTATGGATTTTCAACAACACTCTCACGCACTGCTTCGATATTGACATTTGAACGGCTTGTTTTTGGACGACCAGTGTGTTTAGTGTCTCCAACTGATCCAATCTCCCTAAATTTTTCAATTAATGTCTTCACAGTTGATGAAGTCAAAACACTATTCCGACCATATTTTGTAAGAAATTTTCGAACTATGGCCGCCAAACTTTCATTATTTGTGAGATAATGCTTAACAATAAAGACACGTTGTTCTATCGTGTAACGCTCCATTTTTACTAACCCTAAACTGTCAGCTGTCAAATTGTTTTTTTAGGGTTTCCAGCCCTTTACTGCACAAATGGCGGCAAATTCAAATCTTACGTTAATTCTGGAACAACCTTTATAATAAATACATTTTCTTGTCACTTACAGAATTATTGGACTGACAAACAAGTACACAAAAATAAATTAATATTGTTTTAAAACAATTTTCCATCGTAGCATAAATACTAACCTGAATTTCTGAAATAAAATTGAACTCAATTTTCAAATAGTGAAAGACCTGAATTCAATTTCAATTTTAGAAACTCGTCAAGATAAATATGCAGTTAGTATACACGTTAGCTAGCGTAAAATATCCTTATCCACATGAAAATTATCTAGGAAACTATAAGACCTTGTCAACTCTTATGCGTGAGGATAAGGGCATCTTAGAAGTACCCTAATTAAGTTAATAACAATCTACCTACGTATATAATTTATCTTTAAAAAATTTGGCTCTTAAAAGCATTGTACTGTTGATATTTACCTTTGTTGACTAATGAGTTTGTCGACCACAATATCCACGCCCTAACCAATCCAATATGAATGAATGCCCTTCCAGTCTAATCCCGGGATATCTGATAATTTTTTTTTATCATTATTTTTCTATTTTTTAGACCAATAGTATTTTCTTAAATTTTATATTAGAAATTATTGATATTTTTCTTTTCGAAGTTAGATATTGATTCATCAATACACTTGAAAATTTCCTTAAACCATAGGAACAGTGATGTTTTCTCTTGAAGTGTTTATTTTTTCCTGATGTTATTTTCTAAAAGTTTTATTGTTTTCTTAAGTCATTTTTTATTTCGAAGTTAGATGTTCATTCATCAAAATGATTGATTTTTTTTTTATATATTAGAGTGAATCTCTAGAACTCTTGTTTCTTTCTGATTAGAGATACTCCTTAGGTCCAGCCAAATAAGCAACACCTATTCTACAACCATACACAAACCCTAATCTAGTCTATTATATTATGCCCTATGTAGTCCAATATGCAACCACATATAAGTTCAATACATTATGCCCTACCAAGTTCAATATACAACCACATATGAGTTTAATACATTATGCCCTACCAAGTTCAATATTCAACCACTAAACAGTCCCGTATGCTAGCACCTATCCACTTCAAGAAGTGAATCCCTATACAATCAAATATGTGAGCACCTGTTCAATTGAATATGTACTTCCCTATGTGGTCCAATCATGTACCACCTAACCACGTTTGCATGTATTGAACGGCCTACCCAGTCCTATAAGTCAGGTTAACCTTATGTAGCCCCATACATACTGTACTATATCACATGTTAAACCCAATTCAGTCCGATACATTATGTCCAATCCAGTCCAATATGAGAGACCCTAGTCAGTCCTATTTGACATGTTAGACTCTGTCCATTTGAATATGTGAGGCCATATACTGCACTATATCACATGTTAAACCCAATTCAGACTAATACATTATTTCCGATCCAGTCAAATACATGCTGCCTTATTTAGTCCCATATGGCACTTGTATTATTATTGGGACCTTAACACTAAAACCAGAAAGTAAATATTAGAGTCCGTTAAAAAATACTTTAGTTTGATTATCATTAGTTTCACTAAGTATATAAGTTGATTTTATCTAGGCAGAGAAGGAACTATCTCCTATTTATTGCAGATAGTATCTGAAAGCTTCATACTAGTTTATTTACATATCTAAGTAAATGATGTGACCATCAGTTCCTTACCCAAAAATGTGCTGACAAACCTTGAAGAAGCTTGAGGAATAGTATAGACATGTAGACTGATGAATATTTATAGATATGTGAATTATAGAGTGGAATATGGAATGAATATTAATAAATTTTAGTCCTTACAAGAAGAAATAGAAAAAATGTGTATTAAGTGAAACTAAAAATGTACTTATAAACAATACTTATCTAATAAATTTTTATTGTTGTTATTATTTGTATTTGTTAATATCAAAGAAAAAATGAGCGGGCAAATCAAGAATTAAACCTGAGACCTCGCTGGTAATATCTAGTCTAGTAGGACTAGACTAGGAGTAGGACTTCCAACTGAACCATATTGCCTTGGTGATGACATTTCCAACATGAAATTTCTTTTGCCAAACACTCCCAAAGACTGTACCAATGTACCCAAGACCAAAGAGGCAGACAGCTGGGACACAGTATGACCTCATAAGTTAATTTTTAGAAAGCTACTTTTCCAAGGCATTGTATGAAAATATCAGAAACATTTCAATATATTCTTTTAAAATGAGAAAGTTTTATTGTGTTATAGATAGCACATAGGTAAATAAATATATGTATACATATATATATAGGTAAACAAAGCACATCTATACATATTATATAGACATATATGATACACTAAAACATGTACATCAACAATGTAACACAAGCTAATAAATAATTCTTATTATGTATAATATAAATTGTGTACTTCTAGACACTTCTTGGTTGTATGGGAAGTACCAATGTAAAAAAAGAATTCAAGTCAACTGATATACATCACACAATTAAGGGTTTTGTTAGGATTAAAAAAAAAAATGTATTTCATATATAGTCAATTTTCATTATAGTACAGATCGCACTATTATTAATAATTATTAGGCAAAGAAAAACTTTGATTCCAGATCCTCCCAGTATAAAATATTTTTTTAGGTAATAATAATTTTATTAACAGTTTTAATAATATTTTGTTAATAGTCCACTGAATCACCAATACATAATACATATTATTAACCAGGGCATTGAGATCTTTAATTTGATACCCTACTCACAAGTATTGACAATTGTTGTTTTCTAATAACAACTAATTAATTAATTAATGACACTCTTTTTTTAAAGGAGATAGCTGTATTTTTCATGTCTTTTTAATTTAAAATTAAGGTCGAACAGGGGGACCTAAAAAGACCAAGACACATAAGTCACAGGTCTGCAAAAAAAATAATTTTCCTGCCTTGGGATAATAATGCTAAATTATATGTTTTAAAGTGCACTGAATCCTAAAATTACCTCCATATCCCCATCACATAGTTTTTTTTGGAAAATAAGAGAGGTTTGAAAAAAATATATACAATAATTATATAATAATTAGTACAAATGTTTAGTTCAATGAACTTTTTTTATTCAGTAATCATAAATATAATATCTCTGTATAATTAACCAAAAGGAAAGCCACTTGTTTATCTACCTAATGTGTTCAGTGATCACATTATATCAAATGGCATGATGGAAAACTCATAGAATCCTTATTGAGAAGCTGATTTATAGGTAGGAGGTAATTGATGTATCCATGAATCAAATGAAGGTCCTCGGTTCAATTCTCTAAAGAAGCATAAAATATACTAAACAAAATTTTGTTAAATAAGACAA
Organism: Acanthosoma haemorrhoidale; assembly: GCA_930367205.1. Taxonomy (NCBI): domain Eukaryota; kingdom Metazoa; phylum Arthropoda; class Insecta; order Hemiptera; family Acanthosomatidae; genus Acanthosoma; species Acanthosoma haemorrhoidale. Next base: position 105,220,255 of record OV884009.1, on the reverse strand, counting down.
GACTGCAAAAAAAAAAAATTGAATTTTTCTGTTACAGTTATAGTTTTGTGGTGTGATAAATTCGAAATGTCCTCTTTTTTTTTTTATTACGTACATATTTTTTGTAAATAATGAAGGGTTTGTATTGAAAAAGAAATTGAGTAATGAAAAAAATCACTATTTATTATAATAAAACACAAATATAGTTTTCTTTCTATTAACCCAATTTCGATAGACTGATAAACTGTTCACTCATTTTGCCTGTGAAATATTTTTTTTTCTTCATTGATTTTTTTCGTTTTCCAGTCTCTACTAATTCAACTTATTCAATTAATACAGCTTTAGTCAGCCATCACATAAACGTCTCATATCCTTTGATATTGAATATATTTCACATCTTGGTGAAATCTTTCATCCTGCTTCTTGCTGAATTTTCGTGAGTTTTCAGAGTAGTTTACATGGGGGTGTAAAAAATGAACTTTCATTGTCATGTTGCAGCCTTGAACTTTATATGCAGTTAATTCAAAATATTTTTGTAGTCTGGGTCAGTCATATTTTCCAAAATTTTTGCACTACGTCCTTGAATGATATCCACACTTTCTTCAGTGTCATCATTGATTCTTGGAACAAGGAATTGGTCAAAGGTTTGCGTATGATAGGTCCTGTTAAAACTCTCTCATTCAGCTTGGCTTCAGGCAGTTTTGGGATTTTGAAACACACTTGTTGGAAACATTCTTCATCTTTCGGCAGATACTTTACTCTAAATTTTATATCCGAGGTGCAAAAGGAACCAGTTGAAGCATGAGCGATCTGGAGTTTGCTCCTTCACCACTTCCTGAGTACTTTTCATGGTTTCGCGACCAAAAATCTATAAGGAACTAACAAAAAATCAAATTCAGTTCTTAGGTAGGAGACCTGTGTTATTAGCTAAAGCAAAAAAAAAAATTGTTAACAGAGCCAGAGCTCCAACCTAGTAACTCCCTTGTCTCAACTAATAATTTGTTACAAGGGTTTCTGGTTTTGAAAAAAAAGCGAACAAAAGCCTAAAAATAAAACTGTTTTTTTAACAATGAATCCAATATAAATATAGTAGCTTAAATAAATACAATACTATATTACTTCTTAATGTGGAAGGTTGAATGATTATGATTATGTTTATGATCTCTCAGTCAATTTCATTTTCGTACTTGAATTTACCGCTTTCTCTCTCATTAGATTCACCAAACTTGATTTAGTAAAATAACATCATTGCCTTCGTTTCGTGTAATAAGAATATTAATTATTATATTATACTTAAATATGCTTCTCAAAGATTTAATAATAACTATTGTGTATTGAGGCCAAGAATCTAATCGGGCCGGCGGTGGGGTCAGCGAAATGACGCCATCTTGGCCTGATGAAGTCAGTTGGGTGTGTTGTTTGTTTATCGGGGTGACACTCCCCACTGAAATTGTTTCTATTTATATTGACATACCTGTATCGTGTTTTATTTCTATCAGAAACGACAGCTCGAACATTTTCAGTTAAAAAAATTCATGGAAACATTTTTCACGGGTGGTTAGACCACGAAAATCAACTTTTTGTAAAAATTACTGCGGTGTTATCAAGTGTCCGAACGAAATAAGTGCAATCGAAAATTTTAGAAGTGGTTAGAAACTAGACTCATAAGGATTTATAATCATATAGGTCAGTCTTCCTTTCAAGTTGACATATTTAAATTTACTATCATTTTCCAAGCTTGACAACAGTGAATGATATCATCTGAAATTGTCAATTTTTGAATGAGATTGTTATTTTGATCCACTTATCCTTCTTGTTTGTTAATGTTAACCAATTTCCTTGCTGTTATTATTTCAATTGATGTAGATAGTCTTGGTTTAAAGTTATACTAATGATCAAGCAAACTGTTTACATTTTTTTGATAGGATGTTAGTTTCTGCACTATTATTTATCTTAAGTCACGTTAATATTTTTAGCGGGGTAGTTCCAAAAACTCATATTTTAAGCTGTCCTCACAATTTTTTACTTGATTTTTATTATTTTGAACATGTTACATTACTCCTGGGGGAGAACTAATTATAATTTCCTAGTTTGTCTGTCATGGTTTTATTTCATTAATATCATACATCTGCTTAAATAACTGATGTTGGTGCGAAGGTATTTTTTTTATATTTCTGCCTCGGTAAAAAGTTTGCCCAAAGTTGCCTTTCTGATTAGTCTTATAAGCTACCCAAGTCGGCCTATCTAAGTTAAGTTTTGTAAAATGATTAATTTTTCAGATATAATTCAAAGATTTATTTCAATCATTTAAATGTGTTGTACATATTCCTTTATTTTATAATAAAGTCTTTCTATTTGTAATTTTAGTGACCCATTTATGCTAGAATCAGTTGACTCTCAATGGTTATATTCATTATTTCTTCCAATAAAGAAACCTAAAGTAGGTTATTGTCATTTCTCTTATAATCAATTATTCCTTGAAGTTTCCCCACATTACTTACATATTTATATTATACATAATTATTTTCATTAAATACTTATGTATTTTTATGCAAGGCTTCTTGTTAAAAGTGTAAGCTTTATGATTAAAAAGGTAATTGAGAAATTGAATTGACAGGGCCGGGACTAGAACCCCCTGTCAACTGCTCTTCGAACAGAACCATCCCTGTGAACCCTTTGGCAAGTCGGTCCAGCTCGTTTATATTTTAATAATTATTGGTTAAAGAGATTAATAAAAGTAACCGAGCTGGGATTCAAACCCAGGACTCTCCTCATTTCTAGTCAGCAGCACTTTTGAACAGAACGATCCCAACAAACCCTTTGCCTAGTTCGTCCTATTGGTGTAAATTATACTATTATTATAATTATAGGTTTTAAAATTGATAGAACCAGGATTCTTCCGATTTCTCTTCAGACAGCAAAAACGAAAAATATTTACCTAGTCATTAGCTAATAATTTAAAATATTGATACAAACAATTAAATTAGTAATGATTTACTAGAGATTAAAAATTAATGGCTGAGTTTAGGTAATTAGCAATTTGTGTATTCAATAAGTTTTTTAGAGGCCTTTTAAGGTAAGCTCAATTCACAGGAGCTGATTTAACTTAAAATCTATTAAATGTCATTTTTGAATGCCTATAATTAATAGCCCTTACAGGCCAATTGTCATGAGAAAATTCTCAAAAATGGCCTTCGCAAAATTAAAAAACGAATTGGATGATTTCAATGCAAGGCCATTCCCACATGAATCATTGAACTTTTTTGCAAGATAAATCTTTCATGGATAACTTGTTTTAAATATTTTGAACTTAGTGATTTCAACATACTATGTACAGTGTTTTACCATTTTACTGATATTGTTAAGAGTTTTGATATTAGGTTGACATCTCATGTCAAGAAATTTAACAGAAAATTAAGCATTTTGATTTGTTAGTTCTATTTCATCTTTAGCTTACTAACCACTTTGTTTTCTTATTATATTTGCCTAAGCATTAATAGCTAGTTAATATTATTAAATTTGTACCATGTATACATTAACAGCTTCATTCAGCTTTGCTCTTTTGATTCATATAATAATAATCTTAGGAGAGGAAGCGTAGAAAAGATAGTATGAAATCAGGATCCTAGCCTGCTTATCAGGAAAGTATTTTTAATGATTGCACTAGTGAATGTCAGTTTTACATTCTTTCTCTAGTTTTAACTTTTTAATTCTCTGATGGTTTGTAACGTTAAAAACTTGTTGGCCATTTTTGGAATTAAACTTTAATTTGTCTGCTATTTTTTTAAGTCGCTTGCATATTCTGTAATAGATCCCTGATAAATATGTTTGTGAATGTTCAAGTTTTACTATAATTCCCAGGCACTAGGTGATGGCGTAGGGGGAGGTTTTATATAATCTTTTAACTTACTTGTATTTAACAAATTAGGAATTATATGATTGTTTATTAATATTAGAAAAACAATAAATCATGGATAAAAAAAGTTTTGCTTAGCAATTTCTTAAAAACTTATATTTTTTAAACATTTATGTATATTTAAATAAACTGTATATTGCTGCTCCACTATAGAGGCTAGTTTACTAGTTTTACTTGGGTTTACCCAAGTCCAGGATCGCTGAGTGAAAGGTTTAAATATCAAATAACTGTTAAAAGAAAGCGTTTATTTATCAGTGTATTTAAGTTTTAGTTCTACTTAAGTTTATTCAAAATTTAATTAAAAAGTTTAAGTGATTACAGACACAACATGGGGTTTGATATTTCATAAGAAATACTAATATAAAATTAAAGTTTATGTCTCTTAGTAGTAACAATAAATGTGAATATGATAGCCACTGTTTGGATTAAAACTAAAAAAAGTGTGCTTATTAACAGTTATAAAAAAAATATTTTATATATAACTTTGAAAAATAACAGTTGAAAAAGTTTTAAAATCTATATTTAGAGAAAGCTGAGGTTGAAATAAAAATATATTTATAGGAACATATACCAATCTATGCAGAAGAAAGCATTATGATTAATTTTTGTTGTATACATGGGTCAGAAGTTGTAATTATTGAAGATGACACGACCTCTCAACTTGTTGATTGGTGGCTATTTAGTCATTGAGAGATATTGGTGTAGGACGTGGTCAATTCATGGGTCAACATTGCATGTCTCAATTGGTTGTACCTTCTTTGTCTCTATATTTCTTTCCAATGTGCAAATATTCTTCAAAAGCATATAGGTGGTGAAAGGAGTATGATATAACAACAGTAAGCATGAACTTAAGTATTTAGAAGTTGAAGCCTTTTTGAAGTTTTTTCATTTTGAACAATCCGTTAACCTGATTATTTCAGACTTTTTTGAAAATTTCAGGGATGTAAATAAGAACGTAATTTTAGAAGTCTTTAAACCTTACTGAGTGCTGATGTAATTTTTAAATTTTAGAAAATATTTTTTTGGCTAAACTTTTTCAATCTTGAATTACTCCAGTTCTATCTATGTAGCCTAGAAAGTAGTTCAACCTATCATTTTAAAGATAATTTTATAAGGTTTAATTTGATAAGGCAATTGACTATGTTGGGTCAAAAACATCTTCATATATATTTTTGGTTCAGTGTTTTTATAAGTTTTGAAAAATATTATTATAAATATTAATATTTTTTTGTAATAATCTAAAGTTTAGATTCTAGAATTTTTAGAGTAGGGTCTCAATGGGATAAGGTGTTATGAAAAAAGCCTATGATACTTTTAAATACCTGCAGCGCTGCCTTTAACTTTTATGTTAAAAAATGTACTTGTACTGTCTACAGTAGCTAATTTGTTGTGAATTTGTACTTATATGATCAAATCTCCTTTGGTAATTATAATTGACAATAAATTTTATTCAGCAATTCGTGGTAACTATTATTAAAAAGTAGAAATAGAAATAGCCTTTATTTATTGACAAGTATAAAAAAAACTAATAGAACTGCATTATAAACTAATTTGCTGGCATTACTCACTAGAAACTGCAAAATAAAGTTGAGCATGATAACTTCTATCAGGCTAGACTCACAATGTTAAACTGATAACAAACTATCTTATTTTTGTGTTATATTTAAACAGCTATAATATCCAGTCAAATACTGCTGTCAATTCAACTATATATAAATCTTAATAGGAAATAATTATTGCTTAAGAATCACTAGATCATATTGATCAGTTAAAACTGTCTTTTTCTGAAATGGGATACTCGAAGTTGAGATTTGCTGTTGTGTTTCTATTTATTTTCTTTTAATTTATTATTTTAAGCATATGAAAATCAATTAATGCCAACTCAACCAAAAAAAAATTATTATTTATTTACTTTCCTTGTGTCCTCCCATTTAGGGCTGAAAAGTGCTATGATATCAGGTAGGACCCACCCACTTTATTCAAGTAAAATAAAATCACTTCCCATGTAGGGAATAGAACCTAGAATTTTCATTTATACCCTAAAGCAGAAAAAAATGTTTAAAGCTACATCTAATGATGTATTCTATTTATAAAAAAGTAAATAGTACATTTCTGTTATGATCCCTCAACTCTCATTTGTATTATTGGATAATGTGGAATTCCATTATTCATCTTATCTAGGAGTCAGATGCAACACATAATAGGTTTGTTCCAACACTAGTTCAAACTATTGCCAAATTGGCAGGAGCATGGCCAGTACAGTTGTGCTGTTCCAATACGTCCAAACCCAAAACTCAAACTGTCAGGCATCTGTTTCATCACGCTCAAAAACTAGTTTGAAAACGATTTGTTGTCAAAATGAACCGAGGATATGTTAATGTTTTTAATTTATAAATGTATTATTTTTTCTTAATTACAAATTATTAATGCTAAGCAGCCTAATTACTAATTTTTGTATGAAGAAAATATTAATTTGACTGCATTTTACATTGTATAACCTGTATATTTGATATCTTCTACATATTAGATTAAAAATTAAAACCAAAAGCTTCTCAAATAAAAACAAAAAATAATTCATGTTTTTGCAGTCCAACAAGTCTCGGGACATGAACAAGTTAGTTGTTTTGTAAAGTAACCTTCTGAAAGAATAAGATTATGTGTTGGAACAGACCTAATATATACACATAACAGTATATTTTTTTTAATGCAAGCCATAGCAAATGTGTTATATGCCAATGATCATTTAGTTGTTTATAAAGTCGAACATCTATGTAAAATTTCTCAAGGAAAATAATTCGGTTTATGGAGGTCTAGAAAATAATTTTATAATAAAGATTTTTGAGAAACTATACTCAAATGTTTCATTAATCAAATTTATGTTAATAAATAAAATGCATGGATGCTTAAAACAGCTTATGTCAAATCAAATTACATAATATGCAAGTAAGTATATAATGAATTCATTTAAAATAAAGTCGAAAAAACTATATTAAATAGTAATTTTTTCTGTGACTCCATACACTGATTAATATTTTTTTCATGTATGAATAATGCACTAAATACCTGTTCGACACTTCTGTTGTTTCCGTAAAGCAACACACCTGATTTAAAGCATTCTTTGCTTGTTTTCCTGTAATTTTGGAATCTAAATTTTGCTGTATAGAGGTCAGTTTGCTGACCTTGTTATCTAGATATCAAACTGGTGGAAAATAGTTTGATATAACCTCTTATTTTATTTGAGGTATTGAGGTTTTTTCAAGGGCCTTCATTTTTTGCAGTAATACAGAAGTTTTCGATACATGGAAGTGTGACCATATTAAGATTTAGATTATTGCCAAAAAAAAATCCTTTATAGTCTCCCATGTAGATATCGTTTTTAAATATTTGTCATTGCTAAATTATGAGGTCCAGGTACATTTGATTTCTCAGATTTTGTTTATTCTTCACACAAATAGTGTCTCTTATTATTCTGTAACTACATTTCAGTCGGTGATGTCAGTACAATTAGTTATTAAAAAACCAGTGGATAGCTATTCAATGTTCTTTTTAGCTTCATTTTTAGCCTGACTTGGGTACTTATGAACAATACTGGTTTGGTATCTGGACTCAATACCCTGAACCACTTAAAAAGTGATATGCAGTGTTACCATTTAATCGAACATAAAGTTATTGACATCCAATTATCAACACCTCATGAAGTGTCAGTCAACAACAATATGGAAATTATGAAGGCTTATAATGTATAACGCTATTCATGCTACCTGGCTGACAGCAAACCTAAAATCACATTGTAATAGTCACTTATGATTATACTTATGCTATGAATTGCACTGATTACCTGTGATGTGCTAGGTTTGGACCAAAACAGAATCATTAAAACGTTATTTTTTAATGGGCTAGGAGGCTAAAAATTATAAGTCCTTTTCATATATATAATAAAATATAAAGGTTTATTGATTGAAAAATGAATGCAGGGTTAGAGGTGAAAAAAAAAACTCTGGATAACTGAACGCTACTGACTTATCGACTTGATACAATGCAACAATCAGACTGACAACATTTACCTCTCAATTTATTCATTTGCTTACTGCCACTACTAGAAGGTGTAGGATTTCCTACGTAGAACACCTAAATATAATATAAATAATATTAATTCAATTTTTTTGGTTTCAGAATGCCAGAGGAACCAAATTCAGAACCACCAGCAAAACGTCTGGCACCAGCTAAGGGAGGTAAACCTGCTATGGCAGTAGTGACTCTCCTGGATGGAAAAACATTAGAAATTAATGTAGAAGTTAGTTTTATCTCATAGCCATTTCATGAATATTTTGATAAACCATCTATAGCTTAATCCTCTAAAATTTAATCTTGTATATTGGTATTGTATATCATAATTATTCAAGTTTGATGGACTAGATGAAGGGATAATCATCTTCTATTTCATGTTAGAAAATGTGCACTAATTTAGCTTTAAGATTAGTCATTATGGCTTGGTTACACCAATTTATTCAACATGACTTTTTTTGTAAGGGCTGTTTTTTAGCATTATCTCTTCGGGTTATCTAAGGAGTTGAAATTTTTGGCACCTGTTGGGTGGGTGAATACTTTCAAGAATTGCCTCCATACTGGCCGACAGGTCCAATCTTACCCTAGACAGCACTAAAGCATCCAGACCTGTCCACAGCATAGGGTGGGTGGTCGGTCACTATCGGAGTACTATTGGGGTCTCCAGTCCAATCAGCCACACGTTCCTCTCAATACATGCAGTACTATTTATTGTTAAAATTAATTAAAAGGCGGTCATATAAAATATCATAAATATTGTTACAATTTTCTTCTTTCTTAACAACCCAACCGATTAATAATGGCTTACTTATTTTTAAAAAAATAAAAAAATAAAAATAAAATAAAAATTCATAAAGGATAACAGTTTATTTTATTTATATTAGCATAAGTTTATATTAGGGCTCTATATTGGTCCTAGTGCATAACGTCACTATTTTATTTAAATGTTTTATGTTTACATAAATGGTTCAATTGAGATAAAGGCACTAGCTTTCAAAAACTATTGAACAAATTGTATATCATTAAAATATAATCTGTACAATGTATTTAATACATTTATCATACATAAATTAGAGAGAGAAATTGAAACTTAAAGGTGACTCACCAATTCCATACCGAAGCTCGAAGAGAGACCTAGATATGAGGTGGAGGGAGGTTAATCATTAATCAGGAAAATGTAGGAAATTAAAGTCTCGGGACATTCACTTGTGGTCAATTGTCTGTTGCTCCAAAGCCCACCTTAGGGAGAGGAAGCCCTCATCAGTCCAATCTACCACCATATACAAGTGAGGTACAATGAACCAAAAAAAAAAATAAATAACTTGCCCTAAGAGAATGAGTAAAAATTTTGATGCAATATCAAGGCTCCAATGCTCTGGTGAAACATGTACCAAGCCCCAATGCGTAGAGATATAAGATGTTCGCTACAGTTTGTAACAGTGTGAGAAAGAGAGAAGGGGAAGACGAGACAGATAAGACACGAGGAAAATCGATCCGAAGTGAAATCAATAACCTCAATCATCTACATCGGCTAGTGGAATGCAAAAAGTTTATGCACAACCCCCACCCAAGACAAAAATAATATAAAGCCAACTAAGACAAATAAATCATTATACTTTCAATATCTGTTGTAAATAGATATATGTGATAGTAATAATAAATATCTACATCTCAGCCTCTGGTAGCATTTACTAGATTAATAAAGTGTACCATATACCATTACATAATTCATTTTAATTCAAGTTGTAATACATACAAAATTTTGATGTTACATACATTTAGAAAAAAAGGTCTATATGTACAATAGGCTTATAATAATACCAAGCAGCTTTAGTTTGCCTGCTTGTGACTCCTTGCGATTATTTTTGGTTAAAGTATCTTCATCGGAAAGCTAAATCAAAAGTTGAGTATAGAAAACTGTAGTGTATAGTATGCTAACCCCATGGTATTTAAGGATTGGGGATACAATTAATGGTTAAAGACTAAGCCTAACATTCTCCTTGCCTAACATCCGTACCCTCTATCTCATGTTGTCTACACTTTTATTTATAATTTTTACCTACATTCTACTTAGGTATATTCTTTCTTACAGAGAAAGGCAAAAGGTGAGAAGATATTTGAAGAAGTATGTGACCACTTAGACCTTCAAGAAAAAGACTATTTTGCCCTTAGCTTCAGAGATAAAGTTGGAAGGAGGACCTGGTTGGACCTGGACAAGAGGGCTGCAAAGATACTAAAAGGTTAACATAATTTACTTTATTGTTGTCAATTTATATTTAATTAGTTCACTAAGACGTTTCTTCATTACTGTCATCTTCCTCAGGCAAATTCTTCTTTAATGTCTTTCCATACCATATTTTTTGTTCCCTAAGTTTATTATTTGAAATGAGTTTTGGTCTGCTCTTTTGTTTTCTTCTCTCCTTGGGTGGGCTTCCAATTTTGTGTGGAAGAGCACACTGTGTTGGCACTGCTATACCCACACGACCACTTATCTCTGCAGGTAGTAAGCAATTCATGTCCATCATGTTATATATAATGATACACTTGAGAAGAGGAGGGGGTTTAAGCTCAGCCACTTTGAACTGCTTCTTTATATGTCACACTAAATATCCAATAAACCAGTTCTTTCCAATCCTCTGCATGAACATGCAGACTGTTGTTAATTTGACCCCTAACAAAACAGCTGTATCTTGAGTAGTGATAAATTTTTTTGTGATTTCCAACTCTTATTTTTTGGTAATTGCGTAATGATCTATGGCTGTGCAATGGCCCACGTTCTATAGAGGGTGTAAGAGACCATGCTTCACTCCCTTCCTTATAACAAACTTCCTCTGCTTCAGTAATGTAAACGATCTTTGATCATTAACTCAGGCCACTATTCTGTAATAATGAAGCTTAAGCTGCAAGTAAAATGCACTTCTAGAAAGTTAATTATTAAGGGCATAGATGCTCACTAATAATGCACTTCTAGAAAGTTGATTATTAAGGACATAAATGCTCTCTAATGAGAGAAACGGAGACGATTTCAGTCTTTAATTTATGCAAATTTGTCAAAACATTATGAACTATGTTGAAAGATAAAGTAATCCAGATAGCTAAATAAATTTGTGGTGAAAGGGAGGATCACTGTGAAACTAAGAGGTTTGATTAAGAGTGTGAGACTGTCTTTCATGATCGCAACAGAAAAAGAAATAAGCAGCCTGGATAGAAGCACAAGACAGCTGAAAGAAGTGCTAAGATTCAAGTACTAAAAAAGTTGATCAGCTGAAAAAAAGGGAAGCCCTGAAAAAGGAGATTAATAAAAATCAAATCTGCAAAAGGGTCAACCATGAAGCATCCAAATTCTAAACATTGGCAACATTGCATTGGCACCAATCACAAAGCTCAAGAAAAACTCTCATGTACAAATATAGTGCATACAATCTGAAATAATAGAGCCGCAAGCATTTATGGAATTCATGTGGAACTACTAAACACAACTCGACACAAAATGTACTGGTGGTGCAGTTATGGGAGGGGAGAAACAAGAACGCCCAAAAGGAGTGTTTTAGTCAGATTGCAACAATTATTGTGGCATTTACCTTCTGAGTATTGCTTATGAAGACTGTTCTATTACCTTTTACAATAGACTGGTATATCATATATAGAAATAACTAAATTGTAGGAAATGGTAAATTTAAAAATGGATTTACCTCTCTTGTATTACTGCATCACAATAACCCATTGAGATACACTCCTCGATTTTCTCTTTTTACAAGTCATAGAACTGCCTACAGTTTTTCGCCCTTCATAAGTATGTTCTACATTTATTGCTTATAGAATATACTATTATTAATTCTTAGCATTTAATAATGCACTTAATAGTTTTATTATTACATTTCCAGAATCATGTAACCTGGACTTCGAGGTAAAATTTTACCCTAAAGATCCATCTCAACTACAAGAGGACTTAACAAGGTATGATAGACTTACAGTTATTGGTGTTTTGTAAAATTACATTTTGCTTATTCATCATTTATGATTGTGATCTTAAATCTCATTCATACTATTCCATTTACTCACTAAGTGTACAATTTCACATTCATATTTTTTATATACACACAATCTATCCTGGAATTTCTATTCTATAAAGTTATTGGTCGTAGTTGAAAGCTCAGGATAAGAAAAAAAGTTAACAGCTGTGTCATCACAACAAGGGATTAGAGTGAGTTAGATAAGAGGATTTTTATCTCATCAGGTAACATTGCAAGGAAAGTGTTGAGTCACAGTGATATCGGCAGCATAGATTGTAAGGCAAGTTTGCTTATGCTACCGTCTCTTGTGCTGCCAATTTTTAACTCCAGAACCTTTTTAATTTTTGTTTAAACCCGGTAAGCCACCCATTGATACATCTTCTTATCGGCCAATTAACCTGTTTCCCATCATCTCACAAAATTTTAAAATTTCTGTCAACAATATTTAAGTCGAAAAATAATCTACCTTCCCACCAATTTGACATACCAACTGCTATAATTTAAAAGCTCAAAATTTACTTGCCACAAAATCTTTTGTTAATCTCTCTGTCTTATCTTTTAAATCACTTTTCCTAAGTGCACTGTGTTTGAGAATACTGCTATTCCAGGGGTTTGTAGCATGGCTCATCATAGATAATGGATTTCAACTTTCCAGGATTTTGAGCCACGATTCCGATATTGTAAGGACTGGTATATGTTAACTAGGAAGAACTGAAATAAATCATCTAAGTGTGATGGGATTGTACATTAACATCACAAACTGTGAAAATGTAATTCATTGATAAGGTAAGGGAAAGAGAAAAGAAAAGAGGTACAAATTGAAGGTTTGTTCCGAAAATAAAATCTAAGAATAATATAACAAAAAAGAAAGTGAAGGAATAAAGGAATAAAAGGAACATAATAACAACTGAAAAACATGATTAAGTCTAAAGTCACAGGAGCACAGAAGAGAAAGATAGATGTGAGAGAAACAAATGCTAGTTGAGTTGGTTCCATCAGCTAAAGACTTCAAGGTCTTCTTCTATTTAAATGACGACAATCAGTTGCCCATTGTGGTGTCATTATTTCTTTGTCTTCTACTTTAACGTTAATGTTATTGCTTTTAATTTATCTAATAATTTATGTTTATTTTTGATTGGATGGTTATAGGTACCTCTTATGTCTTCAAGTCAGGAATGACATTCTTAGTGGAAAGTAAGTTTTCTCAAAAATCGTTTATTAATTTATTGTTTATTATTGTGTAATATAGCTTTTCTACTTATACTTTTTAGACTACCATGCAGTTTTGTGACTCATGCAATGCTAGGATCATATCTTGTACAATCAGAGCTTGGTGATTACTCGCCAGAAGAATATCCAGACTCATCATACCTGTCCAAGTTCAAGTTCTGCCCTGAGCATGTCCAAGGTCTTGAGGAAAAAGTCATGACCCTCCACAAAGCTCATAAGTAAGTAGTACAATTTTCTTTATCGCACTTTGCAATGATGGTAAGTAAACGTTTACACATCTCAATACTTGTTAATTTTATTTTAATTTTCAACTGTGAGAAAAACGCATAAAATGTTGAAATCATAAATATGTAGAATAACAATTATGAATTTCTTCAATATGATATCTTGTTCATGTGTGACTAACCATTTCATAAAACAAAATGTCAGCTCAAGCTACTATTCTAGTTTGTATGATTAGGCAACTATTCCAACTAAAACCCTTACCATTATTTAATATTTCCCTTTCTTTCATCGCTCGTCTCTACACCAAACGCCCATGATAGAGGTCTTGGTGAAGCCAACCAGCCTGTCAGATGTTCCCAGGATCCTCTTGTATTTTTTCCCATGTGGATGGTGTCCTGTAACCATGTGCAAAGTCTCAGCTATCCCTTTAGGTTAAAGTCCTGAAGTAAGTGGTGGCCTGTCTGCTTCATTGAAATAAGCATTCAGACAGCAGTGTCCAGTACCCTAATGTTAAGAGGATAAACTGTTGGTCCTGGTTAGCTTGTAGTATAGGTGTGTCTCTTGTCCTAATCTGGTTTCAATTCCTCTCCCTTGCTTTTATAGTGATATTTGATAAGGATTCTCACCCTTTCAAACTGGAGTCTTATTTGATGTCAGTATAACTCACTATCATCGCTTCTTTGCCAGTGATTCCACAGTTAGCTGTTATCTGCCAGTAGCTGTTATACACCTCTTCAGCAATGGCTGTAAGTTCTGTTAGCAGACTGGATACAAGAAAGGTTACTTGAAGTTTATTGTTGCAACTTGGAGTTTGTTTCTAACAACTAATCTGCCTCCTGATTGCCAAAGTTCTTCGCAACTACATTGTAATCTGTACAAAAGCTGGAACTGATTCTTTTGCAGATCTTATCCATGTGTTCATGTCATGTAGTGAGAGCACCTAGCTCCTCTACAGACAACAGCAACTTCTTACAAAACCAGGTATGCTGTTACTATCCTTTGGGTAAGATCCCCGTTTCAAGGCCTCAGACTGCCTATTTGCTCTTATTTCATTGAAGCAAATGGTGCTTACATTTTTAATCCTTTTGGCAATTATATCTAAATTAGTGTGTCTTGTTGATCGTTTTGTTTAAAAGATGTTCAATGACCCAACTGAGTTTAACAATTCTGTTGATATTCTCTGGTTGCATCTTTCAGTCATTGGTTGAAGGGTTACAGCTGATTCTAATTTATTTTTTGGGGTCGGCTTTATTGCACTTGTCATGAGTTCGTTGTTTTGTTTAATAATTTTTTCCATAAAATTACCAATACAACTAGCAGAATAAACTTATTAACCTATAATACCCTGGTCGGCTTTTTGGGTTCCCAATTTTGTGGATTCAATTTATAGTATTTTCCAAAAATTGTGGGATTACTAAAAGGACTTACATTCATCATCCCATGGTTAGGCCAAGGGTTGAATTCCCCAAAGGGTAGACTTTAAAATAAGCAGCACAAGATAAATCATATTTAATTGGTCATGTATTTATATGATGTATAGCATGTGTTTTTCAGGGGGCAAACACCAGCTGAGGCAGAACTTCACTACCTTGAAAATGCCAAGAAGTTAGCAATGTATGGAGTTGACCTACATCCTGCAAAAGATTCTGAAGGAGTCGACATTCAGCTTGGTGTATGCTCAACTGGACTTCTTGTCTACAGGGATATGTAAGTTAGTTTATTTGACTGTGAAATAAACTTCTTTTTCATTAAATAATTAATATAAGGGAAAATAATATTTAAGAAGTTGTGAAGTGGTACTGTTTTTCTCTTAACTAGGCTTTCGCCCATCCAGGGGTCTCCACCCTCTGGACCCCCACTCGTGCTTTGCCTTCGGAGTGGGGGTGTGTAGATCCCAGGCATATCACGGTTAACGTTGTATTAAACGAATGTATTATATAGTGTTTTAAGAAAAACTCAGGAACAAATCATTCCTTAACACAACCAGCCATGAAGCAATAAAATCACTTTAGAAGGGGTCAATATTCCAGGGCAGGAGGTGGTTTGTTTTCTATAAGACCCGATTGCCTACAAATTTTACTATCTTTTTTTTGCCCCCAATTCTTTTCATTCCTCTCTTTTTCATTTTTCACTATGAATCCATGCCAAGCCCCTTAGTTGTCCAAAAAATTAATCAAAATGATGTTTCACTGAAACAAACCCCTCTTAACCACTTTCAACAAATAATAGGAAAAAGACATTAAAACACAAAAGTTTAAATGTAAAGTTGCTTTTGGAGGAAATCCTCCTGTTCATCATAATATAGGCTTATTATAAGTTCTGTATGTTTCTCATTATCACTTGGAAAGGAAAAAATCTTATAAAAGATGGTCCAAGAACATTGCTGAACTCGATTTCCCTCTCTTTACAATTTAAATTATAAAATTTCGGTAATTGGTGTAACTTCGGTATTTTTTTCATTAGATCATCAGTATCTCAGTCCCACGACATCTTAGAAAAATGGTTTGTAGATCCTTTGAAAGGTAATTAAATTATTTAAAAGATGCTTGATATGACCCCACTCAACCAAACCACTGTTGACCACAACCAACTGAAAAGGCATGAAAATCGCTCTAAAAATGCTGTATTTAAGCCGTATTTCAATTTTCTCTGGTATGACATGAATTGTTTTGTAGATAATGTAATTCCCTACAACTTTAGTTTTCTCTGGTTCTTCTTTAAAATGAACCCTACTCGAGTAATGGACTACCAAAAATAAAATTTTGATTCAAAAACCTTTTTGTTTATTGCTATTTTTTTTATTATTCTTTTTTTTTTAACTATGAAATGTTCAAACCTTTTCTTTCGACAGTCAAATTTTTAACTCCAAGAATCTATGTCAAGTCCCCTAAATAAGGACCAATTCTAACCTGGGGGAAAAAAAGGTCTGAACTTCGAAAATCAGACAAAGGATTCATGTTCAAGAAGCAAAAATAAAATTTTGATAAAAAATAGACGATTATTAATAAAAAAAAAACTGTACAGGCTACTTTTTACTGTTAAATTAACAGTTTTTATTTTTGACCCTGAAAGGTTTAGATTTTCATCCCTTTTACATGTCCACTATTGAAATATTTCATAATTTGAATTCTGTAACACTATTTGTATGCATAAATTGACCATTGACCTAGTTGTTTGCTTCCTTGTAAATCATGTAACTCACTCCGTTTCAGTCTCCGAGAAGGATTATAGGGATGAGTGGTGCAGTGCAATTACTGTGCTACAAGATTAGGATGGTTGGAAAGGCTACTGTGGAATTTTATAAACTTGGAAGGGATGAGTTCAAGAATGGGTATATCAAGGATATATTAAGATCGTTATGAAGGGTTTTGTTGCTGATGTAATAAGGGGCATTTACTATTGTTCTCAAGACTTTTGATTGAAAGGATTGGATACGCTTGATGTTCAACTTTTTTGCTGTCCCCCATAGTTGTCCCTCTATTCCGTATGTCCAGATTGGCTTAAGTATAACTTTGTAGATTATTAATTTATTTTCTATTGAGAGATGGGATGTCCTTTGAAGTAGTCTGTTTAGTTCTTGTCTTTTTAGTCTCGTATGTGGGTTCCAGGTCAGTCGTTTGTCGAGATGGAAGCCTAAGTACCGTACTGTCTCGGATACAGGGAGAGGAATAGAATTACAATAAACTAGTGGACAAGACTTGCGACAAAGGGTGAAGGTAATGTGGGAACATTTTACTTCATTAACTTTTATCCGCCATTGGTTGCGCCAATACTCGATCTCGTCAAGGTGTTATTGAAGGTTATGGGATGCTATGTCTGGGTCTGGGTGGGATGACAAGACTGCAGTGTCATCTGCAAATGTGGGCAAGAAGGTATTGGAAGTAGAGGGGACATCAGGGGTGTATAGGTTTTAGAGGATGGGACTCAGGACACTGCCCTGTGGAACTCCTGCATTTATGGGATAGTAGTTAGAATATTCTAAACCTATTAGGAAAAGGGTCTGTGGTAAATATCTTTTGAGCTTGTAGAGCAAACCTGCGTGCCAAACCCTGTCAAAAGCTTGAGCTATATCAAGAAAGGCAGCAGTGCAATACTGTTTGGTTTCAAGGGCTGAGGAGATGTGATCAACAACGCGAAGGCCTTGTTGAGCAGTGGAATGTCGTTGGCGGAAACCAAACTGGTGTGTGGGAAAAAGGTTTTTGGATTCAACAATTGGAAGTAGACATTTTAGTAGGAGTTTCTCAAATATTTTTGAGAGGATAGGGAGTAAGGCTAATTATACGGTAAGATGAGGCGTCATTGGGTGGTTTACCGGGTTTGGCGAATAGGACAATAATATAATGTTTCCAGAGGAGAGGAAAGTGCGTCTTTCGGATAATGCAATTATATATGTAGGTTAGCAAGATTATGGCTTTAGGAGGAATTGTTTGAGAATTTAAGGAGTAAGGAGATCATATTCAGGGGATTTTCGGTAATGTAAGTTTTTCAGAAGGTATTTGACCGCAGAGGGGTTAACGGCTTTTGGTGGAAGAGAGAGAGGAATAGGTGAAGTGAGGAAATCTTCCACAGTTGTGCTGTGAGTATGGTTTTGATGAGAAAGGTGAGGTGTGAAAGTATGGGTAAGATGCAGAACAAATTCCTCTGACCTATCTTCATCTGAAGCCCCCCAGGACCCATCATCACGATGGAGTGGGTGTGAAACAGGATGATACTTAAGGATTTTTTTGGTTACATTCCACAAGGAGTTATCCCTGGTAGACAGAGAGGAGAGGTAGGAACTGAAAGAATCGGAACGGAAGGATGCCAATTGCCGCTTTACCAATCGGCAGTACTGATTGTACGAGCGGCGATCAGCAGGATGCTGGGATCTTTGCCACACTTTTCTGGAGCGGCGTTTGGATTGGATTAGATCTTTGAGATGCTGAGGTAAACAATTATTATTGTGGATTTTTGGGTGATGATGCCTCCAAGCCGACCCCTGGATCAGAGTAGTGAAAGACTGCACTGCATCGTCTAGGTCTTGGGATGTTTTCAGGGACAATTTGAGGTCTATGGACTCTGTAAGAAGCTGGCGGAAGTGGTCCCAGTCAACTGGGCCCCTAATAAATGAAGGAGGCAGTTTGTGAATTGGTCTTAGGGAAATGGTTAATAATAAAGGACTATGATCAGAGGAGAGGTCATCGAAGCGCATGAGTGAATAGTTTAGTGTTCCTAAACTATTGTAGAAAAAGAAGTCAAGGAGATCAGGATTTCGGTTGGGATCAGATGGGTAATAGGTGGCTGTGTCAGGAGTGATAGTGGAGCAATGTTTCCGTGTGAGTGCTGACAGCAAACCGACCTTCTGTATTCGTGGATCTTGACCCCCAATGTTGGTGCTTCGCATTAAAGTCCCCACCCACAAGGAAACAATGCCCGATGGAGTCTAGAAAGGAGTTGAATTGGGAGTCAGAAATGGATTTATTGGGAGGGCAGTACACTGATGCTAGAGTAAGGAGAAAAGTGAAGGTGGTGATTTACACTGCAGTGGATTGCAGGAAATCATGTGCTACCAAAGGAACTATGTGGTGGGATATGGAGTTATGGACAATGATAGCGGTACCTGCATGATCTCTTCAATAAGGGTGATCAGTTCAATAAGTCTGGTAAATGGTCGTTTACTCGCGTCTTGTTTCAGTAATAAGAGCTACGTCGATGTTTTTGTCGTGTAGTAGTGCTGTCAGTTCATTAGTGTGGGTGCGAACACCATTCACATTCCAAAGGAGAATGGATAAGGAGTCGGAAGGATCCACTTATGGGTTTTGTTTAACGGGGATAAGGTAGGAGACAAGATTTGTAAGAAGGGAAATGAGAGGTGTAATTAGGGTTCTGAATTCTGTAAGGAATGATGTTAATAGGCTAGTGAGATCTGAAGAGCTTGAAGGAGGAGGAATATGCGAGATGTGTGGTTAAGGATGGTATTGGGTTTGCTGGTTGACAGGATGAGCGGAATGCTGGGGAAGAGAAACTTGCGGACGAGTAGTGGACAGTGCCTGTGACTGCTCTCTGTTCGGAACGGCATCAGCAAAAGAGACTGAAGGCTTCAAATTTCTGGCGGGGGCTCATCTTGAGCTACCTGTGATTGGCTTCTCTTCTTCTGGCTGACAACGTTGCTCGCTCCTGGACTTCAGAATTCTATAAGCCTCGCAGCCCTTGTAGTTGGCCGGATGGTCTTGCTGGCAGAACACGCATACAGCAGGCGATTTCAGGGGCTTTTTGCACAATTCGCTTTTGTGCTGCCCTCTACACTTTACACACCTGGGAGGGTGGTGGCAGTACGATTTTGTGTGCCCATATGCCTGCCAATTATGGCATTGGATGATGTCTCGTTTGGGGTAAGGTTTTTCGACCTGTATTCTTGTGTATTAAGTCGTATATTTTTTCCACGCCAGATTTCCGCTCAAGATCTACAAAGAATAATGGTAACGCCGTTTTGATGGATTCTTCTTGTTGCCTGTCCTCGCGTAAAACGTTGGTTATTTGGAGAACTTTGAATCCCAGAGCTGAGAGTTTGTCTTCAATTTCATCAGCTGGTGTGGTCAGGTGCAGATTTCTGATCACTACTCGTAACGATCTTTCCTGCTTTAGATGGTAGGTATGGAAGTCGGCATTGGTCTCTTCCAAGTATTTAAGTATCGGGAGTGTCCGGCAAAATTTTCGTATCCTGAGAGTGATTGAGGCATGTATATTTTCCGGTACCTACAATTTTTCTCATTTGTGAGCATAATAATTTGAAATTGCTAATATTCCTTACAAATATAGCAGGTGGGCTTGGGCTGTGTTGGTGTTTTAATAACTTTGATGTCGTCAGGTTGGCTATTACTTAGTGCTTCGAAGCTGTTAGGCGTGAAGAACGGAGATTCGTCTACTGTTTCTTCTTTTGAAGTGCTGGCAAGTGGTGGTAGGTCTTCCATAGAGCTGGCGGCAGATGAATTTATTGGAACGTTCCAATTCGATCTTCTAGTCTTTCGCTTAACAGGCGATGGGGTCGGAGTTGGCCCTAAAGACCTTGTTTTTATGTTGTTGCTTTTTCAGACGTGAGCTGTTGATAAAATCTCATTGCATTATATTTTAAATATTTATTATTTTGTAATTTAATTTTTATTTCAATAAAAAATACGTACTTATGGTGAGATTCGAACTCACGGTACTAACACCGGAGTCGTTGACGATGCCAGTCAGCTAATACCACCTCACTGTCGATGTTGTCTACTGCGTGTTCTTATCTAGAATCCAGTCAGAGACTGGGCAATATGGCCGACTTCTTTGTGTGTTATATTCTAAAACACACACTGAGGGAGTCCATTAAGTAATTACTCACTTATTGAGGGCTCCCTCGTGACCAGCTCACATAAGTTCCCTGTGAGACACTTTTAATGCGGAAAGAAACTCTATGAACTGTAGTAATTGGTGTAAATATGAAGAGCTGTAATAGATGGGTGTTATCAACAATAGCGCATGTGCAAAAACTTCTACCATAAATTTTTAAAAAAAAATCCTCACCCTTTTTAATCTGAAACTTTATTCTCATAAAATTTATTATCACAACTTGCGTACAATATCCTTCTGAATCGAGTTTTAATGTAAATTCATAGAATAGGTGCAACGTTTCGAACTCATTCAGTCCAACATCAAGCAATCCATGTTGTGTTGTTTAAATTAAGAAATAAATAATAAAAATTGAAAATGACCCATAAATAAAATAATTATTAATGACAATTATTTATTGATAAATCAACAATACAACATGGATTGCTTGGTGATGGACTGAATGAGTTCGAAACATCACATTTATTGTATGAATTCCCAATAAAAATCAATTCAGAAGAATATTGTGCACGAGTTGTGATATTCAATATATATTGGCATCCTTCAAAACAACAAATAATACTAATCCATTACATTTTCTACAAACCCAACTATTTCATACCTTGCCCAGTTAGGA
Organism: Acanthosoma haemorrhoidale; assembly: GCA_930367205.1. Classification (NCBI taxonomy): domain Eukaryota; kingdom Metazoa; phylum Arthropoda; class Insecta; order Hemiptera; family Acanthosomatidae; genus Acanthosoma; species Acanthosoma haemorrhoidale. The sequence continues at coordinate 105,198,846 of OV884009.1, read as the reverse complement.
TTTAAAAAAAAAATATTTAACATGGACCAGCCAGCATCTTGTGTTATTTTGACGCTTGTTAAAATAAAAAAGCATTACAAAACTTATTACCCTTGGCCCTCTTGATTATCTAATTTCCTTGCTTTTCCTGCAATTTACATGATAGTACGTTTCTAAGTTGTGTAATCCCATATTTTTATTAAAATCAAATTTTTAGGTTGCGGATAAATCGATTTGCGTGGCCGAAGATATTAAAGATTTCCTATAGAAGAAACAACTTCTATATCAAGATTCGCCCAGGGGAATTTGAACAATATGAGGCCACTATTGGGTTCAAATTAGAGAGCAGTAGAGCTGCTAAAAACCTCTGGAAAGTGTGTGTTGACCAGCACACATTCTTTAGGTGAGTAAATTTTGTGTTTCTATTCATTGTAGTTATTATTTATATTTTGCAGAACTTTTATAAATCAACTATTAGAAGCTGCTCTGGGGGAGCAGATAAGGAGAGCTATGGAATAGTTTCAGGTTACCTATTATTAATTATACTTATACTTATAATGCCCATTTCAATAAAATCTAAATTATCTATTAAAGAATAAAAGGTTTTTTTTTACAAGAAATTAGTCATGCCTTTTAATGATTTAGCAAGTAATTTTTCATTGAAATTTACTCTGGCTATTTTATATATTTAGTTAATGTAAATACGTTTTATTTCATTGCTATTTTTCCATTAAAATAAGAGTTTCTCCAAATAAGAGTTCACATTATTTACTAAAATATGTTTTACAACAAAGTTATATTTTGTTATAAAAGTAGGAGAAAAATATTTTACATCGAGGTGTAAGTAAAGAATTTGTACAGCTTTATCTTATAAATAACATGTTTAATAAATTAGTCCTACACTTGTCAACTTGTTACTAGCCCAACCCCCAAAGAAAAAATCGTAGGGAGCCAAGAATTGAAGCTGGGTCTCCACAGCTAGAAGTCAGCATGCTACCTACTAGACTATGGGATTGGATAATCCTATTCCCTACTTTCACTAAAACTAAAGCGAGTTCATATTTTGTTAATATGAACCGTTTGTGCATATGTTACTTGTTAGCTTTTAACGCTTATCATACCCAGAATTCCCATTTCTTAAGCTTTATTCTTAAACATACTTAAAATTATTCATGGGTGACTATGATAAGTGCAGAAATTTGACTACATTGAATATGAAAAATGTTTTTGTTTTTTTTAAATAAATAGTAATGATGGTTAAACATTTTTTTTAACAGATTGATGTCAGCAGATTCGATCAAAAGGCCAGGCTTGTTCCCTAGACTTGGAAGCCTCTACAGGTTTGATTTTTAATACTTAGTGAATTCATTGGTGTGTAGTTATTTTTACAACTATGGCTCCATTATGATGAGAGGCTGGATGAATTAGTTGAACTGATTTTGATGCTTGGAGAGTTATTTTCTAAGAAAAAAAATAAACACTATGAAATTCTTTGGTATTTGAATTTTGCATTTTTGTTTTTTCCCACATGAAAATCTTTCTGAAAAATGTCAAGGAACCAATTGATTATGGGGAACTGTTTTTTTTGTTTTTTTATTTCAAAATATTAAATGCTGTTTTAACAGTTACAAATAACAAAAGTTTTTTTTTCAACGACCTCTCTTTTCATAAAATTTTTTTTTATTCTGTTCATGTCAGGTTTTCTAAATTCATGCCCCCCCCCTTCCAGTAGAATTGGTTCTTATTTTGGGGATTTGGTAGTAATTCTTCATGTAAAACCAGTTTATGGACAGAAGAATAGGTCGTGGACAAAAAAAGAACTTGGTCACTGGAAAAGAAAAAGGAAAATAAGTGTGTTGATAAAAAGTTTGTTAACCTACCCGTCTTCTTCCGGCAGTTCTAAGAGTGAGTTATGTGTGTACTAAGCACCTGTTCGTGGGACCTGTGTGTCTTCCTATTTTAACATTAAGCATGGGGTTATGGTCCAGGGGCGACCCCCCCCCCTCCCCAGTTGGCAATGCCTAATTAATGTTCATAAAGCTGCATTAGGATGAGAAGAAGGAGGCTACAAATTTATTAAGAAATTAGCCGAACTGATTTTAACATTAGAGGATTGATTTCTTCTAAAATAAACTAAAAAATTCTTTGATTTTTGAATTTCATTTTTGTTTCTGTTTTTCAGCGAGTAGAGGCCAAGGAGTAGGATATGCTTCATAGGGGAGAGTGGACAAAATATTCTAAACCACTTTCAATTAAGCAAGCGAGTTTGCCCTGGCAAAGTTTTTAAACAACGCTTTATTTTTTCATGTTAGTTCTTTCAAGTGGAAAATTTTTATATTTTAGTCATTTAAGTAAATGAGTTGATCGTTCAAATCAATATATATATATATTGAATCAATCAATATATATATATATATATATATATATATATATATACATCCACCATCTATGCATTCATGAGACCTACGCATTACCTACTCTAGGGTCCATGCATTTCTCCTTTGCTAATATATTAATAAAATTAATGATTGTAGCAGCTTGATTAGAAACAGTTTATTAAATTTTTGTTTTATAGATGGAACAGAAAGACACAAGTTGAGGTAATTGACTCATCTCTGAGCCCTAGGCCGGAGCAGAATTTTCAGAGGTCTCACTCTTGCAGGCCTTCTAAGAGTTTGGATGGTTAGTACTTTAAAACATTTTATTTTTATTTGTATCTATGCTCACAATTAAGCACTGAAGAAACTTTATTTTCATCGTCAAGCCTAAGTACCTTTTTCTTTAATAATTAATTAAGCTCACCTAATCACTTCTGAGTTAAAATTAATCTTGAAATTCACTGTCAACCTATTATCCTATGCAACGAAGACCAAAATATGACGGATTAGTAAAAAATGATGTCTAATTTTTGGTTTAGATGTTAAGGGGAGTGTCCTGTACAACATACTAAAAGTCCCCCCTTCCTAAAAGCCCAGGATGAGGGACAGTTTGAAGGCCATTTTTTTTTCCTTTTTCTCAAATATGTGCAAACTAGCGATTTTTGTTTAAGCGTTTTATTAATGAGAAAAGAAAAGGAGAAAATAATATTGACCAAAGCAAAATATTTTTTATAAATACCCCAATACTAGGTTAAATGAAAAATGTTGTATACATATAACATAAAAGCATTTAACGACTTCAGTAACTACTATGTACACATGAGTATGAAGTATTAAGTATTTTGTTTATAGTCCAGTAAACAGATACTGGCATGACAGAACATTAATATGATAAGATGTGTTTGATAAATAAAAAAACATAATATGTGACCAACCCTGTACAACTAAATTTTATTAGATAAAAAAAACATTATTGATTTAGAAAATAAATACAACAACAATTAATAATATACATAACAGATTTAATCATTATTCTCTACTAGCAAAGAATTTAAAAATGAAAATGTTCTTATTATACTAAACAAAATATTACTGGTTGATGATATATATAAAAACACTTTTAACCACTTGGTCTTGACTATTAAATTTCCTTCATAAGTATATTTAAAAGAACTAGAATATTGAAATTATTTGGCTTTAAATATGGCATGATATGTACTTAAATTGGTAACGGGCTATGTTACTGTGATTAGTATGACAGGAATGATGGAGGGAAAAAGGAAGGTTTTGAGGGGATAACAGGGGCAAAAGTTAATTGAGAAGTGAGAAGTGAATTAACGAAAAAATTTTTGTGCAGTTTTTGTTTTTCATGAATATCTACACAGTTACATTACTAATTCAAAACTTACTGTGGTTTTCAATGACCTACACCAACATTGATCTACAAGGGAGGCTCCAGGTCAGTTTCCATCATCAAAAGTACATCCAATTCACAATTAACAAAAAAAATCTTCGTTAATTCTCATAAGATATGTGGACACATATTTACCCATATTGCAACATATTATTATATTAGCTCTATTCACTAATGCAGTATTTGAGATTCATGATCGATGCTCAAATCCAGTACTGGTATTCAGGAATTTTTTGCCACAAACAATCCATGAGTTTTCACATAACTTTCTCATTAATGGAAACAATTGTGTGATGCATCGCACAATTAAGGGTTTTATAATGGTTGTAGAAACAATTTTATTGACTTTTATTAGTTAATTTATCATATTTGTATTATATTAAAATCGTTTTATTTTATAACCAAGTGAGTTATGAACTTCATTTAATATTATTCATTGTAAATTATTTCATATATATTTTATTCATGGTGCAATTCATTTAATTGTCAATCGATAAAGTTCATAAAATTGGTAATTATGAACATTCATTCCTAAAAAATGTTCAACAAATTAAGATACAAGATACAATGTTTTTTTCAAAAACTAAAAATATCAATCTATAATGATCTTAAATTATGATATATGTATAGACTGGTTAGAGTAATTAAGAGGAAGAAACTGGCAACACATTGGCACAACAGCATGTTGCAGCAGTTGCATATCTCCAACCCAACAAGAGCCATTTTATTTTATTTCAACGCATTTAGTATATTTAGTTTTATCTCATGACTACCATTTAACTACTTTTCAATATATATAATGAACTATAAAGTCCACTTGATACATTCATTTACGAACCCTTTTAATTATCTACAGGATGTAGATCTGAATTTTAAAAACATCAACAAAACTATTTTAATTACAGTGAATTTAAAAGATAACTACATAGCATCTGGCATTTATTGGGTATAACGTGAAACAGCATGATTCATCTATTTAAGAACTTGTTTTGTTTGTAATTAGCTTTAGGGCAAGAACATATGAATGTGGATGACCCAATGAAGCGCCATACAATGTCACATGCACCAGTCAGGCCATCCATGATCCATGATTCACCAGTCAGGCTGGAAAAGGTAACTTTTTAAAAATTACAATAATTGTTATATCTTATGTTTGTTTGTTATCATTAAATTACTTTATAATTACTATTTGTAATATATCGATTCTATGCTATGTTTTTGCACACCATCGTTACAATTTTATTATTATTTGGTGATGTATGTTGATTCCAATTCATTGCATATGTTGATTTGGCCATTGAGGAGGGGAGGGTATTGATGTGAATGGCGAACTAACAAGTCAAGCCTTTCCTTCACTTTCTTACTACTACTACCACCTCTAACCCTACTAAATTACTATATTTTAGGAATTTTATATCACTGGCCAAAAAAACTAATTTTCAAATCCTTATTTGGTGCGTTCATACTGTGTTTCTTAAATTCAAGAAAAATAAATATCGCTATGTTCAAAACTAATTGATCTGAAGCATTCAAATTTTCATTTAGCATTCTAAAAATGGTCTATTTAATTATTATGTTGATGATTGACAAGAATTGAGTATTAATTGTACTTTTTCTTTTGAATGAGTTGGTGGTCAGTTTTACAGTGACAGTAGTACTATGCAGATAAGGCAACTCTGCTTGGTATTAACTATTGCAATTGGCTTGGCTAACCACATTTATAGAAAACAACTTGGTTATAACAATATTGATTTGAATGAGTTACTAATTTCAATTAAAAATACTCAAAAGTCAAATAAAGGTAATTGGAGAGTTATTAAGCATAACCATTTGATATCTTACATTTGTGGATGTTCATATTTTTCTATTTGGATATTGAATTTTTAGCTGTAGTGAAATATAACAAAGAATATTTTGAATGGTATGAAACAGGGAGAAGAATCATCAGTTGCTTCCATATCATCAACGGAGGGAGAATTTTCAACTGAGAGGAGCGAACTAGACGTCAGTACTATTGCAGAAAAAAGTTTTTTTTTCTTCCTTTTATTTATTTATTTGTGGAGGGTTATCTATCTATCATTTTTATTTTATTTTTCAAAAAAAAAATGTAGCTATTCTGAAAATCTGAACTATGCCCAGAATACTGTAAAACAGATGAAAATTAATATGTAAACTAGAAATTCTTATAAATTTGGTCTTCCCAATAGGCTTCCTTCCTTCCTGTAACTTTTATAAAAAGGTAAACAAAGTGTCAAACACATTCACAGGGTAGTAAACATTAATCCAATTTTAAAGTGATGGACAATGAATCTTTTCCATAATTTACTATTATAACTAGATGATCCATGGATCATTTGTTACACTTTTGATGACAGATTTAGTGAATTCGACTAATTGTATTCCAATTAAGCCCAAGCAAATATCACTTATTAATGGTAAGGATGTCAAGATCTTTAATTAATTTATTAAAAACTCATCATTATTTTTCATGAGGGTGGGTTTTTTTTTATATTATCGGGTTATCCAGTGAAATATTATGTAATATATCATGCTTAAAAAAATAAATAAAATTTTTAATGACTTTGTTATCATCATTTGAATCATGTATCATTTTATTTGTTCAGCCACTATTGGTCAATTAAAAACACCTTTTAAAAATTTGAACATAACGAGAGAAGCTGTAACCTCGAAAATCTTTGAAGTTAGCAAAACAAGATCGAATTTTTTCACGTTTAATTTTTTTATACACTGGTCACATTTGAACTGAGTGACCTAGGGTACATTTCTAGAAGATACAAACCATGTGGCCAAATGATTCACAAAATACAAGTTAAAATGTAATTATAAAGTTATAATGAAAACAATGGTGGCATAATTTTGTCACATCTCTGACTCTGACACTAGTGCTATAACAATTTTAAAGACTTCTTCACATCAATAAATAGCTTAAAATATATGTGACTATTTAAACACTCACAAAGACAAAGAAAATATTATTAGTGTGAAGTTAACTTAAAGATGTGCTTGTGATTTGAGCTTTAGTATGACTAGGGTAGTTTACCCAAATAGAAGTTTATACATTCTAAAAACTTCGAAATAGAAAAAAAGTAGTAAACATATTACTGGCCTCTCTATTGCTGCCCTAAATTATTAAGAATATGAGGGTGTTCAACCCCACAAAAAAAACAAAACATTATTCCTTATCTTACTATCCATTAAACTACTTTCATAATAAATATTGACATGCATACTTATAAACAAATAGTTCAGATTTTTGGAATATTGTCCAAAACATTATTGGTTTTTTGCTTTTGTCCTATTTACTGGAGTAGGCTGCGCTTCACACTGTTGGAGGATGTATGCAAGGCGTCTCTGTACTTTGTTGCTTTTGTTCATTGTCGTTAAATCTTTAATTTCTCACTTAACTTATGTAGCTTTTAACACTTTGAGGTCCATAGTGGTTGCATGTGCTTGCTCATAGTCATCCTCAAAGGATGATGGCAGCTATTTTTATTTCACTGCCTTTGAAATATATTCTTAACCAGCCCCTTGGATCAAACATCACCAACCTCCCACATAACAATAACATGATGCAATTTTATTATAATAACAATTGCATTAAATTGATTTAAACTGAAATTGGTAAATTAAGAAGTATAATTAAATAATACAACAGTTATTTATTTAACTGTTCTTTATAAAATAATCAATGAAATTGAACTAATAATACATTAAAAATATTAAATGTGTGACTCGACATGGGGCAGTGAGCCTAAAAATGTTAAGTGGCACTGAGGTCTAGTGTACTTCATACAACATTTTTAGTCTGGTATTTGTAATAAGTACAGGACAATCTTGATAACCTGGTCATTCTCAGTAATGCGCCACTTTTCTAAAACCCTAAGCAACAGTCCCTCAGTGCTTAGTCAGTTTTTGGAAAATCACATCATTTAAGCAAACAGTACTCAGATATCCCATTGAGTCCATTCACCGGGAAACTTAAATAGGGGTTTGCTTGCAAAGGGGTCAGGTACAAGGTTTTATTTTTTTATTTTGTAGATATTAATAGTAGTATGAAGAACATGAGTTTTCGACCCCCCCCCTCAGAAGAATATTTAGTGAGTAGTAACAAACTACGAAAATTTTGGGCTTTTTTCAGTTTTTGGAAAATATCTTTTTTTTCAGTTAGTCGTAGCTTTAATAAGTTCCTCATCAATTTGAAAGAAAACAAAAATTGCTAAGTTAGTTTAAAACATTTATCTTGAACTCAATATTAAGCTTGATACAGCTTTTTTAAGGTTGCACATTTTCTATATTTGACATAATTTCACAAAACTGTGATAGCAACCTTCTATGCAGCTCTACTTGCATTTAGTGGTGTAGTATAGGTTATATACATATATAAACTGCTCACAAATTTATAAATGGACCACTTAAAAAAATTTAGATATTTATTTTATTTTAGCAGCATGATTTAGGTTATTGGGTTTAATAACAAGACACCTAAAGCAAGTGTTAAAAGAAATGATATATTCATTGATAATTAAGAAAAAATTTAATTTAAATATTTACAATTTTTTTTAAAAAATAGCATTGTTTATTACTAATTTTTAAACGTGTTTAGTAGGTTGTTGGGCCTCCTCTGCTTTGAATTAAAGATTCATATATCTTTTTCATTATTCTCATAAGGCTCAAAATGTAATGTTAGGGCAAAGAAGCGCTCCTCAATTAACGCATCTGCAAGTTCATCCAAGTTATGTGGACAAGGTGAACGAACCCATGTGTAACTGGGATTGGAGTTTATCCCAAACATGTTCAATCGGTGAACAAACGGGCCAGTTCATTTCTTGTTCCTCTAAATAACATTCTACCACCTTTGCTCTATGAGGTCAGGCATTATCATCAACAAGAATAAAATTTCCCCCCAATTTCTTGTGATAAAGGAATAATAACATGCTTTATGACATTGTCCAGGTATGTTTGTGCAGTCACGTGGTCATTCCTGAACATTATGAGCTGAGTTTTTCAATTACTCAATATCCCTGCCCAGACCATTATTGAACCTCCTCCATAAGACCATAATGGTTCAGTCATACCTGCAATAAAGCGCTGGTTTTGCTTGCTCTCTCCACACGCTAAAACGTCGATCATGATGATAAAGAACAAATTACGATTCATCAGTAAATAAACGGTCCTCATCTAATCAACATGTTCACAAACCCATAGGAGACTGCTCCTATGCTGCTCTCTGTTGTTATGTTTAAAAAAACCTATTTTTTTTGCCCTTCCTGAGGCTGAGCCTCTAACGGGCTTACCCCACAAGCCCATGAAGCGAGCTCATGGGGTTACATAGCCTGTGGTGCGCGTATTCCGGTCCGGTGCAATGGGATTGTTGCGCCGGTCAGCGCACCTTGAGTAATACTGTTTTTCGTTCTTTATTTTTCAAAATCAACACATAGAAAAATTCCAAAGAAAACAAAATAAAAACTTATACTTAAATCTACTTTGTACAATCCTTACAAGTTGTCGTTTTTTTTTGTTTTTTTTTTACCTTCTTCACTGGTGATCTTGCCCTCAAACCAACTTCATGGAGGTGGTTTCTAACTGTTGATTAGAAATGTGGACCCCTGTTGCGTCCTCAAAAGCGCCTACAGTTGTCTAGCTGGTGGTCTGGATTTTAAATATCAGTCCTGTTGAAGGGTAGTTTTTCGAATTCGACTTCCTCCATGAGTATACTGAGCAGTACTTATTCCCTGGTATTGTGACCAGGCTCTTCCGATAACTATGTGAGAGCAACAAAGTCTATGGCCAACATCACGCTGAGAATGGTCTAACTCTAAAAGAGCCATAGCCCTCCCTAGTTCTTCAATGGTAAGTCTTCGTCAAAGCATTTTAAAAAGCTGTCTAGTGCACTGGCTAAATGAGTACTGATAGTGAAAGACAATATATTGATTTCTTTAGGTGATTAAATTCATATTAAACCCCAATTGTGTAAACAAAATAAATTCATTTTTATTTTTCATTAATCCCTCATAGAGATTAATATGAAGATAAGATTGAGGATAAGTTGTAAAAATAGTTTATTTTAAACTGGAAAAAATTTAAATCGTCTTGGTAAAATAAAATAAACAATATCTAAATTTTTGTAAGTGCTTAAATTTTTACAATCTAAATTATTACAAATTAAAATTTTTGTAAATACTTAAATTTGTGAGCAGTTTATAATGTATTTTTATCCGTGAGCGGCTCCAACATAATATTAATAGTTTGTAGTTATTTATTGAGTTTATAGTTAATGGTGATAATTTGTGTAGTTGTTTTTACACCGGAGTTGCAGATGAGCAAAACTTTCAAAATGTTACTTTTCAACGGAAATATTAAGTTGTATCTCTTGCATCTTCCATTTGTTCTGAAAATAGGGAACAAGAAAAAAAAACTGCTGTTGATCCATTAACACTATTTCATAGAGTTGGTGCTCCGAAGCAATCTGAAGAAGACTTGAAAAACTATTTCTCATTCAAACTTTCCCGTGTCATTGTTCTTAGAAGGTTGTTTGCAGAAAATAGCAAAATCTTCCTTATATGAAGAATTCACACAAATCCAGGACCATGCACTTATTGGCAACAGCAAAATCTATGTATATACACCTACTGTTTAAAATATTATAGCATCGCAATGTTAACTTTGTTTCTATTTATGCAAAATATATTACCTCCTACTTGAGTAAGTACAACATAACGTTTATATTTGAGGGATACTTGGGTAAGTCGGCTCAGAGGGGTACTAAGACTTGTGAAAGGATTCGTCGTTCCAAGGTATTCACTTCAGCTTACATAATATTTGATGTACAGACATTTGCTGTAGTTACTCAAGAAAGATTCCTGATGAGAACAACAAGATGCGTTTAATTTTGATGCTGACATGAGAATTGGAAAAAGAAGCTATGCAAGTGAAACAGGCTGACGAAGATGTTTACATCATGATAGTCAGCACCACTATTTCCCAAGCATCATATTTTGACAATGTTGCAATTACAAGTGAGGACATTGCTGTTCTTGTTCTGCTCACTGCTCTAACATATTCCTCCAAATATGAGAACATATTCTTCAATAAAGCCAGTTCATGGAAATCAACCATATCATTCAACTAAGACCCGCACATGTACTTTTCATTCATGCATTTACTGTTTGTGACACATCGTCCTATTTTGGCCGTAGAAAATCAAAATTGTGCTCTCTTCTGAAAAATCAGCCCATCTGAATGACATAGCTGTAAAATTCACAAACCCTCAAGCCTCTCAAGAATGCATAACTGAGGCTGGAAAATACCCTATCCTTGAATTGTATGGTGGTGAAATGGGAAAAAATGAATCACTGGATGAATTGAGATACCTGATGTTTACAAAGTCTGCCTTAAAAAGTTAATTTAATCTTGCAAGACTGCCCACCTACAGAAGATGTAGCTAAGTTTCATGCACTCCAATTCATCGCCAGATTCAAAGTTGGTTGGGTCACAACAAAACTCCAGTTGAATGGAGATGGGAACAAAGCTCAAAGCTCTTCCGGTCTAAGTCCAATTATGATGACTTAAGACGCTGGACCTCAGTTCCTGTTACAGTTTGTTTCCTTCGGTTGCAAGAAAGGTTGGAATGGAGCTTTGTAGCTGCCGAAAAGCAGGTTTGCATTTCTCCTCAATATTCAAAATCCAGTATGTGTGCCACAAGCTGGGTCATCTGGTGAGCGGGGCTGTGATACCTACATGGACACCACACTTAGAATACAGTTATCATTAGGACTCAGATTTGAACGATTTTTCGTTTGTCTAAGGGAAACCAGAGTTCTAAACAGAACTTCGCCGATCTCGAATATATTAGGTTTAAAATACAAATCTTATTAGATCTTTTTTGCAATTTCGCACTAAAATAGATCTATTCTGGGGTTTTCTTTCAGAATTTTATTCAGTTGATTAAATTAGCGAATTTTTATTTATACATTTATGCTAAATTAAATATGTAATGAAATCCACTTAATTTAAACTTTTAATCCAATAATGGGACCTGCTTGTGGAAGATGGATCTTTCATGTAGTTGTAGCTGATATGGTTCCAGACCAGGACAGTAAGCCTTTCCTGGTTTATTCCTGACCAAAACTAAAACCAAACGATTCTAATTCCGTTGCTGCAGTGCAGGATGCCATTTGCCTAATATGTCATTCTCAGTCTGAAAAACGAGGAAGATTGCTTCTGTTTCTCACCAATAGTGCAGTATATATGTTATTGGGAGATAAAACATTAAATTTGATATACCTGAAAATGATTCATATCACCTGCATTGCACAGGGTCGCTGAAACAATAACAGATAACTTTGATGGAGTAAAAAAAAAAATTCCAATGTGAAAAAAAATGTACGTGAAGGCACCATCCCGAGTAGCCAAATTTAAAGTTAGAAACCCAAATTTATCATTACTCCCAGAGCCAATAGTAACTAACACATTGGGGAACTTGGGTGAAGGGAGCACTGTACTATGCCGAAAAAATTAAAGATACTGTGTGGGCTCTGTAAGACAATTCGACCACCTTCAAAAAAGCTAAAACCTTGCTTCAGGACAAAACTACACAAGCAGGATTCACTTTTATATTGGCCAACTTTTAATTTTTACCTGCTGCAATTACCAAACTAGAAGATAGAGAATCACCCCTTGTGTAATCAACTTAAGCTAATTGAAATAATGGTATTTTCTCCTAACCACCTTAAAATATTTGGAAAAATTGCAAGCCACTCTGCAAAGATCCCCGGACTTGGCTTTACAGTGTTATTTTGAGTTTGTTTTTATTTTTCTGTGTTTTACAATGTTTATACTTTTAAAATATGATTGTATTTGCTCCAATTTTTAATAAATAGCTTAAGATCTTTGTTAGGTCTAAAAATTAATTTTTATGATCTATACCTTGGAAAATAAAGAACTCGTATTCTTCTTACTACTAATAATATAATAGTACCCAGTGACTGGAATAATACTTTTTTACCTTACAATTTGAATATAATCTAGCAGATTGATTGAAGTTGTTTGCCATCTATTTGATATATTCAATTTTGTAAATCTTCTTGAAATTGTCTTCAATAAGAGGTCAAAGCTAGAAAAACATTAACCTAGTTGGAATTAAGCGCTAACAAAAAATAAATTGGGAAAACAAAACCACACCACAACCTGCACAGCTTTCAGGAGAATAACATTTATCCATCAGATTTCTATCTATCATTTTCCACCATTGTGGATAGTTTATGGGTGTCCAAATCACTGCTTTTGACATTTTCAAAAGTAATTTTTTAGTTTTCTTTATGTAATCTTAATCAAATATTGGAAAACATAATCATAAAACCCCTTACGTTGTTTAGAAAAAAATATAGCCATTTCTTTTACTTAAGCTAGTTTCGAAATTGCTGAACCATAGTAACTGTGCCCCCCCACCATATCTATTATATTTTACTGTTCTATAAAACATTTCACCACGTACTGCAGAAGACATTCTATAACTACTTAATCTTTTTTTTTTATTTTGATATTTGTGCGTCCCCAAATGTGCTATATTCTCATGGCAGGAAGTGTACTTTAACCACCTAAGGATTTTTTTTATTTTGATACTTCTCAGACATGACTGTGTTCTCATATGTGTTGCATCATACTGTGCTATGAATATGTTTTGACAAAGGACTGCGGAAGAGGTTCTATAACCACTTAAGTATTTTTATTGATTTAGTCACAGCGTTCATTGTCATTTTTGTATTGGTTTGTTTTTAGACATACTTAAAATGCCTTTATTATTAAATGTTTGTTTAATAAAAAATTATTTTGGTCCATTCTGGTCATAGAAGTGTTAAAATCCTTTATATTTGAATGAGCAATCATCTCAGAATTTATCTGTTTATTTATATGAATATTTGCTGCAAATTAATGAATTTGTTATGTTATAGTAGTGCATATTTCTTCTTTGTTTGTATATATTTTGCTTACTTTGTTGCACGTTATTGTTCTTATTTTTGTCGGTTATCCTTTTAATTTCTGAAGGATTTTGTTATATTGATCTTATGAATATTTTTTATTTGAAGATCAATATAGTATATATTGCTATATTGATCTTCAAATAAAATGAGTAATAATATAGATCCATTTCAATGTTCTAGAAACCAGCTGGTGGAGTAGCTGTCCTACCTATGGAAGCAATTAAAAAGAAACAGGTTGATAAAGAAAAGGACAAAGGAACTAAGTAAGTCTTATGGTGCATATGGCAATTGTGTCTTTTATCCCATCTGTCATATTTAATTAATGTTTATGAATAGCGGAGTGTCGTCAGCTAATGAGCTACAAGATGAGGAGAAAGAGAACAGAAATAACATATCTGATGTTACAACTCCTATCAAGGATGAATCAAAAGACAAGAAAAAGCAGGTATGTTCACATTAATTTGCAATTCCTGATAGAATTCTTGATAGTTTTGCTTTTATTAGAATATTAGTCTATTTTAAGTATTATTGTCTTGTTTGTGCTTTATGGAGTTACTTTTGAATGTTAAAGAATGCATTTAATATTTTAGTATACACTTTGCTGGCTGATAATTATTTATTTTATAGCCAATTTTATTTTATTTTTTTATAAAATTCTTTTATTCTTTTGTAAAGAAATTTAGGTATACATTTTCCATTCAGTTATTCTACTTAATTGTGGTATTAAAACCTGAATTAATCAATTTCATAATTACATAGATTTCTACATTTTGCTTATGCTTGACAATTTAGAAATAAAAGATAGTACTTGTAGCCCAGGAGGGTGTGTTGCTTCTCTCATCACAACTCTATATGTGAGGGAAGGCTCATGTCCTTGCAAATCCAAACATCTCAAAGGTGTCAAACTCACTTGGGGTAACAGTACACCCAATATTTCCCATCTTCTAAGAACTGATTTCTCAAGTTTAAAGAATAAAAAAAGTTAAATTATTTTCATACATATTTACATGGAAGAAAATTATTATTAAACGCTAATTTTCAAAAGAGGATAAATAAAATAAATATTTGTCTGTCCACAGTTGATGTTTGGAACACTAATGTTTTTGACAGTTGTTTAGTAGGGTTGTTAGTTCTACGGTGACTTGCAGGAAGACAGCTCTAGATATAACTACCTTACTAAACACTTGTGTATGACCTTACTAAGCAACTGTAGATGGCCATACAATAGATGGTAGAAGTAACAACCCTACTAAGCACCTGTAGATGACAATACTAAGTGTTGTAGAAGTAACAATCCTACTAATTACCTGAATATGATGGTTTAAACTGTTAAACACATTAGTGTTCCATACATTATGAACTGCAAACCTAAAGTCATTTTATTTATTCATAAAAATTTAATGAGCAACAAAAAGAAATAATTAACAAGTCATTTTTGCATCACCTGCTTTGTTAGCCCTCTGAAAGCTTTCCGATTCATAAGGGGTGAATTATTTTCTAAGCAAAACTATTTAAAAAAATGGACCTATTGGTATAGGTCATTAGACCAGGAATTCATAAATTGATTCAATTGAATTTCAATATTAATTTGCCACTGAGTACCATGTAGTCCTAATAGTATTAATTTACTGCAGGAAAGGCAGGCATTTTGCTTTTCGGTTCACTGTAAGGAGTGAAAAGTCTAGTTTCCCCAGTTAGTTTTAACATACAGTGGGAAGTTAATTATCCACTATTGACGGATAAGATGAGAGGAACTCCTCAATTTACCCCCAGATTCAAGCCATTTATAGCAATATAAACTTACGTAAGGGAAAGTAACCAAAAGAGACATAAAAAAAAATCAAAACACAGTTCTACATAACCAGGCAATTCTTTATTATTCCATGTATAGCTACACTCATATGTACAATATCATGTCATGTATTTAGTGCATTTATGTAACTTAAGATTTGAAAAAGTCCTTCATTTTTCTTCGTTGTACTCCATGGGCCTTTTTTGCTGCTATATTATGTATCTTACTTAAAAGCAATAACTGTGTGGTGTTACAACTTCACTGTGGCTAATCATTTCAGAAGACTCCTCATAAGTAGCTTCCTCATCTTCCATCTCAATATTGTCAGCTGTCGGTTTTTACAAGTTTCTGATCATTTAATATTTCAAAGGCTCTGTCAAGTCTGTCGACTCTCAGCCATTCGTTGACTTCTTCTCATGTAGTGGTTTCACCACCTTGGATACATTACAAAATTTTAACATTCTTCCAGTTGGTTTATGATGTCAGCCCCCATTGCTTTCTGCTTCAGGCCACATTTTAATCTGCCCTGTTTTCAAAGTATTTTTCAGAAAATCCTGCCAATCAACAGTAACATTATAAACTGCATTGTTAATAGTATATGACTTTCAGAACCCTGTTAGCTTTATCTCCCCCCCCCCTCAGTGGAAACAAGCTTCTGAGCAAATCTTTTCCTTTGTGCTTTTAATTAATCTCTGGTCCATAAGTTGAATTAGTCATATTTAGAGTTGTATTTGCCTAATTTAACTTCACTTTTGTTACGAACACTTAATGGAACCAGTACTGAAATAAATCTTGGCTCATCTAGGCACTTGTTACTGCTTGATATTTCACATGTAAGACATTTGAATTCAGATTTTTAAATGCTTTTCATTGACTGTATTCTGTCTAATACCTTATTTTGCCACAATACCACTTGCACTTTCCTCTTTATGCAATTGTTTGGTAATTTCTATTTTCTGAGAGAGTCTATTTTTCAGACATTTTAAACTAATGCCACACTACACTCGACACTTAAAGACAAAACACAGTAATTTAGTCAACACAGAAGTTGACCTAGTTTATGAGCTTGATCATTATTGATTATTAAAGCTTCGTTGATAATTTTTTTTCTTAGTTACCTTAAGGGTGACAGAAGCTTACAGGTACAGAAACCACTGTACCAACAATCCATGTTGTTTTCTTAGCTTATTTCCATTTTTTCTAACCCTTGTCTTGTTTAGTATTCCTCTTTCAAACTGTGAAATGCTTTTAGCATAACAAACTAAATATTAATATTAAATATCACTAATTGACCATGAAATTTCCATTTCATTAGTCCTAATTATTTTAAAAAGTAACCTTTTGTTATTATTATACAATATAAGAATTCTAAAAGAAATGGAATTATAAAAGTGTCTCAAGCTATTTGGAGGGTTAACTAATATTTTTCTGGTGATGTAATTTTTAGGTTTTATTATAATGATATAATAAAAAAATCTTTATGATAAAAATAATGTTTTTATCTTTAAATTATTTTATTTTATATAAAATAATTGAATGATTTGTGATTATTATCCATTCATTAAATCCACCAATTATGGGAGCTTACTTTTTTTGCTCTTAACATTTTTCAGCTATAAACAATTTTTTACATCAAGAAAATCATATTTGCTTAGTATAGCTGAAAAAAGTTTTTGTATGTTTACTTATAAACAAGTTACAGTACTAAGCCATTATCACAGACACCCTGTTAAATGTTAACAGACAAAATCCAGGCTGGTTGTCAGGGATAATGGGGATGTACCCAACATTCCAATGATAACACCCCTTTATGTAATTATTAGCCTAAGTAAAAAGATTTTTACTGGGCCGGTACAACTTAAAAGTTGACTTCTGCAACCTCCGTTTGAGAGTACATTACCTCTGAGCTATCTTGGCACGAACACCAGCCTTGTAAATTAGAAGTTGAATGTTTTTTCTTTGGCTAATAATTCAAAATATAAAAACCTTATTTATATATTTTTTTATTGCATGTTATTTTAATTGCCTTTTTTTTTCCTTTCTCTTATAAAAAAAATGGCTGCCATAGAGCCCGTCGCATGGACTGATCAGCCTTTTCCATGCTTCAAGTCCTAAAGATAAGAAAAGTAATCCAAAGGAGAAAGAAAAGACAAATGAGAAAGAAGAAATCGAAGGGAAGAAAGACAAAGACAAGAAGAAAAAGAAAGAAAAAATCGCTATAGCTATTTCTGCTGATGAAGGCGCAGTGGAGGAGTCTAATAAGTCTCCTGACAGCAAGCATAAGAAGGATAAAGAGTCCAGTTTACCTGGAGGCTTAGGGAAATTTGCAAGTTTAGGCAAGAGCAAAGACAAAGATACAAAAGAACAAAAAGATAAGAAGCAAAAAGACAAAAGCAAAGGTAAAGAGAAAAGTGAAAGTCCAGAAAATTCAACAAAGAAAGGTGATAAAATGTCAGTCTTTAAAACTGATAAAAAAGACAAAAAAAAAGACAAAAAATCTACAGATAAGTCCAAAAATGACTTAGAAAAATCACCTGATTCAACTCTAGATAGAACTAGATCGCCTAATATAACTTTAGATAAAGCAAAATCACCAGATTCAAGCATGGATAGAACAGCCAAATCTACTGAAAATGACAGATCTTTAGCTGAATCTGAAAACAGTCCGTATACCAAAGTATATGAATACACTTCAGTAGAAGATTCAAAAAGGCCTAATTCTATCAGTGGATTCACCTACGAATCAGATCGCAAACCAGATGGCTTACCCAGGAGTCCAACTTCACCAACTCGCACCAAAGTTGAAACTGGTGTTGCTTTTAACTATGCACCATCTGAAACAGCTAAAGTAAAGCATGATCCTGATTCTGGGGCAAAAGGAATCTTTGGATTATTTAACAAGAAAAAGGAGAAGTCACAAAAGGATGAAGATGAGAAGGTTACAGGTAAGAAATCAGATGATCTTCATCTCCATGGAAGTGAAGACAAAAATGAAACAAAGACTAAAATTGAAACTGAAAAGGATCTAATTACTGATAAGAAACTGTTGAGAATTGTAAACAAAGGTGTCAATGGAGAAGGGACAATGGAAAGGGAGGCAAACCTGTCTGAGGAGAAGGCAAATAAATCTCTTTTATCAAGTGCAGCTGATTTTATCAGTGCTGAGAAGACAAATGATGAAGAATCTCGTGGTCCCAAGGTTGTTATGACAACAACCAAGTCTCATTTAATTAGTAGTGGTGGCACTGTAACCCAGAACATCCAAGAAAAGGTGGAAGATCTGGACACAGGCGAAGTGACCCATTCGACACACATAAACACAGTAAGTTGCTAGAATTGCTTTGCATGCTTTCTTTTTTTTTATAATTAGTAGTTAGAGTAACATGACTGTAGCACAGAAATGATTTACTTTTAATTATTCCTAGCTAAATATAAACTTAATTTAATTTAAAAAATTGGAAATTTTCATTATTTTTATTGATAGGAAATGGAGTAGAAACAATAAAATTCATGTAACCTGTCTGACTTTGAGAAGACAAATGATGAATGTAACTTTGAGTGGTTGTTTCTATGTTTTATTCTCTTTTAATTAGCCAGAACAAATTAAATGCAGTAAAACATATATAGTTTTGAGGACTAATGATAAGGACTAGAAATAATGATAAGACCAGGGCAGGATTTTAATAGGTTCTTCTTTTGTCAATGTTTTAGCTATTTATAATTAATTTATTGTTTTGAAGAACCATTTAACTACTTTTTGATCTAAAACTATTCAGAATTACATGTAAGTTTCAGATAAACAAATGTAAGCTAAATAAACTGTGAGTTAAAAGCAACAATAATTTTAAGAATATTTGCCAGTATATGTTATTTCTCTTTCTACTTTTGTATTGTTTTTGTTTTCACCATCATTATATAAATAATATGGTTTAAAAAAAATTCCTAAAGGTCTAGAGTCCTCCTTCCCACCTTCAATTCTCAGGCTGTGGCACCTTTGTCATGTCATTATCACAACATACAGCCTAAATACTGTTTGTTAACTTAAAAAAATATGCTGTGAGAGTCATGAAATTTTATCTCCACCCCCCTCAATTCCTATTTATTGTCGAATTCTAACAATATTTTCTGGAATATCGTTTGATCGGTACCCAATTAAATAAAATGTAAAGGCAATTCCTGTACTGTTAAGTTGTTGCGCTTTTCTGCATTTGTTTTTCGCTTAATAAATGTGAATTTTAATATTCTATTTTCACTGATCTTTTAAATGCATAATATTTATAAATATCTAGTATTACTATTATAAATTTTTGATTATTTATAAATAGTTATTTTTGGTCATTTTACCATTTTATCAATCTTATCAATAATCATCTTTTAGTATAATTGTGCTGTTTTTGTAGCAAGCCAAATTAAAGGGATCACATTTCTTGATAAATACTTTGTTGGTACTGAATTAGTTTACAATTTCTTACCTTTTCTTATTTAAGTTGTTTATTTAAAGGCTGAAGGTCTTGATGAATCAAGGTCACCTTTTATGACTGCAACAGCATTTACTACTAGAACTGCAACAACCCTAGAAGATTTGGGCACCAATGCGAAAACATCGCAGGTATGTGTATTTGTTTAGTTTTTCAAAATAAACTGGGCATGGCTTGGCCAATACTGTTATATCATACCTTTGGGCCCTTTCCATCCCCCAGTATTTTTTCTTGGTGATAGTTTTCTTAAGTCAGTTATCTCATAGTTTGCTCTGTCCTCAAGTTTTCTTAAGTTCAATTACAAAATATTTTTGAAAACCATTGCCACTATATTTTTTGAATGTGAATAATGAAATCTCTATTTTATTATGAATTGCAATTAATTTCAGCTGGAAGAGAAGACAGTGGCTAGCAGCACAACTACAACCGGTCTCCGCCAAGAGCAGCGACTTGTCACCCAAGAAGTTAGGGCAACAACTGTTGTTAATGATCCTCAGGTATTATCCCCAATCAAAAATTTTATTCTTGTAAATTACCGTTTGCTATTTAGGTTTTCCTAAATGAACATTTTTGTAATTTAAATTTACTTATTTTTGTGTTGGTACTGGGATGCTTGAATTTATGTATTAGTAAGTGAATGTAAGCATGGATTGATTAGAATTATTCGTAAGATTAGAAAACTCTCATCATCATATGAAAAGAAAAATGGTTGCTATTAAATATCCTTACTTTCAGACTATTCTGTATTATAAATCAGTTTCATAATGAATTAAAACAAAATTTCAATTAAATTTTCTCTTGCTACATTGACCTTAATTAAGCACATCATCTTATTAATTAATTTATAATAATAATTATTATTTCCAGGGGGGCTCCCTTAGTTGTCCCCTCTGGTTCTGCCTTGCTCTTAACCCAGTCAGTAGACTGCTAAATGATACTTGCAAGGAACAAGCTATGAACAATTAAATCAACCATTTATTAAGCAACTAAATAGCTCTTAAGAGAATTGTAATATGGAAGTTTGGCAATCACTTGGTTGGAATTTGCCCTAGCAGTTACTTGCCTCCCCTATCACTTAAATTTTTAGATATGATGTTTCCTAGGAAGCACATTTCTACTGCTTGAAAGGTATAGGACTAACACCCATGAGTTAAGACTTTCAACTATTATTATAGCATAGCATAAAATTAGCATATTAGGTATATATATTCTGTTGTTTTTTATTTATACAAACATTTTTAATAATAATAGTCCAATTGTAGAAATTTCAGTTGCTTGATTTATTTTATACTAATTTTGTGTTGGCATTTAATTTTTTATTTGTTTTCACATTTTAGCTGCTCTGCATGTGTTTAAAATTTTTTTTTTTGTTGTTTACATTATTTTTGCCTGCTTTGTTAAACTAAATGAAGTTGAAGAGGAGTGATTCATCATCATCAATGTCTTCTGATGATTCTGGGACACCAATTGATGGCGATGGTGGAACTTACTACTTGGAGAAGAAACCACAGGTTAGTTGCAAATATAGGCTACTTCAGTTTATTTTAACAAAACATCTCCTCATGTAACTGTTCAAGTTTTTGTGCCACTAAAGCAAAACCCTATAGATAAAAAAAATCCTTATCATAAAATTGTCAAAAATAAAATATATGGGATAAAATGTACAACTTGCTTTTCTTGAAATTACAGTTGAACCAGTTTGCCTCTGCTAATTGAATGTCGTTTTTGTTCTAGGATTCCCTATAGTTAGCATGTGAAAATAACTAATTTTGTGAATACCCCTTCCTTTTATGTTTCAATATTTTCCGCTTGTGTTTCTTTCAGTCATCACCTGATATAGGTATCGAGTCTATCTGCTGCTTGGATTAATTTGAGATCTTAAGCCTATTCCTAATTCCACGAGGTCTTTGGTATAAGCAAGAAGTGTAATTTGTAGGAACTCTGTTACTCTTGGTCCTTCCTGACCAATCCATAACCTTGTCCTTAAACGTTTGGGGGAAAATGGAATTGACGCCTCCCACAGATCTTTTCCTGCCATGAGTATAGGATGACATAGTCTTCGATCATAAGAGCTCCCTTTCCCTGCTGACAGATTAACTCCTCAGCTTTCAATTTGTACAGGAACTATTATTTAGGAAAGGTGTTCTGTACCACAAAAAAGGTTTTCCCGAAGCTCCCCAACAGTAAGTTTGCATACCCACCCGTAAGGGATAGTTAGCATAGTTGAAGAAGAATGGGGGTTAATTGTGAGAGCAAAGAATAGTTCATGAATAAAGCCTTATTTATATTTTGTTGTATCTTAGAGTGAATCATCATTTTGAGGTGTTCCAGGATTTGTGGCACCCGTGTACTGCAAAGATTCATCGTCGTTTCCACCCAGACAACTTCAATTTCTCTTACATATCTTCTTCTATCCTCATTTCCTTAATTATGAAATCAAGAGCTAATTTTCTTGGTCCAGATGGCATTCCCATTAAATTCCTAAAAGTTTGTCTCCCAATAATTCTTCCCCTTTTGCTTCACATCTATAATTTTTCACTTCTTAGAAAAAAGTGAATGTTCTTCCATTAAATAAAGTTCTAAACCACATCTCCTCCAAAGACTACCAGCCTACATTTATTCTATTTCTAAGACTTTTCCAAACCCCTCCAAAGACTAGCTCAATCTCAAATTTTGTCATTTCTAGAAGCACGTTTAAATCCCCTTCAATCCGGCTTCCTGGCAGGATTTTCCACCCAATCAGCTCTCACCATAAAAATCATACAAGACTTACTATCTGTTATTGACCAACAACACATATCTATTCTTATCCTTTTAGACTTCACCAAGGCATTAGACACCCTTGATCACTCCACCCTTTTATCAAAACTGGTATCAATGCCCTTTTCTTACACTGCCATCACTTGCAGTGATATGCAAATCACTCTCCACTTGCAATGGTATTATGGCTAAATCATTCATTTCTAATTACTACCTCTAATAATAAGTACTACCTAGGATAGTACTCATCCTTGATCAACCTCTATCCCAACTCCTTTCATTGTCTTCCGGTATTTTGCTATTACTTCTTTGTGCCTATATCTATATATCACTGTTCATTCCACCTAGATGCTGACAACCCCCAAATTTACCTATCCTTCCCTTCTAGTCAGTTTTAATCCGCCTTTAAATCACCCTATTGATTCAGGAAGACCTTAACTGTATTAAGGCCTGGACCTCTCTCTATATTCTTCGATTGAATGCAGAGAAATCCAAGACAATTTTGATTAGTTCGTGTCTTCTTCTTAAAGCCCAACTTTATTCTGGGAAATTGTCTCCTAAGACTAACAATAAGGAACATAATAGGAATGTCTACCTGATAAAAAATATAAATAAAAAAATACATAACATTAAACAGATTTGATAAGCATATCAATACTATGTTCAAACATATAATATGATGTGCTATGGCTATGTGCATATGAGATTACTAATAACAGCCAACAGCAACAAATCGAAACCAAAACAAAAATGAATAGAGATTAAATAAATAAAACATAGAAATTATCCAGATTAGTGACAAGTGACCTTGACCCAGAACAATGTATTCCCAAGAACATACCACCCAGCAATTTAAAAATTTCCACTGAGACTTCGTGGTGGCAGCCGACAGAGAGGGAAAGATGTAGTACCAAGAAAGAAAAACAAATACAAACCACAAAATAACTGAAAAGAAATGTAATTCAACAAAATAAAATACATCTTGGACAAGGGAAATGAAAACAAGGGACACAACTGTACCCCAACTTAAAGGCATCCGAGAAACCCAAAATGTGATGACACACTGTCGAATATCTAAAGCCTACGAGCTATTTGAAGTTTACTATGAACAGGTGATTCTGATACAAAATCAGACCATTTACTGGCAATATTATCGGGAACCCTTTCATCTCAGTCCAAATTGAGGCACCACAATTTCCGCATAGTACATTTGGCAAAGTAGATGACCAGAGGAATCCAGCCCAATGGATCAAATAATCTTGCTATATTTGACAAAATGCTGCGCTTGAAGTTGCCAAAATTCAATCTGCCATATGATTAGGTAAAAACATCCAACCTGGGATAATATTGGGTGTACAGGGTAACCACTGTAATGTCCGAGTCTATAATTAATGGATGACAAATATTTTCACAAGATTGAGGTGAAAGGCAAGAGACAAATGATGGACTACTGCTCATCCAAATCTTAAGGGGGAAATCCACCGGCAGTGCAGAGTTGCGTTAGCTCCCTCTGGAATTAAATAGCCCTATCCTCAGACTCAGAACCTTAGACTATATCATTATTAACATGCATATCCTCGCACAAGATGCATGCTGCTTCAGGTAATCGATCGGCCTCGTCATAAGACAACTGAACAGCTTGAAGGGGGCTGAAGTAATGCCATAAGTCACAAGAGGAGCATCCGGACCCTGTCTCCACAACATGTGCTGATAGACCCGTTGATCTGGATGGATTAGCACTTGTCCGTACATATTAGACATGTCAGCTGTAAAGGCCACCTTATTTAGCCTAAAGATGCAAATAGTATCAGCCAAAATGGATTGAATGGTTGGACCCGCCATGAGGCAGTCATTCAAAAACTTGGATCCCTTCTTTCGCCCAGAAGCATCTAATACCACTCACACTTTTGTGGTGGAACTCTCCTCTTTATAGGCAGCATGGTAGGGAATAACACATCTGGATGGCTCCTCAGTGGGTGTCATATGGCCCAAATCGATATACTCCAGTAAAGTGCTGATAAGCACACTGAAAATGGCGTTCTTGAGAGCAAAGTCAGTTGGTAGAAGAAAGGACCACACCTTCACAAAAAGGGAATCCAACTATATAACGGCCTGTGTTATCTCTACTGTGAGTCTTGGCAAAATTTCACAAAACCATATTCAGGTTCCTTTCAAACCTTATTTGCTACCTCTTCCAAAGTCCAAAAGTTTTCCAGGCATCCAACCAGGAGAACTGTGGTTGGGGTTTCATCGCTAGACTGTAAAGTACCCGAATTGAAAGGTTCCTGCAAGCGACTTGGGCCCTGGGCTATTTTGAGAGGATTATTGAGTAGAATTAATAAAATGTAACAGAGGATGATGAGGACCATGACGATAAGTGGATTCTGGATGACGCTTACTTATTCTATGAACCGAGCTCAAACAATTAAAATACAAACCAAATTTTTTAACACTTCAGTGACATGTGACATCTTCAAAATTTATTACAATAAGTAATCTTATGAGCTGATAACAAACAGGACTAATTTTTTTAATAGGGATAACTACAGGGGGAAAAAATCAAAAGTGAAATTCTTAAATCAAAGAATTTTCCGATTGGTGAATTCGGCTAACTAGAACCCTCAAATGTTGAAGTCAGTCCAGCCTATCAATTCATCCTCCTCATTGTAATATACCTTTCATATAAGTAATTGATAATAACATAAATAACCCACTAATGATGCCGGTCCCATTCTAAAATGATATTTTGTTTGTATGGTGATTTAAACAAGGGCTAAGTTTCTGGGGGAGAAACCAGATTGACCAGGTTCGACTAGGTCAAGGCTCTGTGAGCTCGCACGGTTCTATCTCTCTACACTGAACCAAGTGATTTATTGACATTGACATGAATGGGATAACTTTCTTCTACCTGCCTGTGGCGAAGTTGACACAAGGTCTTTTAAGGAAATTTAGGATGCCACCAATTTTCCAACAGATTAGCAGAGGTTGTTATACTCAATCAGTGTGTATCTGCTATAGACCATTTCAACCTCCCCCCCTCCCATCCTATTTTAATTAAATGTACAAGGGAGTAGTTTTTGCGTGTAAAATGAAATGACTTGGTTAATTACACCATTTCATTGTCCGGTTGTTTGGCTTCTCGATATTTTAATAAGTTTCTCCTTAATTGCAGGGTCCAATAGTCGAGACAGAAACCATTCTATACAACGTTGACCCGGAAGTGGGTGAGCCGGGCGAGTACCACACTCCATTGGTACCAACTGTAACCCAGCGGCTGGAGGATGGAACTTTCCAGATTCCAGGAGCAGTTGTTACCTCTCAGACTATTACTTCCAAAACTACAACTGTTGAAACTCTCACTGTGGGTATCTTCATAGTCACATGTTTTGTTAGATTAATAGTCTTGTAAATAAATTAATATTACATATTGGTAGACTAGAGGCCCTCCTTGCTAGAATTCATTCTCTTCATTGCTGATTAATTCGATCATTTGTTTTGATAAATACAACAAATTTAATAAACATGCTAAATAGCTTAAAATATCTGCAATAACATGGTTAATATTACATCTTCATGATATGATAATCAGGAGAGAGGATCTGTCTCTGCTTGTTTTAATCTGTTTTTCTGAATCACTGACCACAACTTTTTTATCACCTATTAGTATTTTTTATTTATTGAGAGGATCTATTTTCATTGGGTACTTGGTCGTCTTTTGGATGTCTGTATGTTGTGTGCTCTTTGATAGTGATCATAAAAATCGTTAAGGCTATCTGAAATATTAAATGTGTTCAAGAATAATAATAACTTAATTGCATTAAATTTTCATTACATTTTGTAGCAAGGAGTTGGCCTCTCCCAAACAGTAAATAAAACAATACTTAATGAACAAAATTAATAATTAAAATTATAAACATAATAAGAGTACTAACGATTTTTCAATGATATTAAACTAATAAATAACTGTTTGTATGTAACAACTTCTTTGTGTTAATTCATTGTTTTTTTTTTGAGTTTTGATATTAATGTTTATATTAAAATCATGAATATAAACTGTTTTTACAAAATCAATTTATATTTATATTTTCGTGACATTTGTTTTTAAGTAATCTTCTCCTCATGAATAATTAGAAACTTTCTTGTATAAGGGCTTAAAATATGAGTTGATAATATTTTTCATGTCCTGATTCAGAAAGTGATAATTCTTCAACTTGCTAATCTGGATGTTGTTGTACAGCTGGAATATTTTGTAGATAGATTTAGAGTCAAATTTAATTATTAGCTACCAAAAGTCAATTTTAATTACTACAACCAATCAGAGGATTATATTAATTGAAATTATCGAATTGCCAATTTCGTCAACATGTTCAGAGGTTGCTTTCAGGTTTTATAATTTAACGGAAGTCGGGTCTGTTTCCCTGATTTAAGAACCTTGGAACTTATCTTTAATGCCATTACGTTGGCTAGACAGACTTGAGGCATCTTAAATTGTAGAAGTAGTGATGGTCCAAAATCTCATTCACAAGAAAAGAAAGATTTTTGTTTTTTGAAAGGGGTAACTTTTCTCAAATCATCATTTTTGAGTCATTATGAACTCGTGTAAATTAGAAATAATTTCATTTGAGACGTTATGAATTAACTCTGAGGGAACTTAAAAAATAAACTCGATAATAGAACAGGATTACAAAAATAAATTGAGCCACCTGTGAATTAAAAATAAACATACTATTCAGCTGCAACAATAATGCTAAGAGCATCTTTATTATTACATTATGAGTATGAGTAATAAAGAGATGAGTCTCCTACTTTTGATGAATGCAGATGATACAGCTTTTTTGCTTCAGTGGTAGATGATGCTTAGTTCTTACTAAATATACTGAGACAATACTCCATAAATACTTGTCAGAAGATCAACATTCTTAAAGTGTTGTTCTCCCATTCCACAAAGGTTGATTAAGCAAAAAAAAATCACAACCCACCACATCAGTTTGGTTATGAGAGGTTATAGTGCATATTAGTATATTAGACAATGCAAAAACATAATATTGTAATTTTAAATATGCTGAGTAAAAATATAATGGTTATACCATGACTAAAATTGACTGATTATTTTTTTTCATTGTGAAATGAATCTGTTTTATGTTCTTAATTGCAAGTGCCTGTTTTAGTACAAGACGGAGAAAGATGGAGTTGTGGAGACAAGGGTTGAACAGAAGATAACCATTCAGAGCGACGGTGACCCAATAGACCATGACAAAGCTCTAGCTGAGGCAATACAGGAAGCGACAGCGATGAACCCAGACATGAGAGTCGAGAAGATTGAGATCCAACAAGAAGCTTTGCCTTAAATATCGGTAAATATTACATTGTCTGCATGCTCTTATATTTGCAATAATTTATTCTCCAACCAAGTACGTGGCTGTCTATATATAAATTGATATATATTATCTGCATCTATTATAATGATGTCCATTATATCAATTTGAATAATAATAGGGGCTGTACATTAAATCACACTTATACAGAAAAGTTATATTTTCATTAAATATTAACCACAAACTGTACTACAATTACAAAAATATTTTTATTGTAATTTTGATTAATACTTTAAATGACCCAATCACCCATTTTATGAGAAAGTTACCTTTTCATACTTTTTGACATTTACAAATTATTCAATTACTTAAAATCCAACCCTATTTTAATAGTTAAGCAAATTGAGGAAAAAGTCACATTCGATTGTTTAAATTATAGATGCAACTCAATTGTTGTGAAGCTGAGTTTTTGTAACTCCCTGGGAGTAGGTACCAATATTCTTTTGACAAACTAAACAATGATGACATAGTTCTACAAAAAGAAACTTTTGTAACTTTGATTTGATAATATCTATCTGCATAGTTAGCAGATCTATTGTTTTTTTTGGTGTGCTGAATTCGGAAATGAACTGCTTTCTACCACCACATCTGTATAGCTATAAGTTTGCCTGGGTAAAATATTATATGTATTTATTTTTATGAAAATGTGTTTTTTTTCTCTTGGAAACTTCATGTGAGCTTCCGGGTATCTTGACTCTTCAAGTGATTCATGCTGTAGCATCAAAGAAATAGTCTGCCATTATATTCACGCTCCACTTTCCCTGATACCTATATTAAATCTCCTTGATGTCCTGATGGAACCTTTCCCATTGTTCTTCTCTAACGTTCCCTAAGTTTTTCGGAAAATAGTTCACATGTGAGTGTACGAAGTGATCTCCTTCAATCTCATGTTGCAACTTAGTGTTTGAAAAGCCTTCAACATGTGTTTCACAATACTAATATAGTTAGGATCCTTCTTGTTACCAAGAAACTTCTCAACAACCTCTTGGAACGAATTCCAGGTTCCCCTCTCGTCCTCATTCATGGTTTGGGTGAAATGTGGATCTAAAAAAAGTTTTCTGATGTTCCTTCTTTTAGCTTGGCATCACTTAAACCAGGAAATTAGGGCCATAAGTACTTGAAATATTCCCCTTCTTTATTGAGAGATTTCACAACTGCTTTATGTGTAGAGGAGGTAGTAAGATTTTGTCAAAAGGAACTAAACTTTCCCTAATAACATTTTTTTCTCCTGGCAATGGAGCTTTTTGCAATGGCAGTCCTTTTTATTCCAGTTGGATTTTTCATCACGGCTATCCCATAAACATAGAAAACAAGGATACTTAGTGTAGCCTGATTGTTGACCTAAGAGCCTATGTACTTTCAAGTCTCCACATACCAACCACGTATGCTCATTATAATGAATTCTCTCGAAAAGTAATACAAAATTTTTGTATGTTTCTTTTAAATATACCGAATGACCAACTATAATTAAAGCATATATATTGCCGTTGTGTAACAAAACAGCTTTTAAACTTCTCTTTAGTGAGTCTATAAATAGATGCCAATGATTATGGTCATATAGTATACCAAATTGACCATTCAGTCCACGAATGTCTGCAGTAGATAAGATTCTCGTCCTGTGAGATGCGATTAAGGTACAAAACGTGTTACGCAATGTCAATACCATGAAAAATAAGTGCCTGCTATTAATAAATTACTTAAATACTAGATGGAAGTAAACGGAGCTCATTTTCGGTTTCAGGGCACCAAAAAAACATGAAGCTCAGCCAAAATTATCAAATCAAATTTTTGGTTATAAACATGTGCAATTAGTCAGAGTGTACGGATAATAGATTATATATATTAGATACTAATCTGTATATGGTATTCAAAATATAATGTATAATGAACTCTACTTGATCTAATGTGTCATTTATAAGTTGTCTTTATTTTTCAGTCCTGTAATTCAAAACACACTGCTGCCATTGTATGCCTTTCTGCAGCCAAACATTAGGCTAACCTTTTGTGACGCTTTTATTTTATTTTTTTATCATTACTCAAATGTCTTCAAGATTTTATTACTATGTTTTTATTCCTTGAGTTTCTAATTAACATAACATTTTATTTTATTTTTTTATAGACAAATGTAAATAATTAGTTTGGATTTTTTTAAGATAACAGTTTTGTACTTGGCAACATTGCTTACTTCTTATACTCGGTATCTTTGACAGTTTTTTTCACCTCAAAACAATTTAAAAAAGTAATTTAACATGTACAAATGTAGTTGTAAAGCTCTCTTTTTGAAGTTGTAAATAGGAGGAATTGGTATATTGTATTTGAAGCTTATTTTTATTATATATATATAAAGTTGTTTTTCCCTTTTAACATACATTCCAATATAATTGTTTGAGAAAAAGTGTGGGGAAAAAAAAAAAAAAAAAAAAGGCATGAAGATAACCTGTTAACTATGAACGCAAATATAGACTGCCAAAATAGTAAAAAGTGGGCCATTTCAAGTTTGCCATTAAATTGTTTCATTTATGTTTTTATTTTAAATTAATATATTTATGCAAATTATATTTAATGAGTTTCTACATTTAGTTTTTGAATTATCAAGTTTATCTTTCTGTTATCAGATGTACTTTTGTCTCAGCTTTATTTCTGAAAGTTATTTTTTGTTTTTATTATGAAATCGAACAATTTTGTGCCTTATACTTACACTTCAACAAAAAAAAAAATATATATATGTAATTATTTATTTTTGGTAGGTTATGTTAACATATTTAAAAATATTTCTTTTCCCTACATTATATCACTATAAATCTTCATATTATTATTATTGAAAATTATTACTTATCAGTAAGTATAATTTATAAAAAGTTTATAATTTATAAATAATACGGATAGTTATATATATATACACATATACTGTTTTGTTTAATAATTGTAATAGAAAAAAATATATATATGTGGTTAGACCAAATGTTTTTTTAATTGCTTATCCCAAGTCCCTACTAACTTTAATGACACTACAGTAAATGCTATGCTGTAGGTACTTAGCAACTACTTATAATTTGGTGATTGTAATGAACATGCAACTAGCTGTCTCCGCTATTGGAGCTGTTTTACATTTGTCAAGAGATCAAATCTCGTAAGCCTTTGGTGCTAGGGGGAGGGGCCAGAGCCCCAGAAAACAGTGCGAAAAGAATGTTTCTTGGAGTAAATCTCAGTGCAAGCATTCTCCAGTAAGGGTGCTGTTTTTTGTTGGATCTTGGAGTAATTCTCAATCTAAGCAGTCTCCTAGGAAGGAGGTGCTGGTTTTTGTTCGCTTAAAGAACAGATCTTTAACTAAATTCCAGTGTAGCTACATATTCTGAATAGGGTATCAATTTAAAACTCTTGACGTTCTTATTAATGCTTAATTACTTATAATTAAAAAATAAACATATTCCTATCATATTAACTTGTTCTATACACAGCAGACATCCCATCACTCATAACCTATATCCACCAGTATGGAGCTCCACTTGCAAAACTAACTTTAGTAAACTTGAAAGAATCCAAAACCTTGGAATGCATTTCAACAACTACCCCTGTTACCCAAAAATAACCAGCATAGGTGGTTGTGGAGCATAGGCTCAACAACTTCCCACAATTCAAGAATTTGTCTGTTCACAAACAGAAAATTATTTCAATAAATCAATAGTTTCAGAACATCCACTAATTCGGGAAATGTTGGTAACTACAACAAATATTCTCTCAAGAGATACATTCACAAAACAACAAAGCATGTGTTGCTAAACTAAACAAAAAATCATTCTAATTTAAATTGTAAAAATTTGTATTGTGTTGTTAATAGTTATATATATATGTATATATAGTGTCAACATTTTTATATATTTTGTTACAAGGGTTTTTCTTTTATTGAGTAGGTTTTTATTTTTCCTACTTAAAAAAAAAAATTTGTGTATATACATACATTATGTTTTTGCCAATAATTTAACATGGAAAGGATACTGGAACATAAAATAATAATAGTATAGTAAATGAATTTAAAATAAAGTTTTCATATTCTCATAATTAAAGCACAATTATTAAAACTGTTTCTTTTATTTTATTCCATTAACCATCGGTTGGTTAGTCTTTAACCTTTCAACTACAAATGTCACCTACTTCAACTGAAATTTTCTATTTATGTAGACCTACAAATGCTATTATTTTCTCTGGCAATTTGTTTCTATTTTTGGATTGCTGTAACTGCTGGGTTAACTTGGTTACTTGGTTTGATGATGAAAGAAAGATTTTAGATTTTCCCAAATGAAAATGTTTACTGAAGTCTAAATTCACAGATAACTTTAAGTCACAGTTTATAAATATTTAAAGACAGGAGATTTTGGTTGTTGCACCCTTGGTCATTATAGAAGAAAAATAGTAATGTTTGAGAAGTTAATATATGTAATATTATTACAAGTAAGCATGCATTATTAAAAACTTTTGAGATTACTGCAATAAAGGTACCTTATTACAATAAACTTCTGGGTAGAAGTGCCTGCAATAGTGATAGTAACAAGAGTGACTACAAGGTATCTAATACATGATTAAAGAAGCTATTTAAAAACAAATGAATGCTTCTATCATTAATTGTATGCGTGCTATAGTTTTTTAATTAAATCAAACATAAAAGTGCTGCAAACATGTTTATAAAATCCAAATACCTCTCGCTGACTCAACCCTATCGAGAATAAGACCTAGGAAGCTGCAATTTTTCATGGGGATTCTCCTGATACTATAGAGGTTCACGTGAAAGATTTTTGAAAATTCGACTTGTTAGAGATCATGAATTGGCCTACCAGATAAACTCATTTAACAAATTATTTCCATGATAACAAGACATTTAGTGCTGAAATATCACATGGTGGTATCTATCTGTCTATATGTACAGTATCTATATTTATAAAATCCAAATACCACTGTGACTACTACTGTATCTCAAGAATAATAAGACATAGGAGCTGAAATTTTACTAGGTAATACTTTATGGTGGTCTAAGAAAGATTTTTGAAAATTTTGATCCCACCTATTTAATTTAATAGTTTTGTTCAAGATAATAAATACTTGAGTGTTGAAATTTTTCAATGTAATTCTTCTAATAGTGTAGAGGTGCACTATGAAAGATTTTTGAAAATTTGACTCATTGGAGGTCTAAGCCGTTAATCCCCCCTTTTAACAGTTTTTGGTACCCCAAGTCTTGTTACCAGAAGACAGTGCACTGGAATTCCATGTGGTGATTTCCCTGACAGCTCATGACTTTGCATTTGAGTACAAAAAATTTAGTTAATAATAAAGTTTTATAAAAACTTTTGCCAAATTAATAATATATCAAACTAATTCATTACTATTGAAAAGGAATTTTCTGTAATGATCTCAAAGAGAGCTCTGTAGCGAAGCATGGGTATTTAAGTAGTATCTATATTGCCATGATTTTCTATCTAGGACATAACATGAATTATTACCTTTTATTATCCTTATTAAGAATTATTACCTTTGAATTAGGTATATTCATAAATAAAAAGGTTCTTTTTATTTTAAAAGGCAAACAAAACGTGTATTTCACTTAGTTACTATAGTATACTCCTATAATACTAGCCCGTGATCAAAGTCCTTGTGCATGAAAACATGGTAAGCCAGGATTAGTATGCGACCATATGAGGATTATCAAGGGCTAACATTTAAGTTAGTATTTTATATAATTTTTGAATTGAACTACTTGTAGGCACAATCAACCAAGTAATGATAGATAGAAGCAGATGTAAGTAGACTTTCTCTCATTGATGTTAACTAGTGACCCTCAGTTTCCAACCTTTGTACTCAGTTCACGAACCTAGAAAAACTATTCCTTATGGCATTATAATGCCATTATTGAGTCAATCAGAAGTATCAAAAGATTGCTGAATATTTTCAGTACCAGTAACAATAATTCTCTCATATTCCTTATGGCATTATAATGCCATTATTGAGTCAATCAGAAGTATCAAAAGATTGCTGAATATTTTCAGTACCAGTAACAATAATTCTCTCATTTTTTAAGTTCTTCAGAGGAATTTTAGCATTGTAACCAAAAGTTAAGTAATTTCAAGATATTAGTTGGTATCTTTAGCTGAGTTAGATTATCCACAAAACTGTTCTGGTGCAAATTCATTTATCGAACTGTTAAATCACTAGTATTATTTTCTTTCTTAAATCCCAGTTCCAATAACAAAGTACTAAATCATGATTTGTACAAAATTAATTTAAGATAGATAAGTTGATAACAAGGACCCTTTTTGGCATTTCGAGTTTGTACTGGAAGAAAAAACCTGCTGGATATCTTGATGGGATGTCGCTTAAAACTCTTGAAGGCCATGGTGCTTGTCAGCACAACAAAATTCTTGTTTATTTTTATATCAAACCAGGGTAAAAGAAAGAAGAATGGACTCGCAAATTATGACAAATTCAATTTAATCTTATTTACAGCTTTACATATTATAGTCCTGTTTTTAATATAATTTGTACATAGCTATTGATACATTTTACAATATTTTTTTTATATCTTTTTGGTATTTTTTTTTAAAATTTAATAGCTAAAACATACTGTACAATATACAATTATTATCAGTTATTACATTTTGTGGTAAAAGGTCCATTTCCCCCCCCCAACAAAAAAAAAAAAGGAAGTAGGACATTAAATCAAAACTTTACAAGTGTTTTTTAATGTGTATGTATATCGAAACATAAATACACACCACATCCACACATAAAAACACACACACTTATATAAAACTGTTTGGTGTATGCTAGTAATATTTTTCTATTTTTTTCCTCCAATAAAAAAAAATATATATATTTATATTTACAGAAATTAAAATTTTTTTAACAAAAATAACAACTGAGAAGAAAAAAAAAAAAAATTGCAACATAATATGTACAAAAAAGCTTTATGAAAAAAAATATGGCGAAGAAACACAGAACAATTTTCTTAGCATTCTAGCGTTCCTGGTCAATAATCAATTAATAACAAATAATTCAAAACTTATTTTAAAAAATGTAAACAATTTTTATTAGATCAAAAAAAAAAAAAAAAAATTGGTCTTGAATTATAATCGCCAATAAAATTTGCAAAATATTCTTGGACTGAAATGCAACAGAATATTACCAGTATAATGATAAAAAGTACAAATTTGATTTTCTATGTTTTGAACACAAAAGAATGTGTAGGTGCATATATTAACTTTCATTATTATTACAGCAATCTAAATTTTCCTGAGAAGGGGGGGTGGCAATCTAATAGGAATAATTCAATCTTGTTTATAACAAATATTTCAAAATAACTAATAACTAGTTGTCAGTCAGCTCTAATTTAAATGAAAAAAAAATTAAAGTTTTTCCAGTTAATAGAAATAAACTAATACATTAAAATTACGGAAAAGGATAGTCAGTAATAGGTATCCCGCCTACTTAATACTTAAAACATTAAATGTAATTATATAGCTCAGATTGGATTGCACTCAATTGTATCTAATCTGTAATCACATAAAATAACCATGGTAAAGAAATAGCAACAAAGCAATAACAAAATAGTTCACAAGATTTTAATCTGAGAAAAGACTTTTACGGTAGCACCTTCTTAGAAGAGTTTTTTTTCTTCTATAAACCATGTTCCTAGAAAATGAACAGTAAACTATTTAAGTTGCTGTTGTATTCATTCTGTTTAATGCAAGGCTCATTTGTCCTGTGTTTCCTTTTGAACAAAATGTAAATTTGAAAACATTTCTTTCTTCTAACTTGTTTAATACAGCTTCATCATTGAAATCAGTACTGTATACTAATATAAGTTCATTTTTTTCTATTAAAATTGTTTTAAATATACAATATAATAACATAAACAAAAAGCATTTAATTTCAATTCATATATTTTTTTCTGTGACACGACAGGTTTATTTCTGGTGGTTTTCGTATAAGTTAGTCAAATTGAAAAGTGAATTAAATGTCTAAACTTGAAAGTGTACAACATTTTTTAAAAAATTCCTTCTCCCTCCTTTTTTTCATTCATTAATTCTTTTTAAGGGATAATGTGAAATTATTACTATTTATGGCATAAAACTAAATACCATTATCAGATAAAGACAATTTAAATTTAAAAACTAAAATTTTAAATATATAGAGAAAGAGAGAGAAAGGACATAAATTAATATGTTATCAATATCTATGCATCACTATATACACATTGATAAGTATATATACACACATATGCTTGTTATAACAGCAGATAACTTATTAAAAAAATTGTAATTTTCAACAACAAATCAACTCAACAGATTTCAATAATATCTTAGTATCGTTAACAACAAATCAACCTGACAGAACAGACTTTAATTTTTCAATAGTATGTTAATCATACTAAATTAATGACAAATCTTATTAAAATATGAAATGTAAGTAAAATAATATACATTAGGAGAGGAGTTTATATTTTTTTAATATTTCAGCTGGATATTGTGGTGCATTTTTATACTCTAGCAAGCTGATAACATTGCTTAATCCGTATGAAATAAAGACATTTTTCAAAGAAAGAGAAGGGGAAAAGATAAAATAATAATACAAATGTATGAATGAATTAACAAGTGTTTAGTGTTGCTAAAGGCACGTTAATCTGAGGCATAGCGGGGGTCACTTCTCTTTGCTGCTGCGTCTTCGTTTACCACCCCCATCATCCTCTGAAAATGATTAAAGCCAGTCATTAATTCAATAAATATAGTTTGCATTGGTATACAATAACAATAGGAACAGTAAATATTTTTTAAGGAAGGTTTTAATATGTTTAATGCTAAAAATCTATAGTATGCAATACTATATCACTTATCACTTCTACTTATTACATTTTCTAGAATTAAATCAACCAAAACCTACTTTTTGTATAAAATTTACAAGTGCTCAACACTCAACAGTATAACTATCACTTTTGGCTCAGATAACTTGGGAAGATTTGGATTTATCTATGTTAATATTTTTTTTGCATTAGTCAATTGAGCTGATAATTTTTTGCTTAGTGGGGGGTTTTGTCCACATCCAGCAATAAATCAGTCATAATAGTGTCCTTACAATCATTTTTAATGAACTAGCTTTCCTGACAGGTGTGTCTGAAATGCCAACTGACCAGCCTTATGCGGTGCTCTCATTGTAGATCTCTCTTGGTTTCATATTCATTCAGTACACCAACACAGACAATAAGGTGATTGCTTAGCAGTGCATACACTAGGAACCAGGCACTTCACCTGAATCGGGGCCAGTGGGACGATAGCGAATCGTGAACAGATATTTACTAAAGGAGGACAGGACTAGCTCCTAAGGACTTAAAACTTGCAAATTGAATAAATTAAACAGTGTTTGTTTAACTGACTGCTGACTGTGGTTACACCAAGATTAATTGGACAGTTACAAGATAGGCTTAGCTGCAATCCAGGAAGTACTATGCAAGGAAGTAGGATTTTAAAGTAGTGTTAAATACCCACTATATATTATAGCATTTAGGAAAAACAACGTACTTTTGAGATGGGATTTGTGGTTAGGCGATTAATAGTTGGTTTCACCTCTATTAATTACAAATTTTGAGGACTTAGACTGAAGGAAAGGGTATATAATTATACCATATTTAAATGTCATGCTCCAACCGAAGTTTCATTAAAAGGGAAGCATCATTTCATGAATTTCTGGCTGAAACATTCGATGAGTGTACTAAAAGTGACATCTAAATGGGATATTAAATTCCATAATTGGTAGAGTCTTTAGGCCTACTAATGATAATAGTCATAATAAGGAATCTTTTGATACTTTCCATTAGGTTACTGTAACCAATGATACTGAACATGATCCTACTACACAATTATACTATTCAAAATTATTTCTAGAAATTTCTTCAGAAATTCGAAATCAATAGAATATTTCAATTTATTTTTTTCAAGTGAATTTTTGAAGCAATTTTAAACTGAAACAAATGCTATGTAACAGAAATAATTGTTAATTTAGGAATACCAGGTAAGTCCAGAGCAATAGACTGGGAAGAAGAATTAAAGGTCATTTATTCCTGTTCTTTTCAACACAGGGATTAGACATAGACCCACAATTATTAATTATTGGTCTAAAAGCCATAGACAAACTCCATGATTATATATATAGTACAGTAATCCCTCAACATACACAGGTTTTCAAGAGACCACAACTTAACTGTTAAAACTTAGCTACTCCTGCATAACGCTCTTGGGCACTCTAAAGAAGAGAACCTACAATCTGCAGATAAGCAAATTTAAGCCCTGCACATGCCTACTAAAACAACACTCATACAGCCCAGCCCCTTGATCAACATGTAATCCAAGCAAATAAAAAAAAAAGTCTCTCCTTTCAGAAATAATCAAACAAACTGATGGGTTCATTAATTTGTTGGAAACAAGCATTTAAACCTTCTTTTTAATCTCACACACAGCTGAAATTAGGTAAAAAGGGACACCAGCCAGTGTTATTGGAAAAAATCTGGACAACCCACCCTGCTTTTAACTCTGAAGACATGATTGTCCTTAATCATTGGAGTTGAGCAAACTCAACTCTACAATTGTCTTTTGAATTTTTAAACAAATTGGGGTGGATTTTACCCTGACCAACGATGACATAAAGGGTGGCTTCAAGGCACAAGTGAGGAAAATTTGCAATCCTTTTCTGATGAAGAAATCATTCCACAGATGATGATGAAGCCAATGATGACTTGGATATTTCAACTCAGCGAACTGTGACCATCAGCGGCACATTTAATGCATTTGACATCTCCACGAAATGGACAGAAGAAAATGATACTGCAAGTGATGATGTATTAGTGCTAAAAAGGATGCAAAAATACGTTTTTGATAAAATGATTAAAGCTAAGAAACAAAAACAATTAATGATTATTTTTCAAAAAGTTTTTTGTTATTTTTATTTAATTTTATATGTTCTTAGTATGAAACTATTTTGTTTTACATATATATATATTTACATTGATATTTGTCCCTTCCTAAAGTATGTATATACAAACAAACAAGTAAAATTGGTTTATTTTACTCCCGATAATCTGCCAGTTGCATAGTCCCATACATGTCAGACTATCGAGATTGTGTTGTGCTTGAACAAGTGAACCCTCAAATTTTGGGAAAAAGGTTATCAAGAATGGTACCAAGTGCAAACATCTTGTATCAGATAAATGCTGATGACAAAATTATAACTCAATAACAGTTTTTAAGTGAAATAATTAAATCAATAACTGTCATGACAGTAAGGGCTTCCATAACTGAAAGCTTAATTAACTATTCATCATGCACTGGTTACTGCAACAAGGCATGATAACAAAAATACAAAGGTTAATGCAGCAAGAAAAACAATTTAAATCTTAACATTATAATAAATTATATTAAAAAAAATATAACAATAAAGATCTTCAAGAAAAAATAGGTGTATTGGTTATACTAAACATAAAAAGTAAAGAGGCATGAAAAATTATTGAATAAAATAAATGAAAAATTATTACTATTTATAAAATATTTAAGGGTATGATAAAATAAACTGCCACATGGTAAATAGTGAAGCTTCTAAGGGTGAATAATCACAAAAAAATAAATAAGTTCCTGAGACAATATTAAACATAGAACTGTACAGTTTGGAATCAGATACTAAGCCAAGGTTAACCTTCGATGACATAGGCGCTGTATGTACTAGTTTAATGTATAGGGCTATGGAGACACTCTTCTCTGATGATTTTCCACACGAGATGAGAATGTAAACTCAGAATGAACATGAACATGAACATAGGCGCTGTATGTACTAGTTTAATGTATAGGGCTATGGAGACACTCTTCTCTGATGATTTTCCACACGAGATGAGAATGTAAACTCAGAATGAACATTCCCTCATTGAATGTAAAGCAGCTTTTAAGTAAATAAAATTGAACCACTGAGGCCTGAAGCAACTAGTGCAGGTTCAACATCCAATGTTAAAGTAATATTGACAGCTGTGAGCCAACGAAGCAACCTACAGGCGACTAACTGTGTTTTTTTGAGGTGAGAAGAATAAGAAGAGAATAAAAAGCCAACTTAAATAGGTTTTGTTTATTAGGAAGAAAAGATTAATGCAAAATTTGAAATGTCAGTATACAAAATTGCTATGACGGTACATTGAAATGTCATTAGTGAGCATGATTATAAAAATATGAGAAGTTAACTACGATATTTTTTCCTTTTCTAAGCCAGATTCAATATTAGTACCAATTTTCTGTGAGAGTCCAAACAGGTATTTATATTTGCCAATGGAATTGTCCTCATTGCAGACTGCAGGAAAACCTACAGAAAACTGTTGTAGAATGGAGAAGGATGACAGATAATTTGAACGGGAATAGAAATTTATGCACCACAGAGCAAAGTGATGCAGGTTAGAAGGAATAAAGAAATTCTGAAAACCACCCACATGTGATGGAATAATCCTGGTATGTGTTGACTATGAATATAAGAAGACAGACAAATTTCAAATACGGCAAGAAACAGAAGGGAGAAGACCTGTAGGACAACCCAGCCTGAGATACAGTGAATCTCCATACATATTTAGAAATGTTTGGGAGACTAAGAGGGAAGTCGTTGCCCTAAATGATAGGAATGAGAGGCAGAGATGGACCGAGGCTTGAGCTTTATTGTGCTGAGAGGTCTAAAGTGCAAGAGAAAGAAAAAACTGAATAGTAAATAACAACATTATTTAAAGCACTCTTTGATAATTATAAATTAGTGAATATATTGGCTACGACAAAAGGGAGCTACTTAAAAAGCTAAAGTTCTACTAATATTACAGATATACATACACAGTGTCCATCCGTACAAAGTTAAATACTAACTTTTTTGCTGGGTGGCTCCCTTCCTTGTTGGCCTTTCACGGATCTCTGCCTGTCGCGTGGACCGCCTTGAGTTGAAGGTACTTCTTGCTATTGATCTGTACCACAGTAAAAAATTAGCATAAAACTGCTAGTGGCTTCACTGTTATTCAAAAATAAAAAAAAAAAGAAGCAATTACTTGTCATCAGATGTCCGAAGCCTGTCCTCTTCGTCTTTTCGCTTGCTTTCGTCATCTGATGACTCAGGGCCCTCTCCTACAAAAATTATGGAATAGTAGAAGCATTTAAATGACAAGAACACAACAAATTTTATGTTTTCATAAAGACTACGAGAAAAATTTTCAATTTTTTAGAGTAAATTTTCATGTCCCTGGCGACCTTTTGAAAATGTATCATACTTTCACTTCTTGAAGATCCCAAAAACCAAAATGGTAGTAGTTTAAAGAAAACGTTATTGCCATTTACATAATTTAAAATTTGTTTTGATATAAAAAAGAACAATTTAATTCTTACTTGATACTAAATACCAAAGATAAATTAGATTTTTGATCGAATCATATAACTATTTATCTGATAATGATGACTGATTCTGAACATACCATATATTTTTACCTGGCATACCATTTTATTTTTCATGGGGAAATAGTGTCCGCACAAAACTGACACCAAATTTAAAAAAGAATTGAAAGTCGAAATATTTCTATTAGGAAGCAAATATTTGAATATTGTAAAGTTTGCCACTTTACTTGTGGGGCAGTGTAGAATGCTATGCCAGGTGACAATATACAAACTTGCCCTTTAACCCAAACAATGAAACAGTAGTTATATGAAGTTAATTTCACCTGCTTGAAGCACTGAGTCCCGTTTCCCTTCTTCCATGCAGGCTTTGATCAGCTCTGAAGCATTTTCACTACATTTCCTTTTGTTTGGTCTTCATTGAAAAGAAAAAGAAAAGGGTATGTATTTAATGGGCAATAACATCTATAATTAATAAAAACTTATCAATGCACAACAACAATAAAAATAACACTTGATCCTTATATATTTATATCTTAGATATCTTCTGAGCCGTCACTTGAGAAAATGTAATAGAAAATAAAATGGGACAGATTTTTTACACATTCAATTTTATTTTTAATACATCCCATAAATGCATTTATACTAACAATTAATATAAAGCTAAATATCTCTCTCTCTATATATATATATATATATATATATATATAAAGAGAGAGAGAGATGGGGAGGGAGAGAGGGGGGAGGGAGGGAGAGAGGGGGAGGGAGAGAGAGAGAGGGGGTGGAGAGCGAGGAGGGAGGGAGATGGAGGGGGGGGGGAGAAAGAGGGGCAAGAAAGGGGTGAGGGAGGGAGAGAGAGAGATACATCCCCCTTACCAGTTTGAAAGTAAAGCCACTCCTTTAACCTCATGCATATAAGTTCAACTATCTCATCATATATTAATGATAAACACACAATATTAGTTAAGCCAAATTATACGCTACACAATTATTATACACATTAGTATTTTCTAATGTGTAACTAATTAACTTTGATAAAATTGTTTCATAAGGTCTGTCATTATTTATGATGCCACCTTAGCAGGGAATTTGTGTGTTTTTTTGAAAAAGAGAATATACAATTCCAGTACATCAGATTAACTGTTGATAGATTCTGCTTGCTACAGGAAGTGGACAGACATACAGAGGTACACACGCCATAAATCACTATGTTTTTGACCATAACAAGTTAGGAACTTACTTGTAAATAGCAAAACTCAACAATGATATCTATAAATATTTAATAATTTGAAAAAATGTGAAGATATTGAGGGAGGTAAGCTACCTTGGAGTGGGAGGGTCAGATGAAGAACTCTCTGATGGTCGCCGTGGTCTCTTTCCTATTGTAGGACTCAAATCAGGGCTCCTCCTGAACACAAAAAAATACAAGTTTTTATTCAACAGAAACTTACAAAATATACGATGTTTAAGTGGTCTTGGATACAAATTACTGAGGGGACCAATAAACAAGATTTTTCCAAGTGACCAGCAGTTTATTACAAATAAGCGGAATACGAATTACCAAGATTGCACTGTATTTCTGAATAAAGCTGCAATAGACAAAAAGAGGAAATGGCTCAATTTCATCTTATACGTCATTCTGCATAAAATGTAACTTTCAAGACTTTAAGAATAAAAAATTCTTTCATTTTTTTAGTTAAAATAATTTCTGTTTGAACTAGTTTTCTAGCCCTCACACTGTTAATTTGGTTGTGACTAAGCTACTGAAAGGTGCAGCTCAGTCAAATACAGTGATAAATTA
Source organism: Acanthosoma haemorrhoidale (assembly GCA_930367205.1). Taxonomy (NCBI): domain Eukaryota; kingdom Metazoa; phylum Arthropoda; class Insecta; order Hemiptera; family Acanthosomatidae; genus Acanthosoma; species Acanthosoma haemorrhoidale. Next base: position 105,155,438 of record OV884009.1, on the reverse strand, counting down.
TTACATCTCAGGTCAAGTCTCAAAGAGAAAGAATCAAGTTACGAACTAGAACGAACAGTCTCCTGCAGAATGTTCATAACTTCTACATCAATCTATGCTAATTATTTTGTTATGAATTTTTGCCAACACAGTTATTACCATTTAAAGAGAAAATATCAATTTTTGGCTTTTCATTTCAAAATTCTTTCCTGTTTTTTCTACCATCCTGTCAGAGAGAAGAAGTGGAGTTTTTATACCGAATGTGGGTATATACATACATTCAGTAAAAATTTTAATTTTGGGTATAAATAATTAAGTTTGCACTTCCAGCAAAGCAATTCATACATTACTGATACCCTAACCTAATAAGCACGACATACAAGTGGCTATCCAATTGGTGCTCGGCAAATTTAAAGAACTAAATAAACTCCAAATAGTTGTTTCAAAATATTGGGTTCTTCTGACGTGTTCTTAAATTGTGAAGCTGGTTTTTCATGAATTTTGATTTCCGAAAGACCTGAATTTGAGGTCATGCCAGATCATCTTGTCAGAACAAAAGTGGTAGAAAAAAACAAAACCCCCATACAATCATGTCATCCTTGAGAAATTATGAGCAGCAAAACCAACCATTAATTTTTTTTCAACTCAAATGAGAATGTAGTTTTGTTTTGGAAGAGTTGGAAGGAAATTTACAGAGCAAAATATACACAACTTATGACAGATGACAAAGTTAACACTGTGACAAGCTAGAAGACTCTTCTTTCATGAACCTTAAACCTTTAATGCTGTATTACCATCCATTTCATGTTGATATGTGCCTTATTAAAGATATTGTATTGAATCTGTGGTATCAATTTCACAATTACTAATACTGAATAAGCTAATTGTAATTCTTTAAAAATAAGGAAGAAATCTAAAAATTCTTTTCAGCAATTCAAAACTTTCATTTAAAAAATATTTTCAATTTGCCCAAATTTGTATGTTGTAACATTTATTATTCTTAAATGCTCTTCATTTATAAAGAATCACAATTATTAATACAGAATAAGCAAATTGTAATTCTTTAAAAATATAGAGCATTTAAGAATAATAAATGTTACAACATACAAATTGAATATGTTTTTTATTAAATGAAAGTTTTGGATTGTATAAAAGAATCTTAAGAGATATTGTTTAATTTTTATAAAAAAAAGAAAGTTTTAATTATTTATTAAACAATTTTTTTTTATAATTACTGCTGTAGTTAATTTACATAAATTTTACATTATCTTAATTGATACAAGCTTTGAAAATATAAGTTATATAATGTGAAGAGACTTTTGCTGTTTTTCTATCACAATCACAGTCAGTATGATTAATATCAAATGAAGGTTTAAAAGCATATCAAGCTCCTTCCAGACTATGAAATATCAAATCGGATAGAAGAAAATAAGGCAGTGCACTATTAAAACTGTGACCAATTAAAATCATACAGCTTTATTACCTAGGCACATAAAGGATCACATTAACAATATATTTTTACTTTTTAATAATAATGATTAAATTGCTTTAATTGACAATGCAATATATTATGAATCAAAATACTAATACCATATGGTATCTTTATTTCATTCAGAATCAAATATTAGACCAATAGTGGGTATTCCATTATAGCAGATAAGAAAGTAAATATTCACTTGATTAATAATAGTTACTATGTAAGGGAAATGTTAAGTCGCAGGTTTGAATTGTACATGTTATTGAGTGTACATGATATGAACAACTATATATCAGCAGGTATAGGAAATATACATACCTGAGAGAGTTTTGCCTCCTTTCGGATGCGTCTCCGTTAGGTATGTCTATCAACAGCTGCTCTAGGAGACTTTTAGCTCCATACCTTTCCTCTTCTAGAAAATAAAAAATACGATAGAAATTTACGTCTAAAGAATACAAAAATCTTGATATTTACGTTGATAATAAATTATTTCTCATGCAAACATTATGGGTAAAAACACGGTATATTAAAAAATGGATTATTACAAGGAAAAAAGAAAACGGCTAAAAATGGAAAATATTTATTTCAAAATTTAAAAAAAGTATATCAACATGTATAAAGAATAAATAAAAAATAATTATGTAATAATGTGCCTACAAATTAAATAATTAAAATACATTATATTATACATATAATTTACTATTATGTCATTTATATTATACATTATATTTGTTAAGTGGCCCCTGCTTAAATTATTTATTAATTCTGTTTCATCTTTTTCTTCAGTTACCCCTCATTTGATGCTCTCGTTAATCGTTCTTTGCTTAATTTTCCCTCATGGCATTTTTTGTGCTTTAAAAAAACTAAAGATTTATCGAGCATCAGTTTGAAAAACAACACAAATTCAATTGTGTTATAAATTTCTGAGGTTCAAAGCCAGAGGGTTGAAGTTGTATTGTTCGAGTCGGTTGTTGAGTTAGGATTCACTGAATTGGACTAACCACAAACCAAATGTTTATAAATGATCGAGTGCCTGTATTAATACCTATTAAGCCAACTAGTTGAAGAGAAAATTCATAGAAATTATTTTCGTAGAATCCATTATATCATAGTAGCATTGCATTGTTTGTTTCCTGGTTTTAATTCAATTATACAGTAAATTTAATTTATGAACACAAATTTAATTTATTTTTCGACATAATATCATCTAATTTCTACTTTAAAAAATGAAAATGTTGTTAGAAAAAATGTCTTTAATCATTCCAATGGAGCGGTATAAACAGGAAATCGGAACATTTTAACTTTCATAGGAAAATTCCCTTCTGGAACCAGGGCCCAGGAAAAAGTACGTCATATCCCGGAAATCGTTATGGGAGTGTCTGGAAGTTTTACTGTGTGCACTTTTAGTGCATTTTCAGTTTTTTAGAAGTAAACGTTTTTGGTGATAATAAAATTGGACAAGCGACATTAGGTAATGATCAAGAACAGGTAGGTTAGGTTTTCTACATTTTTTTTTGCACATCGCCTACTTTTTCCAATTCTCCACTAGCCCTGTCCAGATAGATATCCACCAACCTCATTGAAATAATTGTTTCTGATTTCAGGAGTGATAAGGTAAAACAAAAAAAAAATCCCCTGAGACAAGAGTTGAATTTAACATCATAGTAAAATTTGTCATCAAATACGCCATACAAAAAAATATATTCTTAGAGGTATTAATTAAAGGTAAGAAATGAACTGAAATACAGGTGGAAAGGCAGATCAATAAGAACTTCTGCATAAGATCACAATTAACTATGATCAAAACAATAAAGCCTCCTGTCCATAGACATTAGCCCAAATAAACATTTGACCACAGAGGGTCCTTACATAAAACTAATATGAATTATGAAAATAAATAGGAGGGTGGGGTGTATTACCTGTGTGGTCAGGTGAAGGAGTTTCCTCTCGCTGCCTCTCAGGATTAGAATATGTATACAGTGCTGGAGTAAGCCGAATTGGAACCACTTCTTCAACTTCCTTCTTCTCTTTTTTCCCTAGTTCTTCTTTCCTATGACACATCAAGCAAACTAATAAAAGCAATGAGTATCAATTAAATAGCATATTTAAAAATTAGAACAGTAAACAATCGAAAGATAGAATAATTAATTTAGTTGTAGGGTAACAGAGATTTTATTAATGTAATAGGTTGGCCAAAAAGTCCGTTTGGTTTTTTAAGCGAAAATAAGACACAACTTTTAAACACAAAGCGATTTATTCAATCAATGATATAATTGCCGTTTTGTTCCAGTATCTTTTGCCATCTCATGGGCAGATTCATAATTCCATGCTCAAAAAATTTCCTGTCTTTACTGGCAAAAAAATTTTCCAAGTGGATTTTTACTTCTTCTTCAGAGTTGAAGGTCTGTCCATTCAATGAATTTTAAAGAGACCGAAACAGGTGGAAATCTGAAGGTGCAAGGTCGGGCGAATATGGAGGGTGGGGCAAAACTTCCCAGCCAAGCTCCAGTAACTTCTGCCGCGTCTGCAAAGAAGTGTGCGGTCTGGCATTGTCGTGATGGAAGACAATTCCCTTATGGTTGGGTAGTTCTGGACGTTTCTAGTGGATCGCTGCATTTAATTTGTCCAGCTATCACAGTACACATCCGAATTGATGGTCTTGTTCGTAAAAGACAACACTCCTCCAATCCCACCCACCAAATCAAGAGCATAACCTTCTTTGGGCGAAGTCTTGCTTTGGGGGTTGTTTGTGGTAATTCGCAGCGCTTCCCCCATCAGCGTTTGCACTCCACATTGTTATAGAAGATCCACTTTTCGTCCCCTGTCATCATTCTCTTCAAAAAAGGATCGTTTTCTTCACGTTTCCGCAACCAATCGCAGATGGAAATCCTTTGGGCGAGGTTAGCCTCACTAAGTTGATGGGGATCCCAAACATCAAGCCTGCTCACGTAGCCAAGTTGATGCAGATGGTTTTAACACAGGATTTGAATATTTTGTGGATAACTGCGATCTCCGTAGTTGTATAACAGGGATTGGTGTCGACTAATTCCTTCACTTTGTCGCTGTTAATCTCAGTTGGCTGGCCAGAGCGAGGTGTGTCTTGAACTGAAAAATTTCCCGATCTTGAAAACCACTTCTGGCACACACATTCTGTAACAGCATCCTATCCGTATACAGCAAATATCTTCATGCAAGTTTCCACTGTTTTTTTGCCTTTCTTAAAATAAAAAAGCATGAGGTGGCGATAATGTTCGTTTTAGTTTTCCATTTTCAGGGTGATCCTAAACACACAAAATACAATCAGTCTCGTCGGAATTTTGCATCAAACAACATTGAAGTGTCCTGTATCTGACAAGAGCGCACTCACAAGGGACGGACTGAAGTTAGCTACATATTAGACTGCTTGAAGTTTCGTGACGACAAAAACTGAACGGACTTTTCGGCCAACCTGATAGAAACAAAAAATAATATTTATTTATTTTTCAAATATTAATAATAATTTTACAAGGTAAAATAATATTAACTGAAGATTGTGGGTTTTAAGATGAATAAAGTAGCTCATGTTTTACTAAGTTAACATCAGCCCTGATATAATTTTTCAATATTAAACAATAGATGTAGTTGTTCATAAATACAAATAAATCACACTGACTAGTTCTGAGTTAATCAAAGGTTCCTGGCAATGTTGAAGACAAGGACAAGATTATAAGACTAATTCCGAAGAAATCGTAAATAGTTTCACTGGCTAACATGTGCAATTATTTGTAATCACACCATTCCTAAAAGGTAATAATTCTTTTTAAAAGATTCATTCCATGCCCCTATAAACCCTTAATGTTTAAAATCTTTAAGATCATTTCATAACTAAATGTCATTCGGGTATGTAAATGTAAATTAACATGGGCCACTAGACTACTTAATTAAAGATACTAACATATCTGTCCCATTTTAATATTACCAACCTCCTTCCTTTAAACTCAACAGAAAGACTTCAAATTTTGCAGAACAAACCATTAAGGTCTAATACAGAGATCATTCGTATTTGAGCCAGATCAGGTCATGCAGTCATGACCTGTTGGCACTAAAAACTCATTTTTTTTGTCCTTTTCAAACTCTGTTCAATAAATTTTTGAATTAAATCGATCTAAAGAGGTGCAACAATGATCAAATTAAAAAAATAGATAAGATTATGACAGAGGGTGATGACCTGTGACCCTAAAACTTATTTGTTATTTTTTAGATTCATGCAATGAATGCATTGTTTGGCTTAATTAAGGACCTTAAAAGGTCCTGTTCTGTACATTGTATTATTTTGTAAATAAAGCAATTACAACTAAAAACTTTCATTTATTACTAGTTTATGATACCAAATTCATGACCTGGAAACTATTCTAGACATGCAATGATAGACACAGTCACAGGCTTACATCTCATAATTTTAATAGGATTGAGACTAAGCTGTTTTATCTGAAAGTTCGTTTGCTTTTTACTGCATACATAGATCAAGTATATAACATACCATGACTATATATTAATTATTACTAGTTGTGGAGGGTAATCCCACTGGTTACAACTAGTTATTATTAATTGCACAAATGGTTTGTTAGTACCTGAGAGGGGAAGTGCTTTGATTGGGTGACTTCTCCGACAATGCATCCATGCTCTCAATGCCTGAATCGTCGCCTGCACCACTGGCACTGCTGCCAGTACTGCTACCACTGCTTCCTCCTCTCGTGGTATCTCCACTCTCTTTCAACTTGCACTCTATCTCTGTTCCTGGCTTGGGGGCTCCTCCAATGGAGGCCAGTGGCTGCAATGGCTGACTGTTTAACACTACACCAAAACACATTTAATTATTCAAATATGCATGTAAATCTAGTAGCAGAGAGGCTCTACATAGGTATATGAGGGGCATCATTTTTCAAACATATATATGGTCTATTCCCTATGATAGCATTCCGTAAGAGTGATTCAATCAATCTAAAATATTTAAGAGCTACTTGAAACTACACCTCACTCAAACATACCTACACTTTGAAATATGCTTGTCACTACACCTTGAAATATGCTGATTAGTTTTTGGATAAAAAAAAACAATAACGGTAGATATAAAAAAGTCAGGCTAACTTAAAAAAATTCTCCATTTAATTTAAAAAAGTTCTAGCTCAGAAGATAATAAAGATTAAAAGTTCTAATTTCCCCCCTTGATTAAGGGCAAATTAACGATGGCAACACAATAAGAATTTCCAAAAATAAAGTCACAAGATCAAATAATGTAAATTGTGAACTGATTTAGTAGGTTTTTTAATTAAAATTTTATTTTATTTGTTCAAAAGCCTATTTATAGTGAAACACATGGTTTAACAAAGATAAATTATTAGTTAGTTCCTCTCGAATATTACTTTGTCACATTATATGTCCTTCATTTCGTTTATAAGGCACATATATTAAAACTTGAAGTCTGATTTTCTTTTCACTGCACCAAGGCAAAAATTTTTTTTGTACAAATTTTTACTCTTGATGAAGATACTGTTGCTGAATTTTCAAAATCACTTCTTTTTACTGGGACAAACAAAAATAAAAAACTTGCAGAAAAATTAAATTTTTTTTTTGCAGCTGAAAATATACAAAATCTAAACATTTACTTTTTTATTTGGATCAATAATTTAAATTCAAAAATTTGGTTTTGTTCATTCCTAAGATGAATATTTTCTTCCGAGTGACCTATGTGTTTTCCGTCATGAGTACAAGGTCCACCAGACATTAATACCTTTAAATTGTTTAGATACACATACATTTGATTGAACTAATGATTAAATCATGTTCATGTTCAAGTGTAGGCATTTATTTTTGCACTACATTCTATACAGCAATGAATACATTGTTACAGCAATAAATTACCAGGGATATCTAGATTTATATGGAGAATAACAGGTGACCCTTTCTTATTCATGAGACCTGCCCATTTTTCTCTGCAAGTGAAGTGTATAAAAATTGTGTAATATTGATTGATTGAGGAATCTTGGTGAATTCTTCGAATTCCAACTGTTTTTCTTTACATGCATGAAAAACAATTTAAAAATAAGTAATAAGAAAATACTTGATGTGAGGAAGATGTTCACTTTATTTTTTTGAAAAATAATCTCAAGACAAATTTTCAAAATCCAACCAGTTTTGGGTAGGCAATAGCTTAGCTCGGATGATTTACAAAACATAATTGAAAAAATTATACTTACTAGGAGATGTAGGTTTTTTGTGCAGAATTGGCTTCGAAGGTCGTTGGGCTGTCATTATTCTGACTTCTTTTGCTGCCGATTTAACAACTGACTTGAGCAATGACCCTCCTCCCTTTTTAAGTTTTTCTTCAACTCGCGGAACAGATCGTGGATAAATCTGTAGGAAAAAAGTATATTAATTCTAGAAATCGCCTTAAGTTAAATTTAAAATATTTTTTATCTGTGCCACAGACTTGGTCTTCTAGTTACCCAATAGTTTAATAAATTATAAAAATAAATTTATACAACAGAGTTCTTCAGTAATATGCTTGCCAGATAAGTTTAAAAATTAAATAAACAAACACAAAAATTAAAAAATAAATAAAAGTAATATTTATAAAATAAGGCCCTCAAATGGTCTGGCTCCAAACCAGGTCGACCATCTGCTAATAAGTTCTAGGCAAAATTCTAGTTTGATGGTCGTTAAGTCATACAGAAGTGCTAAAATAAGACTCGGGCCACTATATAAATAAGCACACAGGTCTATAGCAAGAAACATCCTAGATCTTGCTAAGATAAAATTTAATGTCTCTACATTGAAGGACCTTGAACACTTTGCTTATTAACAACATCTCGAAAGGTAACTACAATCAGTTGAGGGGCTAAGGAAGTGGAATAGATGACCGGTGGAAGGCTTACACTAATGCCATTAACATTAGGTACCAAGCCTTTCTTGTGTTGCTTACCACTTAATCAGCTAGGCTGTGATAAGGCTAACAAAAAGTATACTGTCAGTCACTGGTGACTGACATGGTTCAAACAGAAAGTTCAGTGCCAGTAACCGGCAACTAACGTGGCACTTAAATCACCATACTTGTGAAAAATGTCTCCAGACGACAAAAAAACCTCAATATCAAAGTGTATAAGAAAATGATCTAACAACCTGCCAGAAACACTTGTGAAGTATAAAAAGAGAAGAGAAGGGTTGCAAAAATATACTGCAGAAGGAAGAAAAGAGACTGGGAAAATAGAAGAATGGAGGAAGTAGATAACTTAAGAAGTGCCTACACAATTTTAATGGAAGATTCAATGATTTTTTATAATTATGATCCCCCAAATATTAGATACATAACAAATATTAGATACCATTAATGAAGACATCATTATCTTTAATTTGATACCCTACTCAATATGAGAGAAAAATCTTTCTTTTTTATCACCAAGTAATTAGTTGATTAATGACACTTAATCATGTTTCATGATTGTGATCATGACGTTCACAATGAGACTTCCATGTTCCATGGAGTTAGTGGATCAAAGAAAACTTTCACCAAAATTCAAATGGCTAAGTTGTGAACTTGTAATAAACATTTAAATTATCTCTGGACTTCCTTAAAATGAAATTTATCATTTTTAATATAATTAAAAAAAATAAATAAACTGTTGTTTTTAGAGGTAAAGCACAAGAAGGTATTACAGCAGTTTTAAGAGGATTGCCTTAGCTGTGATATCTGGTTACTCTGTTAAAATTAACCTTTTTCTTATCCCTCTTTCTGCGAGCAGTGACAGAAGTGTTGAGGAGCTTTCCTCCGGGTGGCATAGACCTAAGGATTGAGGCGACTTCTGCTTCAGATGGGAATTGGCAAGTACCCTACAGCAAAAATTAAAGCATTTAAAATAAAACGTTAAAAAATGACCTACTTACATAATTTACTCAATACTACAATTAAGAGATAATATTATTTGAAAGACTCACTTCATAGGTTCCTTGAGACATGGGTTCCTTCTCCCTAGATTCATCTTTTCTGGGTCGCTTCTCCTTTCTGGAGACAACAGCTGGTCTCCCTCTCAAGGAGATGTGAAGAGGAGGAACCCTTGGCTCATTTCCACTATCAGCCTTATACGACAGATTATAGGTCTCTGTCTTCTCAAGCTTCAACCTTTATAATTAATAAAAACATACATATCAATGCTTTAATTAAAATAAATATGCTAAGTTAGACATATTCAAAATCTCATTTCAAATATAAACTCTATATATATGAAATTGATGATCGGGCAGATACCATGAATACGTAGGAAATGTAGATAATAATAACTACTAATAAACACTACCAATATCAGATATCTGTACTTGTTTTTTTTTTTGTTTTTTTCCTGGAACCTGGGTAGCACAGTTAAAGGTGTTATCTCAACAAGTTCTTCAAGTTTAATTAATAATGTAATAAGAATAATAGGAAAGCGTTGGCTTTGTTTTCAGTCTAATATTTTCTTTGTATTGTATAATATATGCCATTATTCATTAACATGAACTATTCTTAATTTTTCAAGAAACTAACTAATTTTAAGTATAATATATAATGGTAACTATTAATTCATTATTAGTACTATAAATCATTACATGAATTTTGCAATGTATGTCAGAATGTAATTTCGAATTATTTTTTTTAATTCAAAAGGTAATCAAAATTGTAAATATATCATTGTGACTTTATTGTTGATAATTTAGTAGTGACCAACAAAAGTTTCGGTTTCGGTTACAGCTTTGGCCTAAAAACTAAAACTAAGTTTATCTGCGGTTACGATTTTGGCTAAAAATCGGACGAAACTTTGGCTCGGCCGAAACTTGTATTAATGAATTGTCCGATCACGTTCAACTTAACTCGGGGACATACAGCATCGACTTAGTTGTGACCGAGGATTCTATTTGTTATATAGCCTTCATGGGAAGAGGGGAGGGGAGTGAAACTAACTTTCGACATAATGTAATGATTAGGGTAATGAACCTCAATGTAAATGCAACAAGATTAAAATTAAAGTCATCCTACTTAATTTAAGATTGAATATAAGTACTACACTACTTCATGGTTTGCTTTTTTCTTTCAGGTAAAAAAATGTCACAAAAAGAAAGGAATCCAATTTGGCTGTACTTTGATAGAAGTACCACCGATTTATCTTAAGTAATTTGCAAAATTTGTAATAAATCACTTTTATTGGGTAGCCGTAAACTGCAAAAACAGACTCTGCATGGAGTGAAGCAACATTTATCTAAATTTCATCATGGGGAGCACAGACAGGTTTTAAATTGAGAATCAGAAATAGACGATTTAAAAAATGAAGCTAAGCTGAAGCGAATGGATTTGAAAATCTCCCGAGAACTATTGACTACCAATAAACCACATGTGGTTCAGTCGAACATTCAAAGTTGGATAACCAATCCTAAATCAGCACAATGGCCAGATGATCATGAAATGTCACGAAGAATAGATAAAGCCATTATGGATTTGATAATTGTCGATATGCTGCCTGCCATATTCTTTGATGGCTGGGGAAGCAAGCAATCCAACAACTTAATTTCACTGGTCCCCTTACTTAATTTCCCTGTTCACAAATATCGATTTAATTTGGAAAAATTGTTTATATCATTGATGCCGCAAACCTATGAGAAGATGAGAGCTCAAGTAAAAAATTCAATCACCAAATGCGAGAGGTTGAGTGCTACCACCAATATATGGAGCGAGCGACACAAGTAAAACATGTTCACTTCTAAGCTTTACAGGTCACTTTACCATAGAGCACCAATGCCTAAAAGTTATATTGGGCGTGGCTGTGCTAGAACAAGATCATACCGGCCAATATATCAAACAAGAGCTCAAAGAGCTCACAGAGATGGTAAATGAATGGGACCTAAACGGTAAGATTTTTCTCATGATACGCGACAATGGACCAAATATGGTTTGAGACATGTGTGATAACTATGATTTAATAGGTTGTGTGCCAACACACACTCCAATTGGTGATTAAAAAATTCATTATTTTTTGATGAACAGATCAAATCCACAATAAAAAAAGTTGTGGGGCATTTCCACCACAGTGAGCAAGCTTCCAAAAAATTAAATGTCAAAATCATCATGTGGGCTGCCAGAACATATTTTAGTGCAATATTGTCGAGGTGAGGTGGAACAGCACCTACCTGATGTTACAGAAGGTTTTTGAAAAAAAAAAGGGGGGTAAAATAAAGTAAACTTGCACAGTGTAAAATATGGTGGGATAAACACACTTAGCCCTTTTCACTGGACATTATAAAACATCTGACAGATGTTATAAAATTCTTTTACGAAGCTACACTTGAATTATCATTCGATAACACCTTGTGATTTCTATCCTTTGGTATCTTTAATAAATCGAAAAATACAAGTTTAATGTGATAACAAAGATAAGATAGTGACAAATATGAAAATTTCCCTCCATGAATCATTCAAGAAAAAATTACCTTTTGTCAAAGGGTATCTTCACTGATGGCTGCAGCATTATTGGACCCAAGATTCAAATCGAAGTATCTTATTTCCGATGAAGTGGACATTGTGATGTAGATAATATCTTCTTTGAAGGGTCATAAAGAGAATGAGCTGGTAGCCAGAGACAATATCCTCATCTACAGATCCGGCCCTGGCTGGATCCAATTATCAGCAGGAAAAAGAAATTCTATGTGATTCATATGATAACGCCCCTGACAAGATGCAGACAACTACTGACGCAATAGAACTTGAATCTAAAGTATTCCTAGTTAAACAAACAATTCAGTTTTATTTATCGGAGCCACGGTTATAACACAATGCCGACATTCATTCCTGTTGGAACTCCATATTCTTCTCTAAGAAAACCAGTGTTGAAATACCTTTCGGGCCCCACCGACTAGTGTTCCCAACGAGCAGATGTTCAGAGCTGATGGACAAATTTATGCAGATCGTCGAAATAACTATATTGGTGAAAATGTGGAGAAACTACTTTTCTTAGCTTATAATATAAGATTGTTTAATTGTGATTAATAAGTATTTTGTTGCAATTGTAAGTGAACTCAATTTTAATGCTAATATTACCGTTATCGTGTAGGCTTATATTAAAAACTGAAACAAACATGTTATATAAAATTAAATTATCGTTTTCATCAGGATTTGTTTTTTATATAGCTCCATTTGTCAAAGAACTTACCTTAGTTTGATCTTTTCTTCACCCTTCGGCCTGTCTTCATCGGGAGGATGAACCTCTTCCCTCACTGCAGAAGGGAAAGGGTTAGCAATTGTAGACAAAGCAGCTGCAGGAGGGTCATTCTCAGAGAATTTTTTCTTACTTTCATCGGAATCCTTATCACCGATGCTAGGCAACTAAAAAAAAAAACACAGTGAAGAAAACATTAATCACAAACTTATAATAATAGATTAACTTTTTAGAAATTTGTTTATGGAATAAACAAAAATACAATAAAAAAATAAACAACCTTTTAGAATAATTATGGAATAAACACCCATCATGGTTTTTAAATATAGTGAAAATTACCTGAAGTGGCCTAGGCAGAAAGGAGGATTGATGAGGAGGGCTAGGGCTCCTGGCTGGAGCCAAAGGAGGTCCTTCTGGCTCAGACTCTGACTCGGAGGACATTGGCTCCAGCACTCCTGTCAGCGGGTTGATAAGATATTGGACAGACTTCCCTCCAGCTGTACTGCTACCACTTCCTCCAGGCTCACTGCTACTTGATCCAGTTACATCCTACAATTATCAACAGTATTTTCAATACAATTAAAAAAAGAATTTTTTAAGAGGTAAGAATATCTTTTAAGATTTAAACATTAAAAAAAGTAATGCTTCACAAAATTTAATAAACTTTTAAATAAGAAATATTGGATAAAAATTAATATTAATATTCATTTTAATTAATATATTAAATTAAGCTGTATTGATAAATTTACCTGCTCCTGAAGAGGTGGTTGAACAGGTTGCGATGGCTGGGGGGGAGGTCTTGGTCGTGGAGGTGACTGTGCAGGCCGTTGATAAGGAGGAGGAGGAGGAGGAGGAGGGGGAGCTCCTCTTCCTGAATATACTGGCCGCGACAGGCTTACAGCCCTGTTCCCACAACCTCCCTGCATACAAAAAAAATATAACATCTAAACCATGCAAGTTACCAGCAAAACACCAACAAAAACATGTTACAGAGATAAGAACCAATGAGTAAAACATTTTTTTTTTCCGTTTTATCTGAAAAGATAAGATTATTTTCTCAGACCTCCAGGTTGATACCAAACCTGTTCTTGTTCTTTAATTTTTAAATGCATGGAATCAGCATGTGTAGTATGTAGAATTTATTGTTGTGTTAAGTAAGTTGACAAAACGATTAATTAACAGAATGAGTACAATTATGAATAAATACTTTTAATCCTTAAAATTATATTGCAAAGTTTTAACATACAAAATATAACAAAATATTATATTATTGAAATAAATATGTACAGAGATTAACAAAAAAAAAAAAATGTTTTTTCCAACATACTTGGTCTGTCTGGAGCAAGTTGACCAACAATGGACTTGCCTGGGGCACTTCTGGTCTCACTTCAGGATAAGGTGGTGGTGGGTAGTGGGTTGTGACACCAGGGTTAGCACAAACCTGCAATTTGTTGCTCAAATTATGATACATAATTAAAGAAGTATATTCATCGTCAACTATAGACTATACAAATTTATTTAAAAAATTAATTGTGTGATTAATAAGATCCTTTTTTTTTTATATTATTATATTTGATCAAGGAAGAACAAAATAAATTCAGTGTTTCCAATGTGATAAGAAAAGTGTATGCTAATGTATAGACAATTTGCCCCTACTCACTTAAAAGCTACAGTAAAATTAACTGTTTGACCGCAACAAATTTTGGACTTCTCCTGGGCCAAAATTTATTTTTAATAACCGTTAATAATTAGTACCCAAACAAAAATATAAATACAGCTGAACCTCAGTATATCAACAAACTTCCCTATATCGAAAATCTATGTATATCAAACAAAAAAAAAGTCATATTTAAAAATATATAAGATGTACTTGTCATCAAAAAGAGCCCTTTTTCTACATTCATAAGAATGGGTAATAATTAAATATGCAAAAAAAACCACTGTTTCACAAAGCAATGGAAATTCAGGGAAAACCTGGTTAAAGAAGAAGCAATTAACGGTAATTGGTCCCATAATGGGGTACCGACCTGTCCGAGTGAGATTCTCTGTATCTCTTTCCTAACATAGAGTGAAATTTTCATTTTAAATTCAGTTAAACTTGTATTTCTTGTTGTGAGCATGGCTCCTAAATGAAAATCATTAAGTGTGAAAGAAAATTCGACTTAATCAGACATAAAAAGTGAGATGAAAAATAAAGATGTGGCAAAAAAATATGAAATCATAACAAGTAAGGAATCATCAATTTTAAAAATCCATTATTCAATTAATAAAAGTTTTGGAGAAGATTTGAAATGATTTAAATACTTTAAGTTCATTAAAACTGATGAAGCAGTATTTAAATGGGTGAAAATGATATGAGATAAGAACATACCGGTGTGTTTGCCCAATAAAACTTTTGACTTTCAAAAATAATAAATTTTTTGGAGGAAAAATGGTAAGGAACGAATCACGGTTGTCTTTAGTGCGAATAAGAAAGATAAGTAAAAATTTAATCTTATTATAATAGGAAAAAGTAAACAGCTGTGTTGTTTCAAATGCATGAAATCACTTGAGGTTGAGTACAATTTTAACAAAAAATTGTGAATGACTGGAACATTTTTCGAGAAACTTAAATAAACAGATGTTCAACCAAAAAACAAAAGGGGCTTCTGTTTGTAGACAATTCTATTCTAGTTCTGTTGAAAAAAAATTGACTAATGTTAATTAAGCTTGTTTTTTTCCCACTAAATACGACTGCTAAATTACAACCCTTGCTTGGACCTAGGCGTTTTTTAGTCCAAAAGGAAATTTTTACAAATCTGAATAAAAGCGAACACTTCTTCGAAACGGCTTAGGTGATGAATTAAACTAGTTTGCGTGAAAATAAAAATATATAAATTTTTATGTATGTATATATATTTTGAATATGCCATTATTATTATTACATACACATTATATACGTTAAAAAAATCACATATGTTATTTATACAATTTTTCAAATAAATGTTTTTGATCCTTCAGTTTTTTTTTTAACCCTAAAAAATTGCCTTTGATACTTCTTTAACCCTAAAAAATAACTGTAATTAGTTTTAGTAATACAAGGATAAAAAAATGTGCTCTTTCTATATAAGGAACCTTCATATTTAATATATTGAGGTTCGACTGTAATTATGGGATCAGGACTCAAACCCAAGACTTATATTTATTTGGGGCTAATAATTATTAATAATAGTGGAATCTATACCAAAAATTGACATTTTTAATTGGAGATTTTGTTAGAAAACATATGGTATAAATACTCATCAATAAATTCTGTAGAAAAATAAACTATACCAAGTCTCTGTGCCAGGCAAGCATATATTTTCAGATTTTTACTAACAGAACTTTTTATGATGCAGATAGGTTTTTTTGGGGGGGGGTTAAGAATATATTTTCCTAATTTAGAAAATTATAAACACTTTTTTGCCAAATTAATTTTTATGATATTATTGGGTTTTTTTTTTATTATGAAACCTCTTTTTAATGCTTACATACTATATTTTTATACATAAACAATGGCGATATTTTCTTCAATAAAACCTATTCAGCAATAACAATCTCTCAAGAGTTAATAAATATAGAAAATAAACTGAATAGTATTGGGAAATAATAATAAACTGGGTCTACAACTGAAGTATCAGCCACTATCTGGTGATACACAGGGTGCTGCAAAAAAATGTTACCACACTGCATTAGCTGAATTTATTTCTCTTGCAAATGTGATGGTTGAGAAATCGTCGAATCCAGAATAAGTTTTGAAGAAAGAAATTTTGTTAAAAAAAACAAAAACATGTTATAAGTGCAAAGACGGCAGATAATTGCAGCATTAAATTTAAATGTGGCTTCAACGCTCCAAATTAATTGTCCTTGAAACTCCTAGTCTTCTACTGGTAAGTTGAAAAGTTGTGTACTGACATTAACACACCACACTCTCAATGAAAATGATCCAGAAAGGAGAATTGAGTTTTGTGATTGCTTTTTCGCATAGTGTAAAGAAAACCAGGAGTTTCAAAGACAATTAATTTTAAATCAAAATTTTAGAAAAAAAGATAAATATAATGGGTAATTAGAAGCGTTTCTACACCCTCCTTGTTAGTTGACAACAGAGCAAGTTAATTCAACCAACTACTGGCTGTAAACTAACCTGACTACCTCCTTATAACCTCACAAGCTTACTCAGTCTCAGATGGTAAGGGTGTATAGATCTACCAAGCAACAGTGAAAAAAAATAATGTAATTTTACATGAAAGTGCGTAGAGATTAACAGGGCAGAAAATACATAATATATATATATATATATATATATATACACTTATATATATATATATATATTGTGAGTTCATTGATGAAAGAAAGTTGTTAGAGTTTCATCAAATTTATTAATGAACATTTCGACTATATATGCCAGTACCAGGTCCTGCTAAGAAAAGAATATAGGTGTTAAACGCGATTGGTAATAATTAATAAAAAAAAGATAGTTACAAAAGAATAAAAACAAAATGAAGTAGATAAAAGTAAGCTGATATTAATTAATATCAGTTCATTAGCTACACAAGCTTGTGACATCTAAGGGAAAAACATTTTGACCGGTCATAGTGGGGGAAGCGGAAGGGAGGGGTGTTTCCCTGCCACAAGGTGTTTGTGGGTTACCGTTAAAAGCAACCTCAGTTTTCTCACCTATTAGGTCAGTGAACAAATTTTGTTTGTTAGTTTTTGATAACATGTTTCGTGTTGTGAAACAAAAAACTTTAACACAACACTTATACTAAATGATAAATGGACCATAATTAAATGACATGAGCAGGGTGAATGAAACAGCTGCTGTTTTGAGTGAGGTCTACAGAATAGGCCGGGCTACTGTATATGGCATAGTGAAAAATAAGGAGAAAATTGAAAAGCCTGTAAAATTCATTGTAAGTGAACCATGAAACAGATGAGCTGACGAGTCTCGAATTCCCAAAAGTAGAAGCTTTAAATGCCAGGTTTTAACAAAAAGACAGGAACACTCCAATATCAGGTGACATTTTAAAAGAAAAGCCAAACATTTTTTATAGTGTAATTACCAAGAAACAAGATTTCTATGCTAGTGATGGGTAGCTTGAAAATTAAAAAAACAAAACTATTTGGTATATTAGTTTATTCAGTTGAGTGACATGACATTATGTTAAAAATTGTTTTTTAAGTTTTACAGTCTGTGCCAACTAACATTTCTAGTCAAAGTTGTAGTATTTGTAAGTTATGGTTATTATGTTTTCGTAATAAAGATGTATTAATAAAACAAATTTAGCTTTGCATTATTTTGACCTTAATTCTTTATTTTGCTTTGTTTAAATGGGACCCTCAGAAGTCTGGAATATTTGATAATCTGACAACTTGTCGGATTATCAAGATTGGATTATATAACCAATAATGTTTAACACCTACATTCTTTTATAGTTATAGGGACCTAATACAGACATGTATAGTGTGTCAAAACTTTGTCGACTAATAAATTGGACGAAAACCAAACAACTCACTTTCATCTACTTAAGTTGAACTCCCAACAAATAAATACTTGTGCTCATGTGTAATATATATGTACATTTCCACTCTGCTAAGACTTCTCCAACAAACCTAACCTCACTTGGTCAATCTATACAATTTAAAAGGGAACAAAATTAAAAATAACAAAAACAGGATTATTGAGAATAAGTTGGTACTTAAGACTGACCTTGGCCTCCCTGGATACTATGGCTGACGCTTGTGCCATTGAGTTGAAAGGAAAACGTGGCGGTTGAGAGTGTGTGGAGCTAGTTGCAGGCACCAAAGGGGGGATAGAACTGGCAGCTGGTGCTACAACATTAGGAGGGGTTGAAGGCGTACTCACTCTCACAGAGATCACCTGCAACCAAATACAAACAATATATATATTATTGGATCACAAACTTTATAACATAGTCAATTCATTCCCTATTAAATCAATTTTTTTTTACCTACTACCATTTTTTAAATCAATTATAAACTATTTTTTTAATATATATAAACAAAATTAAGGATATGGAAAGTTATGAAACATCAAGAGAAGTCAGCATTTGGGCCATCACCATACTTTTTTTAAAAACTTCGAAGAAACTACTTGGTATTTAGAATTTTACTAATTTCCTTGTTTGAGAATTTATTCACACTAATCAGCACCTGTAATAAATATGTAAATAAAGTCTAATGAAAAACAAGTGAATAATAACTGTTTTTCCTCTATTGACGTAGACATTAAATCCCCTTTTGTGAAATAACCTATAGCTCTCCATGGATTTAAAGAAAGACACAGGTGCAGGTTTAATTAAAATGAATTCAGCAGGTTTTAAGTGATTGATATGCTAACACACATATCCCAGTCAGCTTTAATAGTTTTAAATGTATAATAGTAATGTCACACAGCTTTCCGTCTTTGGCTTACCTATCCTACTACAGCTTCAGTATGTTACTAGTATCCAAGTATTAAAATGAAGATAGATAAATAATTATAGGTATATTTATAAGTTATACTTATTTAAGTATTAAAATGAAGATATAAATGATTATGGATATATTTTACCTGACCATTGGGAAGCTGAACAGAAAGAATACCCAGCCTGGCCAAGACTTCACCCCCAGCTTCTGCAAGAGCTCTTAACCTTTCAGCAGCCTCAGCGCCTATAGAGAAAGTTACTCTCACAGAGTTCCATGGTTCCATTTTCCTTACTCTTAATCTTTCATCAGAGCCTAGATTAGATAACAATAAAGATATATATAATATGATATGTATATAATTAACTAGATGGGTTATGGAATTATATACTGATAACCCTCCTCATATCCTAATGGATAGCATTTTGACTTCTAACTGCCGAGATCCAGGTTTGAATCCCAGTTCCTTAAAGGTTTTTTTAAACAGGGTCAGGTTGGGGTTCACTCAAGCCTCATCAGGATAAATAACTAGCTATTTCAATTAAGAATTAAAATCCGCTTGAGAAAATAAAAAAGAAAAAAAGTCGAGGGGTAAAAGCCTAGAACAATGATATAAATTCACTAGTTGACCTAAAGATCAGTGAACTCTTTTTTTTTTTTTATATTAAACATTATTTCTTTTTAGACTAGTGTCTTAAATACATTTTAAACGGCGTAGTATTTTTGACCAATAATCCTTAATTTTATTTGTTAAATCATCTTGGCTATTGAAAATTGTTTAAAAAAAAAATGTTAATAGCTAAAATAAAAACATTTCATTCGAGATTTCCATACTTATAGAAGAATTTGTTAATAGCTAACAAAACAATATTTTCTGTAATACCTCATAAAACCTTTTATTCCATTAAGTCTTTTATGTGAATTAAATAATAATGAGGAGAAAATCAAAACTTCATATAAAAAATAAAACAACTTACATGCTGTAATTTCAGAAACCTCCTTAAGTCTCTTTTGTTACCAGACTAACAAATATTATCAGAACTCCTGTTTTATATATATCAATAATGTGTATTACTATAACCGTATTTTATTCTATAAAGCACCCACTCACACACATTTCATAAGTAGATGTGTACTTTTATATCACTTTGATTGGGACATGTGGATAATGGCGACTACACAGTTTCAAAAAGACACATTTCTTTCAAAATTTATAAAAAAAAAATCCTTGAACATAGCTAAGTAGTAAATTAAATCTTGTGCAACTATTTTTAAAATGAGGGGTTGAAGAACTCTCTAAGCCTTATAGAACCTGACAAATTCTAAAATGAAAAAGTTTACACAAGCAAAAATAAACATTTTTGTTTAAATTAAAAAAATTATTTACATCAAAACCAAACTAGATAAAAAAAAAAACTAAAAATATAATCTCATTTAAATTGCTGGAGAGAATGAGGTATTCATCCCTGAAGTATTCATAAAAATCAAAAAGGTGAGGTTTTCGCCCCTAGTTATGGGCACATTAAAAGGTGCAAAACATAACTGTAAGATATTACATAAAATAAAGTAATGAGAGCCAACAATAGAAATTGCCAATTTAATGTAATTTGAACTGATTTCAATATCTTTTTTTTTGTTAATATTTTAGCTATTCACAAACTGTTTCAATTTTTATTTTAAGCTAACTTCACTGACCAAAGTGGTTTAATGAATGAACTTAATGGTTTAAATAAAATGAAGCAGTGTAGTTTTTTCACAATCATTTAATAAATACTTGAGAAACTCATGCGGAGTACCATGATTATTTCTCAATACTGTTTCTTAACTTTTTATATTCTCAATATTTAATAATATACAACTGAGTTAATGACTGTCGCAATAAAATAATTATCACAGCTGGAAGAGCACCTGATAAAAAATTGAAAGGTCCAGTTTCTGTGATCAAATCATGGTCTGTGGAATTTTTACACCAGTGGGGTCAGAGATAACACAATTAAATAGTAATTGATGCTTACTATATAAATTCATTTTGCTTTACATAAATAATTTAACTGCATAATCAAGGTAAGGCGATAAATTAGTATTAATGACTTCCTACAGATTATCATTACTACAGCCTAGATTCGTTTTCAGTCACTTATCGCTAATAAAAAAAGACATTTTGGAATATTTTGAGTATTGAAACTAGAAAACATTTTCCTCTGCTCCCATGAAATTATATATTTTCTAAAGCCAAGTGTAAGTCAGCAATAAATCGCTAATTTAACAATTTGGGAGTAAGGTTGCTATAATATGAGTAGCTGATCAGCCTCAATTGTAGTTTTCACGCTCCCGAGCTCTGAAGAAGAATAACAATAAAAGAAATAATAGTTACCCTTGCAGACAATGCTGCGAAGCTCTTTGAGTATTGACCTAAACCTCCTAGGAAAGGCAGGATCTGAAAGGTCCCCAGTACATGTAATAACAGTCTCTGCTGGGGAGAGTGTCCGACTATAGCGGATACAACTTTCTATCGCCATAACTAATCTGAAAAAAAAATAATATATTTAATATACAAAAAGTTTTTTTTTCAAACACTCAAGGTAAAATTTATCAGTAACTTAGCCCCCCTGAATACGGAAATCAAATGGAAAATATCTGAAAAAGTAATATTATGGACAAAGAAACTTAACATTTACCTCAGCCCTGATCTAAAAACTTATAAGTCATAGATATATACAAAAAACTATTTCTAATAATATAAGGTTTAAAATATGGCATAAATCATACGAAACCAAAAAGAAATCCCAAGAAGAGAACTAATAATTTGAACACTTATATCTAATTAATACTAAATGGTAAGGGATTGAGAACAAATGTAATGCCACATGAATTGAAAAATAATTGCTTTTTTCGATAATGCATCCCTTATGGACTCTCATCTTTCAGGATTTAGGCTTCCCAACAGCTGTTAGTTTACTCCACTTTTTAGTTACGTACTTTTTAGGTGAACAATGTAACATAAAGGTTGGGCGTGTTACCCTATTACTACAACTGATTGTTAAATTATAGTATAAAAATGTCAACTAAGTCTCACTAAACTACTCGACAGGTAAGGAACTTCTCTAGGAAATGACGTATTGCCAGTTTTGATCATTTAGTTATAACTATTATTTTCGTCTAGGGACAATTACATTAATAACTTTTATACTGAACTAATTTATTACTCATAGCTGATCCCATAGGTACAGCATATGTATAATTCACCATTTAAAAAAATAATATAGCATTAATTGATTTTTTTTTAAATGTTAACTATAAGTATACCTTTTTGGATGAGAACTAGAATATTTAACTTAAGTACCTCTTATACAATAGTAAATTTAAAATAAACTATAACAAGCAGTTAAACCTACTGAAACATAATGCAACTAAATCAAAACTTCAATAAAAACAAAATAATAATATGGGTTATGCAGTTGATACTCTTCCATCATTCCAGTAGAGCACAGATCTTCAAGCAACCTTACCCCTGTGATGTCTTGATGTTCACCACATAGCAATACTGGAGAAAATCATGACCAAACAAAATTAATCCTGCCATAATTTTTATCAAAGTGGACCTAACAAGCCTCATGAGGATGCTGCTTGGAGTTAAGTGTTGCACATTTAAAGCTACAGAGCATGCTAAGGTCCAGTGATTAAAAAAGGTTTATACTTTTCCATGCACATAAATATGTGAATATTAGTAGACTGTGCTAATATATTTTATGAGTTTTTATCAACATCCTTCGATCGATTTTTCTTTGTGTCTTAATAAACGGCTTATTTAAAGAGTGAGACGAGGGAGCCCCTTGGGTGGCCTCCTAGGGGCTATGGGACACATTCTCGTTGTTATGCTCTCAACGGCAAACAGTACAACTTCCAATTCCTCAAATCAACACTGGGAATACAACAGAAATAATCACAATCTTTCTTGTACGGGGAATAAAGTGCAACAGCCCCAAACAAACAAAAATAAGATGAATTAGCTATGTTATACGTATGGATGTATGGTACCCATGGATTAACAGAGGATTACCACCGGAAACAAAGGGATGAAAAGTGTGGGCAATTTTAAAAAGAAGATGCAATGTGAGCCTCGTTTCCATTTTTGCCTTAACTTATTTAATACTTTTTTTTATTTTATTAGGAAAACTTTCTTATTTTGGGACTGAGTCTCCTAAGGATCACAATGATGTGCACAAAACAAATTCATTAAACAAAAAGAACTATTACACCATAAAGAAAAATGACAAAATAACATGTAAGAGAGGTTGTAAAGAGAAAAAAAAATTAATAAAATAAAATATTGTTTTGACTTCATTCAGTGAGTAAAATCATAGATGGGTAGATACATAAAAAACAAAAACAATATGAAGAAGTCAGTAAAATTAAAACCTTTAAATTAATACATAGAAGCTAAATACACAATAGTAAAAATCAAGGAAGATGCCAAGCAAACATCTGGATATATATGTAATTAACAATGAAATAACAATAGAAATGCAAAAAATATAACATAATGAATAAATCGTTCTCGAACTAGCAAGAGTCCGTCTTGACGGTGAGGAGGTGTTTGAATATGAGGGTTTTGAAGATTTGTAAGGAAGGAACAATCTGTTACAGTTTGATGGGCAGGAGTGTAAGGTCTGAGACAGGATCTTTTATTCTGAGAGTAGACTGAGGATTGGAACTGTAGAATATTGTATATATAAGGAGGGTGATGAGAATTGATGGTTTGGAAAAGGAATGAATTGAGGAAATACTGTGCATGGAAGAAAGAACAGCCACTCTAACTCAGGATAGAAATGGGAGATATGGGAGCACCGTGGAGTTTTAAAGACAAATCTAATGAAGCACAGATTTTACGAGGCAAGAGACTTATTTACTGTTTATGTGAAAAAAAAGAGTGTATGGTCAATAAAACACTTATATGGGCGATGGAAAAAACTCAAATAACTCTTCCAATAGAGCTTTCATACAAGACACACACTACAAGTCCAAGTAGAGGCTAAAATACAATATGCCTTTATTAAAACACAAAATCAAATGACAGGATAGCAGTAATATTTGGCATAGTAAAAGCATTTGATGATATTGACAAGACCTTACCTCTCAAAAAGCAACATTTGCTTGTATTTGAGGGTTATCGACAATTACACATAAAGTATTCCTTATGTCCTGTCTTTTCAATATCTGTGTATGAAATGTAATTTTGAAAAGAAAAGAACAAAAAGATTGTATACTTCAATGCTGCGTTATAAGCAAAACTATATTCATACTTGCCAATAATGATCAGGGCACTTATTTACCTTGGTAAGTTTGTTTGAAAATTTAAGGTTTCTGAGTCTTATTTTTTACCAATGCCTGACATGAGTAAGCCACATTAGAATTCTCAGAGAGAAGTTTATGTTAAAAATGAAAATCCTCAGAATGCTTAGTGAAACAACATGGGGAACGTCAGTTCCAGACCTACAATTAAGCAATAATCCTCTCTAAGCTGGATTAGCTATTAGTGAATATTTAACCATCTTAGCAGAAATAAATAAGAGTATAGAGAATTATGAACTCTCCCAAGGTGAAATATAGGTGTGATTACACCAGAGGTTTAGGTTTTCCAGAATGGGAAAGGCTTCATCACACTGAGATTCTGGTAGCAGAAACCTCTCTCCAAAAGCTGCTAACTCTATTAAGTCGGCTAGAACAGAGGGTACTTCACTAACAGAGAACCATGCTGGGAAGAAGCTTAAGGCATAGGAATATGCTAGCAGAACTTCCTTTAAAAATGATAATGGGGGAATCAGACCATACCTCCCTCTAAGAAGGAAGCAGGAGATGAAATACACGAGGAATTTTTTAAGTGTTAAAGTCAATGAGGTCAATAAAGTCATTCAGGCAATAATTAGCCTATAACAAAAATTGTGAGAGATAGTTAGGCTTAACATTAATAAATCAAACAAATTTAACATAGAAACTCAAAGCAAGAGCATAGCCAAGACTGCTGTTATTTTTTTATCTTCATGAACATAATAAAGTGGAAAGCTAAGTTGAGGTATCCCAAAAGTTGAAAGAGGGAAATTAGAACTTGCAACCGGTTAAAACACAAGATTTTGTATTCGCCAATTGTATCCTTACTTTGGAAGAGAGCAAAAAAGCTTGACATGCGTGGGTGGAAGCCTTAACCAAAAAGGAGAAGTGGGATGAAAACCAACCAAACAAAACTCTAAACCAGCAGCGACCCAACCCTGTGCCTTTTGATCATGAGGGACCCAATGGGTCTCGTCAGCTCCCAGATCTATTTATCTCGCCTCCTTCTTTAATAAGCAGTGTTTGCCAAGATTCAAGAAGACTTAGACTATTATAAGTTGAACCATCATATCACCCGACAATCAATATCACCATTTAACTATTTCATCACTTTTGTCATCTCTTTCTCCAGCCCCACATGTCAACCCTCTAGTATCCTCCCTTATTTCCCCTCAGTTTGACTATGGCTGTAAGGTATATGGTTGTTTATCAGTGGGACTCGGGGACAAGTTGAAGCAAAAATCAAGAAATGCTTCGTTTGATTTGTGTTTATGGCTCTTCCCCTCCTTCCATGGGCAATATTTCCTTGGTTCATATATTTTTCAAACCATTAGTTTTTATCAACTTCATTACATACACATCATAATACAGTTCCAATCTTTAGTCTACTCCATGAAAACAAGATCATGTCTCTTTAACCTTTACTTCTTACTAAAAAAGTGCTGTATTCAACCATTCCTGCTCTGGAGATAGAAGCGTTCACAAGAAAGCAAGCCCCAATATCAAACAGGGACTCCTGATCGAATCCCAAAACTGTGGCTATATCCCAACTATGGGAGAAGACAACTCCGGCTTATGCTGAAAGATCCTGGTCAGGATATGACTGCAAGTAAACACTAACTAAATTAACCATTTACAGTAATAAAACAAGGCGATCTTCTAGACACAGAAGACGTTCTGGAAAAGGGGGTACCATATGAGGCAGTCTTGCTCTTGCAAGAACAAAGTTAAGGGTGATATTCTTGACACAGGATTCAGTGCAGAAGCAAGATTGCCTAACATGGTCCCACTTTTCCCACACCATCTTCAGTATCAACAAAATCATTCTTACCTCCGTCCTTGCAAGGGAAACCTACCAACCATTATGGAGGTGAAGAGCTCTTGCTTGAGGTCATTGGTGTAGGCCTCAAAATAACTTAATCTTCATTACTTAAAATTAGAAATATACTGAAGAAAAGGAGCAGCTGCATCCGTAACATCCACAAGAAAACTTAAGTTCTCAAGTTTCCCAATTACAAACAGATAACATAAAAAAGAGGATTTTATCAAGCAAAAAATGATATTACAGGAGATAACAACAATAACAAATAAAGAACAAAGAGCACCTTCCTATATCTGTTAACTAAAATAAGAATATACAAAACTCTTATCCAGCCGTTCAGAGGGAGCAACCCAGAATAACATAAAAGAGGCACATAGGGTAGGAAAAGTATGACAGTAGGTGAAGGCATGGATGCTTGACAAGCTAGTGACTGGGATGAATGGCTTCAATTTGTGGTAGCCCGTTGCTACAGTGGGAGATATAGGAATTAATAATATAATTAAAATATCCAGCCAGTTTTTATGTGACACTAAATCCTGGGCACTAACAAAGACCAATAATGAACTGACTCTCTTGAGAAGATCCTGTGAAGAATCTAAGGTATCTAATAGCATTGCATAGAGGCAGCTAAAGATCTGTAACACACAGCTCTTTACAACATCAATGTTGTCAAACATCCCTTACTTGGATATTAAAAACTTACCAAACTATTTTATTTGAAACTGAATTAAAATAAATAAATAGAATTTAAACCAGAGGGATTACACAGCACAATTAATAATTATTAATATATTTCTCATACAGGTTAAACATAAAGCTGTTAAAATGCTAATTACAAAGTTAAAAGAAATTTTAAGAAACAAAAAAATTACAACATTTAGTTAACTTTGAAAAAATACCCGAATTTATGATATTTTCTAGCCATGGCCATTATGTGAGACCTACTAGCCCTATGCTGGTGCTGGTACATGCTAGTCAAATTAGAAGGGATCTGAATGGAAATGAAAAGATCCCGAGTTTGAATCTTGGCCCTGTCTAATCCTAAAACTATTTGAGTAAATTAGTTAAATAAAAATTTTAATATAAAAAAATACAAGGTAACGATACCACAGGTATGGCAGTATCTAGTAAAAACTATGTTTATTTTATAAAATTAAGGATTTTGTTGTGGTCAAGGGTAGCAATTACTGACCCTTAAAAAGCCTAATAGACAAAAGTTCGTAAAGATAGCTGTTGAAAAAAAAATTAATCTTAAAAACATAGACGTTTTGCCATCTATGGCTTCCTTAATACCTAAGAAAGAGAAATTTATTGAATAGTAAAAATAAATCCTTATGTGATTAAAATTATAATTTAACAGGTTGAAAAAATTCCACTTAATTTTTTTTTTTACTCAATATGTAAGTTGTTTAAACATATTTGTTCCTATTTATCCTGTTCCTCAAAATTGCAAACCCATTTCTGATTTTTGTTTTGTATTTTAAAACTGAAATTATATGTTTTTTATATTTATGGATATTATTAGGAATTTATTAACCTATAATTTGATTGTTAATTTATTAAATGAAATATTCTAGATCAATGTTAGGAAATATTCTGTAATTACTATACCACTGTACTGTGCTACACCCTAACCGCATAAAACAATGTGTTCTCATATTTTTGTTTTATTTTTCTTATTGTTTATTGAGATTTGCCATTTATGTGGAAACCCTCTTCATATCCAAGATTTTATTTAACTGGCCCTACAAACAACCAATGTGTGGAGCCATCATTGAATGTAACAAAAATCTCATATCAATTGTATAATTTTTACAACCATTACATACAGCCTTAGCAACATATTACCTTAGCATCGTTTTTTATTCAGATAATGAGCAATCAGGACAATTAAAGTGATGCAAAATTCATTGATTAACTGCTTAACAAATTAGGCATGTGTATTAGCACCTATCATCATGGCTAAGTCTTACGACATTTACTTCGTTATAAATGTTTGTTAGTGAAACTCATCTTAGTGCAAGCATAGAAATGTCGGCTGGTTAATAATTTCGTAAATTGAATTAATATTAAGAATTCATATAAAAACTTTAAATTAAAGGTATGTATTGGGTTTTTCCACCATAAATACTTCAATGTTTCAAGAAATTTATGCATCATCAAAACTTCGCATTTATAGTACTAATTTGATCAACTAACAAATTATTAACATTTCTTATTTAGTCTCTTACTCGCACTAAAGCAATTCATAATGAGTTAGATGATGGATGCGAGATAAAAATACAATTTTATTTTTAGATGCAAATAAATGTTTTTACTAATCTATAAAGCAGCACTTAAAAATAAAATTATTCTGCATGATTTAATCATGACTAAGTGATTTTAGTACAAATTATAATAATATGTGTTATGGGGAAATATCTTATAATTCATTAACTGTAAATCAAGGCTGGTAGAAACATTTGAAATAGCGCACATAAATAAAATAAAAAAATTTCTCTACTGTGTAATAAATTTAAAAAAATATAAAATTTTATTACTACCTCACAGCAATATTCATAGTAATAAAATGTATTATCTAATATTGATAAAAAAAAATGTTTATGATGAATTTAAACAAATATAATATCGAGAAAAATAAATTAAGAAAAAATTTCACTATTTAGTAATCCTGATATGCAAGTAAAATGTATGACAACAAATTAAAAATTATAAATTTCTCTTGTGTATGCATTTCTTTAATTTCAGTAACCTCTTAATTTGTTACTGTAACCTGTCTCTTTTTCATTCTCAGATTACAGTAATTGAATCATGAAACCTTTATATAACTATCCCATGATTATAAGAAAATAAATAGATATTATAAAATTCTCCAAGATACCAATATTGTTGGTGATACATTGCCCTTAATTTGAAAATACTTTACAAACATTTAACCGTGTTTGAACTTAATTACACTGAATAGTTTTAGATTTAATTTCATAAAAGGTAAAATTGGAATTTTTCAAAATGTTTTAGAGTGGACAAAAGAGTAATTAATATAAAGTTTTTTCCATTATTATGAATTAAATGAAATTTAGGGTTAGTGAGCAATAAACAAATTATTAATTTATCGTCTAATAAAACAAAGTTAGTAAACAATAAAAATTTATTAATTATAAAGAACTCACTCTGAAAAGAACCTCATTCAATACAGTGGTAAACTTTTATCTGAAAACTGAGCTTGATAAAGAATTATCCGCCTTGGATGTACTCCTCTCTATACACAACACATGCTTTTAATTCCGTAAGGCTTTGTCTGATATTCAAAGACCACTTGGCTATGAGCTGAGCACACACAATTACTTGGTGAGAATAAAAATTGAGGGAGGGGTAAACCTTCTAATGAAATAAAACTAAGTATCATAAAATAAAATATAAATATCCATTGAAAGCCTGCTTCTTTGCAGCAATTAGCCAGAAAATAGAATATAAGATGGTGCTCAATTAATAAATGGCAAAACTGGTAAGAAGCGACTGGTTGCACTAGATTAGTGAGTTTAGACCCTCCTATGCTTTAAATACTAATGCTCCATTTCAACCACTGGCTCGATTTTAAATGCAACAGTCATTGGGGTTGTAATCAATAAATTATATTAAATTAAACCCATGGCACAACACCTAACAAAAATGTAGGACTGGCCATAGGTTGACGCCTTAGTTATTGTCGGTAGGCGGCACTGAGGCACTAGCCCTTTAAGCATTATATCTCAATTTAAAATTTGCGTTACTTAACCGAATTGGCCGCTTCTTTATTCAACCAGCTACTCACTCATTTACCCTCACGAGACTCGGGTAACCCTGACCACACCCCAACCCTCAAAGAAAAAACCCTTGTGAGCATTTGATCAAACTACAGGTCTCCACAATTAGAAATCAATATACCAACAACTATTTCGGCAACACTCCAGTAAATTATATATTAATAATAAATAATATGATTTATCAAATTTCAATAACTAGCCACACTTGATCATTAAAAACTGAATATAGAGTAATATATACATACACATACATACATATATAAAGAGAGAATTTAATTGAGTTGTGTAATATAAAATAATTAAACAATGAATTATAAAATGTAAAAAGCTGCTGTAAAGCTAAACAATAAATTCATCTAAAATTGATAGTTAAAATTAATCTCAAAGAAAATATTAATTTTCAAAGAGAACAAAAATGGACAGGTGTCCATTACAGGCAGCGCTTCATTGTCCTAAATGGCAAAAACGTTTAACACAAGTGAATGTTACACTCTTACCGATTTCCGGTTTACTAATATCAATAAATGGAGAAAGAGACAATGCTGTTTTATTGTTTTAATTAGATAATATAAGGTATTGTAGGTCATGCGACATTTTTGTTTCAATTTATAACCGGCCATCCAATCCTAAACTTAATTATTTAAATTAAATCTCATTTTTTATTTAAATATTAATTCATATAGTTATCCAGAAAACTTAAATAATAATATCAACTGTAGTGCAAACCAGCAGAACATTAGCTTTATGTTATCGAAGGAGGAATCTCATTTCTTATCAGGGATGAGACAAGAAGACCATTTGTTACCTGCTCAGGATCCAGCCATAAAATTAATGGAGAAAGCCAACACCTCACATTTGGGCACAAAATGATTTTTTATACATGTTTTCTATGGCTCGTTAATAAGACAACTTATTAACAAAACATAATCTTAATTTTATTTGACGCCTTAACATACTCGTTGGCCTGCTTAGTAATTAGTCAATTGAATGAACATTAACTGATAGCGGTTAGACAAAAATACCAATTTTGTACACTGTTCAAGTGGGGGGGGGGGGGAAAGCAGAAGTAAAGCAGATTAAGGAGAGGCGTAGATTAAAAGGATATGTACTACGGTCAGCAATTGCTCGATCCCATTAATCAACATTAGCGAGGAAACCACTTACATGGAAATCATATTAAAAAATAGTTTGTTGTTCCTCACAATCTCAGACAACCTGTCACGGATAAGGATAAGGTTATCTATTATTTTCACATTAAATGTATCTATATAAACATACAAATAATTGTTTAATATAGTTAAAAATAAATTTATTTTTAAGAATTTTTATTTAAGAAAATTGATAACTTTAATTGAAAAAATCTACAGTAACCTCTTTGAATTATAGGTTATGTACTTGCAGGTCCTTAAATAATTTTAATTCACAAAGTGAAGATTTTTGGAACCCCGAAGTCACTCAAATTAAAAGAAGGCTTATCAAAATTATGGCATCACTTAGTTTGGTTTGTTGAGATTTAAGACTATATCCTAAATCCCTTATGGCAGATAGAGTGAGGTTGTGCTACATGACACATAAAAATCTGCTTAGAAAATATTCTATAAAAAGCTATTACTTTAAAACTGATTCATAAAAGAGAATTTAAATGAATAAAGTAACAATGTCTAATAATAAATGCATTAATATTGATTAAATATACATAAATATTACTACAATATGATAGTAATAGCATTACAATACTAACAGTAATATTAAATAATTATACAATAGTTTTAGAGAGAAATAACTAGAAATATTATCTACGCAGTACGACAAAATAAAATTGACTATGAACAACTATGACAGCATCCTATAACTAAAACAACAGGCAAGAACTTGTTTACATTTTGAAAATCTGTGATATTTAAGGAAGAAATGAAAAGAATAGGCCATTAATGTGGGTCTCTTCAAATGTTAGTAATATTACAAAAATCATAAGCTATTACTACCTACGGTCTTGTATTTTTTAACCAGCAATTTGTTGAAATGTCATGAATCTTTATTATAACACTATTAGAATGAATCCAAATTAAAATTTATCTCTTTTTCATGATAAAAATAACCTTCACTTTCACTCAAACAAAAATATGTTCATTTGTAAAATAGTGGAAGAAAAAGAAAATACCACTTGGTTCAACATAAAAAGACAACAAAAAATACAACTCTAATTTAATTGCTACACTTAAAGTTGTTTATATCAATAATTAATCACTTACTGAGTTAATAAAAACTTACAGGGCATCAGCTATGATAATAGGTTCTATAATGATGAAAAATTCATATCCCTGGGAAAATAACAAATTTTAACCATCCTTGACTAAGAACACAAATAATATTGTTAAAAAATCTCAACTGCAATGACAAAGATGCAGTTTACTAGTCACACGCCCCCTCGTCTTCTAGCCTGAGGTGCCCACAGGAGAGAGCAATACCTTTAACAATTACTAAAGGCATTTTCTTGCGGGAAAAATCACATTTTTTCCAGCTTTATTCGAGACGGGAACGAAAAAGTGATAGGAAGCAGGCCCTTGATAGATGGTAACCGTCCTCCATTTTGGACCGACTCCGGGCCTCGCTAGTTATGGGAACACACTATCAGCGATCACAATGCTTAACTAATTACAACAACTTTCATTATTGCCTATACTTGCCCCATTTCAAACCGTACCGAGTGGAAATAGACTATTTGCTGAGAAAGATATAAGATTAGCCGGATTGTGGTTCTGACGCACTGGCACTTACACAGTAGTTGATAACTACTCACCGTCTCACCAAGCGCCCATTTCTTATATGGTCTTCTTCTTCCCTCTTCTCTTGCTCTGGCCCAAAAATGTCAAGTGTATCCTGAACGGGAGTCCAACTGAGGCGGCAAATAAGCAGAATTCGTGTAAAACAGTACTAAAATTGGACAATAACAGTGGAAGCCATCTTGGATCCCTTGGCTCAGCCCACACTGAGCAGTTGACATGCGCCATCGATCCCTGGCTTAGCTATAACTAAGTCCTAATGCATGAGGCACTGCGTCCGCCAAAATTTCAAAACTTTACTTTTAAGTCTAAAAAAAGTTATAAACGTAACAACCATACACAGAATTTATAAGTCTTAAAAACCCTTTCATTTATGTTATTAATGGAAGATTTAGCATCGTAAAATTTGTTAATATTAAAATTTTCTATCAGACTCTCATTTTATAAAGCCATAAAAATATTGTTGCAATTCTCCAACATCTAAATTACAAACATCCGCGACAATAAAACATTAGCTGTTAGCTTATTGTTTGTAATTGTATTTGATCCCAAAAGCGGAATAAAAAAATTCAGCTTGGCTTGACACGTCTTAAATCCGGCCGTGTTATTAGAAGTACTGGAGATTACTGTTCCAAAATTATTTTTGGTTAGACCAATACTATTTATATTTGAAAAGATAGATATAAAAATAAGAATCACCTAACAGGTTGGGCTTAACCAAGGTTATCATCCTAACAAAAATATGTTTATTATGCTGGTAGGTAGCGCTGAGGAGCTACTAGTATGATTGGTTCTAGTCTGATTCATCTCATCCTTTATTTAGCTAATTCTTTATTTAAATGACTACCCTATTTATCGGTTTATAAGGCGTACTTTTTTATCCACAAAAATCAGTTTAAAATTGAGACGCCGATGACCGGGGGTGTTGACATGTACTAAACAAACAAAAAATGTAGTGCGTCTAACACACCGAAGATTATAGCCAGAAGGCCAGTTTCATAATATTGGACCGCTCTCAGTGCTATTAACCGCAATGAGCATTCATAATCTAAGTTAAAAAAGACAGATTTTTTGTCTCCAATTCCATGAAGCAAAATTTAATAATTCTCCAAAACTTCCTTATTCTGAAATAAAGATAAGGGTTCAATAATGGCCCCGAAAAGGTTCTTGTATCATTCAAACTTTCAATCAAAAATGATAAGTACACTGAAGCGGTGGCAACTGCGGGACTATATAAAATGACACACCCATCGCCAATTAAAAAAAAATTGCTGATTGAATGAAATAATGACCAAACAGCGACAAAAAATAAAATAAAAATTAATATACTCACGGTAGCGTTTGAAACCTCCTGTTGCAGCAGATAATCCTCGCATGCTCATATGCTAATCTTGGCATTCATCTTTGCTGTGTCAACCTCTTTATCACGAATAATTAGAAGTTCCCCTCTTCTCAGCCCAAAAAATACCCACCTACATTTCCATATTTTAATAAAGACTTAAAGCGTCAGTTAAGAGAGGGGGACATTAGTGTACGAAATAGCCGCAGGTAGGGGAACCCTCCACCACTGGCCTGCCTATATAAGCAGCCCGATTTGGGGCATTCGACAACAAGCTGAAGGTGAGCCTCATCACCTAGTGAGTGTATGTGTATTGGACTTATTAACAACAATCTGAAAGTATTATATTTTATGCACTCCTCAAATGCTTCTGTGAATGCAGCACGAGGAGACAGCTGTAATTCCAAATTTATTTTTGTCATTGTATATATATTATCAATAAAGAGGTTTTGAAAGAAAAAGAAAAAAAAAAATCGACAGACTTAGCACCCGGCATCTAGAACACTGCTATCTCTCTCTCTCTCTCTATCTGCACTGACGTTTGCTGCTTTACTCGAACCATGGATTTCTAATTCAACTACCTCTGCATCTCTCTTTCCTAACCTCGCTTAGTCCGGCGTTGTCAGACCCCACACCTTCCTAGTGGGATTCTCTGCTTTCGTCTCACTAAAATTAGCACCTCCTTGGGAGAGACCTCTCCTTCGCGGACGACGGTTGCCATGGCCCAACAAACTTTACCTAGTAGCGTCTCTCATGGCGACCCAGTCTGCCTCTCTCCGGTTCACACTCGCCTTTGGGATCCGGACGTTTTCACCTACCCTTAGTTACCGAGTGTGAATTCGTGGTCTTCCAAGACCACATAAACTACCTATAAAACCTACCCTGTTCTTTTTCTCCTGAGCATAGTGCTTTGTCGGGGCACACCTTCTAAATACGAGTAAAGCTGTCCGCCGGCTAGGCCGCCAGCAAAGGTCAAAGACCACAAGTCCACCCATTTTATCTCTTTCTTGGCACTCGCCGGACAACGGTTGGTGTTGTAGTGACCCAAGCCAGCGGCGAGCGTCCTTTCCCCACCTTGGGGACATCCACAACGACCCAACAATCTATCTCGACAACTGAGGATGACTTGATAAGGCGCGCATTGAACAGGGGGGGGGGTTATTTGCAGCAATGAAGCGTTTTAGCATAACCGCTGCCGTATTTTGATGTAGCACCTTCCACCGAACAAATTTCTTCGTCTGTTACCTTCCCAATCAATTCTATTTCACAGTAGCGATTTAAAGTACCACGAACCTCATTTTTTTCTGCGGACATTCTCATTGCAAATAAAACGTAAATAATTACAGTGCGGAAAATGCAGAATCGGTGCAAAAAATATCTTTGTTTAGACAGTTTTATTGTCTCCAAAATAGGATGTTCTAAAGTTTATGGGCTGTTAAACACGATTCTAAAGTCAAATTTCATGTAAAAAATTTTATAACTGAAAATCTTTGATTAGATTCCGTTCATGTTTAAAATTCCAATAACGTGACTTAATAGTTGTGTTCAGTTCCCTCTTAAACTCCAACAAACACAACCAACGTAGCATTCGTGCATGAGACATTTCCTATTAGAAAAATTACATATTAAAAATTCCTAATTAACAGTGGCAAGTGGGGGAATTTGCCAGTGTGGGTCAAGAGTTTCTTAGATTTCCATTAATTTTACTTTAGTCCATTTACATTTTAATTTGCTAGAAAATATATTAGGTTAGCAACGTTTACAGCAGGATGTGTCGACTATCACTCTTCACATTTTGTTTACACCAAAGCAAATTCCTGCAGGTTTTTCTCGCTTAGCAGATATTTGCTTCACCACAAGTGGCAGTGCTCTCTTTCATTAATGGCAATGGTCTCTTGAGCAAATTAATATCTTTTATCGAATATAGTAAATATGAATAAAGTAATAGAAAAAGTCTTGACATTGCGGGACTTATGGGGGGTGGGATTGAACTTACGGTCCATCCAACAAGACAATGCACAACGGAAATTAAATTGAATCCAAGCGAAGCTGGTAACTTGGTAACATTCACGAAAATTAACACATTGAACGTTTCACGGTTAAAAAACTAAATAAATAATTGAGAAACTGAAGAAATTTTCGTTGTTATACCTTGTGGTTGGTGGTTGTTTTTATATAGTCGTAAAATTTCATCAACGTCTTTTTCATTCAATCAATCGTTTTTAACTACGCTTCTTCTCCAGTGGCAATGTCAAATTCAAGTGAGAAAACTGCCTACAAACGTTAACGTTGGGTGAACTGAGCAAGTGCGAAAGCGGTAAGACCTATTCATTTTTAAACCCTGACAGTACATTAAAAAGGCCGGGGAGTCCTATTCCTTTTTTATAGTATAGGATTTTTGCAAGGTATTTTTTCCCTTTCTGGGAGAGAAGATTACGCAGTCGGAAGACCCGGCGTTCACACTGATGTTTAACCTACCCAGTCTGTCACTGATTACGATAGAAACTGACTCACCTAGTGTAAAACCTCTTTGGGCATTCATATTTCTGCTGTAAACCACAATGTCGTCGGCGATTACCTCAGCTTTCTTGTAGTTTGTCAAAGACCAAACCGCTCCTTAAGGAACTCCACAAGTTAAAGGGAATGGGTTAGAGAGACAATCACCCAGTCGTACCCTCACCGTTCTGTCTTTCAAGAAAGAAACCAACATGGATTATAACTGCTCTGCGCATTCCCAGTCGCAAGGTTGCCGGCACAGTATCCCGTGGGACACTGAGTCGAACGCCTGCGTGCAGTCCAACGAGATCATAGCAATTGCCGTGTTCCTGATGGTACCGAAGGTGGCTTCCGTCTGTACCTTCACAAGCAGATGTTCTGTATTCAGAAGACCCCGAAAGCCTGCTTGCTCTTACGGAATGATACAATTTTTTAACCAGAACTCCTTCACGTAGTTCACTATTGTCTTTTCGAGAATCTTCCTCATGTGAGGGAGGAGACTGATCAGGTGATAGTGGGTTGGATGGTGGCCTCTCTTTGTGGGCTTCCATAGCGGGAAAAATATGGCTTGTTTCCACGCTGTCGGGAAGTATCGCATCCTGATACATGGATTGTACAGGTTAAAAAGTTTGGCAGTCCCTCTCTTGCTCCTCTTGCTGTTTCACCAAAACAGTTTGCACCCCGTCACGCCCTGGTACTAAGTTTCCTTGACACTGGCGAAGAATCACCTTGAGCTGCTGATTTGTGGAGACAAACATGTGGTTCAGTCCTGTCTCCACCTGCTGAGGTTCATGGTTACCTGTGATAGCGGCGTTTTCGGCGGTGTAGTGACCGGTCAGCATCGCCTGTTCTTCTGCTGTGTAAAAGGTGTCATCGCTATGAAGACGGGTGCCTGAGATCTTAAGGAGCTTCCAAAACTTACGGTGACTGCCGTGTAAGCCACGAAGCCGTTCATGGCACGTCGGCGTCTTCCAATTCCTCATCAAGCCACGAATGAGCGTTGTGAGAGAGTTTAATACTTTCTTAGCTTGACGATTCTTTGTTCTGTACCAGTTATTATTCCAATTATTGTGTAATGCAATAAGTCGAATAATATGGTCTGGTGGTGTTTGTAGCGTAGGTGGCTTCGGGCTAAACTTAGGGATGGCAGTGTCAGCTATATTGATGACAAACTCGGTCAGGAAAGCTACCTGTCGATCCGCTTCCTCTGTAGTTTGGAGGACAGGAACCGTATACAATTGGTGGTGAAGTTGTGATCGATATAGTTCCCAGTCGGCTCGACTATAGTTTTACTTCGTGGGACGCGGGATCACAACTCTATCGTCAATGGGACACCAGACTGGCAGGTGGTCAGTCGTCAATTAGTCCAGGGTCTCACAATGGTTTATCCTGTGCGACTGTTTTATAAGGAGGAGATCTAGGGTGGTGGTCTGTCTACTATTTCGTCTATGGCGAAAAGTGTAGTTCTGGGGGTGAACGACCGTAAAGGTCGCCTTTACCAATTTTCTCCCAGCTGGATTGAAGGTGGTATTATTTCACAGGGTATGTCGCGGATTTAAGTATCCGACAACCCTGGTACCAAGTTGTCACCAAGTTTATTTTCACCATCAATTGGTGGAGCTTGACATCAAATGTAGTCAGTGGCGTAGCCACAGGAGTCTATCCTCCTGTGAAGGTCGGTGTCCTGCTCCCGGTGGGTTGCTGTCGTTGTTGAACCGGTGGCGATTTTACATCTGCTTCTTCGTCTCTGCTGCGGCTTGTAGTTTTTCCTGGTAGGGACACTCTCTGTATGAGACCACGTGGGGACCACGACAGTTGGAACACTTTGCCTATTGTGCTCTTACGCGATTCATGTGCCTGTGAACAGTGGACGCAGACAATTGTTAGGCCACAATCGTTCTTTGTGTGGCCAAACTGCTGACACCTATGGCACTGAGGCATGCTCCAATGCTTGCGATAAGGCCCCACTCTAAAGAGTACATGGTTAATGAGCCTTATTTTAAAATCAAAGGTGGCCGATTGTAAATTTGGGAGTAGGTCGTAAACGTGTTGTGTAGGTACCATTGTGTCCTAGATAAGCGAGATGTAAAAGTGGATGTCCAAGAAGGTGGATCTAGACATCAAATGTAGTCAGTGGCGGAGGCACTTTCATCCATATAATGCCGTGTTATATAGCCACCAGAACTTCACCTTAGCCATGTGCGTATTATATAATTACAACACAACACAGTTTATTGTGTGGCCAAACTCTTGACATCGATGGCATTGTGACATGCCCTGTTTATTTTGATAAGGTACCACCCTAAAAAGTACATGATTGATGCACTTAATTAACTTAAGGTCCTCTACATTTGTCATCGCCACCGTTACTAGGATAGGGGAGATCTCTATTTTACCGCCATTTTCGTTTATTTCCTAGGCACCAGACATCCAGGAAACCTAGCGCTTGTGTTATTGTCTCCTTCATAATGGTGATCTATTCGTTCACATCAATCCCCATTATCAAAAATTTCTTCACTCGTTGGCGTAGGGGTTGTGGGGAGGATTCCTTTTGGTTCAGCGCCACTAACAACCTTCGGCGATCACCCTCTGTGTCTACGAACACCCTGACATGCGTTTGAAAGGGCCGAAAACTGAACGACGAAATCCTGAGTTTCGTCAACCTCGATCTGTTGGCTGTCCGAGACTCAGGAACAGTCAATACCACCGACAGTGGTTTCTTCTCCGGGTTAAAAACTTGCCCCTGATGTTTAGGAGCAGCTGGGTGTGCATTTGGGAGTAGATCGTTTCTATTCCTATGCTCTACTTTCACGGCAGTTTTCAGAAATACCACCCACGCTGCTTTCTTCTTGAAACAGACAGAGAAAGCCACGTGGTCTCATACAGAGAGTGTCCCTACCAAGAAAAACTACAAGCCGCAGCAAAGACGAAGAAGCAGATGTAAAATCGCCGCCGGTACAACAACGACAGCAGCCCACCGGGAGCAGGACACCAACCTTCACAGGAGGATAGACTCCTGTCGCTCCGCCACTGACTACATTTGATGTCAGGCCCCACCAATTGATGGTGAAAATAAACTTGGGGACACCCATTTCTCTAGCCACTATGTATAAGAGACCAAGGGGGTCTCTCCAAGAGTTCTAAGCCCTTCTTAAAGTGTGTGCTGAGACACGAGCCGACTGGGAACTATATCTATCACAACTTTACCACCAATTG
Source organism: Acanthosoma haemorrhoidale (assembly GCA_930367205.1). NCBI lineage: Eukaryota > Metazoa > Arthropoda > Insecta > Hemiptera > Acanthosomatidae > Acanthosoma > Acanthosoma haemorrhoidale. The sequence goes on along the minus strand of OV884009.1, from coordinate 105,115,538 downwards.
TATACGGATCCTGTTCTCCACAATACAGAGGAAGTGGATTGACAGGTAGCTTTCCTAACCGAGGTTATCGTCAGTCATCCCTAGGTTTAGCCCAATGAGACCTACGCTACAAAAGCCGTCAGACTACATTCTTCAACTTATTGCATAACGCAATGCTGAACAAGGAATCATCAAGCTAAGAAAGTAGTAAACTATCGCACAACGCAAATTCGTGGCTTGCTGAGGAATTGGAAGACGGTGACGTGGCACGAACGGCTTCTTGGCTTACACACCGATCACCGTAAGTTTTGGAACCTTCTTGAGACCACTAACAAGAAGGACTCAGGTGTCCGTCATCATGGCGGTGACACCCTTTAAACAGAAGTGGAGGTGCTCATAGTGATCTCCACACCATAAATCATCATGCTGATGGACACGAGAATTGTTAATGCGTAAGGCTACAGGGCTACTGTGTGGTCATCTAACAGACCGATGGCTGCGGTGGAGTTTTGGTGGCTATACAACAAGGCGTCATATAGATGAAAGTGGCTCCCCCACTCACTACATTTGATGTCAGGCTCTACCGCTAAACGGTGAAGATAAACCTGGAGACACCCATTTATCTGACCGCCATGTATAAGAGACTGAGGGCGTCTTTCCAAGAGTTCTCAGCCCTTCTTAAAGACTGTGCTAAGAAAAACAACCACTGGGCTCTCGGAGACTTGAATTCGCGGTATCCCCTGTGGAATAATCCGGTTCACGTTCACCCTTGGGGGTTGGCTTTCACCTAACCTAAAACGGCGAGTGTGAGCTCGTGGCACTTCAAGACCACGTAAAATCCCCAAATCCTAACCTATACCTACCTCTTCGGCTGGACGGACAGTCTATCTCGGGGCACATGCGCCTATCAAAAGAAAATGGTATAGATATTATCATATAATATGATATATCAAAGATATTACCAGTCACTAAGCCGTTGTCTAGATGTCACAAGGAAAGTGTTGAGGTCCCTGGTGGTGGAGAGAGAGTAATGGTAGCAGAGCTTGGTGTTACCCTACCAGGGCTTTCCTAGACTTGTACAATCATTATTCTTAAATGTACACCTCTCTCGTCCGACAGCTTGGAGTCAAAGTATCTCCTTTCATTGGATCCGTCACTAGGCTGGCTGGATTCGTAGTCCCGAAGAATCATCTAAAACCAATCTCAATCTCGTCTTCGTGGATCGGATCACTGCCTTTCTTCCTAGCAGGAATTCGCCTACATGCCTCACCGAGGCTCCCTAGGCCTCATTTCGACATTGCTAGCTCAGTGGATATGTTGATTGGCGGTGATCTATATAATAAGATTTATATGTGGTACTTCTAGGAACATTTTTGACCTTGACATTCGAGGTTTGCTCAAAAAGTAACAAGAATTTTTGTTTATCTTAAAATGTTTTTATTTATTCATCGATAGATGAACAAAAAAAATTTTTGTCCCCTTCAAAGTAATCCCCTCAGATATAATACACTTGTGCTAGCGTTTTTTCCAATCTTCGAACTACTTTTCAAACTCACTTTTCGACATAGTTCTTAGCTCCTTCAGCGATTCTTCTTTTATCTCATCAATGGTGTCAAAACGTCGTCCGGTGAATGCGGTGGCCGATGTAACACAACTGTTAAGGCCAGATAAAGTTTTTGTTTTGTTGGAAAAGTGAAGTAAATTGAATTAATTTTTTTATCTTTATTTAAAAAATTAATTTGTTTGTTAGAGTTAATTATTTATTATTTTCGTTACTGACGTAAAAAACTGTAAATAAAAATCGTAATTTTTTTTTGATTGTTCATGTAAAATATGATTGTGTAATTTCTGTTCATAAGATTAAATTGTAATCTAAGTTAAATACCTAAAGGAAAATTCCATACCTAGGACAGTGGCACTTTGGACTTTTGGTAGGGGAACTTGTGGGCCCAAGCCCATTTACGTCAGTGTTGAGGTAACGTCTGAAGGGTTAAGGTGTACCGATCTCAGACTTAATTGGCCATTTGGCCAAAATCATACCTATATGATATTCAACGTTCCCCTTGGAGCTTGGAATCGCCGCCCTGCGGTTGGATTTTTTTTTGAGCCTCAACCTGACCACGACAGCTCTACGTTTTGTTTGCAGCCCGCACCCGCGAGAGCGCTTGAACTGCAACTTGCCGCTGCGTGAATATACACTTATTTCATATATACACTAAGAGTGACGAGAATTTGGTTAATTCCTTTAATTATTAAGGATAAAAGACATTTTTTATTTTGAAACCAGTCTGTCTTACATTGGCAAATTTTATTATTATTAACCAGGCCTGGGTATTTTATTTTGCTCCTCATTTTTTTTTATAATATTCTGTTTAATTTTAGAATAAATGTATTGTGAATTGGCATCAACTCTTATTTTCATTAATTTACAGTCCACTAGTTCATGCTAATGAACCAACCTGTTTTGAATTACCACTTGGAAGTATATAATGCTCCACGGGTAGTTCAGCGTAAACATAATTGATCCTCCGGGCCCACATCACAATACATTCTAGCATTTATTTATTTATTCTTTGGATTAATTATTTAATTTATGTTTAATTTCATGTAATTTACACATTTCAGCAATTGTTAGGTGCCAGTTGGGAAACCTATCGTTATTTGCATTTTAATTAATTTTTTTTAATTTTTAATTTTTTTTGTTTAAACTAAAAATGGGTCCAAAAGTTGACAAACCAGACTATGAAGGAACGTGGAGTACCCTACATGACGAATTTGAGGACTTAAGGGACGATATAAAAGAAACAAAGGAATTAGGTCATGCTGTAACTGAAAATTCAGAACAACTTCCTGTTTTTAAAGCTAGACTATCACGATTAGACGCTACTTTCCAAAAGTTTAACAAAACTGTCACAGATGTGAAACGATATGCTAAATTACTAGACAAAGATTGCACTGAGTATGACAGGATAAGAAAGGAGGTTCGCAATCATTTTTATGAAGCGTTATCACTTGACCGAGAACAATCAACACTAGATCAAACGTTGAATTCATCTTCAACGGAAACCCAAAATCCCTTATTCAAACTGCCCTCTATAAATCTTCCTTCCTTTCACGGTGAGCTGACAAAGTGGACTTCATTCAAAGACACTTATGTTTCATTAATTCATGAAAATCGATCCTTATCGCCTATTCAAAAGTTTCATTACCTCAAATCGTCCTTAAAAGGCCCTGCCCTGCAATGTGTGGCATCCATTCCAATTACTGCCCCTGATTATCCACAAGCGTGGCTCAGTTTGACGAAACGGTATGACAACAAACGAATTCAAGCTAGCAATTTGCTTGCAAGAATTTTTACTTTCAAGCCATTACAACAATGTAATTTAACTTCTTTGGAACGATTTTCAGAGATTGTGCTAGAGAGTGTAACAGCATTCAAACATTTAGAAATTGAGGATTAATCTGGGTTTGTTTTGCTTACCTTTGCACTAAGACTGCTAGACCCCAAAACCCGTGAGCGGTTTAAGACTTTACAATCAGTGAAGGAGGAACTTCCTTCTTTCCAAGATCTAGTTGACCTAATTTCTCAGCAATGTGTTGCATTTCAATCTCAAGCTTTATCTACCCCAAGTGCGTTATTGGAATAGCAATAAAACTTACCCTAAAGGGGTGAAACAAATTTTTTACTCGTCAGGACAACGAATTTCTCACTCCTGTCCCTTATGTAGGGAAAAGCATGTGTTGTATCGATGCCCTAAATTCTTGGAGCTTAGTCCATATAAACGTTTTAATAAATTAAAGCCATTGAATGTATGTTCCAATTGCCTTTCTGAAAATCATAAAAATGTTGATTGCCAGTCAAATAAATTATGTCGCCACTGTAATAAAAAACACCATTCCTTATTGCACTGGGGTAACTCGGTTATACCTGCACTTCCTGTTGAGGAAGAATTTAAAAATAATTCTTTGAATCCAGTTTCGGAACATTGTCAGGTTGCAACTGATACATCTAGAAGTGCTGTTTTTTCCACTTCTCTAGATGGAAAGGTAAACGTTTTACTTGGTACTGCTTTGGCTCGAATAAAAGACAATGTAGGTAACTATCATCAAATAAGAATTGTAATTGACAGTGGAGCACAACGTTCATTTATTACGGCTTCATGTGCTAAAAAATTGAAATTGATGCCCTCTCACAACCCCCACAGACTCTGTGGATTTGCAAGCAGCCCTATTGCTGGAGGGTCTCAGCAAGTAGACTGTATCTTGGTTCCATTAAACTCTGATAATCCAAAGTTGAGAACAAATGCTGTAATTATTCAGCAAATAAGCAATAATATGCCTTCTCAGCCAATTTCTGAGCAAATTAGGAGACAATTAAGTTGTGAGGATCTATCGGACCCTTCCTTTTGGAAACCAGGTCCTATAGATTTCCTTTTAGGAGCAGATTTATTTCTGGATATTCTCAGCAATTTCAACAAAGCCTCTAGTTGTCCCAATATTTTAAATACAGTATTTGGAGGAGTAATCTTAGGATCCTTACCTGATAATAACTCACACTCACCACAAAGGGTGCTATTGACCACAGACGAGTCCCTAAATTCTATTATAGAGAAATTTTGGAAAATCGAAGAACTCGAACACACCAGTCTGGAGAATCCTGACGACGTTAAATGTGAATCCCACTTTTCGAAGACACACTCTCGCGATGAAAGTGGGCGCTATATTGTACAGTTGCCCTTCAGGGACGAACGTTCTATATATTTTAACAATTCTCGTAACGTGGCTCAAAAAAGATTTCAACGTTTGGTCCAATTATGTTTACGCTGAACTACCCGTGGAGCATTATATACTTCCAAGTGGTAATTCAAAACAGGTTGGTTCATTAGCATGAACTAGTGGACTGTAAATTAATGAAAATAAGAGTTGATGCCAATTCACAATACATTTATTCTAAAATTAAACAGAATATTATAAAAAAAAATTTCATAAAAAAAAAATGAGGAGCAAAATAAAATACCCAGGCCTGGTTAATAATAATAAAATTTGCCAATGTAAGACAGACTGGTTTCAAAATAAAAAATGTCTTTTATCCTTAATAATTAAAGGAATTAACCAAATTCTCGTCACTCTTAGTGTATATATGAAATAAGTGTATATTCACGCAGCGGCAAGTTGCAGTTCAAGCGCTCTCGCGGGTGCGGGCTGCAAACAAAACGTAGAGCTGTCGTGGTCAGGTTGAGGCTCAAAAAAGATTTCAACGTTTGGAATTTGATTTTAATAATCATCCGCTTAAACGAAAAGAATATTCAGCAGTTTTGCAAGATTATTTGGATAATGATATCATTTCACCTGCAATTGAGGGTGGGAGATATTTTCTTCCACATCGTGGTGTTTTCAAAAATAGTTCATCAACAAAGCTACGTATAGTTTTCGACGCATCGGCAAGAACTGATGGTGGGTCGTCGAATGAAAATCTTCTTAAAGGGCCCAAACTCCAACTTGAAATTCGAGATGTTTTCCTCAACTTTAGGTTACACACTTATGTAATGGCTGCTGATATAAAGCAAATGTTTTTACAGATAATCGTTCATCCTGATGACCGTTGCTATCAACAATTTCTATATCGTTTCGACCCAACAGAGTCTATACAAGCTTACCAATTAAATAGACTACCCTTTGGCCTGACCTGTTCTCCTTATTTGGCCTTACGTGTTATCAAACAATTAGTAGCTGACGAAGGCCAGGAATATCCTTTAGCGTCTGCATCCCTATCAAATGACATTTATATTGATGATGTCCTGACGGGATCAGACAACATTGATACGGCTTTACAATTGCAGCAAGAGCTCATTAATCTTTTAGGAAAAGGAGTTTTCACCTTAAGAAAATGGACCAGTAATAGTTCATTGCTACTTAACACCGTGCCACATGAGTCTTGTGAGTCTACCATATCCTTATCCGACTTTGATGATTCTTCCGTCAAATTACTGGGGATGCAGTGGAATCCTGTACAAGATTGTATATCATATAATGTGCAAGAGCTCGATCGCATAAATACTAAACGGGGAGTAATGTCTACCATAGCAAGGATGTATGACCCTCTAGGTTACCTAGCACCCGTGATTTTTAAATCTAAGTCTGTATTGCAACAACTATGGAAGCTGCGGCTAGAATGGGACTCTCCTCTACCACCTGATTTATTGCTTGAATGGGGTCGTTTCTTTAAAGAATTGTGTTTGCTCAAATCACTCAACATATCTCGGTGCTTGTTTTCAGATGCTAAAAAACGAGTAACGATTGTCGGATTCGCAGATGCATCTACTTTAGGATATGCAGCTGTTCAATATTTACGAGCTGAATATGAGGATGGGAGAGTGGAAGTTCGGTTGATTCTTGCCAAAACTAGGCTTGCTCCTTTAAAGCTTTTAACTGTTCCGCGTCTTGAACTATGTGCCGCATTATTGTTAATAAAACTACATAAGTCTTTGAAAGCATTTTTGTCACAATTGGAGGTAGAGGCCACATATTATTTTTCAGATTCGTCTACTACTCTTTCTTGGCTCAAAATCCCTACTTACAACCTCAAGACGTTTGTTGCCAATCGCGTTACGGCAATTTTGGATCAATCCTCCGTAAGGGACTGGTATCATGTACAGACAGATCATAATGCAGCCGATATAGCCTCTAGAGGATTAACACCTAGTTCTTTTCTGAAGGAAAGTAGTTCGTGGGAAGGTCCAGAATGGCTGAAAGACCAGTTCGAAACCTGGCCGATCAGTAATCATTTCAATAACGATTGTAACGCAGACCATCTGGAATTAAAGACAAATGCCGTTATTTTAAGTGCTCCACCAAGAGATCACTATGTGATGAATATCGAAAAATTTTCATCTTATGCCAAACTTTTGAGAGTATTCGCATATGTTCTAAGATTCTTTCATAATTCACGGTCAAGTACATCGAAAAGGCCAATAGGACACCCAACAGTTACTGAACTGCATCTTGCCTTGGAGAAAATTATAAAAGTGACTCAACAGTTTTTCTTTGATGTAGAATTTTCTAACCCGAGCCGCAAATCTTCCACTTTGGAGTCTCTATCACCCTTTATTGATAGCCGAGGGATTCTTAGGGTGGGCGGTCGTCTAACAAACGCTCCGCTAAAATACGAAAATAAACACCCTATTTTGCTACCTCACAAATCGCATCTTAGTGTCCTTATCATAGATCACTACCACCTAACATACCTCCATGCAGGTCCACAACTACTTCAATCAATGCTTCAACGAAAATTATGGATAATTTCAGGAAGAAAGTTGATTCGTTCTCGAATACATAAATGTTTCCGGTGCCACCGATTTAGAGTGCAGAATTACAGTCCGAAAATGGCCGATTTACCACCTTCACGCTTTGAGCAAGGAAGAGCATTTATTAATACGGGAATTGACTTGGCAGGTCCTTTTCTAATTAAGGAATCAAAACGTCGAAAGGCAAAGGTGGAAAAAGCCTATGTCTGTTTATTTGTTTGTATGAGCACAAAGGCAGTCCACCTCGAAGTAGTATCTCAGCTTTCCACTGAAATGTTTGTAGCAGCTCTAGAACGCTTTATTTCACGGAGAGGTTTACCCAACCAAATATTTTCAGACTGCGCAACTAATTTTGTTGGTGCAAGCCGACACTTAAAGGAGTTATTTACATGGTTCAACGACAAAAATACCCAAGATGCTGTGGAATACCACCTCAATAACCGAGGAATTCAATGGTCCTTTAGCCCTCCTTATGCACCACATTTTGGTGGTATCTGGGAGGCAGGGGTAAAATCCTTTAAATATCATTTTAGTCGAATTGTGAGTGGATACACATTGACGTTCGAAGAGCTGAGTACTCTTGTGGCTAAAATTGAGGCCGTCCTCAACTCTCGACCATTGTACCCCATTTCCTCCTCTCCTAGTGAATACGATGTGCTGTCACCTGGTCATTTTTTAATTGGGGCCCCCTTGTTGTCATTGCCTACACCTAACTTGACAGACGTACCAGAAAACAGATTAACGAGGTGGCAAATTGTACAACGTTGCATTCAAGACATCTGGACAAGATGGCGTTACGACTACCTAAACAGTCTACAACAACGGACGAAGTGGACTTCCTCAAAGCCAGATTTGACTGTTGGAACATTAGTTTTACTAAAAGAACCCAACGTATCAGTGCAAAATTGGCCCACCGGTCGAATAATTGAAATCTATCCTGGGAAAGGTGGGATAGTTAGGGTTGTAAAAGTTAAAACTCCAAAAGGAGAGTACACGCGGGCTGTTTCCAGATTGGCACCATTGCTACCACAAACAGGGGCCAACTAATATGGCCACAATAAATTCATGTTAACCTTTGAAATTTTCAATGAAAATTTGGTGGGCGGTATGTTAAGGCCAGATAAAGTTTTTGTTTTGTTGGAAAAGTGAAGTAAATTGAATTAATTTTTTTATCTTTATTTAAAAAATTAATTTGTTTGTTAGAGTTAATTATTTATTATTTTCGTTACTGACGTAAAAAACTGTAAATAAAAATCGTAATTTTTTTTTGATTGTTCATGTAAAATATGATTGTGTAATTTCTGTTCATTATATTTCGTAAGATTAAATTGTAATCTAAGTTAAATACCTAAAGGAAAATTCCATACCTAGGACAGTGGCACTTTGGACTTTTGGTAGGGGAACGTGTGGGCCCAAGCCCATTTACGTCAGTGTTGAGGTAACGTCTGAAGGGTTAAGGTGTACCGATCTCAGACTTAATTGGCCATTTGGCCAAAATCATACCTATATGATATTCAACGTTCCCCTTGGAGCTTGGAATCGCCGCCCTGCAGTCCACTAGTTCATGCTAATGAACCAACCTGTTTTGAATTACCACTTGGAAGTATATAATGCTCCACGGGTAGTTCAGCGTAAACAACAACAGTGTTGTTTTTTGCAAAAAAAAAAAAAAAACATACGAACAATCAGGGAAGCGTGAGGGGGAGCGTTATTGTGATGCGATTTCCACGAATTGTTTTGCCAGAATGCCTGTCGTTTTCGTCAGGTTGCTTCACGTAAACGGCGCATTACTTCCAAGCAATATACTTCATTGGTCATACGACCTTCTGGCAGGAACTCAGGATGCACTAAGCCATTGAAATCGAAAAAAAACAGTGAGAAGAACCTTCCCTTTGCTACGTTCGGCGAACGGTGGGTTTCTTTTTATTATATATGTTTATTTAGGGATACTTCTGCGCGTACCGATATACTAATCTATCCGATACACAACTGTATCGGAATACATAAAACTCTAAGTCAATATATAAAAGGATGTATCTTTTCTAAGGGTACATATATTCGTTTATCTATTTACCTGACAGCCACAAACACCACGCTGTTACGCTCTGGTTGAATAATTAAAATATTTACTTTCTAGGGATGCCATCTCACTATACAGCTACTGACAGACTTGATTCCTCAAATCTTGAGCGTGTTACATTAGCGTAAAGTTGTAAGAAATTATACCTAACTTGAATATTTAATTCACTTCCTGTTGGTCCCAATTGAATCTAAACCCAAAGTAATTTACCTTAATGAATTAACGTGGTGATCAAAATGAAAAGAATTCAACGGTCAAATAGAATTTTATAGGCATGTTTTATTAACCAAAAACAAAATATTAAAATGTTTTAACGAGGAATGACTGATTTTACTTTTAATCGAAATGATGAACAGATTACATCTATTGTACTAGCTACAAATAAAGCTTAAATATTACAGCAACCTCATAGACAAAAGAAATCGTCTGCAACCCGTCTGCAGTCAAGGGTAGATACCACCAGCAGAGACTAGCCACTTAAGTCCTGCACCTCAGAGCGACTTAGCGAGTCCTCCTCAAATCAGAGCGACTAAGCGAGTCGCACCCAATTCTCGTCCCGACGTATATATGTCCTCGTTATGGACCGTGTCAATGACTCTTCAACTGAAGGATTTTTTTTTATAGCCCTTTGTGGTCGTGTATGGGTTTTCACACCATCTTGCGAGAGGTTTATTGAGCACTTAAGACCACCCTAGCGGTCGAGGCCCATATCCCAACAGAAGGGGTCTGGCTAAACCAAAAGAGGGGTTTATGGCATGCCAACAGTCGGCCTACTACACCCCCCATGTCGGGGGCTGGTTAAACATATAACAACTTTTGATCGAACTTTCGATATGTTCTGTGATGACTGCCATTTACCACGCATCCGGTAGGCTTGGTGTAAGTTATTAGATGGGATAGGTTCAGCTTTCGTATATTCTTAACATCTATTTACTTAAATCTCCTCTTGCCAATCTTCTCATATGGTAGCAGTTAAACAACTCCTAGTTTGCCGATTTCTTCGGCAGAGGGAGCTGACTTTAATTTTTTAATATCTCTCCCCCAGAGATCTCGTGGTGGAGTAATGCATTTGACGCCTCCCTTACCATGAAAGGTATTAAAGCCATCAAGAGTGGAAACGTCAAAATGTAGTTAGAGGTACAGGTTGCTTAGGGTGGTATATTGTAGATAGCTCAAGCTATTGAGCATCATAATATGAAGTACTCAATTCCAAACCTGCTAGTGTATTTAGTAAATTTGAAGGCCCAAACTTTCTTTGAATAAATAGAGCAAGAATATGCAGGATAGTGGATATAAAAGATCGACGACGAATTGCAATAAATAAAGTCTGGACAATAAATAGATACAAGTTTCTTCTTCAATTTATCCTGCTCCCTTATTTGCAGGTAAAAGAGAATCCAAGAACACACTGAGGGTCTCTGAAACAATCTCAGCATTGTCAGTTGGTTGTTAAATGTTAATTTTGAATGTCTGGAATTAGACAGGATTATCAACCACTCTTCATTTTTCATGAAGGATTTTCCTCCTGACTAATCCCATGTTTTATTCTGATTTTTTGGCTAACTTCACAAAAGCACATATCTGTTTCTTATGTTTTTAAGTAGGTTATATGCTTCTATTTTATACATAAACAACGTTTATCACTTTACTAGTATTGATGTGAATTATTAAAAATCTTATACTTTGTTTGATATTATTTTTTTCTCCGCTTTAACAAAAATTGTGAAAATTCCTGTTTTTAGCTCGCTATCTCCAAAACTAATGACTCCACGGAAAATTGAATAGGATCATATTTACAGGAAGTTTTGTGTACTTTAATTTTGTAAAGAGCACTTTCCGTTTAAATCACTAGTTTGTGGGATATTTGAAAAAAAGAAACCTTTTAACTACCCCCCCCCCCAAGCATCAGGGACCTTTAGTATGTTGTACAGGACACTCCCTCCAACTGTACTAAATTTTAGAAATACATTTTATCTTTGTTGCTTGGACCAATAATTTATAGCAGTGTGTATCAGTATCAGTTTGGCCATTGCGTGAGTGTCAGATAGCAGGATTACTAAGAAAAGATTCTGACAGAACTATTGGCTGTTTAATCTGGGAACCTTCCCATTCTCTGTTCCAAGTACAGACTGGCTTAGGGTCCAGGCCCAAGACCTTTTTTCTTTGGTTATAATTTTTGAAAATAGTGAAATCAATAACACGACTGACTAATATTAATGTACAGGGATTCTTTTTGCAGAACACAAAAGTTTTTTATGTTTTTCAACACATTCTTGTATGTAATTAAATTTCTATAAATGTGTTACTGGTGAATAATTTACTTTATATTTGTTAAATATTAAACTGACCTGAAAAGTTAGAAAATATGTAATGTACAATATTTTATGCCACAGGAGTATAGTTTGTGATAGTGCAGAACACGTGTGTTGTGTCAACCTCTTTATTACAAATAATTAGAAATTCCCCTCTTTTTGGCTCAGAAAATATCCATCTATGTTTCCACATTTTAATAATAAAAAACCTTAAAGCGTCAGTTAAGAGAGGGGGAAACTGGTGCACGAAATATAGGGGAATAGGGGAACCCCTCCACAACTAGCCTGCCTATATAAGCAGCCCGATTCGGGGCATTTGACAGCTAAAGTGTTCCAACTGCGGCGAGGCACATCCCGCCTCGTACAGAGGCTGTGAGGAGAGGAAGAAGCTCCTAGCCAGAGTGAGACCGGCCCCCGACAGAGTGCAGCCCCAGCAGAAGAGGAGCCGCCCAGACGTGCCACTCACGAGACCTGCTCCACCGCCATCTATTAACGCCTGGCAGCACCCGCTCTTCAAGCTCTTTCAGGCCAGTGATGAAGAAATGGCTTATCCTTCGGAGTCGAGAGCTGCCCCCAGAAACTCCGAGGACTCTTCGGAAAATATTAACTGTACGTACCTAGATCCTAGGCTAAAGTTTTTGACAAACGACCAGCGCCAAGACCTTGAATGTGGACCGAAATGGGCAACTGCCTTAGTCAATTTCTGCAGCCAGGTGCTCATGACTATAATATCTGGTAAACATCAACAATGGTAGATTACCAAGTTTTAACAAGTTACTGACAAAACAACCCCACCGTATCACTAGTTGCACCACCCTTGACTTCATTGCCTCTGACCACAGGCCAGTGCTGTATGCAGTGGATGGTAAAGTGGCGACCCCCTGCCCCACGAGATACGACTACCGTCGTGCCGACTGGGATCTGTACTGGTCGCAGATTTACCATAACCTGCATACGGTGCCAGTTCTCCGCACGAAAGAGGAAGTAGATCTTCAACTATCTTTCATAACTGATGTGATCATAGACACAGCAAACACTGCGATCCCGAAGTACACTCCCATACCACCGTCTCTGCGACCACCTCCAGACCACATTCTTAAAATTATTGCCTTGCGCCATACTTGGAAGAATAGATGGTACAGGATGAGAGATCAGCAAGCCAAGGTCGTTGTGAATTCTCTCACAACGCAAATCCGGGGCTTGATGCAACTCTGGAAAACAGCCCAGTGGCATGAGAAACTTCGTAGCACTCACGGAGATCACAGAAAGTTTTGGAAGTTGTTAAAGACTACAAAAGGCAAGACAGCCACTGTCCGTCTTCACGAAGGCCACAATGTTCTGACTGCTGAGCAACAGGCAACAAAACTGGCCGACCATTACGCTAGGGATATTACGGCTAGGACGGGATACTACCACATGCCTCCTCCGGTAGATGCTGAACAGAACCACATGTTTGTATCACCGAAGCAGCTCAAGGCGATTCTTCGCCGGTGTCAGGGAAACCGAGCACCAGGGCACGACGGGATACAAACAGTGCTGCTCAAACAAATGCCGAGGAGAGGGATAGTACAACTAGCAAACTTGTACAACTCTTGCATAAGATTGCGGTACTTTCCTGACATATGGAAACAAGCCATCTTGTTTCCATCACTAAAGCCAGCCAAGAGTGGAGATCACCCAGCCCACTACCGCCCGATCAGTCTGCTACCACAAATGGGGAAAATCTTTGAGAAAATTCTTTTGAATTATCTAAAATGACATTATTTCACCAGAACAGACTGGAATTCAATCCAGTAAGAGCGCAGAGCACCCCCTTCTGAAGGTACGTACAGTCAGAGGCGAGCCCTAACTTGAATAGAAACATAGCCACGGCTATGATTTCGATTAACTGCACTCGACTCTGTGTCAAATGCTCTGCGACCGGGAATGCCCGGAACAACTCTATTCAATTTTGGCTAGCTTCCTGAAAAACAGATGATCGTTGTGGGTGCGGGTGGGTGATAGCTTCTCCGGAGCTGTGCCACTGACCTGTGGATTACCCCAAGGAGCCACTTTATACCCTGTACTATTCAAAGTGTACATATCTGAAATTGTAGGAGGCCGATATAAAAACAAAAGTTACTGCTTTCGCTGATGACATAGCGGTGTACAGTAGCAGCATGAGCGCCAAGGCTGCTCTTAGACAGGCTGAAGTAGCCTGTAACCAGATCGACGACTCCAACAATTTCAAAACGGTATACTGATGAAAGTGGTTAGACATACTTCATTCGAGCAGCAGTGAACTTCACGAGATCTTTGATTTGCCTACGGTGAATGAATTCATTCAACGTAGACATATAAAATTTTTTGACTCCCGACAGTACTTGACAAACTCTAGGCAGGAACGCTTCAGTCTTTTAGTCACCCACATTGTAAACTGAAGATGAGCCCCATCACCTAGTCCTGTACACATTGCATTGTTAATTTTCACTTCAAACAGAATCGTAATTGCAATCCTACCCTCCTTCGAATGCAGCACGAGGAGAACATTGTTAAAAAAAAAGTTATTAATAATGGGGTTTTGAAAAAAAAAAAAAAGGCATTGGACCGACTCTTTGCACCCGGCATCTTGAACACTGCTCTCTCTCTGCACTGGCGCTTGCTGCTTCACTCTAACCATGGCTTTCTTATTTAACTACCTCAGCATCTCTCTTTCCTAAACTTGCTGTTTTAGTCCGGCGGTGTCAGACCCCCCACCTTCCTAGTGGGATTCTCTGTTTTCGTCTCGTTAAAACTAGCACCTCCTTGGGAGAGACCTCTCCCTCGCGGACGACAGATGGCGTGGCCCTACAAACTTTACCTAGCAGTGTCTCCCATGGTGATCCAATATGCCGCTCTCTGGTTCACTCGCCTTAGGGATCCTGACGGTTTTCGCCTACCCTTAGATATGGAGTTTGAATTCATGGTCATTTTAAGACCAGATAAACTCCCTATAAAACCTACCCTGTTCCTCTTTTCCTGAAGATAGTGCTTTGTCAGGGCACACCTTCTAAGATCTTATGGAGTCAGATCAATAGGAATAAAGCTGCATGACAGCAAAGGGCAAAGACCACAGATCCACCCATTTTATCTCTTTCTTGGCGCTGTTAGGGTTGTAGTGACCCTAGCCCACGGCGGGCGTCCTCCCCCCTTGTGGACACATCACAGAACCTGACAACATGGTTAGAGATTAAGATTATACAGAAAACTGGGAATAGTTTATTATTCTGTTTCCCTTTTCACACTACTTCAACCTTGACAAGAAATATACCTCGCTTAACTTAAATGCCATTGAAATGATCTCTTTCATGTCCCCACTGTCTTTGACTTAATAACTTTAAGATTTCTTTTCAGATTCATCCAAATACTCTTTTGTCAACTTCTTATCTAGTAACACACCCACCCACACAATCCTTGTCATCACCTAAAATAGCACTGGCCTCGAGATCTATTATAAATTTATGTCATGGAGGGTTCTCCACACATCCTGAGCATATGTGGCTCTCTTATTATGGTCTTGTGGCGAAACTGTCGGAGAAGGAGCTCTGCTGGCTCTCCTGGGTATAATGTAATTTACATATATTGTAAGAGTGGAAATTGTATAAAGCATGAATCAATTCTCATATCCAAATTAATAATGCTGTAAAAGCAAATTGTAATTTTTCAAATAAAGATCTTATAAATCCATTGGGGAATTATCACGAGAATTCAGGAAAACTGAAAATTCAACAGTTAGTACAAAACCTATGTCTTGCAACTCCAAAATAAATAGTGAACAGGTTCATCTAGCAATTAGTTCATATTATTAATTGTGCTTTATTTAATAACAATCTGATATTTATTAGACCTTCTACAACAAGGTACTTTTAAGGAATGCACTCGCACACACATTATAAGAGGAAGCAGTATAGAAAAATAAACAAAATAACTTCATTAGGTGGTTATTTAATGGTTGTACTGGCTAAAATATAAATGTATGATTTGGGAGAAATGAGAACTCTCCTTCTTTGATACACTTTTTATTTTGAATAAACATTGCCAGGACGACAAAGTTACAGTTATAAAATGAAACAAAATGTACAGTGACAAATGATATGAAAGTGATTTTACATATGCCGAAAAATTTTCCATTAATTAAATAAATGCAAAAATCACATAACACTAATTCACTTGACCACAAATCAACAATTATTTCAATTGCTTTCTTAGTTCACATACAAAATAGCAATTAAGATTTTTTTTTTTTTAAATCACAAGAAAATAATAATACTAATTTAATCTCAAAACTGAGAGAAAAAAAATCTAATTTTATTTTGTTTCTCATAAAATGCCAGATTATTTTCTTTCCTTCTCTCAAAAACCTAACACAATAAAAAAAAACTACAGAACTAAAGTTCATAAAAAAATATTAAAAGTAAGTCTTCAACAGATTTGAGTTAAATAAAATGAGAATAAAACGACATTTATTTCAGAAGTAGGATGGAGCGCACTGAGTGAGACTAGCGCATTCTGTACATATGGTCTTCATGGAGTTCACCAAGTTCTCCTTCAAAATCAACTGAAATATTGAAGTCAAGATCACGGTTATTCCTATTGTTTGGTTTCAAGGAAAAGGTTCCAGTGATTACTTCGTTTCTTTTAGCAGTAATATAACCTGAAAATTACAAGACAAATCAATTATAAAAAATGTTGACTTCATTTAGAAAACAAAAAAATGTTAAGCCAGCTCATACTTGCATAACGGAATTTGGTTGCAAATTTTGAAAATCTGACTTAGATAAACACAGTAACATGGACAGAAAAAAAAAGCTGTTAATTTCAACAGTTCAAATAACAACTGTTTTTATAATAAACAAATTTTATACCATGATTCTGATCATAAATCTGTAGCCCTGAGATATCCTCACATGATTAGCATCAGTCATCACAACAAGATATTTCAATAACATTGGCCCATAATCGTTATAAAATTTAAAAAAAAATCAAACCTTTGGCAAATTGTAACTCCTTGTTATAGGGTGAGAGGGAGAAATGAAGGTTTAGAAACTGAAACCTATTTCTACTGACTTGCTGATGAGGTAATCTAACCTGCTTGGAAAGGATTTATCTTATCTTTTTACTGCTCCTAGCCTGACCAATGTTCAATAATTAATTACCAGCACTACAGGAATTGTAGTTGAGTTTAATCACACTGAATAACAAAATGGTAGCTTAAACCCAACAACTATACCCTTGAAGTACCATTATACTACTTTTAACCTTTGAAAACAAACTTTTTCAGAGCTTATGTTTGGCTAACCGGAATTGACCTAGAATTTTTTAATAACTAGTACTGATCCCAATATTTTTTATAACTATTAGCTGAAGAAAATTGATTTTGACAGGGCCAGGGTTCAAAATCAGGACCTGCTCCTATCTCCAGCAGAGTGAAGAGATTTGACATTGCCAGGGCTACAGCCCTTGACTGGTGACTGTTAGGTCTTGGCCATGTCAATATCTTTTTCCTTAGCCTTATAATTATATTTTTAATATACATTTCCAATAGTATTTACCTTCTAGGTAGAAGACAGTCTGCTTCCAGTGGGTGTATGGACTTTCAGGACTTGTAGTAAACCATACTCTCTTGTGACACTTGGTGAATTCTATGGTGAAGTAAGTGACTAATGCCTGAAACAATTTCAAAAGTAACATTTAAACATTTAATGAACAAAGCTAAATTCGCTCATGATGATAAATCAACCTTGAACATGGAAATTTCCCCAACCAAGTGATCGGGATTGATCCACAATAGGTTGGATTTCTGTTTAACTGAAGTAATAGTTAGAAGTACAGTCAACATATTTCCTATTTAACAGTGGTTATTAATGGTTTTAAATGAGTGCACCAGGTTAGGAATAATTGTGAATGTTGGCTACACTACTGCAACCTCCTAAACACATATTATTTTAATTTTTGTGATTCAGTGAGTTAAGTTATTTTGTTTCACTTACTTTGTTGAAAGAACATGCAATTTAATTCTTTTATAGGTGTTTTATTTATTATTAGTTATTTGTTTATTATATTAGTTGTATTTATTATGTTTTCATTAGTGTATTTTTACTACAACACATTTATTTCAGAACTACAGTAAAACAATAAAAGGTTTGCCTACTACTCATAATAACTCAATATGGCTACAATGATCATGTACAAAAAACTGGAAAATCCCGATTGATCAGCCAGGACTTCTCTGAAGGAATGAACCGAATGGACGACTTATCTCACATTGAAAAAACAATCAGCATCGTCTTAATGTTTGATCTTACCTGATGAGCTTTTTTGGGGCGAGGTGAAGTCTTCCATTGGCTTGATTGTTGCTTAGTTTCAGGATAGTATCCATAGCACCAGGATTCGTCACCTGTGATGGATGACCTTCGAAAAAAGGTTTGAGTCATTTCGGAACTCTTCCTTCAAAGCAGAGCATGCTTACAAATGACCTTGTTTTTGCTGGGCAGTTAGCAACTGAGGAACAAATTTTGCAGCCACCCTTCTCATCCCCAAATCTTCACTTAAAATTTGCTGTACTGGACACCAAATCACTCCAGATTTCTTCGCAACTTCTGTGATGGTCCGTCATATATCTTCCAGGACGATTGTGCGAATCAAAACACAACATAACAAATGTCACAAATAAATTAACACAAGTAGAACAGAACCTTCTCCAGTGACGGCACTTGGTATACTAACTGGTGAAAAGTTGCTTTACATGGTCCAACAAAAACTCCAACACATGCATTAGTTCTGTTTCTTTTGGGCACGCCCAACCTTAATCAATTTGACGTATAGGCTTGGGGAGCAGCTGACGAAAGTGATGGAATGGTATAAGGGTTAGGGGGTTATGTGGTTATATATATATGGCTCCAAAAGAGGGCTTAGTCAATGATTATCCCTTGGCTTTTAATGGTAGAACATAATGAAATAACAAGGTCATAAAGAGTTAAAACAGGAAAATCAGCAAAAGATCTGAGGAGGAAACTGTAGCCTATAACAATTGCCTGTTTTCGCAGCGTTCAACCTTAGTTTATTTAGGTATACCCAGACACTGAGCCGAATCTTGGCAAATGCAGCTTTTTATCGTTTTACTGTAGAATAAATATGCAGTAAAGAAATAATTTATCTTATGGTTTTGTCATAATTGAGGATTTAAAACAATTCATTCGAGCAAATCTGCTTAGAGATACCAACATGCCATATTAATGTTTACATTGATATTAATTTATCTTACAGAAAACAAACTTTATGTTTTTTCTTTGGGTTTTCCCCATTTCTTTGTCCTATTGGTGGTTTCTCTCAGAATTTTGATGAAAACTAAAACACCTTATAAAATGTTCCCTTTAATTAGGTTAACGGCTGCTAACTACAGTCTCACAGATAAGCTTTTTAACAGCCTGTGCCTACAATCTTTGAAACTCTGTAACTCTGCCTAACCGTTATTCTACTTATCTTCCAGTTTTCAAATCCGTACCTCTTCAGTTTCTTTTTAACTTTTAATATGCAACTCAAGTAGATAGGTTTATACCATTATTAAGAATATACACTGGCAGGATCAGGACTTATCTTAACCCTTAAACTGCGCAAAGCCACTTTAGTGAGTTGAGCCTGCGGGCCCATTGTGCGCAAAGCCAGTATAGTGACTTTGTAAGGAGCATTCTTCTGAGTAAATGGCAAACTTTCAACTGTCCCTGGTCCCGCTAGATGGCTTGCTTCTAATGTACAATGTACAATGTACGATCTGCTTTATTATCTCTGTCAGGAGCGAAGGGCGCGCACTATGAACCCCTGTCAAGACGTTGACATAAATTTCCCAAATAAATAATTGGTGTCAAACTTTATGTTCTTTGTTTGAAAACAGTACTTACACTGTTTCGTTTTTTAGTTTCTGTTTCATTGAAAGTGCTACAGCTACAGGTAGGTGCCAAGTTGTTGAAATCTGGGCAACTTCACGTTTTACTGGGAGTATTTTTTCCAAAACTAACGTCAGTCATCTATCTAGTTCAGTAAAGAAATATTTTGTATGTTGTCCTTGTATAACTAGTATGAATTAATTAACAAAATTTGTAAGATGTAACACCCTGATTTCTTATACCACTGGGGATATTTCCTTTTACCCGGATAATACGACATTCATCTGATCATGTGTATCTATTCCCCCCATATATTCTTCGTACTGAACAATAAAAGGTTATTGCATTTTTTCTTTCCTAGTTTTAATCTATATCATATTAATTGGGTGCTCAGAAAATAAAAAAAACATCTCTCTGGTCTTTCCATTATACTACGCAAAGACCATAATCTGTAAAACTTTTTTTTTGTTTTTATCCTCCTTTGAGCTGTCCTGTTGAGAAGTGGTTTTCACTTCTGATGGTATAACCTTCGTATTCAGTCTCATGGTTCATGTAGCATATGTAACATATTGAAACAAGGCTGAACTAAATTTACAGATGTATAGAAATTATCTATGTGAATTAAACACCCCTTGCCTAATTTCTTTACTACCTTTTCAGGGTACCCTTTACCTCCGATGTCTTCATCTTAGATCAAACATTGTGTTAGTCCAAAACCAAAAGGAGAATATTTCGAATCTTCTAATAAATCCACCTTAAAATTACTATTTCAAGTTAGGAATAACCATAAGTATAACAAAAAAGAAGTTGCATGTAAATAAGTTGTAAAAAAAAATAAAGGAACCAGTAATTTGCTCAAAACCTGAGGTCTGAATTTATACTTTTCTGGAAGCCACCTCACAAGTTCAAAGAATTGAATGAGAATGAACCTTCCCTCTTCCTTAGTTTTTAACGGCAAGGGATTTTTCAAGTGGTGGTGGGGGGAAGTTTTTATCTAGGCTGATAGCGATCCCAGCCACAGAGTAGGCTTTACTTGATCCCAAATGTTGCATTCACTTGGCACTGATAGGTTAAGATGTCCACTCGTCCAGGCTAGGCTAGCTAAGTAAGTAGAGCCCCCCTCCGACTATTTATTAAGGAGGTCCTGGGTTTCAAGACCTGTTATTATTTGTACACAAGCATGCATAAGTCAGAATCTTCAATTGCCAAAATTTAGCACTTTTTTTTTTAATTTAATTTTGAAGTCCTGTAATTTAATAAATTTAAACTATATATACTACTTTTATAGTATAAAATATCAAAGGTATAACAGAAACAATTAGTGACAGCCTGGTTTTAAACTTGGGATCTTCAGATTTATAAATTATTATAAGGATCAATATCCACTTGCTCCTAATGTAGCAGAAAGCGAATACACACTTCCAGGTAAAATCAATAAAACTTATTGATTGAATAAATTATTTGCTCTACTCAAAGCACTAGGAAAGTTATTTTGGATTCTTTAATTAACTTTATGTACAGACTGTCTCTATACTAATATATAATCTGTAGTATATATAATAACTACTATCCTTAAAAATTACTACCTAATGTAGCAGAAAGCGAATACACACTTCCAGGTAAAATCAATAAAACTTATTGATTGAATAAATTATTTGCTCTACTCAAAGCACTAGGAAAGTTATTTTGGATTCTTTAATTAACTTTATGTACAGACTGTCTCTATACTAATATATAATCTGTAGTATATATAATAACTACTATCCTTAAAAATTACCGGAAAATAATAGTAAATTACTAAGTCAGCAGAACACTGAAAGAGGAAGAAAGCAATAATGAAAGTGTAGGCGAGACTGATATGGATTTGTTGTTTTTTTTCGAGGCAGAAGTTTAAACATGAAAGGAACTTTTGAGAAACTTCAAAGAGTGAAGTAATGGGATTTCTATTTTTGATTGTAAGGAAAGAAAACACCATGTCAATGTGATAAGAGTTGTGGAATGCTGACAGCTCAGGCTTGGAGATCCTCAGAGCAGCTATGAGCTATAAAAGATTTTTATTTCCCTCGAGGTGTATCAGATTTGATGATCTTACGTCTAGAAATAAGGGAAGAGAATTTAATAAACTTGCACCCATATTAAATATAAAAAAAAGCTATTGTTTCACTAAATATTGCAAGAGTGATTAGATGATGTTGAGCCCGTTTAGAGGACGATGCTCATGGATACAGTATTGTAATGTTATTTTTTAAGATGTTTAACTTCAACTAAATGCGGGAAAATATGAGCGGGGCCAGTCAGACGTTGAGGAAGTGAGTGGTAACACAAGAAGATGGTTAAAATCAGTTAGTTGGGACCAGTTGTTAGGAGATGCTGGAAAGAAGAGGTAGTTATAGTTGCTTGAGAAGAGAGGTTGAGGACAGTTGGTGGAGCGTATTGTATTAGAAAGCAGTCAAGGCATACTAATGGTGAGGGAACTCATACATCATATCTCACCTTCCATTTAAAAAAATCACACGACCGTTATTATTACATGAAGGATGCATACAATACAATTTCAAGAAACTGACCAAGCAGCATATGGAATTTCAAGGTCAACTAAAGACATCATTTTATATGGAGTCCTAATTGAATCATAAAACGAATGTTAAATATTATTGTATGTTTAATTTTTAAATAGGTTTGGTTGTCAAACATCCAACCCCTGAGATTAAGAATAAATTATTAAGTCAATGTCAATTCTTCATTAGTTTATTTTAATATTTTTAAAAACTTGATCATTTAAAATTTTTATTTTCTATTGTAATAGAGATCATCATAATATTTATATTTGCCTTGAGTGATGGTGACGATATACCAGCGACAGAGATTTACGTTTGAAAGCAATGGTTCATATCAAGTCTCCAATTCTAACATTGTGGAGAGACTTGTTGCTCCAATTGAACACAGCAACAGAAACTTTACTACCGATAACTGGTATTCGAGTGTGGGTTAATATGACAAACTGCCGGAAAAAAAAAATTACTTTCCCGGGGACAATAAGGAAGAGAAGAAGGGATATAACAATTGATTTTCTGCCAAGGAAAAATCAACTGGTTGGAGTTTCAAAATTCGGATTACAAAAAAATTAAACATTAGTTTTATTTTCAACAAATGTGATTTAACTGTCATTCATGCACGATGATAGTGAAATCGACATAACACAGGGAACCCCGTAATCAAATTAAATTACAACAAAATGAAAGGGTGAGTTGACACCATTGATAAAATGTATAAAATTGAGGCCTACAACTCTGTATTGTTCTACACATTATTGTGAATATTGGCTATTAGAATTAATTCTCAAGTTATACATTCAATGGGAAAACCTGCTGAGGCTCCGAAGCTAAGGAGAATATTCCTGAAGAATGTATCCTACTAATTAATGAACAAGCATTTGATTAAAAATACCAACTTAGCCATCTGACATTTCAGAATTCTAAAAAGGCGATTCTTGGCTGAGGATGTCCAAGAATAGAAAAAACAACCAGCAAAAAGAAGAAGAAAGGGAGATGCTATATTATATGCTATAACTTGTGAGATAGGTGAAATGTTCGCGTACGCAAACCATGTGAAAGCTGAAATAGTATGTGTTGCGTGTAGAAGTTTGAGTATGAGTAGAAATATTGATTTAATTAAAGTTTTTAAACAGCGTTGAAATATAAGTATTATTAAAACTTTGTGTTTTATTGAATTTTTTAAGCAAAATAAATAATTTTCTTACCTCTCACAATTTAGTAGTTATCTATGAGTACTAAGATAATTGTGTTTTATAAGAAGGAATGAGATGAAAATCAGGTTGGCGCCTACTAGTGTCACGAACCTAGATGAAATTTTTTTTTTTAGAACAACCCATCGAGATGAAAGAAGTCGCTGACGTCTTTTACAAACTTTCATCAACACCACATAAAGTTTCTCTAGCTGGTGAAAAGATGTTCATAATAATCTATAGAGCTCTTGCCAATGAATATAATAAGGATATAAGGAATGCCATTGTAAATATAAGGCTTATTGTGAATGATAGATAGCATACTGAAATAAAAAATTATTACTTCTATAATATGAGTACTCTAACCTGGACATAGTCGTTGCGGGAGACTTGGAGAGCAAAGGCTGATGAGAAGTTGAGATCATCCTTTGTCACAGTGTAAAGATCGACTTCTTTAAGAAGTGCACTGTTGGTCACCACTTGCTTTGGGTCGACTACATCTACAAGAGGTTCTGTGATAGCAACCGACCTATGTACAAACAGATATAACATGTGAATATCTTACACTAATTTGTACTAATTGTTCATAGCAAAATATCAAAAGAAATTGATTGATTCATGAACAAATGACTAATTCTCACCATATGACATACAAGCTTTAAATAAACAAATTATGTTATTAAGAAATCTTACATAGAAATATAGAGGTTGACATGGTACAGGTTTAGGAACGTAATTATATTCAGCCTATCCAGCCGCCATTAGTCTACTATTGTCACAAATATTATAAGTTAACAAAACAGCTTTGATCACCCCTCATACTTCCCATTACTGAATTTTAACCAAAACTAATCACCATATTTCGAAGAGTTATAAAATATACCTTCGAAATTTCAGGTCAACTGAATTATTTTTGGGCTTCTTTAGTAGGAAATACATAAATTATTGATAATCAATAATAATCCCTTAGCAAGACACAACGGATACCAAGGGCAAAACTGTGCAGGCTAGCACCAAATCTCATGTTTAACACTTAACTCTTTGGTTGAGAGTTAAGCTATAAAATAAAGTGGCTTTATTTACCTGATTGAGCTCATGTTGAACCCATAGACATTGTCCCACCAGTTGATCTTTTCATCTTTGTACTGTCTATCTTCAATAGCAGTTATGAAAAGGGAAGCCCTGTCAGGAAATAGAAGGCCACCTGTAAAAATTTGAAAAAAAAAAAATTATGAGATAAGTCATTATAATAGAAATGTCGCTATTATTAGAGAATAAACAAAACATGTAATAACTATCAATAAACACATTTACTTCATAAGAATCATGAAAAAAAATATTGATAAGGGTGTAAGACTAACCCCCCCCCCCCCGTCAGTAAGATTTTAAACTGTAATCAGTTTTGTCATAAGTTGACAACTGCTTTACCTGGTTTGAGCCATTTGTCACGAGCGAAGAGTACAGTGTCTAGCATAGACTCATAGAAGAGGCAATATCTGAAAAAAAAAAAGGTTTATAAATTGACTGCTGTTTAAATTACAATATTTAAAGCAAATATTACTAATTTATAGTGATGGCATTGTTTCTAATATCTTTTATAATTATTAGTTAAAGTAAAAATATTCTGTCAGGGACAAGGTTGTTCCTCTGCATAACCTCTCTGCCAATATCATTTAATTAAAATAAACAATATTAATGCAAGAAATTCATTTTCAAAACGCTAAGTATTATGATTTACAATGAATAGTAGGAAAGCAAGTGTGAATTTCACCTAGCATTCTACTATTAGGTATCTGCCTTTCCTCTTTAATTACTCCACTATCAGTATATAAATAACAAAAAAAATTCAGATGCCTGACCTTATATGAAAATTCTTAAGAAATTTATTGTTAAGAATGGCAGTTTGAAAATCTGCCTTCACTTAGTATGCAAGGACAGGGTCAAACATAATATTTTTTATTGATTTATTTGCATACTTCTTTTTATATAAAATGAATAAAAAATCTTTAGAAGATTTAAGTTTAAAATTATGACCATTCTTTTTTTTTTTTTTAACAAATGTTTACTTGAACCAAGTACTGATTTTAAAATCAGTAGAGAACACCGACAAATTATTATTTATCTTTCTTATATTTTAAGTATGACTGAGTTTCTTATTAGAAGGATACAAGTTATACCACTTTACAATATTTATAAGAACACTACGAATTTTCAATTTTTACTTCATAGTTAATGGAATAAAAAAAAGTATTTACTCACCCCATCCATTCAGAAATGATCACATCAACTTTTTCTATGTTGTCTGGAAGGGCAACTTCTTCTACCTTGCCTTTAACGATTGTGACAATGTTGGAAAGATCATTTTCAGCAACAATACGCCTTGCATATTCAACAATGTTGGAGCATTCAACCCCAATAACTTTCTTTGCTCCAGCTTTCGCAGCAAACATGCTAAGAATTCCAGTGCCACAACCAATATCCAAAACTATTTTGTCCTGTAAAATAAACAAAAACAAATGTGCACTTATTCAGTGAAAGGGGCTAAAAATATCAAGGGAAAACTTTATCTGGGTTTCATCTGAAACTACTGTTTGGAGAGCAATTATACGTTAATGTGAGACAGGTTTGTGCTATCACATCAGGTTAGCCGTGAGTGGCAAGATGACCGATTTATTTCATTACACACGACTACGAATCAGTTTTTAACTGCTACTGAGACTGCTTAACTTCATCGCACAACTCGGGGAGTAGCAAATTGGGCAGAAACTATTAGAAAAAAACTTGGTGAAGTGAATTTAAACCCTCGGAGACCAGCAGCAGGTACATTGATGACTGAAGAACATCGTAGAGCTCATTTGGAATTTGCATGAGAACTCCTTATGTTGTATATTTATTGGGGGTTTCCTTCATATTTATAGCCCTTTATTACTGAAAATGTTTAATATTAATTTTAATTTTAAAAAGAATTGAAAGCCAAAATAATTCTATTAGGAAGCAAATATTTGAAGTACACCACATTTTTTGTGTAGCGGTGTAAAAAGTAGACATTTGCGTGTCGTTTTAAGGACGATTCCTTGGCAAGTACCCTTTATATCAACAGCACATAAACCTATTTTTCTTTATTTAATGTGGAAAAAAACTCTGTTTAAGATACTAAAATATAACCTTTAATCAAATCATTTGTTTATTTATGTTGCAATATCGTATAATATAATAAAAACAGTAATGTATTTATTAATTAATTAAATAATTATTAATTTTAAAAAAAATTGCTCTTTACCTTAAACAAATGTCTATTGTGATACATGGAGTTCCTGTATGTCAATGTGCGAACTTCATCTTTCAACATTTCTTCATGAATGCCAAAGTGGGCATAAGAATCGAAGTAATAATCCCTTGAAGTCATTTCATCAGCCTGCACGTCTTCAGCATTGGTGGGTAGCTCAGAACTAGGAGAGCTTTCACTAGAACCATTCTCAGCTAATTCCATTTTTCCGTCAGCTACAAAAGATAAACAATCTATTGAATAAAAGGTGAAAGTTGCTTCATGTACTCTTGGCGGTGATATATCTCATCTTATTTAATAGAAACATAATTAATTTAGAAATTCATGGGACAATGAACAAACCACATCTATATTTTTAGGGGTCTTGAGCTGGTTCCTTTGCAAAAGGAAATGTAATTTGTTTTTACATAAAAGATAATCTATAAATTGCTGTGGTGGACCTAGATATAAAAAATGTGTGTCCCTTGGCATTACAAAAGTGTTAAGGGGAAGAAAAAATAAATAATCCTTAATACTTAGCTTGATACAAGTATTAGAGAGAGCACTTTATTCAACAAATAAGCATGAGTGCTCAAATTTACCAGTCCCGTAGAAATAATTAGTATTATAAACTATACATTAAAAAGTAAGAATTGTTTAATGTATAAAATAACTGCTGCCACGAAGTTAAACAGAAACTAGTTAAGTCTCAAAAGGTTCAAAACTGGGCGAGTCTCGCACAAATAATAATAAATTGGACAAATTTACACTGACTTTTTAGAATAAATATAATTAATTTTGCCTCATAGGGCAATTTATGAGGAACAGTTGAACTTTAAAAATTAACCCCCGTAAAATTTGGTTATTATGATCGTTCAGTTTTCCCCTGAGCTTACCACAATTATTCAAAATAAGGTGAAAAGTTTAGAAGTAAAAATAATGCTATTACTGCCACAAAAAGGCATCATAAAACAATAATTTTGGTAAGCCGTAACACTGGGAGAATTTGAGGTATATGACATCACTCCCATTTTTTGATTCCAACTATTTTAAAACCAAAATATGACCATACAAAATAAAAGTCCCATACGTTAATGTAAAAACTGTAAAACAATCTAGATCGTTCAGGTGTGAAATTCAGACATTTAGATTAAAAAAATTGCGATTTTTCATGAGATGTTCACTCATTATAATTTGTCAACATCATTCCTGGCAATGGTATTAGGTCTGAAACAGACTAAAAGTTATCAGTAGTATCAGGTCATAAAATGTTATATGGACAGGTGGTAGAAGATTTAAACATAACCTGAAAATATTTAACTAGGGTTCTGAGTTTGAAACAGTGATCATTTGATTAGGTTTTAAACATTGCAAAACTATTCTACTTAATTACAACAGACAGTCCCTTTTCAATAACCCAAAAAGACAGAACCTGGGCCATTAATTCTAGTTAACATAATGTATAACTATTTAACATTGCATAATTATTTCAAGCAAATCGTAATAATTAGCCAATTCGATGAATACAACTGCGATATAATCAATTATTAGTTGAATAGACTACAATTGGCAAGTAAATAAATTTTTCAGTTATATACGCTTGGGTGACTATAAATATTAATGACCCCGAACAACATCACCATACAGACTAATCAATCTATGGTGCATGGCAGTGGACTGCAACCTCTTCCCAACCCTAATCCCCCTAGGATAGTGAGAGTGAGCAAATGAAATACACTCATTTCATATACATCTTAATTATTATTTTAACCATTAATACAAACATTTTATTTTATAAAATCTACAGCATAACACTTCATGAAGTGGTAGGGGCGATTAAAGGTTGTTGCTTAGTTGGTAGGTGGTGCTGAGGTACTAGAGTAATTGGCGCTATTTTTATCAATAATTCTATAACTATTTAAAGGATTATCATGGGTTTTAGTAAGCTTGATTGTATTTTAGCAGTATAATGGAGTTTGTGGAGTCTTTCTGTTGTAATTTATCATTTTTTTTCAGTTTAATTATAAATATATATAAAAGAGCCAATAGCTTTTATTACATTGGAGCATTTCATTCTTTTGAAGTTTTAAATATTCATCGAACATTTTTTTCAAAGTTTCAGAAATATTCTATTTTCTTTGGTATGTAATACCACTGTTAACCTTGTGTTGTATTGTAGCGCAGATGACAACGTTGAATTGTAGAAAGCTCTTGTGAAATGGAGGTTAGAAAAATTGTTGAGGCTACGAAAACTTATTCCCAAAACCTATAAATATTCAGTTAAGTGCCTAGGCAAACACTGCAAACTGTAAACAGTCAACCCGTGACAGTATCTTGTTTAACATAATAAAGACCCTTGTGATAAAAACCTTCTTGATAACAAATGGCATACAACTCCTATTAACAACAGTTATATTCCTAATTTTAAAAAAATCACAGCAACTATTGACCATGAGGTCAACCATAAAAAAAAGAAAGAAAAAGGAATTAGAATTAAAAAGTGTCAAACGACAAAAATAATTTTAATAATAACAAAGATATTTTTGAACACTATTTTATGCGTTTAACTCTTATTGTATTTTAAAATAAAATTTAACATTAAGGAATAAATATCTAGAGCACAAACTATATGCAATTTGAAATTTTAACACACCAATAAATCAAATTATTTTCCTAAACACATGTAAATAAATAAGAAATAAATTGATTGACTAATTTATTTACAGTATATACATACGAAGATCAGAATCATAAAGGAATGTACAGGACCTCTCGTTGACCAGAGTTTACTTGATCCCCCCCTCCGTAGGATCGAGTTTTCTTAATG
The DNA here is from genome assembly GCA_930367205.1 of Acanthosoma haemorrhoidale. Classification (NCBI taxonomy): domain Eukaryota; kingdom Metazoa; phylum Arthropoda; class Insecta; order Hemiptera; family Acanthosomatidae; genus Acanthosoma; species Acanthosoma haemorrhoidale. The sequence goes on along the minus strand of OV884009.1, from coordinate 105,086,125 downwards.
ACTAGAGGTTAACGATCTTTAAACATTATTGCCATAATGTAATATATAAAGAAAAATAAACAAATATTTTTACCGTGATTACAATTTGTGGAGGGTTCATACACAGCACACTGAATCATCTGTTCTTCCATTGGTTGAATAATCAAGGTCTGCAAAAAAAAAAAAAAATTAACAACTTCAATTATAATTAATAGTAGGATCGATACCACAATAAAAAAATTTCCTTTCAATCAGTGATTGGAGTAACTAAAATGAAGTTTCTGCAGCAGTGATTTTTAGGTCACCCCTATTTTAGATACTCATCACTAGATCACATGAAAAAGCATTGATATTTTTTGAAAAATATAATAGCATAAGTAATTTCAAGGCTACACCTCAATGGTCGAGTATTGTGGCTATCCAATAGCCAAACATAAGTCATACTTGCAAAATTTAAATCGTGAACAAATGAAACCGGTTTTGGGCAATAAAAACAAATTAAATAAAAATAAAATGGAGTCGTTTACATAAAAGGAATTCTCTGCATTTCTACGTATTCATTGGACAATATAAAGGTGCCATACGATGGGGATGAGGATACAAATTGATTGCCTAATTGGCCTGACCAATGTCAACACTTGAAGGCTCATTTGTTAAATAAAAATGAATAACTTTTCGATTTCACTTATTTTTCCTCACACAAACCAATTATTTAACATTTAACAAACAGGGATTCCCAGAACTCTTGTTTTATGTTAATACAACAAATGTGTATTATTATTATTTATTTTCATTCGTAAAGCTTTGAGATAAATAAATACATATGAATTTTATTTTTAAAGAGATTACTACCAAAAAGAAGGGTATATCTATTTTTTAAAATGCACAAGTTAAAAAAAATCACAATTAGAAATAGTTTACTCTAGTACCTTGTACAAACTATATGCATTTTGAAATTTTAGCAAACCAATAAATCAAAGGATATAATTAAATTCCATGTATACATATATATTTAATTAATGCCATTGACAGGCCACCAATGTAATTATATTATGTGCCAGAAAATCATTGCAATCAGTGCGCTGTCTATAGTATATTCTAAAATTAACTAACTTATTAATTCCTACGACCCTTAGGACTTTTAGTAAAACGGGTAAGAAGGAATTGATTATTTTTTTGAACACATGTAAATCAAAAGTAGACAAAATATAATCCAACAGGTCTATATCGTATAATGCAATAAGGATATCGGTTAAGATCCATTAATAGGCATGTTGACAAAAAAAGTAAGTATTTTATCCATAAATTAATTTAAAGTGAGAAAAGTTGTTTTATAAATAACATGCTTCCACAGCCAATTGACTTCCATGCGCAAGTCTTGGATTTAAAGCTTGGAACATCATTTATACATTTAATTTAAATCATGTATTTGTAATCATACACATCAACATTTCCATAAATAAAACCAAACGATAGATAAATTCTTTATTAGAACTAAACAGATAAGTTATTAATAGCATAATCTTGTTGGCAAGTAGGAAACGCTGAATAACTTCTGACCTGTGACTCAACAATGCTAAAAAAGATAATAGAACAGCATAGATTTGTTGCATGTTAATAAAAGAAATCCACGGCACACTTCATGAAGAAGTAGTGGATTGACACTATTGTTAGTATGTGTCGCCGAGGTACTAATCTGTTACCTCTCAACCTTAATGATGATTTCCCAAAATCGCTAAGCAATTTTTATTTATTGATGTAATTACTCATTGATCCTCACGAATCTGATCAAGCCCTGACCAGACCAATCCCCCCAAAAAACACTTTATGGGGAGTTGAAAATAAAATCTAGGTTTCAGTAGTTTTAAGTCAATGTGCTAACTAGGTAGGCTAGAGGGGCAGCTTACTCTATATCAACCAGGACACAAACAGATAAATTATTAATAGCCTATTCTTGTTGGCGAGTAGGAGACCTAGAATAGCTTCTGACATGTGACTCAAACAATGCTAAAAGATAATAAAACAAGAAAGATTTGTTGCATGTTAATAAAAGAAATCCACGGCACACTTCATGAAGAAGTAGTGGATTGACACCATTGTTGATATGTGTCGCTGAGGTACTAATCTTATTACCTCTCAACCTTAATGATGATATCCCAAAATCGCTATGCAATTTTTATATATTGATGTAATTACTCATTTATCCTCATGAATCTGCTCGAGCCCTGACTAGATCAAACCCCCCCCCCCCAAAAAAAACACCTTTTGGGGAGTTGAAAATCAAATCTAGCTTTCCACAGTTTAAAGTCAATAGGCTAACTAGGCTAGAGGGGCAGCATATTCTATTTCAACCAGGACATAACCAGAGCTGTTTTAGAATATTCCTTGAATTTCAGATTAATGCAATGATTTTAATGACTGCTACCATAAAACATTTCAACAAAAGACGATTGCCCTGGAGCTGTATGAAAGCGTAATTTATTTTTCCTCCCCATTCACTTTTGGAATTGGATGTAAAGCAATACACTATCATATTTCTAATTAAATGTTAGATTTGACCTTTGTAGTAACATAATCAATTCATGAAATTTAACTTAGGTGCACCAAGCTATATCCATATACTGCAGCAGGGACACCTGATGCCCCCCTTGACTACAGCGGGCTACGTGCTATAGGCATTTAAATTACTCCTGTGACAATTCTTATAACTGAAATGTACACTGTAAAGATATAAATAATATTATAGTAGTAAAAAAGTGTTTAAAACTAAATAAAAAATAAGCACAGTATTTCAACTCTCAATAAGTTTGCATTTATTTCCAATTCTCGAACATATCGTAATAACAACATTTTTCGAATCCATAACCATTGAATTTTGTATCTGAATTAATTATTTTACTAGCACTGCTACATGGCTGATATTTAACTTGTAAACTACATAATAATATGAAAACATTAGAATGAAAATTTGCTCTTGGTCTGAACAATAAAAAAACATCTCGTAATCAACAGGTCGAGACTGTTCTAAGGAAAAACATGTATTCCTAACTCTGAGAGGAAATAAACAGGTACAAAGTGTTACAAATATTCGTTTCCTATTCCCTATTAATTTTGTTAATGTAATAGTAACTGAAAATAATAATTGAGGAGAAATTAATACTCAGTTAAAATGAACTTTAAAACGAAATTCTTTGGCTCACAATTTTTTTGGAAAATAATTATGAGTTGATTTCAGAACATTTAATAACTAAGTAGGTCTATCGATATATCGAGTAATTAAAGAAAAAAGAAAGTAGAAACAGAAATTTGTTGCAAAACGTTTTGTATCATTCAGGGCTTACCTAAATGTGGATACCAATACTTCGTGAAGTTATATAACTTGGTGGATCCTATCCACATTATTAATAACATGATGACTGATTTAAAGAAATTAATATTGTATAAACGGTTTACTTACCTCGTACGGAATAGAAATAGTTAAGAGGACACCACGAGACTAGTAGCGGGAAGCGGCTAACACGTCGTAGTTGGGAGAACACTCAGTGAATAGAATTAATGGAAAAGCAACACCGTCAACTACAGTTACTAGCTATAGAGGAATGTGGAGCTTGCCAAAATGTCATTTGTAAAGGAGAACTCGATGAACTGTGGAGCTGAGAGCGAAACTGCACAGAGAGACTACCTGGATGGGAAGTACAGGGAAAATGGCGCTTCTCGACCGGGAACAAGCAAGCCAACGGCCAAGCGGGGGAGGGGGGGACAAATCAACATCCTGCACTGCTTACATCGCTTCTTACGGTTCCAACCGAAACTATCTAAAAACTATACACCCAAAAAGGTGGCAACGTACAATTGTTTATTCAAATCAACATATCCTCAATATTTGCATAATAGAAAAAAATCTTATGCTAATAAGCTGTGCATATAATCTAAAAACAAAATATTAACATAATTGCTCTTGATTATGGATAAAGTCTTCATTGACGGACACGTATTTTGTTTTTATTTCTTTATTGAAATGATTACATGCAATCAATATAGTAGTAATTTAAGCAGTGACATATAGAACTCCTGTTTATAAGGTCTTGTAACATGTTTTAGGGGAGGGGGCTCATTAGCCAAAACTACTTCACTTGTCACTTTAGTAGTCACCACTTATAAGTAATTCCCTGGGATGGGATTTATATCTAATAAAAAAAAAGAAAATATGCACATATATATATATATATATATATATATATATGTATTTATTTTTACAGATATATATCTAAAAATGAGAAATATGTAAAATCGTAAATGCAATTATTGTAAGTCCCGTGGTCATTTTTTACAAAATATATGCATTTTTAAATAGTTTTCCTTAGGGTTTTTTGGTCAAGATTTTTTGTACCAGTATAATTTTTCAAGATATCCTTGAAATGAGAGTTGTTAATTTTATGAAAGGGGATATTGGCACAAATCTACATTAAAACTTATGTATCATCTTGCAATCATCAAACTATTTTTAACTCGACTATGCATCACTCTAAGGAATTTCTCATTCCCTTGAAGTTCGAGTTACCAAGAGTTGTCCGTATCTTGCTCTGGGAAAATATGTAAATACATACAAATCCCTGATTAATAGATAGTATTTTATGGACAGTTTAGGACATCAGTTTTTAACGTCTTATTACTTACATCAACATTTAAACTGCAGTCAATTAATAGGTTTATTGTGATTGAAACTAGCTTTGCTCCAACACAGAATCACAAACTGATCGCTGATATATCGCTGTGAATGCGGAAACGTTGCCTTATCAAAAATTAAGAACTGTGGAAAGTAAAGATAGGCCGATTGTCGATAGCACCGAACAAAAGACTGTCTCTATACTATCGGCATCATTCAATCGATTAATCGATTAGCAATTGAACATCTTGGAGATATCCCACTTATTCGCAAATATAAACCCCATTTCAAAAACCTTAATTTCAACCTGCTCCTGTCACCTTCAACATGATGGACCGCACCGACAAAATTAGTCGCATGATTAATATAAACATGCTGACCCGATCCACGACGGGGCATAAAGCGATCTAGGCAGGCAAGAAATGCATCAGTCGAGAGAGACGACACTTGTTCAATATGAACGGCCTTGGTTGCCATAGATGCAAAAACACACGTGTAAGCCTTGCCATCCGCAGACTTAAGTAGTCTCTAGTATCTGACTTAAAGGTTTCGCGAAGTCGACTCTAACATGGACAAAGCCTCTGTCAGTTGGAATGACTCGATCCTCAGGCAAATTGCCCATGAAAGGATGCGGTGGTTTAGAACGGAATCGAAAGGAAACCCCACATTCGCGTACAACCTTGAGAATAAGTGATCTATCAGCCACAATCCAGTAGTCCCGCCTCAACAATGCCCAAAGAGTCCGAGGCCCAACGTGCAAATTACTAACATGGTAGTGCTCCACAATAAGACGAATAAAATGGCTCTTCTTTGGAAGTAACAGTGGTTTTTTCCCTGTTTTGCCAGTGAAGACACCACACTGGTGTCGGGCATGACAGCGCAAGTGTCAGGAAGTGAGCTCATAAGGACATAGACAAACACCGTGGCGAGAGCAGCAGGGCGAGTTTTTAATACTGGCTGGTGATCTAACAATACTCTAACAAATACTTCATTCCCTAAGAGTCCGTCTATAGGACCTGCAACATCAAACGAAGGATCAGCTAGCTCAATATTACCAACTTTAAGCCGCAGATCATCATGGAGGGGCAATGTTGGTAATTGGTTCGTAATGGAAGTCATTATTCTGCTTCAAAGGGTATCTGAAGCTTATTGTTCGTCCTAGGTGAAATCACTGACCTCACAACCCCTTTAGAGGGCAACGTTGGTGAAGAACCATTCCCAGCCACTGTAAGACCAGATTTACAAGGCTGGAAGTCCAATCGAACGAACAAATGCTTGAGTCAAAAAGACCTCTGAGAACCGCTATCTAAAACAGCTCTAAAAGGAACCAAATGCCCAAATGCGTCCCTGATATGCAACATAACATTACCTATAAGAACATTGGCAGCTGGAGAGAACGATCTAGTTTGGATAACTGTGGTTCGGGTTTCATCTTTTGACTGAACACTACCTGAATTTAAAGGTTCCTTCGAGCGACTTGGGCCCTGGACTATCTAGCTATTTTGAGAAGACTTATTTGTAGATTTCAAAAAATGCAACAGAGAATGACGAGGATCATGACAAGATGCCTCGGTTTAAGGCCCCGATATTTATTATAAATGAAAATTAATGAAGCCGACAAGATGGCTACAACACAGGTGACTCAGACCTCGACTTCAGATCACCCCACTAGCTCCCCCCACACATGCCAATGTGACTTTGTACTAAAATGACATCGTACTGGCGTGAACAATATTTATTATTGAAAATTACAGAAAAAAGTAGTTCAATAGAAACTTCTAAGAAGTAGTATTAAAAAAAAATTCAAACACACACTCACAAGATGAAAGTAAAAAAGTGGAAATATTCAAGATAATTTACCTTCGACTACCATAAGTTTCTTTTCTAAAACGTTTGCATGTAAACTTTCTGGGGCTCAGGGCTCCTGTTTTCGCTCATTATCTCTCCGGCTTCAGAGAAAATTCTCTCGGATAAAATCAAGGTTGCAGGAACACATGAATATTTTCTGGCAATAGAACCTATGGGCTAATATTTATATTCGTTGTTAGGGTAATATTCCAGTATGTTCACTTGTTTTAGTAATCCTTAATAATAATCACTTGTCTTAATAATCCTCGATGTATCGTTTGGCAGTGATGACGCTGTCTATTGTTGTTCGCTGAATTTTTCTTTTTTTCTTTTCAACTGGGTAATCACTACTACTTGTACTTGCTAGTGGTTCGGCAAGTTCATATTGAATGTCCTTTTCACTTTTAATTGACCTATTTATTTTTCATTTTATCTTTCAAATTGTCAATTTGCTAAGAATTCCCCAACGAAAAATGTTTTTTTTAATTAATAAAAAAAAGGTAATTGCTTTAAAGAAATATTGGCTTCATATTAGAGTTAACTAAAAAAATATTGAGGTCAATATACAGAAAGTTCGCGGAATATTTTAAGTCTTTTTTCCAACGTAAGATTATTGTGAAACTGAATGGGAGGGAGTGGTTCTGGCGTAGGGGAGGAGGGATCTATTGAAAATTGCGAGCATAAACTATCGATTGTTTTGGAAAATAATCGGAATAAAATCGATAGTCCACGACAATCGATTAACCTATGGTGAGAATTGGACATCTCTTCTGAAAATACTGTTATTTCTTAATTTCAGACAATAGTTGGAAGGTTACCCAAGGATTTTTCTTTTTTTAAACTCGATATGGTTTTATTTTTAATAATGAGAAGTAGAGGCAGAAAGAAGAATCTACATAAGCTGCTGATGAAGATGAGGCAGCTTAAGATGAAATGGGTCTAAGAGAAGTAATGGAGGCAATCGTCGACTTACTTGCAATTTCATGTTTAAATCGTTATATTAAAATTAAAATGTTTCTTAAAATTATTTAATTCATCATTAATTTCATTTTGATTTATTTTTAGTACCACTCTAATCGTTTTAATATTATATTATTGATATTTATTTTGTAATATAAGTACTTACACAATTTTTAATTCTGCTTCAAATATTTATATCTGGAGTGCTGTTTTCTTTGTTCTCTTCTCCTGCCCTGGTTTTGGCCTCTGCACCGCGATATCCTGAGGTGCTTTCTGAATTAAATAATCTTTCACAAGCAATTTCGCCCGCCCAGGTTCGGCTTGGACAGAAAACCCGGGCATCTTGAAGCGCGGGCCCAAAAACGTTACAACTGACAAGGAAACACTACGTTCTATTTTTCTCACTTAACAGTAAGCTAGTTGGGAGACTTTAGTTCAATTAACTTTTCACCAAGCAGGAGCTCCTATAGACATTCAATGAGACCGCTTATCAATACTATCAAGTGTGAAGCCGGAGGAAATCTCATAGTGCTCAATGCTTTTGCTAATGGCTTGAAAGGCTGGAGGATCGTGCCTACATTTTTTGATAACTACCATTCCTTTTCCGTAAGTACAAGAAGGCCAGCCAGCATTTATGCATGCAATCGCTGTTATAATGTGAATTTCTGATTCAATTGGACGAGCAATCATGCCCAACGTAGAATTTCACCAAGTTGGTACTGAATTTGTCAATTTTTTTAACCTGCATGTCCTCTCTCAGCTGGCACTCGGCAGGTTTAAGCTACAATTTAGTGTAACTCTGAAAGTGGTTCACAATTTTTTCCAATATTTATATTGAATATTTCCTATATTTAGGGCTTTCTTGACAATTAAATGCAGCTTGTGAGCCGCAAAACCCATGTGTTTTAAGTGCAGGAAGTTTTTCAAGGCTCCAGAAATATCATAGGTGTTGTCAGAAACTGGAAAAATAATTTTGTCCGTTACTCCCATTCCGTCGGTAATATTTTTAATTTCTTTTGCTAAATTTTCGGTCATGTGCATACTTGTCGTTGCTCGGCAATCAAATAACGCATTGACGACCTTGCCTTCAAAAATAAAATGGGCAGTAACAGCAATATACCTGTTGCTACTTCTTGACGTCGAGCAATCCGAACTTTCTATAACAAGGATACTATTTTAGTTACTTAAATTTAGCTTGTATTAGGGTTGAATATTTTTTTTTACGCAAAGGCCAATGGCAAGATGGATTTAATGTAATTAATATAATTTTTATATTTTCTGCCATTTTTTTTGTTGGAATAAACTGCGTCATTTTGGTCAGGATCTTTAAAACAGATGACGTTCCGGCCCTTACGGGAAATACGATTGTGGCTGTAACAATTTAAATGGGGATCAAGGTTCTGATTGGTCGCAAACAATGAATATTGAATCACGAAATTCGATATTCTTACTGTGGGATGGTTGCCCATATGCTTTTTGAGATTTGTAGTAGATGTTTTTTAACTGACCTTGGAAAAATTTTGGAAAAATTGCATGCATCTGTAATGATCCCATATAGAACTTTTCTTCCCTCTTGGTTTGAATGATGACATGTTGAAAAACAATAAAATAAAAATGATTCACATTTTCACAATAACTTATATTTTCACTCATCAATTGTCAAACACTAACTGAACTAAAAAATACTGGAAAGAAATTATTCTGTATGCAAGAGAAAGGGATACTACGAAAAATACTTTTTCTAATTTTAAGTTGAAAATTACAGAAACATAATCTTTTCAAGGGAACGCTAGGTAGACTGAGTTTCCCCGTAAAACTGTGGAATATATACGCGGCCTATACTTACTTACAAAGAAGTAGAAATTTCCTGGAAAATCTAGAATGTTCTAGACGGGGTCGCTTCGCCGTCGAGGTGATGGCAATCGTCAATGGCTTAGTTTCTTTATTCAAAAATAAATATTTCATTGATATTTTGGTGTCTAATTGCTCTAACAGTAAGTAACCCTCCCTTAAATAAATAAAGTTGCGTTTCATACTCTACTACAATGATAAAACTGACATTCAAACGTACTTTATTGGATAATCAATTCTATTCATTCAAAACACCATTTTCATTTGGGAAGTAAATTTGATCAGTATCTGCCACCAAAAATCAGTATCAACCGACAGTACGCTAAAAAATTAAAAAAAAAATTGTTTTAACCCCGATTAATACAATTTTTGTGATAATTCATTACATTTCTATCAATCAGTAAGTAGTGAGGGTGGAGGGCTGTTGGGGAAGCAGAAGCAGATGTAATTCATTCAAAAGAAATAAGGGAATGGGATGTTTCATTTTCATTCTCAGTTGTGACAAGATGAGGAGTTTAGTAACTGTCACTGGACCGGTACCGGTAATTTGTCACTAATACATTGGTGTCACAGTAGCAGTTGGAGCTGTGACAGATATCTACTGGACCGTCACACCCCTAAAAGTAAGACATTTGCAGATTACATGATAAAGCACACTAGCACTACCTGTCGGCTGACTCTGCAACAAGAGCTGCTACCTTCCTAACTTTCCTCAATTTAGTTTGATATGTATCTTAAGTTGTAATTGTGTTGCGTTATTGTGTCAACTGCCATGTCTAGGCATTCAAAGAAAGAACACCGAGTCGAGAGTGGTTTGGTTGAAGTTAAAAGCAAAGTTAGTCATTGAAATAATTTGTAATATCAAATACTACTTATCCCTTACCTAGTTGATCATTAGTTTTGTTTAGGGCACATCCCTTCAAAATTTACACATTACAGTTAGATACATCTTTGAAAAGTATCCATTTCCACCCTTTTTCGTTGTTGGAAGAGCATTTGTTAGCTTAACAGTAGTTCTGTACAAACCATAACAGTAAATTCACTTTATTTGACTTGGTGATATTGGTATTAGATTTACAAGATCCGTGTATATGCAGCAAAGTAGTTTGTTGAAGGTTTAATGAGATGTTTGGTGGATTTAAATTTTCTTTGGGGTTCAATTGATAATTTTTTATTCAGGCTTTTAAACAATTCCCTTTGCCATTGTAATATGTAATTTAGCCAAAATTGCACTATCTGTGTATGTGTTTAGATTCTTTGAAAATGTTATTATTTTTTTTATTCATCTATTACAGTTCGATGCAGAGTTTCGTCGTTTTTCGGTTCCCCGTAATTCCAATACAACTTATGAGGACTTGCAGTCCCTGCTAGAAAAACTTCATGGGCTAGCTGAAATACCATTTCTTATTTCTTACACAGATCCAAGGGATGGAGATTTACTCCCTATCAACAATAATGAAAATCTTTCAAGAGCACTGCAAAATGCTAAGCCACTTCTTAGAGTGATAATTCAGAGAAAAGGTATGTTTTCAATTATAGTTTACTGGTCTTAATCCTTGTCTATATGAATTTTAAACTGAAAGTTCATAGTCAGGCATTAATTTAGATTAGGGTGGATTATTTTTTCGATTTCTCAGTAGCACTTAATGCTCACATAGATAGTATGTTAATATGTCGTCCATAAATAAATTTGAATGAAATATAACATGTATCTTTCATCAACCTAAGCTAATATCCCAACAAATAATCCACTCAAAGTTAGTATTTCAATATGATTTTATTCCATACCAAACTAGCCAGTCAGTCAACCTTACCATTTCAGATTTTTATTAAACTTTCATAGATCATTTTCCCTTATAATATAAATATGTATACGATTTTATAATAAATTATGATTAAAATCTGTGATTAATATCTTCTTAAATTTTGATCTACTACCAAAATCAAATTAAATTTCATGAAATAATTTTTAAAAAGGGGGGTCAAAAAACTTTAGGCCATAAAAACCTCAGAATCTCATAATTTTACAAAAAAAATTTAAATTTATTATATTAAACATCCATGATATAACAATAATTTATGATATTTTGAGGGATGCAAAAGTTTTTAATTAGTAGTTTGTAGCAATGTTTTAGACATATCAGTCCGCCTTCAGGCAATATTAGTTGTGTCATTCAAATAAAAAATCTAAATATATTAAATCAATCATCAATAATATATTTTTTAAAAATATTTTCTGCCCAGGATATATAAAACATTGTAATGTACTCATCATTATCTCATCTGTTCATCATTGTAATATCTCTGATCATTATCAGGTCCATCAATTAATTAAATTAATAAGACATTTTTATTGTGGTATTGGTCCCGCTATTATTTATAATTAACATACAAAGAAAAAATTACAATATTGTTATTCTATTGGACTTCTATATATTATAAAAACATAATATGTTTCTTCTAATGTCATTATGTCCGTACTTTTTTTTTTTCATACATTTATTTCATTCTATTTATTTTTTGTAAAATGTCGTTATTGCCATAGTGTTTTCCCACTGTTCACGGTATCTCTCTTCCAACACTCCTCAACATGTCTGATGTTTTAATCGCCTGTCACATAAATTCCCATCTCTACCTCTCTATCTCTACTACAATCTCTAACATGGCATAATTCAGGTGAAATCCTAGTTATTTAATAAAGTAAATACGTGAATAAGTGTGATAGTGATAATACGTTACGACCAACCGCGTTGTGTGATGGAGTTTAAACCACCCGCTGAATTAACGTTTTCGGGTAGTTTTGGAGAAAAATGGAAAAATTGGAAGCAGAAATTGGAATACTATCTTTTAACAACTGAAAAGGATAAAAAAGCTGATAAAGTTAAAATAGCAATTTTACTCAACTTGATTGGTGAAGGTTTGGCTATTTTTAATATGTTCGGACTATCTACTGAAAAGTCGGCATATGACGCTGTAATTACCAAATAATAACATAGAGCCAATAATTGTCCAGCATATGGAAAGTATTGCAGTTTATGCAATAAGCCAAATCATTTTGCAGTTGCATGTTTTAAAAACAAGAAGAATATAAGTTTAGTACAGCAAAATAAGTATGAAAGTGAACAGGATTATGCAGATTCCCTTAATGGGTCTTGTGAATCATTTGAGAGCTCAAAGAAAATTTGTAAAATTGATATTTTACAGTGTTCACAAAATTTAAATATTAATGACAAGGAATTGAAGTTCAAGCTTGATACTGGAGCTGAGATTAATGTAATGCCAATAAGCTGTCTGTTAAAATTGGGAGTAAGTACTGACAATATATGTAATAATAGACAAATAATGCTGGATGTATTTGTAGGGAATCAGTTAAAATCTTTAGGAGTTATTAAATTGAAATGTAGTGCCAATAATGTGAGGAATTGCCAACTTAGTTTTGTTGTAGTGGATGTCGCAAACAGTAATAAAATTAAACCCTTACTGGGGTTGGATGGTTGTGTTAAATTAAACTTAATTAAAAGAATAAATGATCTTACAGTTGATAATCAAAAGAAAATGGAAATTTTGAAGAGAAATGAAGACATATTTCAGGGAACTGGACTGATAAAAAATTATAAGTGTTGCATGAAAGTGGATAAATCTGTAGCACCAGTCATCAGACCTCCTTGAAGAGTACCTTTAGTTATTAGGGACAGGTTGCAAGAAAAGTTAAATCTTTTGGAGAGAGAAACAATTATTGAAAAAGTGGATTGTCTGGTGACATGGCTCAGCAATCTTGTGGTAATCAAAAAATTAGATGGAGGTCTTTGAGTTTGTTTAGACCCAACTGATCTGAACCAAGCCAACATTAAAACACCTGCGTTAATACCTACCTTGCAAGAAGTAACTTCTCAGTTAGCAGGTAAATGTTGGTTTTCTTTACTTGATTTTAAGGAGGGCTTTTATAATATTAAACTGGACAAAGAATCGTCCAACTTGTGCACGTTTTCAACAACTTTTGGGTGCTATAAATTCCTCAGACTCCCATTCGGTGTATCCAACGCCCCTGAGGAGTTCCAAAGAGTAAACACTTCCATATTTTCAGATATTCCTGGACTTATAATATATTTTGATGAAATTTTAATTGCAACTGAGACTGATAAAGAACATGATGAAGTGCTAAATAAAGTATTAGAAAGGGCCAGGTCAAGTAATTTAAAATTTAATCCTAGTAAATTTCAATATAAAACCAATAAAATTACATTTTTGGGGTTTCAGTTGGATAAAAATGGGATCGAAATTGACCCACAGAGAATAGAAGCTATTAAAAGTTTAGAGAACCCTATTAATAAGAAGGAATTACGAGAATTTTAGGCTTGCTTAATTACATAAGAAGTTTTATTCCAAATTTTGCTGACTTAACTTCTAATTTGCGTACCCTTTTGAAATGTAATGTGGAATTTATTTGGACAGAAGCTCATTCAATGTTTCTAAAAAATATAAAAGAATTAATTACAAAAATTCCAGTATTAACACATTTTGATACATCTAAGGAAATTACTATTGAATGTGATGCATCTAAGGATGCAATAGGATGCTGTTTAATTCAGGAAGGACAACCTATATCCTATGCGTCAAGGTCATTGTCATCAACATAAAAGAATTTTGCACTGATTGAAAAGGAATCATTAAGTCTTCTTTTTGCAACATCTAAATTTCATTTATACATCTATGGGCGTAAAACTTGTGTCAGAACAGACCACAAACCTCTTGTGTTTCTAATTAAAAAGAATGCTGGAGAAATACCATCACCCAGATTGCAATGGATGATTCTTAATAATTAAATATTACTTAGATTTGAGATATGTGCCTGGGAAGGAATTATAAAGGGTTGGCCAAAAAGTCCGTTCAGTTTTTGTCATCACGAAACTTCAAGCAGTCTAATATGTAGCTAACTTCAGTCCGTCCCTTGCGAGTGCGCTCTCGTCAGATACTACACACTTCAACGTAGTTTGACGCGAAATTCCGACGAGACTGATTGTATTTTGTGTGTTTAGGATCATCCTGAAAATGGAAAACCAAAACGAACATTATCGACACCTCATGCTTTTTTATTTTAAAAAAGGCAAGAAAGCAGTGGAAACTTGCAGGAAGATGTGCGCTGTATACAGAGAGGATGCTGTTACAAAACGTGTGTGCCAGAAGTGGTTTTCAAGATTTTGATTGGGAAATTTTTCAGTTCAAGACGCACCTCGCTCTGGCCGGCCAACTGAGATTAACAGCGACAAAGTGAAGGAATTAGTTGACACCAATCCCCGTTATACAACTAGGGAGATCGCATTTATCCTCAAAATATCCAAATCAAGTGTTGAAAACCATCTGCATCAACTTGGCTACGTGAGCAGGCTCGATGTTTGGGTTCCCCATCAACTTAGTTAGGCTAACCTCGCCCAAAGGATTTCCATCTACGATTCGTTGCGGAAACGTGAAGAAAATGATCCTTTTTTGAAGAGAATGATGACAGGGGACAAAAAGTGGATCATCTATAACAATGTGGAGCGCAAATGGTCATGGGGGAAGCACGGCGAATTACCACCAACAACCCCCAAAGCAGGACTTCACCCAAAGAAGGTTATGCTCTCGATTTGGTGGGATTGGAGGGGTGTTGTCTTTTATGAACTTCTTCCCACAAACAGGACCATCAATTCGGATGTGTACTGTGACCAGCTGGACAAATTAAATGCAGCGATCCACCAGAAGTGTCCAGAACTAGCCAACAGTAAGGGGATTGTCTTTCATCTCGACAATGCCAGATATTTTGCACACAAACCAATTGATTTTTAACGATTCGGCATTGAAAATTTGCACACTAGATGGCAAAAGGTTGCTGATAACGAGGGTGATTACATCATTGATTAAAAACAAAAACTTGTTGAAAATTTATTTTTTGACTTTAATGTAAAGAAAAAACGACATTACTTTCCGGTCCCCCTATTACTATTGCCCACAAATCTGCAGCATACAATCTTTCCTTCTTTGCTCGCTCTACTAACCTCTGGAATTCTCTACCTCCTGATATCCGCTGTGCTTCATCCTCACGAACCATCAATACCCTCCTATTCCAACACCTTTTCACCATCCAGACAGACACTTGCTAGTTAGGGAACAAATTATTCATTGTATTATACTTTCATACTTTTATTCTTTGGATTTTTTATTTCATTGTTTACTATTTATAATCACATGTTTGGCTGGCACTTTCCTTGGTTTTTGCTATTGTATATTTAGCTTGTATGTTACTTTGCTCTACCTGGTACCTCCCTAATGTCTTGTCGGGGCTCTACCAAGAGTTACAAGAGAGCCAAACTTGCTCTTTGTGAGAGTTTGGCTGAAAAGAATTTATATTGGGAAGGCCCTCATTGAATGCAGGATAGCTCGGTTGGTAGAGCCCCTTACTTGATACCGAGGAGGTCCCGGGTTGAAGTCTTGATCTTGCCTATATTTTTTTCTGTAGCTGTTAATTATTAAATTAATCTTCTTTTACTTAAAAATGGCTGTAAAAGAAAATGAACTTGATTACTTTTATTGTTATCTGGGCCGTATATAGATATATCCAGTATCAAAACATTATCCATTAAGAGATCTAGTGAAAATTTAACATCTTCTTTTCAATAATTGTACCCAATTCCAAACAAAACAATTGAATCACATTAAATTCCATAATACACTTTGAAGTGGCATTGTAAACATTGTTTTATTATCAAATATTTTTATATTGAGTGTTTGTATTCACATTAAAATTAGCTGTTTGAATCTAGGAGTTAATATTTTGAATTTTACAGGGGAAAGCTTGGAAGAGCTTAATGGCTATGGGACATTTAAGCACAGAAATATAATTTCAAGCCTGTTAGGAACACCAGGAAAGAATAAAGGTCTAGCTATTTCTAACCCCCATGACTTCAGGCAGGTTAGTAAGTTATATTACTTAAGAGTATATCTATTTTTAACGTTGATGGTTTCAGGCAAGGTAGTAAGTGATAATTACCATTAGGTCCTATCTATTTCTAACCTCCATGGATTCACTTTTCACATTCCCACTCATTAATCAGTTTTCTTGAGTCATGTCCAATTTAAGTCCATCTCATTTATGAATTGGTGAAATAGCTCATTCGAAGTTGTTGCCAACCGACCAACTTCTTTTCATTGTCATGACAGGCCTGATTAGGTGACATTGTTTAGCATCAAAGATGGAGCAATCTGACAATCATTATGAATTCCTAAGTTTGGCCATCCTGTCCATAATGACACATGTAGTCTTCTTACCAGCCAAATCTATAGAGACTATCTTCATTTGTACTACTGCTTCTCTTGTAGCATCAATGAAAAACTAAAACACTTGTGTTATGTTTTCTCCACTTTATTTTTAGGATCCCTTGAGACTTACACATTTTGCATTGCTATGCTGAGACAGAATAGCTATTATCCTCCACCAGCCAGCAATTTTCCTTAGCCCATTCCTCTACCAAACCCCATCATAATACTGTGATGATATTTTTATGTAAAATTATTTTTCATCTTAAAACAAATATTGGTTGGATAAATGTGTATTAATAAATGTATGTGTGGGCCTTAGAAACTAAGAACCGGAAAGACCCATCTGGAATCTGTATTGTTCCCGCCTTGAAAACAAAGAGCAGGGAAGACCTGACAACAAAAAAAAGAAAAGGCCTGATCAGAGAAATGACTATGACCCTTGGTAATAAAAAGCAGGTAGCCTGGAGAAAACTCAGGTTCCTTGGTCATTTAGACAGTTATACCAGAACAGGTATTAGGATTGAACCCTGGGAATAAAAAAAGCACTGAAAATGACCCTAAGAAATACCACAGGGCATAATCTATGACAAGGGAATAACCATCTTTATGTGGTGGGGGGGTAGGCTGGCTATAAATACCAGTGTTTAGGAAGAAAGTGTTTAAAAAAAAAAAAAAAGAAAGAAAAAAAAAAGAAAAAAAGAAAGGGCGTCTTACTCCTTTAGATGTTAGTGATCTTACATATTTAGTCGTATGCCTTAGTTCTTCACTTTGTTGTATCTTTGTCAGTTAAGTTCTCCAACAGCCATGAGTCGGGGTCTGGAAGCAATAGTGTTGTGCTAGATGAGGGGAGCACAGCATGGAAGGAAGGCAGAAGCAATTCAACTTATCTCCCAGCAGGGAAGAATATCCATGTCATTAGTTACATTTGGTAATTATTATTTTAGCTATATAAAATTCTAATACCATCTATATAAATATGAAACATCTAAAATAAAAACATTATGCACTAGAACCACATTAAACCTTGAGATAGTATTAACTTATTCATTATTAAATAAACTGTCATTCTTAATGAAGTTTTATGAATGCCCTTTTACCTTTTATAATAATAAATTTAAATCATGATTTTTAAATTTACAATTAAAATAAAAGATTTTAATGTTTCAAATGTTTTACTTCACATAAATTGTCTAGAGAGTTTTATGAAGCTAAAAATAATAAATACCTAATAGAAATAATATGAGTATTCTTTGATGTTGAGGAATGTGTTGACTTGTCCTGTTCTTAAATCTCTGGTCTCAAGCTTGTGGTCTCAAAACATGTGTTTTTCTGGCTGCTATAACTCCTCTCTCACCAGAGGCCAACAAATACTTATACCTTCTTTCCTCCTAAACGCTGCTGTTCAAGGAAGAATGTCCTGCAGTTATTTTCATATGGGAATACACATGTTAACCAGCAATTACTTATTTACTGGTGTTGGTGCTGCTTTCTATGAAAGTAGGAACTACCTCGGCCCTATACTTCTCAGCTCTCTGCTTAAGCACTCGATTACAGGCTTACCATTTGGACAGTTCAGTAGTATGTAAAAGGCTGGAACAGAGAGGAGAAAGGGTCGGGTCATCAGATTGGAACTCAGAAGAAGACTCTTTTGAATACGCAAGAACACGAGTGATTAAACCACTTAGGTCGAGCAGAGGTAGAAAGAGGGAAATGGGTTGGCCGACCACTTCATTTATCAGGCACCAAGTAAGGTATTTTCATCATTATTAAACTGGATCTAATCAACAAGAATTAATATCAATCACCCTCAAGACATCTTCTTCCAGCCTTCAATTGTACTACTACTCATCATTCATTAATTTATATTTATATTCAGTTTACTTTATAATTTGTTCTGAACCGACAGGCAAAATTTACTTACAAACTAACAATATTGTAACCTGATTTGGCTCATAAACCCCCTTTTCATATCCTTCATAAACCACCATAAGCAAGTTATTAGTATATATATATTGTTGTGAAATATACCTTTAAAATTTCAGATCAACTGATTATTTTTTTTTTACGACCGCTATCATTGAATCTCTTCCTTCCAGCTCAGGAATTATAAAATATTTAACTTTATTTATTGTGAGTTAAACAGGGCAATGAGGGCTGAACTTTTATTCTCATATTAAATAAAGGAAATTTTGTAATCATCTAAAATTAACCATTAAGTTTTATGGTATTACCATATATCATGAAAGAAGCCAATCTTTTCTATATTATGTTAAAAGCTACAACTTTGAATATTTTATTCACGGTAGCAAACACACACAAACCATAATTCCTGTAAGGCACAATAGTGCCGGTCTAAATAAATAAAATATTATATTCTTAAAGTTCTAAATGCAAGACAATTGGTCTAATTTAAATCTTAATTTAATAAAATTCTCTATAGCCTTAAAATTTAAATTAACGTTATTAATTTGTTCATAGACTTTATGGTCGTTTATGTCTGGCTGTTAAGCATGCGTTGTATGCTACACAAACAAATTACTATTGATCTTGAAACCTCCATGAAACTTAAAAAGTTCAGAATTGTTTTACATTAAATGGATTATATATTTCTGTGGCATTGATACAATCTATAATGAGGAAATCAATTAATGGGTTGACAATAAATAAAACCTACAAAAAAAGGGCAATAAATCTTTACCAAACCTATTAAAACATTTTACAATGCACAAACTTGAGTTCCGCAAACATGGAATAACCTGTTAACTTTTTCACAGGATAACATTAATAAGTATTGTACATTTGCACACAAGTAACTGGAACAACTAGGGCATTGATATCCCTCATTCTTAATACTAATTCATTTTTAAAAACAACCACTCCTATAACTCTATTATCTTTGTTGCAAAGATATAACGATTCCTTAAAATATAGATATTAACAATATTTATGACAAGGTAGTTATTGAAGAATATATCAAATAATAGATCTCTTTAATAACCGATCATTTTAATTTTCCCTTAATGTTTTCGTGTTGGGGTTGATTTTTATTGTTGCATTTTTAACAATGAACAATATTTGATGACTATTGGTTCGCAGTTCTGATTTTAGCTAATTTGACAAATTATAGTGCACTTTGTTTAGTGGTTGTTATATGTATTGTTAAATTTTTAGTTCAGAAGATGCCTGAATAGGTGAATTATCAACATCTGGAATATTTTATTATCATAAATATAGATTTCAGAAAGACTGAAGGGCTATAATTTGATTTTTTGTTTTTTAGTAGAACCTTGTGATTTAACAATGTCTCTTTTAGGAGTATTTTTCCCTTATTAATTTTAGGTATTTCTGATAAGAAATATGGAGTTTTGAGCACTTCCGATGCAACCAATAAGCCTTTAAATTTAATTTACATTCTAAATAGACATATCTTAAATGCCGTTTTAAAAAAAATTGGTCCATAAATCTAAACATTATGTAACTCATACAATTAATTAGAGCTCATGAAAATGTTTATTAAGAATAACTGACTTTTTGATATCTGGCAAAGAAGTTTTACTGTATAAATGCATACACACAAATATGCACATTTAAATGTTTACTGTGTAACAAGATATAGTTTTCTTTTATTGTTAGTAATAATAGATATAAAAATAATGTTAATAATTCTAGTTATAACGCTTTTAATTCACAATTTTATGTTCTACATAGAAACCAATATCCCTATTAAAACCAATATTAGAAAATCGTTAATAACTTCTCATAGATTTATTTATTATCATTAATATTATGTGAAAACATAAATAATTACGAAGACTAGATCTTCAAAATTATTGGTATATAACTTTTAGATAACTTTAATTGAATAACATTTCTTAAGAAAAATAACAATTTATTACAGATAATGCAGATAAATTGTTAACAATAAATATAAATATACTATAGTTTAAAAAAAATAAACTTCTCACATTTAAGAAGCACTATTACTCTTCAACAAGTCCGAGTATCATTAAAAATACCTTTTTAAAACAAAATAAAATAAATGATTTCCTTCAACTTCATAATTTGTCAGGCATTTGGAGTAAAATAGCCAGAATGGCTATTGATAACAGTTACTACATTAAATATGTAGTGAATCTCTCAGAAAGGGAAACACCTTCCTACTGGTAACTAGACATTTCTTAACATTTGTACCCTTCTAATTTTTCAAATACACAACCTATTCTAATCCGGTGCATTGAGTATAGATTGGGAATCCAGCATCATTTCCAAAGAATGAAAGCTTGTATTTAAAGATAGAGAGCTGAGCAGCAGAGCAGGTGGAGGAACTGTTGCGTGAGCTGGCGAAAATGGAAAAAAAGAACCAACCTTTGGGGGAGGCAACTCAAAGCCTCTTTCCACTTGGCCTGTTAGCATACGAGCTGTCAAATCGATCTGTGGAGGCCCACCTCCAACTATTTCCAAGATAGGTATGTGCCGGCAGTAAGCTTGGAGCCAGAGATGCAAGTTAGGAACAGAAGGTTTGACAGGTAGAAATTCTATCTTATCATCCGTACCAATGTATAAAGGATTCACGAAAACAGCATCACGTGAGTTGAGAATTTCATCTCAGACACTTCTCAGAATAAGGGGGTCATTAGGCTCAGCACTGGCTGCCATTCTATCTCTTTCACAATCAAACAGGAATGTATCAAAAATCGAAAGAAGTGCTGATTCCCACAGAACAGTAAGATATGTTTCTGTGAACTGGAAATGTGTTGGGAATTGTAGCAACAGTTGCCAACAACAATCCAAAAAAGAAGAAACATTGGCGACTTGTTGGATATTTCTTGTTGGTAGACATGACCAAGACGTGTACAAAATGGATGCCCCATTATGACCCATTCCCTCTGAACCAAAGATTGAAAACCATGAATACTGCGGTGGATGATCTATGGATCCATGAGCAGTTGTGTCAAGCAGGAGACTATACAGCAAGTGTCTCGTCCGTCAGTTTCTTGGAGAGCAACTGTTGTATCTCGCATCAAAGCTTTAGCAGCTTGAAGCGATTTTGATAAACATGCAGCAATGTATTGAAGCCATTTAGATGATTCTAACAGAGAAAGAAAATGTTGATCTTGAACCCAGAATTGTTTAATGTCTTCTGGCGTGCACAGATCTCGAAGTTTAAGATAGCTGTTATATAAATCTCGACAAGAGGGCAGATCTTTAGTAAGGTCAAGAACAATTGGTTGACTTAACCGAGGATGAGCTTTTCTAACACACTCGAGCATTATATTTTCTTGCGCCCTGTCGGTTATTGTAGGGACTATTTCGACCATCCTGACCAGCACCATAAGGTGAACTCCATGACCAAAGTGGTGGTCGACCACAATTGAAATGGTGCCCAGCTTCACCCAGCTTACAGTCGAGAACTCTAGATGGTACAACTACCCACCTTACCCACCTTGGTAAGCTTGAAAACATGTGGAAGTCGTGATTGGCTGCTGACAACCTCCAGCCTACTGCTTGAGTTCTGGCTAACTCTTTACCCCAATCTCCTGCTTCACAGAACATCAATGTTTCAGAGGAACAGGTGGACTTCTGTGGCTCTCTGTAATCATAACCAAACAACAGCTGGTGTCTCTTAGGAAATGCATGATGCAAAAGAGCGTTAGTAAGAGTTTTTCCATGTCCAACAGGAGAAAATTTGAAGCTGAACGATAGCATTCTCATATTCTTGCCTATTATATGAAGCCCTTTCACTTTTTCCATAATATTTCTACTTTCTGGCAGTAGTTTCCTCTTTTTGTCCCCTAAGAGGTAGAGAGCGTCAATATTCGATAGACAAACATCATTTTCACCCAATTGCAAAACATCTTGAAAAGCTACTTCCTCCTTATTTATTTCTTCACCAGTGATAAATGATAGTTTGAAGTTGGTGACACATAATAATCCAGATTTTCCTTGTTTTCTTTCACACACCTGCGTGTACATGAGTACATTCTGTGCTTCAGAAACAAGTGATTCTCCGGGCAGAAGTCATACTGTGCGTTGCTCTGAAAATGAATCTTCATTGCTCGTGTTCAGGCAAAAATCGTCTTCTAAGCCAACATAGCTTTTGAAACTGTTTGTTAATCATTTATCATTAAGGTTGTTTATGTCTAAGCAAGTGATAAGGTGACCTCTAATGCGATCAGCATCGACTTTGTTTTGGCATTGCGGATCAACTCCGATCGTCATCGAATTACTGGCTCAGCTCCCTGAAAGTTGCAAACGAAGAAGGACCCTTGGAAATTTTTTGATTGATGATGACCCCACATTCACACTACTTCTTCATCGCTGACTGTACACCGGATATCCACCACCCTACCCACGCTACCAATTGTTTGGATAGTGAGCATTGAGAAGAATTTTTTCTGATTTTGCTGATTTTCTCTTGCTTTTTATTTTTCCTATGATTGAGAATACACAGGAACAAGCGGTGAAGTTGAACCGCTTCTGCTGAAACTCCTGCCCCGGAAATTGTGATCACACCCAATTTTTTTTTAATAAAATGAAAGAAACATAGATAACAAAAATATAAATGTCTTTTCGCTTTAATATAAATAAAAATAAATTAAATCCTATATTAACTAAATTTAATAGTGTCAATCACCAAAAGTCAATAGCCTTCTATTCTTGCAAGTAAATGGATGGTGTGAGCTGAATCCGGAGATAACTGGTGTGTGTAATAGCAAAATAACCTCTTACCGGAGATCCCAAAGTGGAGAAGAAAAAATTCTTCTCGATGTTCACTTTCCAAACAATTAGTAGCGTGGGTGGGGTGGTGGATATCCGGTGTACAGTCAGCGATGAAGAAGTAGTGTGAATGTGGGGTCATCATCAATCAAAAAATTTCCAAGGGTCCTTCTTCGTTTGCAACTTTCAGGGAACTGAGCCAGTAATTCGATGACGATCGGAGTTGATCCGCAATGCCAAAACAAAGTCGATGCTGATCGCATTAGAGGTCACCTTATCACTTGCTTAGACGTAAACAACCTTAATTCCTAATTATACATCTCAATACAACAAAATATTACAATCTTGTTTTTTTTCTTTTAACAAATAAAATAAAATTAATCGTTATAATTACGTGAGTGGAAAAAAAAATAAAAAAAAATAGTTGGGACCAACAGACATAATAAAAATGCATTGGATTGATCAAATCGTTTCCAACAAAATTAACTTGACCCAACTGAAACCTTCATTCAAATAAATATTGCCAAACTTAACAGAAAGAATCAACATCGGCTGATAGCTAATTAACGGTCTTCGAATAGTGTTCATTAGTGATTTCATTATGCTGAACAAAAATCTTCAGTGATTTATTATGTACAAATATTAATTCTTTAAAATTTGAATGATAGATCACTGAAGATTTTTGATTCAGCATAATGAAATCACTAATGAACACTATTCGAAGAACCGTTAATCAGCTATCAGCTGATGATTATAATAAACTTTAATTTCCAAATTCTACATGTGCACAATTGCCATTATTTAATAATAGATTTATTTATTTTTTTATTATATTTTTTTTAATTATATTTATCCGATTACCATTATTTCATAATAATAAAGTATAACTTTTTTTTTTTATTTATAATTATACTCTATGGTATTAAAAACATCCCTGAAATTATTTTTAAAGTCTTTCCTTTTATTATTTTTCATTTTGTTTCCTCTAAACTCGCAAAAAGGGTTCTCACTTAAATGAGCTGAAATTTTTAATTCTAATTTGTTCCACTCCGAATTTTTATTTATTATATTTTTTAATTTACTTAAGAATTCTATCGGGTCAGAATTTTTAAAATTTTGGAATTCTAATTTGTTATTACTTCTTATCACTCGTATTATTTCGTTATCCATTACTAATTTAGTTTCACTTGTATTTTCTTTCAATTTATCTCTTAGGTCTTCTACTTCCTTCTCTATTTTATTATTTTTGTTAAGGCTTTCTTTTTTATATGTTTCTAATTCCGTACTAATTTTTTGCTCATGATTTATTAAATTATTGTTAATACTTGCTATTTGTTTATCTAATTTATTGTCCGTTTCTAACGTGAACTTTTTAAAATCTGTTTCTAAAAGACGTATTTTTTTATCAATCTTTATATGAAAATCCCTGAAAGAGTTTTGTAACCCTTGCTCAATACTCTCGAATCTATTGTCAACTTTTTCGAATTGTTTGTTCATATCACTTTTATTTTCGTCCATATCACGTTTATTTTCGGCAAATTTTTCGTTCATATCACGTTTATTTTTGGCAAATTTTTCGTTCATATTTTCCATCATTTTTTCTGTCATTAACCTAAACATTTTTTCTATCTTACTTTCCTCGTGACTTGATTCCTCTAAATTAAAATCATCGACATATCTATCAATTATGCTTTGCTCATTCGGATTAATATTGACACTACGCTTATCGTCCTCCATGACGGAATCTCAACAATACAAATCCCAAACACAAATACAAATCCCGAACTCTAGACCCAAACCTTTATCAACCAAATCAAATGTATGTTTACCCAAATCAAATCAAACATAATTTTTCGTGACACACTTTTATCCAATCAATCCTTTACCAGATTTCCTTATTAACACAGGTGCCTGTTTTGCGGCGCCAAATGTTACGATAATTTATAATTTTTATATATATAAGTTTTATATTTTTTCTTTATATTAATTTTTTTTATAATTTATACTGTATTGTTACTCTTTATATTCAACTTTTACTCCATTCCAGGGTTCTGTTAATTAAATAGGACAATTCTGGTAATAGGAATAATTGTTTATTCACACACATTTTATCCAAATTTTAATATATAAACAATTATTAATCTACTATCCAACAACTCATCATTAACCAAAATAATCTAAATTTACCCAATTACTATATAACGCTATACTGATAATGATACTGTTATTTTTATAAGTTATACTGATAATGATACTGAATTCAAAATTACATTAATTACTATTAACATCATACTGGCCAGTATTTCGATGTACATTCTTCGGATGTTGGTATCGTCCTCTTCAGTGTCCATGCTCTATGCATAGCATGTGATATTACGTGGGAGCCGGCCTCATGGTATGCATATCCATCAGGTCTTGTGTGCCAGAGTGTCCTTGTTGCGTCTCTTGTGCAGGATCGGATGAAAAGAGCACGAGTCCGTCTTGAACCCCGCCTTTTCTAACCTTTCCGCTGCCTTCCGAATATTTTTTAATGGCATTGGCCATTCAGTTGTTTCGGATTTTTATGCTTGCTCATTTGAAGTTTATATTAAAACACAACCAAAGAATCATAACACTAAATATCACAACAATATATATATACCATTTGTTCATCCGCAATATTATTTTAGCATTTCTTTATACCATTTATTATAATACAGCCCGCTACATCATTCCATTACTTACCAGCATAGCCCACATAACATTTATGGTATATAGGTGATAACACAGAATACCCCATAATAAAACAGCTGCTATCTATGATCATCTCTCCCCACCACATAATTTTTTTTTCTTCTAACAGTACTGGCCATTTTCAGGACTACCTGTTTTTTTTTATCCTTATCCCAAAAAGTGCAACACCCACTCCAGGTCAATATTATTTATTCAAAATATTACAACAGAAAATTCCTTTCAGAAATTCAATCTAATTCTAATAAATAATTAATTTGCTAACAATAAAGATCATTACAATATTTTAAAATAAAGCAGAATCATTACAATATATAATAACCTTAAACTCCAATCCTTCAGCCAGTCCCACACACATGATCTTGGTCTCAGACCCTGTTCTCTATCTCCCCCCCCCCCCTCGACGCTCATAGATCCGCTTCTTTTGATCACTTCTTTCTTGTCTGTACCTTTAACATTTTGAACTCTGTATCTCTATCTATTTGTTATTCTCCTTCCCTCCCAGTTGTAAAATTCCGTCTTTATTGATTTATTCTTTCCTCTAAAAAACCATCGTTGGTCCACTTTGAAGTTGCTCCTGTAGTTCCGTCATCCTTCAATAAACACTTCCAGCTAGAGAAAACTTGATGAAGGTAATGTATAAACATCTTGTTGTTGTTGTTGAATGCGTATAATTATTTAATCAGATTTATTAAAAGTTGTTCCTGCGCATGGTTGAGAGAATTCTCAAATTTATGTTACTTCATTGACCAACTTTGCATCATTCGCGGCACCTCCTGCTGGAGGTTTATATTGCTGATAAACGGGCCAGTATGGGCATGATAGTAAAAGGGAAGAAACCCCCTGATTTAGGTACAGGGAATATGCGCTTGAGGTTGAGGTGTCTCTTTGTTGTCACTGAGGAGTTATTTCACTGTATAATAAGCTACTTTATACACATCTGAAATGGAGGATGTGTTTTTATTATTCTTAATAGAATTTATAACATTTCTCAAACTGATTTTTTATTTTTTTATTATAATGTTATGAGACATAAAGAATGACCGATTTTTGTGCTTTATTTAATTTAATTTTAACACAATTTGTTTTTAATATTCAAAGTATTATAGGGATTTTAAATAAATGATAAAAAATTATTTAAACCTGATAATAAAATACCTTAATTATAAAATTATAATAAAAACTTGAATAGCCTTTGCTGCATGGACTATATCAAATCGTATGAATGTGTCTACACTAAGTAACACCTTTGTTACAAACAAATAATAATAAAACAACTTTATTTATCATTGATTTTATTTATGATTTTACTTTTATTTCTTTATACTTATAATCATCTCAGGTTACTTTAATCTAATTTCGCCTTAACTAAAGATAGCTAGGGCTTTATAGGATTATTAGATAACTTTAATAATCTAATAAAATACACTTCACTTTCACTGGTCAAAGACGCTCATTCCCTCTTCCTGCTTCCTCCTAATCGTGGCATTCCTTTGTTCCTATTGGATCTGTTCTACCTATGTCACACTTCTATAGGTGTATTATAACTACTATTGCTTTTAATCTGACTTTATCCAATTAATCACAATTAATAATTTTACTTTTACATACTAAATAAATTTATTATATTCTGATCTTCATATAACACTACAGTATATACCGTTGTGTTCTATTATTTGTTGTCATCTCGAGGCTAGTGGTGGGATTCCTTCACAATACCACTCTTTGTATTTTGAACAGAAGAATTCTGCAATTCCATTTTGAACCTCGTCCATAGAATTGAAGGTTTTTCCTTGAAGATAGCGAGCCACTGACTGAAACAGATGGTAGTTGGAAGGTGCTAAGTCCTGACTGTAACCTCAGAAGAAGCTCAGTCACATCCAGTTCTGAAATTTTTTGTTTCGTGTAATGAGAAGTGTGTTGTCAGGCATTATCTTGTTGAAACAAAACCTGATTTATGTTTACTAATACTGGGTCATAACATCATACATTCTTTTTACTGATCATTATACAGGTCTGAATCAATATTTAAACCTTCTGGAATGAATTATGCCTTTGTAATTACATAATAAAGAGAGCATTGTCTTTTTTTCGAATTGCCCACAGTTCGAAAATAACTGACTGGCCCAGCTTGCTGATTGCAATTTAACCATTGTTTTTTAGTTTTAGAGTATCTCCAATATATCCACTTTTCATTGCAAGTAATAATTCTTTAAATGAAATGATGGTTATTTGGGTGTTTCAAAAGTTGTTGACAAATTTCTACTTGATGTGCTGCTCAGTGGCCAACTCATGGGTAACCACTCTTGATGAGCGATTCACTTTTCTTAAGTTATGCAGCCCACGATTTATGGTGGATTAGGAAACTCCAAGCTCTGTTGCCAATTCCCGAGTGCTTTTCATTGTTCAGCTCGAAGGCAGTAAAGGCTTAGTGTCAGACGTAAAGGCTTATCTGCATTTTCGATGTTATGGCAATGGATGATCAAGGTGACATTAAGCGCTTCTATAGTTATGGACAAAATAATGAGCTCAACTGCTTCTATTTGACGCAGAGTTATGTCTGCGTACCAAGACATCTTATCAAATATAATGTGAATTTTCTTATAATTTTTAAACAAGATGAATTAAATTTAAAACACATTTATGACAAACATGTAAGTTGTTCAACTCTAAGTTGTATACAGTTTCAAATATGTTTGGTGTGCTTAGAGAAACCATTTTATTACCATGTTATTGATTAGACTAGAGACTTAGACGATGGATGCTTTAGAAAATGTTTTGACACGTTTATCATACACCTATAAAAGAATGGTGATTGGAGCATGGGCCTCATTAGGAAAAATGGATCCTAAAGTAACTTGTGGCATACTAAAAACTAGAAAAAAGCTAAGAAAAAAAGTTTCGAGCGATTAAAAGAGGAATGTAAGATAGGCTAACAGAAAGTGAGAGGATATTTGCTCCTGTGGTACAGCTTTTAATGAATACTCAAGTAGTGATTATAACACAAAAGAAAACAGGGGATCTGTCTCCACCAAAGGTAGAAACCACTAAAAAATCACCTTATTTAGAATCGTTGGGCGATGAAATAAATAACCTGTTCATATACTGTCGAAACTCCGACAAGTAGCTTTCAGCAGTGAGTGACTCCTGAATCGATGAGGAGGCTTTATCAGACATGAACCTTAGCACCTTCTACTCCTGAACTTTCAACTCCGACAGCAACTCCTGTTGTAATCAAATTAGAACCAGAGAAGGATGTGTTTAAATCCAAAGAGCCTTTCTTGGATCAGATACAAAAATTGATTAATACCCAAAGGAAAAGCTCAATTTGCTGGGTATTTATATATGCTAGGTCCATTGCAAAGAACATATATGTCTAAAATATTTCAAGGGGGCAGGTCAGCAAAGGATTTTGGTGGCCAAGATTGAATCTGTGCTATGCCAACAGGATGGACTTACCGCAGGACATGCAGTTCTTACCAAACAGTGATTACTCCTCATTAAAGGGTGTCAAATACAAAAGTACACCAGATTATTACAACTGCAGTTTTTAAAATCTCCTCAAGACTATATGGAAATGGAACTTGAAAAGTACCAAAAGATTTTAATCGCGATGAATGCTCATAAGAGAGGTTATAGTGACAAATATCAACTGAGTGAAAACCATTCTTAAAAATATAAAAAAAATATTGCTGGGCTATTTCAAGTTCAAGAACTTAAAGGAGCAGTACCCTCTAAAAAAAGTGTACTACACTCATTTAAGTGAGGATCCAGGCTGATGAGAAAAGACAATCTTATTTTTGAATATTGGAATAATCCGAATGAACTTGTGGTCTGTTTAAGATTGTTGCTGGCATTATTTAATGTCCACGTACCTTTAAAACCATTGTATCCAGACAAGTTATGCATGAATATGGAAACAAAGTCTGGTTTTCTAAATTTGAGATTACAAGATTAATGGACTGCACCTCTCTTACTCAGCTGGTAGCATGGTCGTGATTGCACACTTCTCTTTTCATGTCTTTTTGACTACAGTATATTTCCTTGATTCTGATGGTCAGATCTCTTAAATAAATTAAAATTTATGCATACATTTTTGACCGGTAAAAATCAGAGGGGGGAATCCAAACAAACTGCAGGGATTTTACAAATAATCCAATACTGCGTATAACATGATTTTGTACATTCTTACCGCATGAGTAGAGAGGACTGGCAGACGGACCTTCAACAGGTAGCAATAAACTCTCAAGATCAGCATAAATGACAATTGATACTCTGCTAGTATTCTAAATAGGAAAATTCTAGATAATTATTTGAAGGAAAATTACATCGAATCGGTTTATGAAATAGACAAAATAATTCATGTTCTTTCATCTTATCAAGACTATCTGAGTAATATGTAAAACATTTTCTACTACAAATTATTTTTGGGGCTTTTCTAAAAGACACCTGGGAGCCAAGAAGCCTGCTCAAACTGTTTATCAAACAAAATGGCTATTTAAACCTTCTAGTAGCAAAAGTGAATCAAAAGATTTTGTATAGCATTCTATGTTGCTAATTCTTAGCGTGTTTCTTCATTATTGTCGTTCAATCCGAAAACGTTGACGGATACTTTGCTAACATTTTCATAATGTTTAATGTCTTTCAAAGTCGTCGGTTAACTAATGCAATCGAATGTGTATCCTAAGTCTACACCATTAAATAAAACCGCATCATTAGACCCAACTGTCCTACTTAATATGACAAATTTAAAGCAACAATTGTTATCGTAATTTTTTACATTTATTACAGTGTTTTTATCAGCGATTTTTTCAGGCGATGGAATTTTAACTATATTTTTAGAGGGTTGTTTATTTAGTAACATGTAGGGTGAGTAATTGACCAATTTAAATATCTAACCAGAACCATGACCTTGGAATTCTCTAATTTCCTCAATCATTTTCAGGTGTGTTGTCAGTATATATTTGTTTAAATCAGAGAAAATATCTAATATCTCATTTTTAGTTTTGAAGTTGATATCAGAATGGTCTTCCGTTTTAAGGTTCATTTTTTGATATTAGTACATTGTGCTAGAATATTTGTTTTAATATTTTTCCATTTATTTCTAGATTCAAGAAGTATATTGTAACTCATGCGGTGTTACTAGAGAGAAGTTGTTGTTGTGTTAATGTTGTTTCTGTCCATTTTATAAACATATCAACTACCCTGCTCCCTCAAGCACTGAGATGTAAATAAATCATCTGATGTTTGCTGTAAACATGAAGCCCATTTGTGAGATTTAAGTCATTGGTATTTGGATTGAGGTGGTGCTATTTCATCGAAGATGACGTACCCAGATCCCTCAAGCTCACTTATCTGACTACTATTACTTGCTTTCATGGTGACTGTTGACGGTTTAATATAAGGGTTTAGTGGCCGAAATTGCCTTATATGCCTCATCAAATTTCAAAGTGTCTGCTGCTTACAAAATAGCAACTGCATTTGTAACATAAATAAGACTCCCACTACATTTATGTCGTCTATCATAATATTAATTACCACACACCTCCCATATAGGATATATTTTTTTTATTAGGTAAAAAAAGTGGTACGGTATCTGAATAAAAACTCTCACACATGCACTCCTAGCTGTGTTTCTATAAAACTTATTTTATACACAGTATGTCCCGGCAGCACCTGTCTTTCTTTTCCTTCATATATTGGACTGAACGGACCTGAAATGTAATATATTTTTCTACTGGTAGTACAAAATATATTCACCACTTTTGTATTGTTCTATATCATCATTTGTAAACTGCAATGGGTAGAGTGATGGTAAAAACATGTTGATAATACCAGCTTTATTCTGCTGCTGCAGGGTCATCTGGATTGTTTCTCCAAATTTTGTTACTTTTCTCTCAATTTTGAGCATCTTATAATTCTTTCCAATCTCTAGGTCCCCTAGGCAACCATATACCATGGAAAGGATTTGATTCTTTTTAAAAGGTTAAACATCTGCAGTATTACAAATTTTATAAAGGAAGTTGAAATATCAATACAATAAGTAGAAACAAAAGATCATGTGTTACTTATTTTGATCGAGCGTGTCTTGCAGCGGGAGTAACATTGATTTTTTATAAGAGGATGGAGGGTTATATATTTACACTGCAGTAGGAGGGGAAATAAAATAATATATGGAGCACCGTGTATGTTCATAAATTGTGCTTTAACATGCTAATGTAATATATTATGACACATAGATAATTGTGCATATATTTCACTAATTTCATATTCACAAGAGAATACTAAAAACAAAATCGCAGCCTTCAGGCAGGATATATGAAGTACATTATGTCCTGCCCCTAAGTCTACAGTATTGTCTTAGCAGTTCAGTTGACCACAAATCTCTATTAATGGACTTATAAAATTATGGTATTATAAATTTACAGGGGATGTTCTCTCCATCGCATCATATGCTAATTAAGCAATTAACAGTTTTAGATGTCACTCAGGGAAAAAGCAGATGGGATTGGATATTCTAAGGACCGAAAACTGACTGTTAAACAAAACCAACAGTTTGGTAAGAAGAAATATCCATGGGCTTGATTACAATAATGGCGATTGGGACTACAATAAGGTAGACATTTTGTTAAAATCAGTGACAAAATGACTGGATTTTTTATTTTGTAAAGGACTAGAAAAATGTAAATTAATTGAACAGATGATTCGAAAACCTGTCTATGACTTGCACGAATTTCGATGTCCCAATCTCGCTAAAACGACAACTCCGTCTCCTATCATTTTCACAAAAATAGTTCATATTATTTGTTGTCCTCTAAACCATGACCATCGTTTATTGCCTATGGATTAGGAACAATCCATACACTATAGATTTATACAATAAAGAGGTCTGTACGAGAACGTTCGGCTGTGGGAAAACTTCTGGCAATCACCACGTCTTTTTTTTTTTGATTGGTTAGAGGGAATGACAATAATAAACCCGACTGCTTTTTTTGCGGTTTCATTTATGATTGTTCATCATGTGATCAAGGACCATACACTTATCATCGAAAGATAAAACCAGACTGCACATCATGGCTTGTTTACAATTGAGCACACCACAGCTTGCCTACTCTATATCACTACCAACCATCCAACAGTGGTGGCCATGGCTGATAGTGAATCTCTAGAGGATCCTTCCAGCAGTTACTTCAGATCGACAGCACCTCAAAAAGAAGACACTCTTAATAATGTTCATTTTAAGTAAGTCCCATATGTCATAATAATGTTTATTTTTCAATAAATCCTATTAAATTCTTATCTTTTTTCTAAATGTTTCCTCAAGAGGTGTGTTAAAAAGGGATTCTGAGTCACTTTAGTAGTGATAACCTGACTAAGGAGAAGTACAGGTACAGACGACTTTGTTTTTTCTCCAGATCCATTTAAACTCGACTTTTCTTCACATTTTATCAGTATTTGACACCTTTTGAAACAAGTTAGCACCGTAAACATTATCTCATCTCAACCCTGACATGGTAATCGATCTTAACTGACAGATCAAGGTCGGGGATCTCAGGTGACTCAAACCTCACTTTTTATCTACTTCTCTAAATTGACCACTATCTAACTTCAGTCAAAGCAACTAAAGGAAACAGTGCTGCAGGTTATGGAGAGGGCACTCTCTCCCCAACTTCTGTTTTCTGCTCCTACATTGCCTCCCAGCTGAACACTTGTCAACCACATTATAGTTATGCAATTTTTATTTTTAATAAATATTTACCAACCTACCTTCTTTTAATAACGGCAATTTTAATAATAATTAACTAGCAGAATTATCTGATGATATGTTTGATAGTTAATTCAAATTTATGTGTTAGTCATGTTTTTATTTTTAGTCTTCAATGTTCTTGTTATATCTATCTGAAAAATATTTTGAGGGTAACCTATGCCATATCCATAACAAGACCTTAAAAACTGAAATTCTAAGCTCTGATATATATTTATAAACATATACAGTCAAGATATTTTAATCCAAAATTTTAAAGATATGGCTTCCTACTTCAGATTAAAATATTTTATTAACAGTAAGCTGTTATGTTAGTATAATCTAAAAAAACTCAGTAATCGGAAAATCTGCAGTTCCATTCTCTTAAAATGGTTTGCAAATTACAATTGTGGCCTCCCAATTAACAAGTAACAGTTGTTTCTTTTAGTGACTCGACTACAGTTTAAAAGTTCAACAAGATTCACCCGTAATATTTGATTTGTTGTTTCTTGCAAATTAATCACTATTTATTTTGCCTTGTTAGTTTATAAATCACAGCCAGAAATTTATTCACATAACATGTAAAAGTTTGTACCTCTTACTGCAAAAGCTTCTGTGTTTTATTTATCATCTTACTCCTTTAAATAATCTTCTGTAATCATATGTGTATCCATAGACAAGACTCTGGCCCAGTATTAATTATCATTTTTTTATTTTTAGGGGAGGTATATCCCAAAATAAAGCTTATTTTTTCATCTCGTTAGGCTTCACTCCCTGTAGATAAGCCAATCCCACTAAATCTAACTTGGAGCTTAATGTGTCTCATACTAGGAATTTATAGGAATACCTCTTGGCCCAAGTCCCTCCATCTCGACTGTCGTTCCCTCTCTCTTCTTGTTTCCTTGCTTCTGTGCCTTTTCTCTGGCCAAAAACATACTGCCTTGACTGTTCTATCTTGCCACCTTCTTTCTCCCCCATCCTTATACCTCTTTAGCTAGTCCAAAGTTCATTGATTCAGAAATTGGCAAAAAAAAAAAAAAAGGCCATTAACGTTATGACTTGTTGACATGTTTCCTCGTTGCGGCTTATAATTTAGAGTCGCTATAGGCATAACATGTACTCATATATACCTTACTGTATTACACCAAAAAAAATATATATATTATATTTATGTTGTAGGTTTCCTCAATTATAGATGTTGATGTCGTTCCAGAAACTTGCCGACGAGTACGCTTGGTTAAGCATGGTAGTGAGAGGCCACTAGGATTCTATATCCGTGATGGAGCTTCTTTTAGAATCACACCCCAGGGTGTAGAGAATGTCCCTGGAATCTTCATTTCTCGCTTGGTGCCTGGTGGACTTGCAGAGAGTACTGGACTGCTGGCAGTAAATGATGAAGTTTTGGAGGTTAATGGCATTGAAGTTGCTGGCAAAACATTGGATCAGGTAATTATTGCATGGTTAATACTTAACCTAATGCTTAAGTGTAGATTTGTTTTTTTATAATTGCAAGGAAAGGGAAAAGCGATTAACTTATTACAAAAATCTCCTATTTTATTTACTAGCTTTCATCAGAGATATAGTTTGTTGTGTATACATGAGCTTATTTTCACCTCATTTAGCAGAAAATTTATGCTCTTTTAAACATCATTTTAGCAAGTCTGGGTTAAATCATACAACAGTTGTTACAATACTGAACATCAGGCAATGCCTAGAACTTACATTACTTAGTCTTAAAAGAACTAGAATCTAAACATTAACAACTTCACATTTAAAAAAATTGTTGTGAAACATTTAGATACAATTTTCTCAGAAGTTTTTATTTTTACTGATTTTTACTTATTGGTTTAAATGGGAACTATGAAAATTGTTCTTTTGTTTATCTTATTTTATTTCATTTCTCATCATATTCCAGTACCCGTCAACTTTGTTGTAGCCCCCCTCCCATAGAGAATTATTGGTAGCTAAAAAGACTTTTTTCAGTTTTTGAATTGCAACTTTATTCTGGTTGATCGTATCAATAATAGATTTATATTCGCTTTTAAAGGAGACAAAATTTCCCACAAATTTTGTCTCTAAACCCAATATTAGGCGACATATAGTTTATCAAATTTGTGCAACATTTTCTATATTTACCACAATCTGCACGTGTTTGAAAAAGGGGTTAAGGCATTGGTTGTGAAATTGCAAAAAATTTATTTTTAAGTAGAAAAAGACAACTTATAATAAATTCTCTAACAGCAAATAACACAAATACTTATAAATTGTACATGTTGAAATAATAGAAATTATTTAAATTAATAGGAATTATTTAAATTAATAGGAATTATTTAATTACATTTTTTGGCATTTTGAAAGAAAACTTGTAATAAATTTTGTAATAAAATAACATGGGCATTTATAAATTGAACATGTTGAAAGAAGAGAAATTATTTAAACTAAAAAAATACTATTAAAAAACTAATTAAGTGAATAGACATTTTTTATTCACAGTGTTTGGTGTTGAAGGTCCTGGCTTATAATAACTGACCTCCAACTGTGTGCTGTCTGTGTAGGAATCACAGTCCTGCTCACCAGATGAGTCAGCTTGTGGGACAACTACTTAATTTTGAATTACACTATCGAAGTTTTCATAGGGCTCATCTCCAACTACTACCTCTGGATCATTCTCGCAACAAGCTACAAGGAACCTTTCTTGCAATTGCAGGAAACAACCTATAGCAGCGACTGAGGTTCAGAGTTTTTAGTCATCATGATTGGACTTAGACTGGAAGAGCTTGTAACCATCCTCATTCAAGTAAATTTTTGTTGTGTCCCAACCAACTTTGAATCTGGTGTTGGCTCTTAGCTGCATCACCTTTTTCTTTTTGAGGCAAATTTTGTGGGCATCAGGTATCTTAATTCATCCAGTGATTCATTTGTTTTCATTTCACCACCATACAATTAAAGGATAAGATATTTTTCAGCCATAGTTATGGATTCTTCAGAGGCTCGAGGGTTTCTGAATTTTGTCACATAGTCCTTAAAATGTGAATGCTTTTTCAGAAAAGAGCGCAATTTCGATTTTAAATGCCCAAAAAAGGTCAATGTAGCGTCATAATCAGTAAAAGCATGAATGAAAAGTACATGTGCAGGATCATACTTGAATGATTCGGTTGAGAACCATTAGTGGCTTGTGAGCCGAACAAGAACATTAATGTCGATTACACAATTACAACATTGTCTTTAACTGATGCTTGGGAAACAGCTGCGTTGACATTCAAGATATTAACATGTTCATCTGGATGTTTCACTTACATCCCTTCTTTTTCTAATTCTTGTGTCAGCATTAAAATTAAACATCTCTTGTTTTTCTTACTTTCTAGGAATCTTTCTTGAGTAACAATATCATTTGTCTGTACATCAAATATTATGTCAGCTGAAGTGAATAACTTGGAACAACGAATCCTTTCACAAGTCTTAGTAACCCCCTGAGCCGACTCACCCGGGGATCTGTCAAATATAATAATCATGTTTGATCCTTTTTCAACTGCTTGCACCCTACTATTTTAAATATTAAGCTTCATCATTCTATGAATCAAATTTTTTTGTGCTAAGGGAGTCTGCTTTGTCATTTTTCAAAATGATCAGTTATTCCCTCGGTACATAAAAAGCATTCTGTTCAAAAATTGAACGTACCTGTACTTGATCAAAGTGTTGAGGATGTAGTTGGTTAAGAACCTCATTGAAGTGATGCCAAAATCAATTTTGGATTATTATAATGGTTCTGACAAGCATTGTGCACTTTCACTTCATGTAAGTCTTTCATAAACTGACGGTATCAGGAATTCTCAGCATCACACTAGACTCTCGAATACACTCCTCTTTCTTTTACTGTGAAAACTTCACCTTCTGCCAAACTAAGTTCACAAATAAAACACTAGAAAATGGATGCACTCTTAGTTTAATGCCGATTAGGGAACATCACGCTGCAAAAATGAAACTACAACTGAAAAGAACGGAGGAGAGGAAGTTTGAAAGATATTGAATGCCAGGAAATGAATACTGGTAAACGTCTTATGATCTTTACGGACTCCTGGTGTGAAAACATCAAATGTTGACAAAATTAGTGCCGTTTTTTGAAATGTCATCAACATTTGTTGTCAATAAGTATCTGCAACTCCAATGTTAACATGACTTTACAACTACAAAAATTATTCCCATTGACTAGGAACACAATAAATAACTATAAACAATTATTATCATGAATAATATACATTTAAGTCCTACCCTAATCAAACACCTGCTAATACAGCCCCATTGAACAGTTAATTCATATAAAATAGAACTATAATATGTTTGCCACATATAAAATAGTAGCTAACAAAATAAAGAAAACAAACGAAACCATAAAGAAAAATGTATGTAAATTGGAGCTAGCCATCTGACATGACAAAAGAAATGAAAGTGACAGATCAAAGCTGACAAGTCGATACTGCTGAGTTGAGCAGTAAAACACTTGAGACATGTGTTTCGACTATAATAAGTTTTTTTTATTTTTTACTGTAAATAATAAACTCCAAGGGGTTGACGCACAGTGAGTAACTGGGACATGCACAGTGAGACACTTAAGGGACATAGCAATAACTAGATGAACGATGGATCATAAACCTCTTCCTTACAAGTCAACAAACCTATCCATTTGAAGACCATAAACATATTAAAACAGGCATTAAATTAGTAAAAATTACTCACACGATGCTAGGGGGCTATTAAGAAAAAAAAAACAGATTAAAGAACTGAGTATTATATTTTTTCTCCAAGAAGAAAGAAACAGGTGGGGAGTGAAAAATGTGTATATCCAGTCAAGACACACCTCCTGAAAATCCTAAACCTAAAAGGGTCAACTTAACCTATGTAAATCTAGGCAAACTTGTTTGTAGTAGCCTCTCAGTTGTCTCAGTTCATCAGAGAGTACTATCCGGGGTTCCAGTGAGAGCTCCTCTCTTGCAGTTCAGATGACCTATAAGGCCACACCTTGGATGATCTGTATCATTCTGCACCAGGGCCTAGGGGTTTCTTTATCAGGAGATCTGAAATCAGTTGTACCAACCTAGACATGCACTTCCATGTAGACATGCAGTTCACTACATACTGGTTCTCAAGAGGACTTCGCTAGTTTGCAACACGTGGTTAAGGTTAGATAATATGATTAAGTTTATTAAAACCTACAGTTAGCATTGTATAGAATCAATTAGCATAATTACAATAATAATTACTAATGTAGCAAGATTGCATCCTATTTTTCAATTCATAATAAACTTCTTAATAAAATGAGTATTATTTAATATCCAGGTAAAATGAATGTTAAAGATTTATAAATAATTTATAAAACCATCTCCTTATACCTCAAATTGTTGGGTCGTCCTCAGTCCATCTTCTAAAAACTTCCCTGTCATTTGCAAGCCTTCGCATTTATTCAGGGAACAATCCCTATCTCTAACCAGCTGATAATGAGGTTATCCCACTTATTCGAGGGTCTCCTGTGTGGTTATTTCCCCTCTGGATTTGATTCCTACACATATCTGGAAAACCTGCTTGCAGACATACCAGGTATGTCAAAACGCTGTGTAGTTGAAATTTGATGAAAAAGATTAGTTATGTTTTTCTTACCCAAGTGGATCTCTCAACAAGACCTTCATCTCATCTTATCCATACCTATTTTAGTCAAAAAGGAAACGAGGATATTCCAGAAATAACTTTTTTGTGAAGTTAATTCTTGAAATGCTGTTTTTTTTTTGGACTTCATAGTACTATACAAAATATTTCTATTAGAAACAAAATCATGTTAGTATCTTCATAATCATTTAATGAAAGTTAACGAATGAAATGTCTGTGTTAAAGATTTTTTTTTTCTTCAGAACATCCAGTGATACCTTCCCTTCAACATGAAGATGATAATAAAATAAATAAAAGCTTTGTTAGGTCGGAAACTTTTCAGACCACCCTCGTATTGTTGAAGCTAATTTATAAGCTTATTACTATTAATTTACAACATCTCTATTGCAACATCTCCTCTGCCGCCATTTAATATTACCAGGTTAGTCAGGTGTATCTGCAGATAGTCCTTGTATCAGGGGGTTACCCAGCAGTTAATCGTTAATGTCTCTGTATAATGTTCTAATGCAGTCGCAAACTCGAGACATTCTATGGACTTATCCATACCATTTTAATTCTCACTGAAGCCACTGAAACCTATAAGAATATGTTTGATCACATGTAATCCTACTAGAAGCAACGTACAATTGTGAGGGTATGTAGTTCAGAATCAGATCATCACCATTAGATGAGATGTATTATTTTAAGAATTAAGGTGGTTGGCGCTGGACTGATGTTTTTATTGATTATACCTGTAGGTTTACTTAAAATATATGTAAACAAAATAATAAACAGTTATCTATAAGGGGCTGATGATAATTTATTTATAGTTCATTAATGTGGTTTTGGTAGCTTTAGTATTGTGAAGGTTAAGATTTCCTACATCAATGATTAGTGGAGCTGATGTGAATGCCCCAGTACCTCAATGTATGTGAGGGAGTAGGAGAGGGAACCTGGGGATGTAGGTCTACTGGTTTGGGAAAGAAGAAAAATATGGTCAATTGTCAGGTGGACCCTGTGGTCATCTCTTATGATAAGTGGTAAATACTTTGTACTTTGTGCCAATTTTATCCTTAAACCCCCTGGAAGAATTTTTTTTGTAGTTTAATATTTTATTTGTTTAACATTAGTTATAGTTAGCATAGAAACAAAAAAATTAACAACAGCAGGTTTTAAATGAAAAATGTTTTTCATATCAATGAATTTAGTTTAAAAAAAACAAACAGGTATATTAAATAAGTTTATGTTGATGAGAATAACTTGTTTCCATTAGTTAACTAAAAAGTCTTTTTGGCAGGTGACAGATATGATGGTTGCCAATTCTTGGAACCTTATCATCACTGTTAAGCCAGCGAACCAGAGAAGTGGTACCAACAGTACAAGCACCACCTTGCGTAGGGAAAGCATGGCAGGTAGTGGTGGTGGAGGAGACTCAAGTGGAGAGGAAGATATGGTTGCAGACCTCACTCAGCAGCACCAGAGTCAATAAGTATTATACCTCTATATATACAAATAATTAGTTTATTAAGCAATGTTGATAATAGAGTAGAGTATATATTTTTTAAACTTAAATTGAATAAGATCTTTTTCACTTGATATTTTCAATTATACATACACATTGTCTAGAATTAAATGGCCGCAACATACCACCCACCAAAATTTGTAAAAACCAAATTTTAAATGAAAAATTTTCTTTTGTGGAATGAGGACCAACAATAACAAACAACGAAAGGACGATGACCGCCCACCCTGAGACTCCCTCCAAAAAATGAATATGGATGAAGGTCAGTTCGATTGCCTTGGACAATCATTATGCAGACCTGTTCTGTGTCTCTCACCTGGGCACGGTGATAAGACTCAAAGAATGATAAGATGCTTATTACCACTGTGAGGCAATCAAGAGGGTTCTATATAGCCTTCCTACTCTGAAGAGACCTTGGATATCCTTGAACGAAACAAATGATTCCCAATGCTTGGATGCCTGAAGCTTCGAATTATAAAATATATACTGCTCCTTGGTGAGTGTTTCAGGCAAGTTGTATGAGTGTAATCAGGAGGATTGATCTTTAGGTGGTTCACGGAGTATCTGATTCATCTGAGATTTTGACCCTTGATTATTTCTAGCAGTACCCAGAACCACTTCACCAGACTGAGAGATACCACCGAGTGCTGCGGTTGGAGGTTTTGTATATTCCAGTGATTGACATTTATTGGGAAGGGTTGTGTGAAGCCAACAGTCCTAGTCAACTGACAGGCATCAATATTTTGTTTTTTTTGACAAGCAGTTAAGGCAGCCTGTCCAGTTCTTGAGAGCCAAAAGTTTTTCAGATTTTAAAGGTTTGCCTTGCAAACTGGACAACTGATTTTCGGCAAGTCCTTGTTTCTCTGCGTTGATTTCTTGAATGTGGACTGGTGACTACTATGGCTTCTCTCGCTATGAGTGAAACGATATGTTTTGGAGCGAAAAGACTGCTTCCTTCAAAGGTCAAGTCCAAGAATTTCCACTCAGACTTATGAATTCTATAAGTGGAACGAATGTTGGGGACTCATGACCAGTCACTGTACTCTCGAAATCCTTCCTGGTATATATGGGTCTTGACACCAAAGATCCAGTTAGGTGAGAATAAAGTCATCAGCTGCTGGTGTGTTCAGTTTTTTAAGACTGATATTTTTAAGGACTGTGGTTATGAGATGTTTCAGATTGTTTGCATTGGGTTTGCCTTTGAATGACACATAGTCCAATTTAATCTTTAACTGGTTGCTAGCCTCCATCGTAGTTCTCCTTCTAGATGATAAATTGATTTCTGAAGAAGAGCACTTTTGACTAAAGATAGTGCTATACCCGTGTGGCAAGAAACGAGAAAGTGAAATTTCTCGATTAGAGACAGAATTGGCTCTGTCGTGTATAAGGGATTGGTAGGTTTCTCGGAATAGAGGCCAATCGGACTGAACGCAAGATAATTGTGGTCAATTTTTCTGATAAGCGGGCTCTGTGGGTATGAGATTCGGTCAGTGAATGATTGGAATCGGAAGAGCTACTGGTTATGGTGGCAGGAGTGGGATTCATGTGAGATTTATAAATTGCTCAAGTCTCGTATTATCTTCTCTTGGTCTGTGGCTGAAAACTTACATGGTTTTCTGAGAAACATTAAGGAATGCTAGAAGTACACAATGAAGGTTATACAGGAAATTGTCTATAAATAATGTATTTATTTACAATTTGAGTCCAGGCTGAGACGAAGCGAATGCTTCATTGGCTGGAAAAACTGGATAAATGCTAGAAAACATCATACCATGGTCCCATACTAAATTGCTTCAAGTCTGGAGAAAAACTGTCTGCAGGTTGCTAGGTTACAACCATGAGTCCTGTGACCTACACAGGCGCAGGGCGGGGAATAGCATGTGCTAATGAATGATTCATTAGACACATTAACACACTCATGTCTAAAAACAAGTTTTTCTGGGATGTCCCCTAAGAATAACATAAAGATACAATATCTAACCGACATAAATTATAGCAGTAGACAATTTGTTGTTTGTGGCTAGCCTATAATAATATGGGGGATATTTCTGGTAAATTAAAATGAACCAACTGTAATTTTTCCAAGAAAAAGGAATTGTATATGTAAAGCAATGTGGAAAGAATTGTAGGGAGGCATAGCTTTTGGAATTTTATGAAGGTATATTGGTTCATACCGATTATGTTCTTATTTTCATGATAAAAGGTGTGAGAATAAGAAGTTTTCTGGATCGAAACTGTTGATAATGTTAGTTGGTTTAGAGGGAACATATTAGAACCATGCTGTAGGAGTGGAGGAAAAATGGGAATTGAGATCATTAAAAAAAATATGGCAAAAATGAGAGGTGTTTGATTTTATTAAGGGGAATTTGCTAAGGATGTGTTCCATTTGTTGCAAGAGTTAGGTGCTGTGATGAAAGCTTTTTGAAAAAATCGTGATTGAGCATGAGCGATTGTTAAAGATAGTGATGAAGTAAAGGAATATATGAACCACTGCTCCTGTTTTCTGTATTCCTGCCATTGATCTTCTGAATACACATTTCCTGACTATTTATATCACTTCATTGCAACACTAGACCAACTTATCATCAAAACCAGTAATTATGACCCCCAAAACTTCTTATTAACTTTCATATATTATTCTGACCTCAATACTCAATAACAGAGACAAACAACCAACATCACTTTATATTTCATGCTATTAGAAAACACCAAACACAGTAAATATATGTACCAGTTGAATAGGTTATATCACTATATAGTTCAGGTAGAGCCTAGGTGAAAATCCCTCTATCAAGTACTGTTCATGCCAATGCAACATCATTTTGGTTCTATGTCACATGCCACCCGGTGGGGGTGACTCAGATCTCGATCAGGTTAGTTTCACATTCACACTGCGCTGGCAGTGAATCTGGAGAGACCAAACTAGTTTCGAGAACTGTCGTTGAGGTTTCTTCATTAGACTGAATAGTATTTGAATTTAAAGGTTCCTGTGAGTGACCTGGACTATCTCTCTGCTTTGAATGAACTTATTTGTAGAGTTAATAAAATGTTAGAGCGAATGATGAGTATCATGACAAGATTTACAACGATAAGTGGATTCACACTCACTTACTCTATGATTTCAAATAGC
The DNA here is from genome assembly GCA_930367205.1 of Acanthosoma haemorrhoidale. Classification (NCBI taxonomy): domain Eukaryota; kingdom Metazoa; phylum Arthropoda; class Insecta; order Hemiptera; family Acanthosomatidae; genus Acanthosoma; species Acanthosoma haemorrhoidale. Next base: position 105,042,048 of record OV884009.1, on the reverse strand, counting down.
TCCACTTTAAAACCTCCCCCCCCTCAAAGATCACCCTTCTCGTTATCCAGAAAAATGCATCCACGTCAAACCCTCCTGTTTTCTGTGTTCCAGTGATCACTTTTCTGATTATCCAGCCAAAACCCCCATTGTAGACTTTCCACCTACCTTATCCCATGAATCTTCATCCTGATTATCATGTTAATCGCCTCCAATTAAAACTCTCCTTCTTGTTTATCCCAATGATCCTCCTTCTGATTATCATACTGTGTGGCTCAACTTTAAACCCTCTCCCTTCTATATCCCAAAGATCAGTATCATGATTCTCAAGTGGAATCAAAGATCATCCTGATTATTATGGCTAATAGTTTCCTTCTCCTCCTATTCCTAAATATCATCCTGAATATAAAGCAGATTTCTCCCCTTCTGGTCCTCTCCATTTCTTATTCCAAAGATCATCCAGAAAGTCTTATTAAAGTTCCTGTAACCTTACCTGATCTCTTGTTACAATTAAACTAACCATTCCCTCCTCAAGGAACTGTTATCTTAGTGGTTCATGCTGTGATGGAAATTTTCCAAGTCAATTCTTATTTAGTTTTCTCTGTTTATTACTATTCTTGTTTATTGTCGACCCTAATAGCCACAAACAATTTCTTCCTCCTCGCTAATTTAAATTTTGCTATTTTAAATTTCATTTTAGGATTGTTATTTCATTTTTTTCCTCATTGAAAGAAAAATTGTTAAGTATTAAATCATTTTTTTGTGTAAATCCCTTTTATTTAAACACAGATTTATTTAATTTTTTTTTGGTTCTTTGAATGGAAGTACGTCTATCTATTGAGGAAATAAATTGTTTTGATGGAAAAGAATAGAATGAGTAATAGTATAATAGATAAAAAACAGCCAAACTTAGTAACGCAATTCTTGATGGGTTCAACAATGAAGTCCTTGCATTGCAGGACTTTGTAGAAGTAGCTGACATAGGGCAGTGGATGCACTCTTGACTCTCAAGGATAATGTTGTTCTTGGTCGACTTGCAGTGAGTACACCTATTTTTTTTTAGTCATAAATTTTCAGTTCATATTTTTCTTTACTACTTAATTTTTTTTTCAGCTTTCTTTTTGCCATATTTTTTGGTTTTACTTTCTGTTTTTTTTTTATTGTTGACTTGGAGGATTCTGTCACAAAATAATTTTTTTGTTTATTTCTCTATGGGGTTGTAGGTTTCGCTATTTTTTTTTCTAATCTAAGTGGTATTCCCAAATTTTCTGTATAACAATGTTAATAATAAATAATAACACCAATTTCACTTTGATTATTTTGAATTAACTTACCTTACTTTTCTTTTACAGATCCTGGTAAAGATGATTAACGCATGTAAGATTGACACTTGCTTTTCTGACCAAGGCCCTCTACCTGCTTTGGTCACTCCCCTCATTGACCAGGGGTGGCAGGGCTAACCAAGCAAGAGGTCTTTTTCTCCCTTCGAAGGTTTAGCTTTGACTGTCAATATACGCTACACATACAAGAAAACATTCCATCCAAGAGGCAGTGCCTTTAATATAATATTTTTACCTTATTTTTATGTTATATTACTATTTAAACACGTTTCTATCAAGGATGCAATTTGTATATATTAGAATTATATATAGGACTATATAGTATTTTAATAAAATATAGTATTTTAATACTGCTTTGTTTTTAGTCTCCTATATTTCAATTTAAGCTCTGTTGCTCCAACAACACTTTTTAACATACTTAAGGACAAAAGTGTAGATAACAAAAGAACAAAAGTTGGATAAAAGTGTAGTTTGCAAGACATCAACTTATTAACAATTAAAATTTCTTTAGATCTTGAGAACACTGTTTTTTTGAAAAGGTGAGATTTTCGGACCAAAATGGTTTGTAATTACATTTTCATTTTAGAATCCTGACTTTGACTATTAGCTAAGATAGTTGGGTTAAATTTTGAGATAGAAAACTAAAATATAGGTTGAGAGGTAGTAGCCTTGCTGATTAGCACCATCTACCCACTATATAATAAATAATATGCTGTGTGTTGTTGACTTTCGCAACTGACCACGTTTTCGAGACATCAGAAAAAGACAAAGAGGGGGGAGCTCAGTCTGACATAGACCTCCTGGAAGTGGCCACACTACTGTTGTCAGTTAATTCTCTTTGCTCACTCTCATGTTATGAGTAAGTAGAGATAATATAGCAGCCAGCAGGGTGGAGTACCCAGGACCACGAATGATGGCAAGAAAAGTGAAAATTTTGTGCAGACATGGGCCAGTAACCAACAGAAGAAACTGCACCAACAACATAAATTTGAGAAGTTAAAATTTAAATTTTCATTTGGTACCATTTTGGTTTTTCCTCATAATTTTAGTTTGTTAATGCCTTTCCTTAATAGACCACTTGTATCAACCCCATGACTTTTATTTGAGGATTAGATAACTTTCAATTTATAACCCTACTACCTTCAGCCTCAATTTATACATTATCTGATCGATCTTTCATTATCTTTATCCAGTTCGTTAGTTTGGGTTCTTTCTAGCCCTTTGCTGAAATTACATCCGCATTATTGGAACCAGACATAAACTTCACACTGGGTCAGATTTTAAATTCATAAATATTCGTCCTCTAGGCCAAATTAAGACTTTAAACAAATCACATCTCTGCGGGCTTAATATAAAAAACATTTATTTTATAAATAGCAATTTAGTTCTTTAAATCGTCTCCAAGTAAGCTCAACAATGTTTCATGTATTTAGTGCAGATGCATAATTTGTCAATTAAATTTTTATTCATAAAATGAGTTTTATTTCTTATAATTTTAATTTTTAGTTAGAAATTGTAATAATGTATCATGTATTAGTTATTTATACAGTCGAGCTTGAGTCGGAAAGAACCTCTGGGGTATTTCATATTGTGTCGCCTTGGCCAGAGGTGGCCTGACCAAGACCCTTACCTCTTTGAAAAGCGGGGACCCCCTGGCCAGAGGCACCCGAGATGTTCTTGAAGGATGCATATCCTTGGGATGATGTGGTGAATGACTCACATGAGGATTCCCTCATTAGAGAACTGACCCAAGCCCTCCCCCCCCAGGTACAGACCTATGTTCACCGTGGGGTGTTTAGGACCCTTATCTTGCTGTTACTAATAATCTCTACCAGGCAGTGGTGATGGGAATAATAAGGTATGCCTCCCAGTCATGGTCGGGACACCTCAATTAGGGCAAGGAGCTCAGGCTTAAAACAGAAGTAGTGTTTTATTATAATTAATCGATCATTTCATTGATAATCATTTATCAGACAATATTTGTTTATAGGCATAAAACCGAGTGGTTGTCTATGCTATACAGTCTTGGTATATGTATTCTATAAAATATACCAGTGATTAACTGAACAATGGGGGGCCCCCAGTAGAAAGCCCGAGATTCCTACTGCATAACAGGTAGAGATTTCTTATTCTTAGGGCATAGAGGCTGAGTGGAGTATGTTGATAAAAAACCATGGCTTTGTCTAACACATAGAAATTTCACTAGTTTATGGTATTGATGTTAACAATTTTGTATTCATGGGAAAAGTCTAAACGCTCCTAGCCTCAAGAATCGAACATGCTCTTAGGATCTGATGTGCTTCTTTGATTTTTCTTTCCAAAAGGTGGCATTCCTTTAGTGGGTAGTGGATGGGACATATCAGGTTTGGACCTATGTTTTAAGTTATCAGTTATTGCTTCAGTGTTGCTTGATTGAGAAACTTATCTAGATCGAGTTTCCAGGGAGAGTCTCCTCCATACTTCATTACAACTTCATTACTTTGAAGTTGTTTCTCCTTTCTTTTTTTTGTCCCTTTACATTCATCAGCTATCATTCATGGAGATCTTTCTGTTAATTTCTTGTTTGGACGCGATGTGGGGGCCCCATGGAAACTTATATATTATATATATATTTGACTACTTATCAAATATAAAATAGGTGGTCTAGGATTTAGAAGGAATGGGTTGATTTAAAAAAGAAACTGAATGACAGAATGAGTGATGGAGGATGAATGTAAATCCTCCTTGCCCAATCAAAATTCTTTCATACAACTCTCTACTATGGACTCTTGCACCAAATGGGACCTCCTCCGCAAATTTTCTCTCATTGGACCAAATACCTCTCTTCTCTTGTTTGCCATATTTCTCCCGATGACCTCAATTCTCATTTTCTGTCCACCTCGATGGTTTCATCACAACACCTTCCCTGCTCCAGTCCAATTATTATTACTAGTAATTTCCACCCAGAAAACGTCTTTTCCTTGGACATTTCTCCTTCTGACACAAATTTCTCAATTATGAAATCAAGAACGACTCAGATACAGATTGCATTCCCATGAAATCCCTAAAGCTCTATCTCCCTACAATAACTTTTCCCCCTTTTCTTCACATTTATAATTTTTCTCTTTAAAACTCCACATTTCCTTCTTCCTGGAAAAGAGCAAATGTTCTTCCAATAAATAAAGTTCCTAATTAGTCTTTGAAGAGGAAAGACTATTGTCGATTTCAATTCTCTCTAACCATTCCAAACCGGTCAAAAGACTAGTTCAATCCCAAATTTCATGATTTCTAAAAAAACCAGAATTTCTGGCCAGGAGTTTTCACCCTATCTGCTTTCCTCCTGTCCACCACTGCCCACAACACATAGCTATCCATGTCCTCTTTGACTTTACCAAGGCATTCCACACCACTGATCACTCATTAAAATTAGTATCAATTTCCTTGTTCTTATAGTACCGTCAGCTGGTTTAAATCATTCATCTGTAGTCATTTTCAGGTTGTACTCATCCCTGATCAACCTCCATCCCGACCCCTTTCATTATATTCCGGTATAGCCCAGGGTTCATCAATTTGGCCATTCTATCCATTACTGCTCATTCGACCTATTTGCCGACGACACTAAAATTTACCTATAATTCCCTCCTAGACAGCTCCAATCCACCTCCCTATTGATTCAGGAAGACAAGGACCGAATTGGAGCCTGGGCCTCTCTCCATAATCTTCAATTAAATGCGGAGCAATTCAAGACAATATCATTAGCTCACCCACGTCCTCTTCTCAAAATTATGAATGATATTCCCTAAACAAGCGACTCACATAGGGCCCCCACATCACGTCCAAACAACAAGAAATTAACAGAAAGATTTGCTCTATGAATGATAGCTAACGAACTTAAGAGGAGCAGACAAAAAGGAAAGTACCCATCGATGCTCAACCTTTCATGTTTTTACATCAATCGAAAATCTAGGTTTGGTCATTGAACAAATTATATTCTAGAAAGACATTTCCCACATCACCCGCCGATCTGTTTCCACCCTTAATCAGCTCAATCGGTTACGACATCTCTTATCACATACGCTCCTACTCCTGAGATAGAGGATGGCTGTGTCGTTGCCGAATTCTTAGATGGAGGTTGAAGGATTAGTAGGCATATCAAATGAGTAGAGAAGGAATAGGATGGAATTGAGTTAACTATCCTAGAGGACACCGGAAAGAAATTAGGTGGATGAGGAAGAGGCGCACGATACGCTTAAATATTTCAGTTAGGTATGACAAGATGATGAGGTAGTACTTAGAAGGAAGGTTGTCCCTTAGTCAACCCTGGTGCCATGCTCGATCAAAAGGAGGGAATAGACACAGCAATGCGATGACGTTGATGGATAGTGGAGTTGAATCCAAACTGGTTGGGGGGGGGGGATATTATAGGGCTTAGGAAAGTTGGTAAACGTTTGAAGAGAAGTTTTTCGAGGATTATTTCCCATGATGAGTAGGAAGGATATGGGTCTGTACGTTGAAGGGGAGTGGAGAGGTGTGTGATTTTGTGGATCATTTTGATTGAGGAGTACACCCAGGGAATAGAAAAATAAGTCGTTCTGAGGATCGAGTTGTAAACAAAGGTCAGGAATAAAATAGATTTCTTTGAAAAATGTTTGGGGATAATTGTAGTGATAATTTCGAAACCAGAAGCTTTGCGGGCAGGGAGGTTGTTAATGTTGGTACTTTTTGGGGATGGAAATCAGGGGTGGAGGGGATAGAGACATGGCTGTGCCCAATTGATTAGATATGAAGGAACAGTGTTCAGGGCCTAGAATGGTTTCATGTGGACGAAACACATTTGACAGTTGATGAGCAAAGGCAGAAGAAATCTGCTCATCGGGCTTTGCCCAGGATCTTGACGGAGGGGGGGATGTAGGGTGTTTGGGAATGATGCGATTCCTTAAGTTGTCATGTCATATGAGTAGCGAGGACGTTGCCAAGATTTTATTGTTCTCCTTTTATTTGCCAGTAGCTGTTGTATGTGCGGTGGCAAGGGTTGTATGTTCGTTTCATTAAACTGGGGCATTTGCTTGGTTGATTTGAGTACACTGGTTTGAACTGCAGTCGTGAGAGAATTATGATTGAAAGTCAAGAGAGGATTTAGGACTGACATCCAATCAGCTGGAGATAAAGGGTGTCCCAGAATTAACGCAAGATTTGATCTAACTAGAAAACACAGTTTTTAGTATTTTAGTTGTTATTTTTTTATTGGGTTATAAAGTAAATAGGATAGGGTGATTTATGGAATAACACATCGGGCAAATGGCCTCCACGACTTAGCTGGCACATACGCACTCTTTTGTCGAAATTTTTCATGACCGTTTGGCATAAATGTGGTTGAATTTCGTTGACGCAGCATTGAATTTCCTCTTTTAATGCACGGGTGGATGCGGACTTGTTGGCATACACCTTTGACTTCAAATAACCTCATAAAAATAAATCTTAAGGTGTTAAATCACACGATCTAGGGGGCCATTCAATCCATTCAACGAACTCTCTTCGCTGTGTATGGTCATTAAGGTTCAATTGCTGTGTTAACTAAATTTTGTAAGCATGGAGACCCAGATCTTTGGTGAGTATACGCTGTAGAGAGCTTCTTGAAATTTGAAATTCTTGTCTACGACGCAGAATTGATGTTCCTGGATTTTCAACAACACTCTCACGCACTGCTTTGATATTGACATTATAACGGATTGTTTTTGGACGACCAGTGTGTTTAATGTCTCCAACTGATCCAATCTCCCTAAATTTTTCAATTAATCTCTCCATAGTTGATGAAGTCAAAACACTATTCCGACCATATTTTGTATGAAATTTTCGAACTGCGGCCACCAAACTTTCATTATTTTTGAGATAATGTTCAACAATAAAGACACGTTGTTCTATCGTGTAACGCTTCATTTTTACTAAACCTAAACTGTCAGCTGTCAAATTGTTTTTTTTAAAGGTTTACCAGCACTTTACTGCACAAATGCAAAAAAAAAAATAATAATAACATAAGACTATTTAACAAGCTAATGAAATCATTGATGGATCCACGAAACAAAAAAAAAAGTGAAAAAAGCAACATTAAGAGAAAACCCTATCTAATGGAAACCATTAGATTTATACAAAAGAGAGAGAGAAAAAAAGTTCATACCTGATAAATTTCTTCATCTTGATAACAGACGCAGGAGAAGCCATCGGCCATCTTAAGGAAGTACATTTCTCCGAAAGCCGAGTTAAACGCGAGTGCCCAACACGGTATTGAGAAATTACTCCGAGACAACGCTTCCTCTTTCGTACGCGAGGGAGGTGACAACCACGTGGATTTTGGAGGTCTCTGTGCTATTTGTAAATACTGTATAAATGAGAACATTCATCACAATTACTTATTGTCCAATAAGGCAGATTGTAATTTTTTCACAATAAAGAAGTTTCATAATAATAAAAAAAAAAAATTGTCTGTTGACGGTTGTTTGCCAGCCACAGATATGTGAAAACTCCAAAACCCTAAATACTCTACTCCAAACAGAATTTTATCTAGATTTGTTTTTTACGTCAAAAACACTAAATTCAAGGTTTTTATACAATCTTCCCTTGAAGTCACCCCAATCAAGATATCAAATTAAGCTGAATAGTTCCGAATACCTTTGAGAATGCTATCTAAAACCATTTGAAAAATAGCAAGACTCGACGGTAAACCAAAAACTAATCGGTTGTTATGATATAGCCCACACACCGTATTTACCGTTAACAATTCTCTACTGTTTTCTTCAACTTATAGTTGTAAATAAGCATTTGTTAAATCTGACAAAAAAATTTTACAATGCCCAAATTTATTGAAGAATTCATCGATTCTAGGTAATGGATATTGATTTACTTCTATCTAAGGGTTTACGGTATTTTTTTAACCAACACACAGTCGTAACGGCCTGTTTTTCTTTGGTACCAGGACATTAATTATAATACCCTCTTTGATTTTGAAACAATGAAAATATGTGATTATTGAGACAAGGTTTCACTTTCTTTGTTATCTTAAATATACTTTATACTTGTTGGCAATCTATCAATTTTCTCGTGCGTAATATTCTTACCTTTTAATGCATCTATGAGTTGTTTTCTTAACTCATAACACACTGAGTAAGCTTTTGAAGATACAAAAAGCAACTTTGCCTCCGGTTTTGATTTTATATTGACTTTAAAATATTTAATTGGGTTTTTCCCATCTAGTTTTGAAAAGACTCGTGGATACTTGACTACAAAATTGTTTATACTTTCCTGGGTATTAAGACCATTACATGTACCAACTGACAGCTCATTCTTATCGATATTTAGGCTGTCAAGCATTTGTTGCCAATAATGGCAGACTATATTTTACCAGTTTCTCCCTGTAATAGCTTTACTAACAGATTGTTTTGCCACCAAAAAGGGCAACAAAGCTTTTGTTTCATCAACCCTAATTTCAGCCAGAAAATATTCACAAACAGGAAACTGAACCGTTTGGAGTAGATAATTTTCCAGAAAACTCTAACAAGGCTACCCCTGAAAAACATTTCAAGACCCTGTATCAACCATAAATTTGTCATTGTGACCATTTACATAAATTTGAACATAGATCTCATTATTAACTAAATGTTTAAACTTCACTTGCTTGTTTAACACATCACATTGTGAATCTATTATCGATACTTGGCATTTTCTTGAGAAACAACACGGGCGTGTCTGCCACACTTTTTCGCGCCTAAAACACTTCAACTTTAAAGCTGGACACGACTCTACAGTGTGTTTGACCATACATTGTACACATATTTTCATGTTGTTCTGCGGGTTCCCTCCGTTTTAGACCACTGCAAAATGCTGAAGTTGACTAGGTGGTGACTTTTGGTGACTTTGATGAAGACTAGAATTATTGGCTGGCTGACTTGTTGTCCGCTGATAATCGTTATGTGACCTAATCTGCGAAACTACCACTATTTTCTTCTTTGACCTGTTGTTACCTCTCGATAGTTTCATACTTCTGCACTATCTTTACTGTGTCTACCCTTAACAGGCCATCCGGCTGAGACAACCAGTTACGTAACAGTTGTTGACTCTGCAATCCCGATATAAGTCTATCTCTATCTCTCAAGGCTTGGCATAAAAATTGCCAAAATTACACTGAGATGACAACTGAAAAAGACCGTTTATGTATTGAAACAAGGTTTCACTCCCGCTTTGATTTCTTAAATAGAACTTATACCTGTTAGAAATCTGACAATTTTATGGTACTTAATATTCTTTTAAACAAGTTTCACGTTCTAAAAAAGTGACCTCAGTTATCAATTTTGGAGATATTCCATTTTTTAAACTTTTAAAGAATTCTGCAAGTAATACCACACATAATAAACTCACTTATTGATTGGTATGGCATTTACCTTAGACAATGTAAAAAACATTTTTAGTCTTTGTAAATATAAGTTTATATCTTCTACATTTAAATCGAGGGATAGCCAGTATAGGTTTAAATTTTGAACCGACAACATCGTAGGTGGTTGACTCTTATTTGGACTCTCAGGAGCACTTCAACAATAAACATTCTACCCAATTGTCTACATATACACTAACCTTCCAGCGGCACCTCCAGTGAAACTATACAAGGCGTGGCCTTTTCCTCCCCAACTGGTCCTAAAACTCTCAGCTGGAAAACACTTTTAAATTTCCCCCAACATCCAACGAAATCCGACCCTTTAATTGTTTTTTCACTATTAGTAATAACATTTATTACCCGACACAGCATAAACGAATAAAACGACTTTGACTTCTCTTTTTCCTCGTCGCCAAGGTTATATTGGGAAGAGAGGCGGTAAAGATACTAAATGAAATGCATTCAACAAGATTGTCATACTGTAATTAGCAAACGGGTACACTCTGGGTATTTACAGATGGGAGAGAAAATGGTATGGACACCACCCATGTCCACAACAGTCTCCAACCCACTCGACCAAAGCAGATCCAGAGCAAGGGCCCATGCCCTCATCCCCGAAGGTCACTGCTTTTACAATAGTGTTTTTATATACACAACAGTACTTCGATTTTGGAATCCCTACTCAAATAAAAACAGAAAATTTTAATTTAAGAACAGATGTTTTGTTCTTTTGTGAGTGTATTTTTGAAGAGATTTTTTGCTTTAATTACCAATCTCCCTCCCGTATTAAATGATTTTTAGAAGCTATTGTTTTATTGAAATGTGATTCAGTTTGAGAAAGGACAAATTCTTGAATTGTGGTGAGTTGTAAGTCGTTGAGCATTATGGTTATTTTGTTTAGCAAGGGCTGTTGATCATATTCATCGTAGGTTTTGGATTCTTTCAAATTTTCTGTAGTTGGGTTTGCAAATGGATATTGTTACTGTTTAATCGAATGACTGATTTGTAAAGTATAACATTCTTTTTGGGCCGTAAAGTACTTAAAATACAGGAACATTTTTATATGATTTTTTTTTTCAGTTTTCCTGTTAATGTGTTCGGTGAAGGTTAGGGATCTGTCTAAGGTCAAACCAAGATATTGGTCTGATTTTGACAACAGAATTGTCGGGTCGTCACGAGGGTGCCTAGTTACCCTAGCCCTAGTGACGAAGTGAGCGTTAATTAGGCTATGACCTGGACAATTGCTTCATGACGGGCCTTACTACTGTACTATCTGACTCCATATCTGATAGGTGTGTGCCCCGACAGTGCACTATGTTCAGGATAAGAGGTATAGGGTAGGTATTGTAGGTAGTTTATGTGGTCTTGGAATTCACACTCGGTATCTGAGGGTAGGCGAAAACCGTGCGGATCCCAAAGGCGAGTGTGAACCGGAGAGAGGCAGTCTGGATCACTAGGGGAGACACTACTAGGTAAAGTTCGTAGGGCCCCAGGTGACCGTCGTCCGCAAGGAAGAAATCTCTTCCAAGGGGGTGCTAGTTTTAGCGAGACCAATGCAGAGAATCCCACTAGGAAAGTGTGGGGCCTGACAAGGCCGGGCTAAAATATAGCGAGGTTAGGAAAGAGAGATGCAGAGGTTTTCATAAATGAGAAGGCCAAATCTAGAAACATCAGTGCAGCTGCAACTACCAGTCCAGATAGCCGTAGTTAGAATGACTTATCGGCTAAAACTAGGGGGTATATATAGCCCCAAGTAGCCAATGGGCTGGGGTTTTATTCTGGCCAATCGCGTTCAGCCAATAGGGCGAGGTTTCAATCTGACCAACCAAATGGCAGGTTCCTGTTGACTGTTCTAGACCAGGAATCACCCAGCTCCAGGAGCTACCTGACTCCCTCTGCAGGGGCCTCTGAACTAGTTTTTTGCAGCTGTGTCTTTTATTGTTTACACTATTTACACTGATATGACTTATGATTTAGTAATATTATTTACATTTGTTTAAATTAATTTACAACATATTATAACCAATTTACAACATATACAATAGAGTATAGGGTGATTTATCTTATGTAGTTAGCGGTCGCTACAAGAATGTTTGTAGAGTTTATGGAAAGTTGGTGATTATGATGTGGCCTGGCGCTTTGTGAAAATTATGTCTTCTGACTTGTTTGGATTGATTTTTAATTTCTAATTTTGTTAATAACTTTTTTGAAATTGTGTTGTAACCGGTTTACTATTACACTGTGGTGCGGTGAAAGCTGCGTCGTCAGCATATAGGCCCCTTATTACTTTTGTGTGTGTTGGGAAATCGGAAACAAACAGAAATAATGTTTGTGAAAGACATGCTCCTTGGGGAAGGCCGACTTTAAGAGGAAGTATATTGGAGGTAGATTTGTTTATTTGGGTACAGAATTGTCTATTGGATAGGAATGAATGGATGGTGTGAATCAAATCCGAAGGTTATCTCTTCATATTTAGTTTATATAGAAGGGCAATGAGCCTAACAGTGTCGAAAGCCTTTTCAACGCCTAACAGAAGCACTCCTGTGTGATGTTTCTCGTTGAAAGGTTTGGTTATGAAAACTGTAAGGCGTCCCAATCGGTCAACACCACTCTTCTCTGAAACTGATCTGTTCATCAATATTAGATTTCGTTGCGTAGACGTTTTAGGAATAATCATTCAAAGATATTTGATAGTGATTTCAACAGACTTGTCCTGGGTCTTCCCGTCGTCTCCTGAACTTGTTTTCTTTCCTAATTGTTTTGAAGATTTTTCCCTGTTCAGTGTGTAATTTTGCCAATCTATGAGGATAAAATTAAAAAAGTCTACCGGGCGTTCTTGGAGGGCATTTTGATTTTTTGTTAGTGTTTTAAATATTTTCGGGTTTGAAGGAAACAAAAACCTTACGTTATAATTAAACATATTATTAAGCAGGAAGTAGTTATATTATAAGATAGTAGTTTTGTTTTACTTTTTTTTATCAAACGGTTTTCTTTTCTAATTATTCAACTGTTCGTTGATTAATTTCGAAATTTTTAGTGGTTGAAACTTATGAAGCCAGCAAAAGAATGATTTGGAGTGGAGTTGGAATTTACGCTTATCTATCTTTGAATGGGGAGGAATTTACGAGCAATTAATGCTTTAAAAAAAATACACGACTTCTATATTTACATATGTGTTTGGAAATTAAACTAATTATGGCAGAAATGAATTTAATATTGTGGCTGGTATTGAAATGATGTAAATTGGCGTTGAGAAAGGCAGGAGCGATAGTAGTGGAGGGGGTAGTCATGGCGACGGGTCGATATGAAGAGGAACGAACGGGGCCGGTATTACCGGTCAGCTGGTCGTCGTTTGACAGCCTCAGGAAATGGAAGTGATGTCAGTCTCACTCGATCCCCAACCCATGTACCTCAAACTATCATCACATTTTTACCCAAGCCGATAAACGATAAACATAGTCGAACATTTGCTCTTAATTAAATATTTATGTTTTTATTTAAGTAGGTTTTATGTTTCTTTCTCTTAATGACAGAGCCGAACATAATCTCATATCACCCCATCAGTTTCACCCACCTCATAGAAAAAAAAATACTGTGTTTTTTATCCTAAAACAAAAGTTATAATTTTAATAAACATGAAAATGTTTTATTTATATTTCATTTTCACGGCACTATTTATTGTTCAATAAGAGTTAAGTTTGTAATTTGTCTGTTATGTACAGTTATTTCACATGGTGGCTCATGGGGAGGTTTTCGCTATAAGAAGGGGTCAATCGGGGATAGTACCGTAGCTAGTTCCGCTTAGACAATATTTCAGTCTACTAACTTGAATGAAGGAGTTTTATTTGCCGTAACATTCCACTCACATGAGATAGCCACCCAAGAGCGGAGTAAGGCCGATTGACACCCCACTGTACACGGCCAACTTACAATTTATTAGAGAAACATAACTTATTTTATTCAGAATCAATCAATTCATATAATATATATTAAGTTGGCATTTGGCACCAATAACATTTTCTCCACAGTCAGTATTTATGACAGACTAAGGACCCCCTTCTAGAAATAAGATAATAAACTAACATAGTTGTTATGCATGTAATCAAACTGTTATATCCAATCGGAACTGTTATTCTATTATTTAATTTTTCTTGCTCTTCACTTCAATTTCCCTTTAGCAGCTTTATTATGATAAAATTACAATCTGCCTTAGTGGGCAATAAGTAATTGTGATAAATGATCTCATTCATTACCATATTTACAATTTTTTATTCACACAGTATTTACAAACAGCCCAGAGACCTCCCAAATCCACATGGTAGTCACCTACCTCGCATGCGACAGAGGAAGCGGAGTCTTGGGAAGTCCCCCACGCTCCTCCGTCAGTCGCGTCACCGGATATAAGCCAATGGAGGCTGACCAAGAGCGCGAGAGCCACACACGCTCAGGACATAATTAGAGAAACTGGCCATTTCCAGGACTCGCACTGCCACGTATTTACAGCAGGTCACGAGGCCACTGCCGTTTTAGTCTCCGAGGAGGATTATAGGGATGAGCGGTAATGACTTTGCTAGAGGATTAGGGTGGTTGGATAGGTTACTATGGAATTTCATGAACTGATAAAGGGATGAGTTCAAGAATATAGATCGTTATGAAGGGTTTTGTAGCTGACGTAATAAGGGATATTTACTATTTTTCTCAGGACTTTTGATTGAAAGGATTGAATACGCTTGATGTTCGACCTTTTTGCTGTCCCCTATAGCTCTATTCCGCATGTCCAGATTGGCTTGAGAATAACGTTGTAGATTACTAATTTATTTTCTATTGAGAGATATTAGTTGAAGTAGTCTGTAGAGTTGTCTAATGCATCTGTTTAGTTCTTGTCTTTTTATCCTCGTGTGTGGTTTCCATGACAGCCTTCTGTCGAGATGGAAGCCGTACTGTCTTGGATACAGGAAGTGGGATGGATTAAAAACAAAAATGGACAGGACTTGCAGCAGTAGGCATAGGTAATATGGGTACATTTTGGTTCATTAAATTTGAGCTACCATTGGTTGCACCAATTCTCAATCTCATCAAGGTGTTATTGAAGGTTATGGGATACTGTAATAGTAAAATTAAATTACAGCCAGTGGAGGCTGACCAAGAGCGCGAGATTATTATTATTAAGTTCATTATATGAATTGGGAATAATAAATTCGTCCGCTAAACTATTACTTTTCATACAGTTTTTACTATCTTGATCCAACAATGTGCATGCTTCAAAGCCTCAACCCTATCCTAAAGTCCAGAACAAAACTTAACTGACCTTATCCTATGGCACAGAGTAATGTTGATAAGTTTATTACCGGCTGCTGTCAAATGAATAGTCAGTGTTGTTTATAGTGTCTCTATTTAACTATTTGCTCATTTTTCATCGTAGGGTCTTCTTTAAGTAACTGTCCTCCATTGTCTGTAATTAAAGATACCGATTTATTTACACCTACAAGTACTAGCGCTATGTGCCTATTCTTTTCGGAAGGCAAGAGTTATTTTTTAAAAATTAAACTCACAACCAACATACTATTCCAAAAATGAACTAATATACAACCTCAATAACATTAACCGAAATATGGAATCATTAGTTGTCCATGAGATTTACCTTAACTTTTATTTTCTTCCATACTTACAATTTTGATTTCAACATTATAACGTTATTCTTGGGTCCATTTATTTACTTTTTTTGTTCCATATCCCCTTTTAACAAATTTATATATGTACAAAATATAGATTCTACAAACGAATCTATTTACAGTTCCTTCATTGTATTTGCTGTAGCTCGGCTACATTTTATACAAATTCTAGTATACGAAATAGTGATCTTCATTGTACAAAAGTATATTGATGTACATTATACATTAATGGACTGAATTTATTAACAGTAATGAGGCTCACCTTATTTATCATAAACTTAAAACTAGCTTACATTGATTGGATACACTAACATAGTACATTGAGTAAGCCGGTGAGTTCTCTTGCCCTCCTTTTGTATAGATGTTCTGTACACAGCTGAGCCTGAAAACCTGTCTGCTCGTACGGAATGCTCGGTTGTCCTGACACCGGCGAAGAATCGCCTTGAGCTGCTTCAGGGAGACAAACATGTAGTTCTGTCCTGTCTCCAGCTGCTGAGATTCGAGGTTACCTGTCCTAGCTGCGTTGTCTGTGGCGTAGTGGTCGGCCAGTGTTTTCGCCTATTCTTCCACTGTGTAAGGGTATTGCCGTCATGAAGATAGACACCTGAGTCCTTCTTGATAGTGGTCTTAAGGAGTTTCCAAAACTTATGGTGATCGCCATGTAAGCCACGAAGCCGTTCGTGCTACAACGCCGTCTTCCAATTCCTCATCAAGCCACGAATTTGCGTTGTGAGATAGTTTACTACTTTCTTGGTTTGACGATTCCTTGTTCTGTACCAGTTATTCTTCCAATTATTGCGTAATGCAATAAGTCGAAAAATATATCTGGTGGTTTTTGTAGCATAGGTGGCTTCGGGCTAAGCTTAGGGATATCAATGTTAGTTGCATCAATGATAACTAAATCGAAAAATACCTGTCGATCCACTTCCTCTGTTTGCGGAGAACAGGAACCGTATGCAGTTGGTGGTAAAATTGTGACTGATGTAGTTCCAAGTCGGCTTGACTGGATGATATAGTCGTACTTCGTGGGACGCGGGATCACAACTCTACCGTCAATGGAATACAGGATCTAGGGTGCGGGACATGATACTGTCTCGTCTATGGCGTAAAATGTAGTTCAGGGGTAAACGACAGTAAAGAGCACTTTGACCAATTTTCTTCCCGATGGGTTGACGGTGGCAATATTCCACAGCGGATGCCGCGCCATTTATTTTATGGACTTGATGGGTATTCGTACTATAGCAAAAATCAATTATATCGAGACGGTCTTCTGCTATAGCCCCTTTAGCTAAATGTTTGCATTTTATAACAATCCGATCCCAAGTAGATAACATTCCAAACCCATGAAGAATGAGGAAAGTGGCGATGAATCCCCTATGTGGGTACTGACCTATCGTTGACAACACCAGGACTAGTATTCGGTATATTAAAGGTTTTTTTTTTTATAGTAGGGGTTAGTTATTAATAGATTCTAGTTATATTTTTGCTAATTACTCGGTGGCGAGGAGATGTGTGGCTCCCCGGTAGGGGGCAATTGAGGATACACTATACAGAGTAGAATGGAATAGAAAAAACAAAATTTATTCCGTAACAAAGTCCCATATGAATAAAAATAATGTTGAGATGACAAATTCATATCTGGCAAACAAAAAGAACTATTACTTCACAAAAGAGATAAAATAAATGACAATGTAAAATAAATTGCAAACCTCTGTAAGAAAAACTAATAGTAATAAAATAAAAATATTTTCCTACCTTTAGCAAATAATGTCTGTATATGTTCAAACCCCAACATGGGGAGTGTAGTAGGCCGACAGTCGCCATGCCATAAACCCCTCTTTTCAAGTAGGCTGATGGGATATGGGAGCTCGAGTGGCCCTGAGTGCTAAATAACCCATTCACATGATGGTGTGAAATGGGATTCACGATCACAAAGGGCCATAAAGAAAAAAGCCTTCTGTTGAAGAGAGATAGATACGGTCCAAGACGAGAACATATATACGTCGGGGTGAGAAGTGAGATGGGACTTGGTGCGTAGCTGCTGGCTCGCTTGGGTGAGCAGGACTTGCGTAGTCGCTCTGATGGAGGAGGACTTCGGTGGCGAGTCTCTGCCTGGAGGTATCTCTTGCTTGGCAGCTCTTCGCGAGAACACTTCACGTTTATCTGGAGCTTTCGACTGTGGACTAGTTAGAGACGATTGCCTTTGTCTTTGACCTTGGCTTTGAGGTTTCTTTTACATCAGATTGAAGACATCGATGTACATAAGCAAGGTTAAAATGTTATTTGTAGCTAGTAAGATAGATGTAATCTGTTCATCATTTTGATTCATAACAAAATTAGTCAGTCCTCGTTAAAACACTTTAAACTAATGTTGTTTTTGGTCAATAAAACATTTGACTGTAAAATTCTATTTTACCATTCAATTCCTTCCATTTTGATCAGCACGTTAATTTATTTAGGTAAATTACTTTGGGTTTAGATTCAGCTGGGACCAGCAGTAAGTGAATTAAATATTTAAGGAAGGTATAATTTTGTATAACTATACGCTAATGCAATACGCTCAAGATTTGAGGAATCAATTCTGTCAGTAGTTGAATAGTTAGATTGCATCCCTAAAATTTATATATTCTAATTAGTAAACTAGAGCGTAACAGCGTGGTGTTTGTATTTAAGTCAGGTAAATAGATAAACGGATATATGTATTGTTGGGTTTTCGATAAATTACTTAACACACATTACTGGGTACACCTTTATTGAACACCACATGCTTCATCTTCAACGCTAACTGATCACACAACAACAACCAGGGGAAGGTTCCCTAGCCGGTTACAAATCAGGGTTACAACAGTTTCTCCCCCACAAAAAAAAACATAAATAAATATATAAAATCTTTAAGAGACATTTTACTAGTATGTTAAATAATCCTGTAGGTAATCTGGCCGTCTTTTTATTCTATCGGATTTTCTGAGCTGTGTTTCATGGTCTGGTTCTGGTACAAAGTCTGGAGTGGTTATAGATTCTGGTTCTGGTGTTTGTTGCTTCTGGTATAGATTCTGGTTCTGGTACAGATTCTGGTTCTGGTGTTGCTTCTGGTATAGATTCTGGTTCTGGTACAAATTCTGGTTTTGGTGTTGCTTCTGGTATAGATTCTGGTGCTAGTGTTGCTTCTGGTATGGATTCTGGTTCTGGTGTTGCTTCTGGTATGGATTCTGGTTCTGGCGTTGCTTCTGGTTTTGGTGTTGCTTCTGGTTCTAGTATAGACTGTGGTACTGGTATTGCTCTTGACTGATGAGACTCATATTCGTGTCTCTTTTTTATGTTGTGGTGATGATATTCTGGTAAAGGTTCTTTGAATGCGACCTTTTTAGCTCCTAATCTTTTAAGTTGGTCAATGTGTCGTTTTATTTTTCTCTCTCCAACAAGCTGTACCATGTAATGAAGGCCTCCCAGCTTTTCAGTGATTGTTCCTGGCCTCCATTCCACCTTGTTGTTGAGAAAATATCTGGTATTCACCCTATCCCCTACTTGGAGAGATCTGGTTCGTAGCAGGATTACATTAAGATACAGTCTTCATAAGATACAGTCTTCATAAGATACAGTGTTCTTATATTCCACTTTTACTTTTGTTTTTCCGAAGGGTCGAAAAACGTTGTCTGTGTAAGATTTAAAAGCGATATTTGAGGGTTGAAGTGGCTGTTTTATTTTTAATTGTTTGAATTGAGTTTCAGGTATGAGCGTGTAGCCAGCACCGGTATCAATTTCAAAACTTTGATACGTATTTTCGATTTTGATCGATACATGGTATTTCCCTGAATCTTGTGATAGCTTTGATATGGGGTGAATATTGACAGGAACAATTTTATTCATACTCCGGTCGGCATAATAGTTTGTTTGTGTCGCTGGTTCGTCAGATGTTACTTTATGCGTGGAGCTTTCTTGTTGCGTTTTTAACAGGGTTTTTATGCAAACTCCCACTACGTGCCCAGTGCTGCCACAAGACGTACACGTTAGTTTAAAAGGTTTCAGTCGACAGTCCTTAGCCAAATGGTTTGTTTTTCCACACCGTAAGCAATGATTATATAAGCCTAATCTTTTTAAGTCCCCACGACCGCTTGATTGTGATCTGGTACGCTGATTTCGGTTTTGAGTATCTGTGTTTTCCCTTCTGTACCTGTTGGAGGTAGATGCGTGATTTGTATAATTGATTGAAAAAGACTGTGTATTAACTAACTCACGGCTATTTGCTTTTGATGCTTCGAGTGCGATAGCTTTTTTTATAATATCCGTAAATTCACCTGTATCAGATTCGTTTATGTGTAACAATCTTTATTGTGCAATAATTACAATCTGCCTTTTATAAGGCAGATTTGAAAATCTTTTCTCGAATACTGTTATCGTTAATTCCACGAATAAACTGCGCTCTTAGGAAAATTTCTGCAGCGGACACCTTAAGTTTACATGTACATTCTACGTTAAAATCACAATCAGAAAGGTCACGTCGTAGCGATGCGATATAATCAGAAATTGTCTCATTTTCTTTTTGGTAAGTGGATAAAAACGGTGTTGAGCGACTAAAGAATTTCGGGTAGGTGCTAAATGTTGTTCGAGGACCTTTATTAATTCTTCATAACTGAGATCTGCCGGTGTTTTGGGAGCAACAAGAGCTGCCAGTGTGTTATAATTAGCTGCCCCGATAGAATTTAAGAGCATTTGAGCACATTTTTCTTTATCCGCAAAAATTTCCTTCATTTTTCGATAATTTTCGAACCGCTGTTTATAAAATTTGAAATTCACTTCCTTATGATTGAAGTTTTCGAAAGGAGGAACGTTAGATACATTTGTAACCGATGGTCGAAAGTCTTGGCTAGAACGACTTAGTTGAACTAATTGTGCGAGGAAAACCTGTTGGTTTTGATTCATAGCTTCGATTAATAACTTGAATTGATCTGCGTCCATTTTGACTGATGTATAGAATAAAAATAAAACAAATGATGTAATATGTACGATAATAAAGATGTGTAACTCGACTTCAAAGCAGGTATGTTTATACTGGATAGATCCTGAACCGTCACTGTTCAGTCTGGCTTATATCCACTTTAACGCACCTCTTTTTACCTCGTCACCAATTGTCGGGTTTTCGATAAAGTACTTAACACACATTACTGAGTACACCTTTTATTGAACACCACATGCTTCATCTTCAACGCTAACTGATCACACAACAACAACCAGGGGAAGGTTCCCTAGCCGGTTACAAATCAGGGTTACAACATGTATCCTTAGAAAAGATACATCCTTTATATATTGCCTTAGAGTTTTATTTATTCGGATACAGTTGTGTATCGGATAGATTGGTATATCGATACGAGCAGCGTATCCGTATAAACAAATAAAATAAATATATAAAAAGAAACTCTCATTCGCCGAACGTAGCAAGTCATGGATGGATCTACATACAAAAAAACAACAACAATATTAAGAATTATGTTTAATACATTACGATAATAAATAAAAACCATTAAATTAATACATATAAAAAACAAGAAAAGTAACATACAAGCTAAATATAACATAGTAAAAACCAAGGAAGGTCCATATATCGGGGCCCATAATAGAAAACACTATGTGTAGATAAGTAGGATAACTGTTAAATAAATTGTACAAGAATGAATACGCGAGTCAGGAAGCGGGGAAACTTGTCCTGCAGTATACCTCCTTTCGTCAGACGTTTTAGGATGCATCCACTAGTAACGCTTTTGGGCCGTGCCTTGCATCCTAATAGCTGCTAAAGTGTCCGCCGTGACCACATATAAATACATCGTACAGTAGACAGTGTAGAGTCTGTATATAGACACTGTAGACAGTGAGAAGGAGGGCTCTCTCGACACAGTTTGAACACTACCAAAAACCACAACCAGCGAGTCCACTGTGCCTTCCAACAGGCCGTCCAGTATGGGTAGGTGCTGGCTCCTAGACGGCGCGTCTGAGGCGTATTCTTGCATTTCCGGATCTGCTGATTGTTACAATCTAAGGTAAGTACCTTCCATATCAGGGAAAAGTACTAAACTCACTTATAGTTTTTGCGCATGCGCTATTGTTGATAACACCCATCTATTACAGCTCTTCATATTTACACCAATTAATACAGTTCATAGAGTTTCATTACGCTTTAAAAGTGTCTCACAGGCAACTTATGTGAGCTGGTCACGAGGGAGCCCTCAATAAGTGAGTAATTACTTAATATACTTCCTCAGTGTAGGTTTTAGAATATAACACACAGAGAAGTCGGCCATATTGCCCAGTCTCTGGATTCTAGATAAGAACACGCAGTAAACGTCATCGCCAGTGAGGTGGTATTAGCCGAATGGTATCGTCAACGACTCCGATGTTAATACCGTGAGTTCGAATCTCACCACTGTTATACGTAATAATAAATATTTATAATATAAAATGCAATGAGATTTTATCAACAGCTCATGTCTGAAAAAAAAAAAAAGAACAAGGTCTTTAGGGCCAACTTCGACCCCATCGCCTTTTAAGCGAAAGCCTAGAAGATCAAATAGGAACATTTCAATAAATTCTTCTGCCGCCAGCTCTATGGAAGACCTACCACCACTTGCCAGCACTTCAAAAGAAGAAACAGTAGCCGAATCTCCATTCTTCACGCCTAGTAGCTTCGAGGTACTAAGAAATAGCAAACCTGACGACATGGAAGTTATTTGAGAGAACAACAATTTATTAAGATAAAATTACAATCTGCCTTTTACTAGGCAATGAGTAATAGAGATAAGTGTCATCATTCATACCATATTTACAATTCATCATTCACTCGCTCATTCATACAATATTTACAAACAGCCCAGAGGCCCCCCAAGTCCACATGGTTGTCACCTCCCTCACATGCGATGAAGGAAGCGGAGTCTTGGGGAGTCCCCCACGCCCCTACTTCAGCCGCGTCACTGGATAAGAGCCAGCGGAGGCGACCAAGAGCGCGAGAGCCACAGTCGCTCAGGACATGATTGGAGAAACTGGCCATTGCCAGGACTCCCACTGTCACTTATTTATAGCAGGTCACGAGGCCACTGCCGTTTAAGTCTCCGAGGAGGATTATAGGGATAAGTGGTGCAGTGCAATGACTGTGCTAGGGAATTAGGGTGGTTGGATGGGTTACCATGGAATTTAATGAACTTGGAAGAGATGAGTTCAAGAATATAGGGTATATTCAGATCATTGTGAAGGGTTTTGTTGCTGACGTAATAAGGGGCATTTACTATTGTTCTTAGGACTTTTGATTGAAAGGATTGGATGCGCTTGATGTTCGACTTTTTTGCTGTCCCCCATAGCTCTATTCCGTATGTCCAGATTGGCTTAAGTAGAGCCTTGTAAATAAGTAGTTTATTTTCTATTGAGAGGTGGGATGTCCTTCGAAGTAGTCTGTACAGTTGTCCAAAGCGTCTGTTTAGTTCTAGTCTTTTTAGTCTCGTGTGTGGGTTCCATGTCAGTCTTTTGTCGAGATGGAAGCCTAAATACCGTACTGTCTCAGACACAGGCAGAGGAATTGAATTTAAAAAGACTGGCGGACAGGACTTGCGGACGAGGGTAAAGGTTATGTGGGAACATTTTCCTTCGTTGAGTTTGATTCGCCATTGGTTGCACCATTACTCGATCTCGTCAAGGTGTTTTTGAAGGTTTTGGGATGCTATATCAGGGTCTGGATGGGTTGACAGGACTGCAGTGTCGTCTGCGAATGTTGCCAAGAAGGTATTGGTAGTAGAGGGGACATCAGCAGTGTAAAGATTATAGAGGATGGGACCCAGGACGCTGCCCTGTGGAACTCCTGCTTTAATGGGATAGTAGTTAGAATATTCCAAACCACAGCGGACTTGGAAGAAACGGTTTGAAAGGTAGGATTGTAGGATTACGAATAGGGTTTGCGGTAAATTTCCTTTGAGTTTGTAAAGCAAACCTGCGTGCCAGACCCTGTCAAAAGCTTGAGCTATGTCCAGAAAGGCAGCAGTGCAATACTGCTTGGTTTCAAGGGCTGAGGATATGTGATCAACAACGCGAAGGCCTTGTTGAGCTGTGGAATGTCGTTGGCGGAAACCAAACTGGTGAGTAGGGTAAAGGTTTTTGGATTCAACAATTGGAAGTAGGCGTTTTAATAGGAGTTTTTCAAAAATTTTTGAGAGGATAGGGAGTAGACTAATTGGACGGTAAGATGAGGCGTCATTGGGTCGTTTGCCGGGTTTGGCGAATAGGACCATAATGGAATGTTTCCAGAGGAGAGGAAAGTGCGTCGTTCGGATAATGCAATTATATATATAGGTTAAGAAGATTATGGCTTTAAGAGGAAGTTGTTGGAGGATTCGAGGAGTAAGGAGATCATATCCTGGAGATTTTCGGTAAGGTAATTTTTTCAGAAGATTTTTAACCTCAGAGGGGTTAACGGCTTTTGGTGGTAGTGAGAGAGGGATAGGGGAAGTGAGAAAATCTTCGACAGTTGGACAGTGATTATTGTTTTGAGGAGTAAGATGAGGAGTGAAAGTACGAGAAAGATGCAGTGCAAATTCATCCGCCCTCTCGCCATCCGAAGTTGCCCAGGACCCGTCATCACGACGGAGTGGGTGTGAAACAGGATGATATTTTAGGATTTTCTTAGTTACTTTCCACAGGGAGTTGTCCCTGGTAGACAGGGAGGAGAGATAGGAATTGAAAGAATCGGAACGGAAGGATGTCAATTGCCACTTTACAAGCCTGCAGTACTGATTGTATGAGTGACGATCAGCAGGATGTCGGGATCTTTGCCACACTGTTCTGGAGTGGCGTTTGGATTTGATTAGGTCTTTGAGATACTGAGGTAAAGGATTTTGATTGTGAATTTTTAGGTGACGATGGGGTGACGATGCGTCCCAGGCCGACCTCTGGATCAGAGTAGTGAAGGAATGCACTGCATCATCTAGGTCTTGGGATGTTTTCAGAGGTACTTTGAGGTCTGGGTACTCTTCCATCTGGGTGATCAGTTCGATAAGTCTGGTACTGTCGAACGGTAAATGGTCGTTTACTTGTAAGTCTTGTTTCAGTAATAAGAGCTACATCGATGTTTTTGTCATGGAGTAATGCTGTCAGTTCTTTAGTGTAGGTGCGAACACCATTCGCATTTCAAAGGAGAATGGATAAGGAGTCGGAAGGATCCACTTATGGATTTTGTTTAACGGGGATAAGGTAGGAGACAAGATTGGAAGTTATTAAAACACTACACAGCCCAAGCCACCTGCTATATTCGTAAGGAAAATTAGCAACTTCAAATTGTTATGCTCACAAACGAGCAAAATTGTAGGGACTGGAAGATATACGTGCCTCAATCGCTCTCGGGATACGAAAATTTCGTCGGACACTCCCGATACTTATCAAGCGATAGTTGAATACTTGGAAGAAACCAATGCCGGCTTCCATACCTACCAACTTAAGCAGGAAAGATCGTTACGAGCAGTGATCAGAAATCTGCACCCGACCACACCAGCTGATGAAGTTGAAGACGAACTCTCAGCTCTGGGATTCAAAGTTTGCCAAATAACCAACGTTTTACGTGAGGACAGGCAACAAGACGAATCCATCAGAACGGCGTTACCGTTATTCTTTGTAGATCTCGAGCGGACACCTGGCGTGGAGAAAATATATGACTTAACACACCTGTATTACACAAGAATACAGGTCGAAAAACCTTACCCCAAACGAGACATCGTCCAATGCCATAATTGCCAAGTATATGGGCACACAAAATAGTACTGCCACTACCCTCCCAGGTGTGTAAAGTGTAGTAGGGAGCACAAAAATGAATTGTGCAAAAAGCCCCTGAAATCGCCTGCTCTATGCGTGCTCTGCCAGCAAGACCATCCGGCCAACTACAAGGGCTGCGAGGCTTATAGAATTCTCAAGTCCAGGAGCGAGCAACCTCGTCAGCCAGAAGAAGAGAAGCCAGTGACAGGTAGCTCAAGAAGCGCCCCCGCCAGAAATTTGAGGCCTTCAGTCTCTTTTGCTGATGCCGTTCGGAACAGAGAGCAGTCACAGGCACTGCCCACTACTCGTCCGCAAGTTTCTCTTCCCCAGCATTCCGCTCATCCCATCAACCCGCAAACCCAATCCCATCCTCAACACATCTCGCATATTCCTCCACCTTCAAGCTCTTCAGATCTCACTATCCTATTAACATCATTCCTTACATAATTCAGAACCCTAATTACCCCTCTCATTTCCCTTCTTACAAATCTTGTCTCCTACCCCTTATCCCCGTTAAACAAAACCCATAAGTGGATCCTTCTGACTCCTTCTTATCCATTCTCCTTTAGAATGTGAATGGTGTTCGCACCCACACTAACGAAATGACAGCACTACTCCACGACAAAAACATCGACGTAGCACTTATTACTGAAACAGTTTTTGCGCATGCGCTACTATTTACAACAGCTCTCTACTTCGCTCGTACTTCAAGTACTGTTTACTACCGCTTATAGGCCACAGTCAGACACAGAATTGTTCTAGCAGGCAACTTATGTGAGCTGGTCACGAGGGAGCCCACAGGAGGTGAGTGAATCGCTTGTTACATTTTTGTTTAGTGCAACAAGTGATATCGGACAGAGAAGTCGGCCATTTTGGACGCCTTACCTTTAGCCATACACGGATCGGAGATAACATCAAGTGATCGGCTCTCTGAGCCAAACGGTCTAGTGGCTCAGAGCCAAGACCCGGTGTCTCGCCACTTGAAGTTGTGAGATCGAATCCCACCGGCGCTACGTATTTAATTTACTAGCAAAAACCGTTATTATGATAAAATGAGGTTTTATCAACAACTGATGTTGCAAAATAAAAAAAAAAGATCTAGGTCACTAGGTCCAACCCCGACTACATCGCCTGTAAAGCGAAAACCGAGACGTTCAAACAGGAACGTACAAATAACCTCCTCTGCCGCTAGTTCCATGGAAGAGATACCTCCACAGGCCAGCACATCTAAAGAAGACACCGTCGAAGTTTCCCCTTTCTTCACGCCCAACACCTTTGAGGCGTTGAAAAATATTCAAACTGATGAAATGGACGTCAACAAAACGCCCACACAGCCCAAGCCACCAGCTATATTCGTGCGAAATATTAATAACTTTAAATTAATGTTTACCCAATTGAATAAAATTGTAGGTACAGGCAAATACACGTGCCTCAATTGGTCCCGGGACACAAAAGTTTCTCCGGACACTCCCGAAACATACCGAGCAATAGTTAAATACTTAGGAGAAACTAAGGCAGACTTCCACACCTACCAATTAAAGCAGGAACGATCACTCCGAGTGGTGATCAGAAATTTGCACCCAACCACACCAGCTGACGAAATAGAAGAAGAACTCTCAGCTCTCGGATACAAAGTTCGCCAAATAACAAACGTGTTGCGTGAGGATAAGCAACAGGATGAAAAAATAAAAACAGCATTACCACTGTTCTTTGTCGAACTCGAGAGGAAACCTGGAATCGAGGAGATATATGACCTAACAAACCTGTACTACACAAGGGTACAGGTTGAAAAACCGTATCCCAAACGCGATATCGTCCAGTGCTATAACTGTCAGGCATATGGGCACACAAAATCTTACTGCCACCACCCTCCAAGTGCAGGGGCTAGCACAAAAGCGAATTGTGCAAAAAGCCCCTGAAATCGCCTGCGGTATGCGTGCTTTGCCACCAAGGACATCCGGCCAACTACAAGGGCTGCGAGGCCTACAGAACGCTGAAGTCCAGGACAGAACAACGTCGTCAGCCAGAAGAGGAAAAGCCACTAACAAGAAGCGGCCCAGCTAGAAATTTGAGGCCTTCTGTCTCTTTCGCCGATGCCGTTCGCAACAGAGAGCAGTCACAGGCACCGCCCACTCCCTGTCCGCAAGATCACCTTTCCCAGCATTCCATTCATCCCGTTAACCCTCAAGCTCAATCCCATCCTCAACCACACATCTCGCATATTCCTCCACCTTCAAGTTCTTCGGATCTCACCAGCCTATTAACCTCATTCCTTACAGAGTTCAGAACCCTAATTACCCCTCTCATTTCACTTCTTACAAATCTTGTCTCCTACCTTATCCCCGTTAAACAAAATCCATAAGTGGATCCTTCCGACTCCTTATCCGTTCTCCTTTGGAATGCGAATGGTTTTCGCACCCACACTAACGAACTGACAGCATTACTTCACGACAAAAACATCGTCGTAGCTCTCATTACTGAAACAAGACATACGAGTAAACGACCATCTACCGTTCGACAGTACCAGACTTATCGAACTGATCACCCAGATGGAACAGCTCATGCAGGTACCGCTGTCATTGTCCATAACTCCATATCCCACCACATAGTTCCTCTGGTAGCACATGATTTCCTTCAATCCACTGCAGTGTCAATCACCACCTTCACTTTTCCCCTTACACTAGCATCCATAAATCCTAATAAATCCATTTCCGACTCCCAATTCATCTCCTTTCTAGACTCCATTGGACATCGTTTCCTTGTGGGTGGGGACTTTAATGCGAAGCACCAACACTGGGGGTCAAGATCCACAAATACACGAGGACGTGCTTTGCTGTCTGCACTCACACGGAAACATTGCTCCACTATCACTCCTGACACAGCCACCTATTGGCCATCTGATCCCAACCGAAATCCTGATCTCCTTGACTTCTTTTTTTACAATAGTTTAGGAACACTAAACTATTCACTCACGCACCTCGATGACCTCTCCTCTGATCATAGTCCTTTATAATTAACCATTTCCCTAAGACCAATTCACGAACTGCCTCCACCTTCATTTATTAGGGGCCCAGTTGACTGGGACCACTTCCGCCAGCTTCTTACAGAGTCCGTAAACCTCAAACTATCCCTGAAAATACCCCAAGACCTAGACGATGCAGTGCATTCTTTCACTACTCTGGTCCAGAGGTCGGCTTGGGAGGCATCGTCGAAGATTTCCTCACTTCACCTATTCCTCTCTCTCTTCCACCAAAAGCCATTAATCCCTCTGAGGTCAAATACCTTCTGAAAAACTTACCTTGCCGAAAATCCCCTGGATATGATCTCCTTACTCCTCAAATTCTCAAACAACTCCCTCCTAAAGCCATAATCTTCCTAACCTACATATATAATTACATTATCCGAACGACACACTTTCCTCTCCATTGGAAACATTCCATTATTGTCCTATTCGCCAAACCCGGTAAACCACCCAATGACGCGTCATCTTACCGTCCAATTAGCCTACTCCTTATCCTCTCAAAAATATTTGAGAAACTCCTACTAAAATGTCTACTTCCAATTGTTGAATCCAAAAACCTTTTTCCCACACACCAGTTTGGTTTCCGCCAACGACATTCCACTGCTCAATAAGGCCTTCGCGTTGTTGATCACATCTCCTCAGCCCTTGAAACCAAACAGTATTGCACTGCTGCCTTTCTTGATATAGCTCAAGCTTTTGACAGGGTTTGGCACGCAGGTTTGCTCTACAAGCTCAAAATATATTTACCACGGACCTTTTTCCTAATCCTACAGTCCTACATTTTAAACCACTTCTTCCAAGTCCGCTGTGGTTTAGAATATTCTAACTACTATCCCATAAATGCAGGATTTTCACAGGGCAGTCTCCTGGGTCCCATCCTCTATAACCTATACACCGCTGATGTCCCCTCTACTCCCAATACCTTCTTGGCCACATTTGCAGACGACACTGCAGTCCTGTCAACCCATCCAGACCCTGATATAGCATCCCAAAACCTTCAAAAACATCAAAGTCAACGAAGGAAAATGTTTCCACATAACCTTTACCCTCGTCCGCAAGTCCTGTCCGCCAGTCTTTTTAAATTCAATTCCTCTGCCTGTGTCTGAGACAGTACGGTACTTAGGCTTCCATCTCGACAAACGACTGACCTGGAACCCACATACGAGACTAAAAAGACAAGAACTAAACAGACGCTTTGGGCAACTGTACAGACTACTTCAAAGGACATCCCATCTTTCAATAAAAAATAAATTACTAATCTACAAAGTTATACTTAAGCCAATCTGGACATACGGAATAGAGCTATGGGGGACAGCAAAAAAGTCAAACATTAAGCGTATCCAATCCTTTCAATCAAAAGTCCTGAGAACAATAGTAAATGCCCCTTATTACGTCATCAACAAAACCCTTCAAAACGATCTTAATGTACCCTACATTCTTGAACTAATCCCTTCCAAGTTTATGAAATTCAACAGTAGCCTTTCCAACCACCCTAATCCTGTAGCACAGTCATTGCACTGCTACACTCATCCCTATAATCCTCCTCGGAGACTGAAACGGCAGTGGCCTCGTGACCTGCTATAAACGCGTGACAGTGGGATACCTGGCAATGGCCAGTTTCTCCAATCATGTCCTGAGCGTCTGTGGCTCTCGCGCTCTTGGTCAGCCTCCACTGGCTCGTATCCGGTGACACGGCTGATGGAGGAGCGTGGGGGACTTCCCAAGACTCCGCTTTCTCTTTCGCATATGGATTTGGGAGGCCTCTGGGCTGTCTGTAAATATTGTATGTATGAGCGAGTGAATGATGAATTGTAAATATGGTATGAATGAGAGAATTTATCTTAATTACTTATTGCCTAATAAGCTGCCTTATTATTTGTAATTTTAGCACAATAAAGGATTATAAAAAAAAAAAAAATTCACTTTCAAAATGCAAGGTCAAGTGGTGCTGTTAAATCGGTCTGCCTTGACCTACACGCCACATTGGTCTCCGAAAAGTGGCAGTTGTAGTATTTCAGCACATCCCATCGGTAAGCCCGAAAAGGGACTGCAAACATTATCACACCTCGGTAAGTCATATCGGTAGCCGAAAGGAACTGCCTAAAAATAACATCACACACAGTAAACACCATTAATCAATCGCTAGTCCCATACATTGCAAATAAATACCATTACAAGCTAGGTCAAAGAAGTAAAAAGTTTAAATTTGACTTTCATCATCGTCACTGATGTCAAGTCTTGGTTCAAGTTCACAGGCATCTGGAACCTTTCGCAAGCGATCATGTGCAAATTTAAATCTGCCCTTGCCATCGATAGATAGCAACTCATTTCGATTATTAGACAATAACATAGTAACTTTTACAAAGTCTTTATACTTGAGATCAAATTTTAATTGGTTCCTCTCTTCCTGCTTAAGATAAACTAAATCACCTACTTGGAAGGGGATAACTTCAAATTGTTTTTGTATAATCTCCATTAAGAATAATTTTCTTGGCCACTAGAGCTCTTATTTATTTTAAATCTACTTGAGGATTCCCAGTGGCATGTTCTCCATCTATAATTAATTCACGAGGTCTTAAAACCTTTCCAAACATTAATTCCATAGGTGATACTTTCGTTACACGATGGGGAGTGGTATTTAAACCAAGTTGAATGTCTGGGACTGTATCTTACCACGCACGATTGTCATTCATTTCAGCCAATGTAAACATGTCTTTTAACGTTCCCATAAGTCTTTGTACTTGATGTTCTGCCTACTTCTTTACCACGAACAAAAAGAAGTTAACCTCATCACAGGAGATAAAACTCCCGCCTACCTTTCCATATTTTATCAAAATTCTTTGGCGTCAGTATATAGAGAGGGGACTAGTTTACAATCCCGACATGACCAGAGCTCACTAGTGGCGCGGGCATAGTAGCCCCTGATTAGATAAAATAAACTGTCATAGGATTGGCCGAAATAAAAAGCTCTCTCATTCGCTGTAGGCAGGAATAACTCCTCTCCTCTTCTGTTCTTTCCAGTTGTAGTGTTTGTTTTTAAATAAATTAAACTTTAAGTGCTGCCGGTTTTATTAGTTTTATTTGTAAACTTAGTTTTGCTAATGGTGAAGCGGTCACGGTAAAAGAAAGCAGCCGGTGGCAGCCAGGTCACACCTGCGGTTGTGAATATAGTTCGTGTTTAACTTATCATTTAGCCGATCATTCATAGAGATTCGATTCATTTAATTATGTTCATTATGTATTTCCTAGTTAGATAATGTTATTAATACGAGGAATGCTCGATAACATATTGTATATTAATAAGTAGTGATAAGTAGTAATAGTACGTATTTAACAATATGTTTCGTTAAATGCAGACAGGAGAGAGGGAGAGGGGGGAGAGAGAGAGAGAGACACTGATAGCAATGTTTGTAAACAGGGTTCAACGGTGCGTATTTATAAGTGTTTTGATCCCCGGGGATCAGTAGTCGCCTGTGAAACATCGCGCTGTCTACATCGGAGCTGGAGGTCTCCCGATTCTCGACTTGTGTCCCGCTCATGTCTGTTGACACTCGAGATGAACTTTCTTCTATTTTCTTACTTAGCGCCCAATGCTCGTTGCGCTCAAGCTGTGCCATAAAGAAGATCAACCCGACGCGTAAGGTACCGATCAACGACTCTCTCTCTCTCTCTCTCTCTCTCATTTGTGAATTAACAATCGATAATCATTTGTTTATTTTCTTATTCATGAAGTATTATTAAGTTTAGTATTAAGTTTACTGAATAAAGATGTATTTGTTTTGCTTTAATATTTGTTTTTTATTCAGTTTCTTCATTTATATTTAAAATTAAATTAAGTTTAACAATTTCCTTCTGGCATATAGGCTGTAATATTAATTGGAAGTCTGGCCAATATTTTGATGGTTATTTTCAACTGTGATGGTGAGTCGCAGTTTCTATGAATGAGCGGTTTCTCTTTTTATTTCAGCTCGTCTTCGTACTTATTCATTACTTTAGTTTGCATCCAATATTTTCCTTGTTCCTTTTCTGTCTTTATTTCCACAATTAGCATTTTGTCGGGGCTGCTGCTGGACGTCTTCAAACTTGCAAAACCATTGAAGCCGACGAAAACTTTGGAGAATCGAGGATTTCAGGGTCAAATAACTAACTCTGCTCCGCGTTCTCAACATTTGGTCCTCCGGGTCGCCGGATTTTGCTCGTTTTAAGTTACAGAAAGAAGTGTTTCCTTGGTAAAATGGCTGAATTAACGCCAGAACAACGAGTAGTAGTACTAAAACATAAAATTACAACACTTTACACGGATATCTCGACGATGGCCCAGGAAGCCAAAGAAGTCGAGAAGGACAAGACTAAATTTGATGCATTTAGAGGAAGATACAAAATGCTGGATTCCTTGTTTAAGGATGTTATAGCTGCATGGGATCAGCTTTATGAATTGCTGCTCTCGCAGGGAAAGGAGGGAACCTTTCCATATGAGGACAAATATTTGGCCAAGATAAAAGTTCATGTCAGTGTCTGTCACTCTGTTTTTGAGACGATCATGAATCCTTTACCCTCTGTGACGCAAAACCCACTAACCCAAACTTTCAGGCTGAACGAGACTTCAATTCTGGATGGCTCTGCAAGTTCATTTAATCGTTCCAGATTACCTAAAATTCAAATCCCATCGTTCGACGGGGATATATTAAAATGGCCTCAGTTTCGTGATTTATTTGTTTCGCTAATACATGACGAAGGGGGTATTAGTGCGGTAGAGAAATTCCAACATCTCATTGCCAGACTTGCCGGAGAGCCTCTGCAGATAGTTTCAGCATTTTCGATTTCTGAATTGAACTATAGTGAAGCATGGAATGCCTTGAAAATGCGTTACGATAATAAAAGAGTCCTTGGTGCAGCTTATATGCAGAAAATAAGACAGTTTAAATCATCAAATGCACAAGGTGGTGCACTAACTCATTTGCGATCCTTCTTAAAGAATGTTGCAGAGAACTTTTCTGCTATAAAGGCTCTTGGCATACCCAATGAAGCTGATTTCCTTAAACTTCACATTGCACTGGAGGCGTTGCACCCAGAAACAAGGCAGCTTTATGAGGAGAAGCAACAAGGACAAGAATTCCCCACTTATGAATCTCTTGTTAGCTTTATTCACCAAAGATGTCAAGTTCTAGAGCTTGCTGACTCAGTCTCACCTAAGCCCTCTTCTGATAGGTTCGCACCGAACACAATGCGACGGGGCAAGGTTCTTGCCACTTTTGAACCAAAATCTGCAGATAAATCGCATTCACACGAGCAAGGAAATTTAGACCGATGTCCACATTGTAAAGGAGCCCATCCGTTATTTAGATGTTTTTCGTTTAGACGATTGCAAGCGTCAGAGAAATATGAATTAGCCAAGAAGAATCAGCTTTGTTATAACTGTCTTCGTAAGGGCCATACTTCTAATCGATGTAGCTCTGACAAATCGTGTTTTACATGTCAGAAAAGGCACCATTCCGCTCTCCATAGCGCTTTCAACGATGCCAACCCCGTGACAGATGGGCAGGCTTTGAGGACCTCTTATGCGCCCCGGCCAGTGACGGCAGCGGCCACTACAAGTGAGGCATCTCCTGCTGATGGCCTAGTTGGAGCTACATCTGGAAGACGAACAGTTCTATTGGGTACCGCTATCGCCAACATCCGGGACTGTAGTGGTATCAAGCGGGAGATTAGAATAGTGATTGATTCTGGTTCGCAATTTTCAGTTATTACCACAGAATGTGCAAAAAGACTTGGGTTCCAGCCTTTGCCGGGAAAAACCCTTTTGTCGGGTATTGGGCTGGTCCAATTGTCAGCAACGAGAGGGATGGTTAATTGCCAACTCAGTCCATTGCAAAACGAGGTGGTAACACTTGAGACCAAGGCATTGGTTATGCCAGTCATCACCTCTAGCTTACCGACCATATCCCTGAACCCTTCGCTACAAAACTGTTTTCAGAATATTCAATTAGCAGATCCTGAATTTTGGGAGTCTAGACCCATTGATTTTCTGCTAGGATCTGACTTGTTTCTTCAAATACTCGTGATGGACGAACCCGCGTCTAGAATTACCAACAATTTTGGTGCTCTTCCGACAATATTTGGACATGTAGTAATGGGAACGCCTCCTGTTATTTCAAATCGAGAGAAAGGGTCTTGCCTGTCTATTACTGATTTTCAATGTTCTGATCAAATTTTGAGAGACTTCTGGGAGATCGAGGAAGCATTCGTTCCAGATTGCCAGCACCCAGACGAGGTTAAATGCGAGGAGCATTTTAAAACAAACCACCTAAGATTACCTTTAGGGCGGTATGTGGTCGCATTACCGCTACGCAACCCAGATAAAACATTTCCTAATGCTGATAGCCAGGCGTCAAGAAGATTTTTCGGCCTGGAGTCTACATTTTCTCGAAACATTGACCTTAAAAGGCATTACGTAGAGTTCATGGAGGATTACTTAACACTCGGACATATGGAACCTACCAACAGCTCATCCTCATATGTAATTCCCCATCATGCCATTTTCAAACGAGGCTTAGATCCCGTAAAGCAAGAGAAGATACGAGTTGTATTCGACGCATCCATGAAAACTTCTACAGGATCTCTCAATGATAACTTGTTCATTGCCAAGAAACTGCAAATAGACATTGCGTCTATTTTACTAAACTTTAGATCGCATAGCCTTTTGTACGGATATTGTCAAAATGTTTAGGCAAATTTTGGTGAGATCCGAAGACAGACGATTTCAACATATCTTATGGCGATCTTCTTCAGGAGAAGCAGTTCAAAAATACGAACTAAACACTTTAACTTATGGTCTTGCGTCGTCCCCCTTTTTGGCGTTGAGGGTTCTTCAACAACTAGCTGAAGACGAAGGTCATAGGTTTCCTAGGGCAGCACGTATTTTGAAGTCTGATGTGTACGTTGATGACATCATCACTGGTGACGACTCCGTGGAACAGGCCTTAGAACTGAAGAATGAGATCATAAATATATTGGGCACAGCTGGATTTGTGGTGCACAAATGGGCGACCAATTCCGCGGAACTAATGAGCACTATTCTAGACACCCCTGAATCACAAGTTGCATTCTCCCCTGAAGATTCCACTACCAAGGTATTGGGTATGCGTTGGAATGCGGAATGTGACAGTTTCAGTTACCATGTGGAGCCCACAAAGACCGCTATTACAAAGCGAGCAATGTTATCTGTTACTGCTCGGCTCTATGACCCTTTGGGTCTCCTTGCACCAGTCATCTTTGTTGCGAAATATCTGATGCAAAGACTCTGGACCTTGAAAATAGGATGGGACGATATTCTACCTCCTGATATCGTGGGTACCTGGACAAAATTTATGGATGATCTGACCAATGTTAGTAACCTTAGCATTCCCCGATGGATCTGTTTACCCGCAGCCGAGGTCTCTCTGTTTGGATTTTGCGATGCTTCAGAGAGAGGGTACGCTGCTGCAATCTTCATAAGAACCATAGGCCCTGAAGGGAAGGTGTGCACGTTTCTTTTGAAATCAAAAACACGACTTGCACCCATTAAAACTATCACCATCCCAAGATTAGAACTGTGTGCTGCGCATCTGCTGACTAATCTACTACGGCCATTGGAAGAGTTTCGAAATAAAACTCGCGTTGGAAGTGTATGGTTATTTACGGATTCCACAACAGTGCTCTCCTGGCTTCGGCGGGACCCATCAACATTAAAAACCTTCGTTTCAAACCGAGTAGGGCATATATTAACACATACCAAGCTCACTCAATGGGGACATGTTCTGTCGGCTCAAAATCCAGCAGACATAGCATCACGCGGGCAGAGGATTGGCGATCTGATAGACAACAATTTATGGTGGAATGGCCCTGACTGGATGAAATTGAATCCCATAGAACTTCCGTCAATGCCCCCGGCATTATCCGAAATACCTGAGATTAAGCAAGCTAGTAGATGTTTAGTAGCCACCGAACCAACGGAGAGTCTAGCATCGATGATCATCACCAAATATTCAAGTTTTCGTACAGCTATCCGCGTGACTGCTTACGTTAGGCGTTTTTGTAAAAACATTCAGACTAAGGAGGTGAATCACAAGAGTTTGGGACCTCTGTCTGTTTTTGAACTAAATCGTGCCACTGATTACTTATTGAGGGAAACTCAACGAATTTACTTCGGACAAGATTTTGACTTTAAGGCAGGATTGAACACTTCTACTCGTTTTAAGTCTTTGGCAGCTTTCCAAGACAAAACAGGACTTCTTAGGGTGGGCGGAAGACTGAAGAATGCTGATTTACCAAAAGAAACGAAACATCCTATTCTATTGCCACCTCAAGCCCCATTAACTGCCTTAATTATTGATCACGTTTATGCATTAAATTTCCATCTGGGTCCCAAAGCTCTGCAAGCCAGCTTACAACGTCAATATTACATTTTCTCCATAAAGTCTTTAATAAGAAAGAGGGTTTGGAACTGTGTTCGATGTTTTAAGATTCGTGCGAAACCTAATAACCCTTTTATGGCCGATTTGCCCTGGTCTAGAGTCAGTCAAGGGCGACCATTTTTGTCTGTAGGTGTCGACTACGCAGGACCATATACTATAAAACTAAGTCAGCGTCGTAACGCATCAACATCAAAAGCCTACCTCTGTGTGTTTGTCTGCATGGCAGTCAAGGCAGTTCACTTAGAGCTGGTTTCAGCATTGACCACTGATGCCTTTCTGGCGACCTTCGAAAGATTTATTTCGAGAAGAGGCGTCCCCAGTGATGTTTACTCTGATTGCGGTACCAACTTTGTAGGAGCCGCCCGCGAATTGAAGGAGCTGTACATATGGCTTAACTCCAATGCCGTGAAGGAATCCATAGCTAACCACGCTTCGCATAAAGGAGTCCAATGGCATTTCAACCCACCTTCTTCCCCTCACTTTGGAGGATTGTGGGAAGCGGCTGTAAAGTCAGCTAAGTCTCTTCTGTTGAGGACCTTGGGAAACAGAGCTTTCTTTTTCGAGGAACTGACAACACTCTTTGCTCGCATCGAAGCGATCCTGAATCCAAGACCCCTCTGTTCCACCTCTACAAGGCCTTTGGATTTTGATTATCTCACACCGGGCCATTTCTTGATTGGCAGCCCTTTAACAGCCCTACCAGAACAAGATCTGAAGGATACAAACGTCAATCGTTTGACAAGATGGCAATTGATCCAACATGCATTGCAGATTTTCTGGAGAAGATGGTCGGATGAGTACGTCCATACTCTGCATGCGAGAACAAAATGGACAAACACCGGAACGACTTTGCAGAAGGGAGAACTGGCACTCATACAGGACCCTAATGCACCTCCGCTCAATTGGAAACTGGGAAGAATCGAAGAACTGCATCCAGGCAAGGACAACGTTGTAAGGGTGGCCACTGTCAGAACCTCTCATGGATTGTTGAAGCGCCCTGTCCATCGTTTAGCGATATTACCAAGAATTGATCAGAATGAATAAAATCATCCGATTTTAGGTGGGCGGGATGTTTAACTTATCATTTAGCCGATCATTCATAGAGATTCGATTCATTTAATTATGTTCATTATTTATTTCCTAGTTAGATAATGTTATTAATACGAGGAATGCTCGATAACATATTGTATATTAATAAGTAGTGATAAGTAGTAATAGTACGTATTTAACAATATGTTTCGTTAAATGCAGACAGGAGAGAGGGAGAGGGGGGAGAGAGAGAGAGAGACACTGATAGCAATGTTTGTAAACAGGGTTCAACGGTGCGTATTTATAAGTGTTTTGATCCCCGGGGATCAGTAGTCGCCTGTGAAACATCGCGCTGTCTACATCGGAGCTGGAGGTCTCCCGATTCTCGACTTGTGTCCCGCTCATGTCTGTTGACACTCGAGATGAACTTTCTTCTATTTTCTTACTTAGCGCCCAATGCTCGTTGCGCTCAAGCTGTGCCATAAAGAAGATCAACCCGACGCGTAAGGTACCGATCAACGACTCTCTCTCTCTCTCTCTCTCTCTCTCTCATTTGTGAATTAACAATCGATAATCATTTGTTTATTTTCTTATTCATGAAGTATTATTAAGTTTAGTATTAAGTTTACTGAATAAAGATGTATTTGTTTTGCTTTAATATTTGTTTTTTATTCAGTTTCTTCATTTATATTTAAAATTAAATTAAGTTTAACAATTTCCTTCTGGCATATAGGCTGTAATATTAATTGGAAGTCTGGCCAATATTTTGATGGTTATTTTCAACTGTGATGGTGAGTCGCAGTTTCTATGAATGAGCGGTTTCTCTTTTTATTTCAGCTCGTCTTCGTACTTATTCATTACTTTAGTTTGCATCCAATATTTTCCTTGTTCCTTTTCTGTCTTTATTTCCACAATTAGCATTTTGTCGGGGCTGCTGCTGGACGTCTTCAAACTTGCAAAACCATTGAAGCCGGCGAAAACTTTGGAGAATCGAGGATTTCAGGGTCAAATAACTAACTCTGCTCCGCGTTCTCAACAGTTCGAGAATCTAGGTTTAAGCGGAACGTGAAAATCCATAATGCTTGTCAGAACCATTACAATAATCTAAAATTGATTTCGGGATCTCTTCGACGAGGTTCTCAGCCAAGTACGTCCATTTTATGCTTAGTAGATTAACATATTCCTCTGAATATGAGAACCCATTCTTCCACAAACCAGGGAGAGACAATAAAGCAGGTTCATGGTTCTCAACCAAATCAGTTAAATACGACCCTGCAAATGTACTTTTCATTCATGCATTTACTGCTTATGATATCGCCCTTTTTTGGCCATGGAAAATCGAAATTATGCTCTCTTCTGAAAAAAGAGCCACATTTGAACTACTCTGCTGCAAAGTTCAGAAAACATCAAGGCTCTCAAGAATCCATAACTCAGGCTGGCCAATATTTTATTCTTGCATTGTATGGTAGTGAAATGGAAACAAACGAATCACGGAATGAATTGAGATACCTGGTTCTCATGGTATTACATGGTTCACTAAATCTGCCTTAAAAAGTAAACATGAATGAGTACATTTATCGCAAATACTTATTGCCCAATAAGGCAGATTATAATTTTATCACAATAAAGATTTATAAGTAATATTATAAGTATTATTATTTAATAATTAAGATTTAATAATAATATCAAGAAAATGCAGCTAAGTTTCGTGCACTTAGAAGTCATTACCAGATTCAACGAAAATCCACTTGAATGGGGACGGGAACAACATTCTTCCGGTCTATGTCTAATTATGATGGCCAAAGACGCTGTACCTCAGTAACTGCTACACTTTGTTACCTGCGGTTGCAAGAAAGGCTGGAGTGGAGCTTGTAGCTTCCGAAAAACAGGTCGGTATTGCTCCTCAATGGGCAAGTACTGGAAAGCAGCTGGAGAGATGTGGTTCGCAATTGGGTAGGTGTGCCAAAAGCAGGATCATCTGGTGAGCAGGACTGTGATCCCTACATAACCAGCCAAAGTTATCATAAGCCAGTACCTTCAAAACGCCGAAAACTGTGAATAAATAACGTCTATTGATTTTGAATAGTATTTTATTAGGTTGAATAATTTATTATAAATATAAATAACTATTTTTAAATTTTTAATTTATAGGTATACTTGTCGGGTCAAGATTGTCGAATAACCCCAAAGTGGGGAGAAAAAAGCATAAGACGGGTGGACCTATGGTCTTTCACCCTGGCTGGCGGCCTAGTCAGCGGGCAGCCTAATTCGTTTTGATCTGACTCCATAAGATCTTAGAAGGTGTGCCCCGACAGTGCACTATGTTCAGGAGAAGAGGTTTATAGGTAGTTTATGTGTTCTTGGAATGACCACGAATTCACACTCGGTATCTAAGGGTAGACGAAAACCATCCGGATCCCAAAGGCAAGTGTGAACCGGAAAGAAGCAGGCTGGATTGCCGTGGGAGACGCTACGAGGTAAAGTTTGTAGGGCCACGGGGGGGAGAGGTCCCTCCCAAGGAGGCGCTAGTTTTAGCAAGACGAAGGCAGAGATTCCCACCAGGAGGGTGTGGGGTCTGAAAACGCCGGACTAAAACATAGCGAGGCTAGGAGAGAGTAGTGTTCTAAGTGACGGTCCTGTTCGTTATCCCGTCCGCTAAAAGACGCTCGGGTTATATAGGCAGGCCAGCCGTGGTGGGGATTCAACACGTACAATTTATTTGTATTATTGTTATTTGCAGTTACAACGTATATTAGAAGTTCTCTTTGTATTGCTGTTTATTATTATGCTATGGTATTATTTATATTATACCATTTCCGGTTGTTCGTACACGCGCAGACTGTGGTAAGTAGAAAAAATGTACAACGTTGATGTTCTTTATCTCGCTTTATATTGGGTTCAGAAATTATTTTTACAAATAAATGAAACTTTTGTTTTCTTTCAAATTGATAATGAACTAATTTTCGCAAGTATTAGCCGGGAAAAAATTATGATGCTTTTCATGTCAGATTATTCTTTTTTTATTTCAGAACTTTTTATGAAGTTGACAATTGTGGCGTGTTCATAGTTGTGACTATTGTGAACCAACACTTTCTTTACGAGATTTTCTATCAGCGCTGATATCCTCAGTTAAATAATCTTTTTAGAGGAGAGTCTTTAAAAAAAAATGAAAGAAAAGCTGTATTATGAAGTACAAGCAAAACACTGGTATATACAAATATTAAGAGTTACGTTACTACATACTGGGTGGAAGGTCTAGGGACGAGTGTGGTTTAGGGTGGTTCAACATTATAGCATTCTTAGCATTATAAAACTCTATACCAAGACCCTTTAGACGGAAGGATGATAAAAAAAAAAAAGTGGGCTTGAAAAACTTGAGAAGACAGTTGCAGAATGACGTTGCAGAAAAAAAGTGTCAAACTCATTCAAGATCACAATAACATTCTCACAAAAGATGAAACTGAGGAATAATTTGTTTTACGGATCGTTACCAAAAACCGTAAACAATACCCAAATACCAAATTATCTCTAAGTATAAAGTAATGTTCAATGTTCAGTGTTCATTACATTATGTTTTTGGTTCTGTAAAAATTATGGATCTAAATAAAAATACGCTTTTCTTATACAAGAGAAACCTAATATTTCCTAAATTTTACATGTTATTTGAGGAATTTTTCCAATTAACTTTCAGCGAATTCTTCCAATAACGTTCAGATTAATTGTTATGAAAAGAAAAAAGAAAATGGTCGAGATATGGAAGTGTATACCCCTTAATTGTGTATACTAGGTTGTATCTTCAAGGCGTTTGATTGAAGGTCGTCTAGCGGTATTCCAAATCAGATGAAATTCTGCAGACGCATTTTAACTGTGGAAAAATTACCTTTTGTCCGACAGTACATACATATTAGTTAGGAGTAAATAAAGTTACTTCAACTTAAAAGTAGTCTTAATGGGTTAAGATTTCAATGTGGGCAAAGCGATGGGTAAAAAGCTAATATTAAGATAAACACAAGCACTGACCAAACTGAAACGTCCCATGTGATGATTGTCTTATTATAGAACTACTGATGTGGTGATAGGTAGCCTCTAGCCTTTCATTAGTCAATCTAGTGTTTTTTTCAGTCTTAATATAGAACTACTGATGTGGTGATAGGTAGCCTCTAGCCTTTCATTGGTCGATCTAGTGCTTTTTTCAGTCTTATTATAGAACTACTGATGTGGTGATAGGTAGCCTCTAGCCTTTCATTAGTCGATCTAGTGCTTTTTTCAGTCTTATTATAGAACTACTGATGTGGTGATAGGTAGCCTCTAGCCTTTCATTGGTCGATCTAGTGCTTTTTTCAGTCTTAATATAGAACTACTGATGTGGTGATAGGTAGCCTCTAGCCTTTCATTAGTCGATCTAGTGCTTTTTTCAGTCTTATTATAGAACTACTGATGTGGTGATAGGTAGCCTCTAGCCTTTCATTGGTCGATCTAGTGCTTTTTTCAGTCTTATTATAGAACTACTGATGTGGCGATAGGTAGCCTCTAGCCTTTCATTAGTCGATCTAGTGCTTTTTTCAGTCTTATTATAGAACTACTGATGTGGTGATAGGTAGCCTCTAGCCTTTCATTGGTCGATCTAGTGCTTTTTTCAGTCTTAATATAGAACTACTGATGTGGTGATAGGTAGCCTCTAGCCTTTCATTAGTCGATCTAGTGCTTTTTTCAGTCTTATTATAGAACTACTGATGTGGTGATAGGTAGCCTCTAGCCTTTCATTGGTCGATCTAGTGCTTTTTTCAGTCTTATTATAGAACTACTGATGTGGCGATAGGTAGCCTCTAGCCTTTCATTAGTCGATCTAGTGCTTTTTTCAGTCTTATTATAGAACTACTGATGTGGTGATAGGTAGCCTCTAGCCTTTCATTAGTCGATCTAGTGCTTTTTTCAGTCTTATTATAGAACTACTGATGTGGTGATAGGTAGCCTCTAGCCTTTCATTAGTCGATCTAGTGCTTTTTTCAGTCTTATTATAGAACTACTGATGTGGCGATAGGTAGCCTCTAGCCTTTCATTAGTTGATCTAGTGCTTTTTTCAGTCTTATTATAGAACTACTGATGTGGTGATAGGTAGCCTATAGCCTTTCATTAGTCGATCTAGTGCTTTTTTCAGTCTTATTATAGAACTACTGATGTGGTGATAGGTAGCCTCTAGCCTTTCATTAGTCGATCTAGTGCTTTTTTCAGTCTTATTATAGAACTACTGATGTGGCGATAGGTAGCCTCTAGCCTTTCATTAGTCGATCTAGTGCTTTTTTCAGTCTTATTATAGAACTACTGATGTGGTGATAGGTAGCCTCTAGCCTTTCATTGGTCGATCTAGTGCTTTTTTCAGTCTTATTATAGAACTACTGATGTGGCGATAGGTAGCCTCTAGCCTTTCATTAGTCGATCTAGTGCTTTTTTCAGTCTTATTATAGAACTACTGATGTGGCGATAGGTAGCCTCTAGCCTTTCATTAGTCGATCTAGTGCTTTTTTCAGTCTTATTATAGAACTACTGATGTGGCGATAGGTAGCCTCTAGCCTTTCATTAGTCGATCTAATGCTTTTTTCAGTCTTAATATAGAACTACTGATGTGGTGATAGGTAGCCTCTAGCCTTTTATTAGTCGATCTAGTGCTTTTTTCAGTCTTAATATAGAACTACTGATGTGGTGATAGGTAGCCTCTAGCCTTTCATTAGTCGATCTAGTGCTTTTTTCAGTCTTATTATAGAACTACTGATGTGGTGATAGGTAGCCTCTAGCCTTTCATTAGTCG
Source organism: Acanthosoma haemorrhoidale (assembly GCA_930367205.1). NCBI lineage: Eukaryota > Metazoa > Arthropoda > Insecta > Hemiptera > Acanthosomatidae > Acanthosoma > Acanthosoma haemorrhoidale. The sequence goes on along the minus strand of OV884009.1, from coordinate 104,998,569 downwards.
ATCTAGTGTTTTTTTCAGTCTTAATATAGAACTACTGATGTGGTGATAGGTAGCCTCTAGCCTTTCATTAGTCGATCTAGTGCTTTTTTCAGTCTTATTATAGAACTACTGATGTGGCGATAGGTAGCCTCTAGCCTTTCATTAGTCGATCTAGTGCTTTTTTCAGTCTTAATATAGAACTACTGATGTGGCGATAGGTAGCCTCTAGCCTTTCATTAGTCGATCTAATGCTTTTTTCAGTCTTAATATAGAACTACTGATGTGGTGATAGGTAGCCTCTAGCCTTTCATTAGTCGATTTAGTGCTTTTTTCAGTCTTATTATAGAACTACTGATGTGGTGATAGGTAGCCTCTAGCCTTTTATTAGTCGATCTAGTGCTTTTTTCAGTCTTATTATAGAACTACTGATGTGGTGATAGGTAGCCTCTAGCCTTTCATTAGTCGATCTAGTGCTTTTTTCAGTCTTAATATAGAACTACTGATGTGGTGATAGGTAGCCTCTAGCCTTTCATTAGTCGATCTAGTGTTTTTTTCAGTCTTAATATAGAACTACTGATGTGGTGATAGGTAGCCTCTAGCCTTTCATTAGTCGATCTAGTGCTTTTTTCAGTCTTAAAATGTTTTTATACTGAATATTTGAGTGCGGACCAAGAAGCCTCCGAGCCCCGAAGGGCTTAGGGACTTAGTTAAAGCCTCGAGATAAAGAGAAGCACGACAAAGGCTAAGCGCTTTTAAAGTACTAACGGCCCCCCAACCCCAACAGGCACAAAGTCCTTTTGTTTTCAATTTCCCTCAAGAAATGTTCCCTGGGCTATCGGACTTTCCATCTATTTTCTTTCTCTTTTTACATAAATTTTTCTTGGCAACACTTATTTTCCTGCATGAAGCTAGTGTATTAGGAGACCACAACTTTTTGCGCAATTGCTAATTTCAACAAATCATTTGCTTTCTGTTAAGTGGTTATACTATTTTTTCTAGGTCCAGTTTTGAGACGAGTGAGGCTCACAGTTTTTGAGTACCTATTAGATGTATTTTTTTTTGTCAAATTTTTTATTTGTAAGATTGTAATTCGTTCATCGAGCATTATTCATCGGTCTTAATGATACCGTACACACAATTCCACTCACTCGTTTCAAGAATATTTTTTAATCAAGATTGATAACATAGTTAAATATTAATGGCATTGATGTGGACTTTCTAAATAATCTTACACTGTGATTCCAGCTGAGCTTTGGTCTGATTTTGAGGAAATTCGATCATAGATAGTTGGATAACCGAGTATTGGACTTATTTTCCTTTAGCGAATAAATATTCTCGCAAAACAAAATTGAATATATCAATAAATATTAGACATACGGTTTCGTTAAGGCTATTAAAACCATTGTGTTGACACTAATGACTTTTGTAATAAACCACTTAAGCCCCAACAAATAGTATATATATTTAATCAGGGCTTCGAGCTCTTTAATTAATTACCCTATTTAGTATTATAGAAAAACATTTTTTTTGTACTAAATAATTTTTAACTTAAAAAAAAAATGGGTGAGTTAAATTTGGGATCAATATATGAATGACATAGTGTAACAAAAACAAACTACAAACTACATATTGTTAATTAGGACGTCATTATTTGATTGACATTGTTAATGAATTTTAGTAATAAGTGGTGTGTCTATAGGAGGTTCTCACCGCTTCGGCCACAAGTCATCAGTCAGCCAGTTGTCAGTAAAATGAGTTACAGGCCCAAACCGCCGGTCTTAAATACCCAGCTGGCTTCGTTAGTAGCCAATCAGCTTCAGTTTTATTGTACCCAATGCCAGTTGAGTATTGTGGTGGCCTTTGTCCTCTGACAGTTGGTGGCCCTAACGTCCCTGATACCTAACCCGGGTATGGGTCTCCGGGCCTCTCGACGGTTAGGGTTGGTTAGTACCTGTTACTGGTAGTGGGTGCCCCAGCTCACATAACTAATTGGCTCGCAGCTGCATCTGTATTGTTTACAACATTTTCAATGATTTATGGTTCGGTAATGTTATTTCCATTTGTTTAAATTAATTTACAATATATATACAATAGAGTATAGGGTGATTTATCTTATGTAGTTAGCGGTCACTACAAATACTATTTACAGAACTCACATGGGGGCAAGGGGAATATGGTGCAAACTATTGTCAGATCTTTAAATAAAGTTCAGTATTTTAACCGATCGTAACAAGAACACTGTCCGACACAGGATCATAGGACAGATTAGCTATAATGACAAATAAATAAGGAATTAATCGCCTAATACTACAATTTAATTTACTCCTATACAGGCACTACGAAAAATAAATATTTGTGTAAGTGGGGAATGAAGAATTAAGCACAACTGTTGTCAGTTAACTAGTATGCACCAGCCTATCATAAGAAGATTAGCTCGTGCAATATTGATGGCCACAATATGAGCTGATGGAATATTCAGGAAATAGGGGTAGCCCTCAGCCAACAGTTAGTAATTCCTGATAATATTTCACAACTGTTGCGAACATCCATGAATTCCTTACTAAATCGTCAATGCTCCAAACGTTATAGACGGGCCCGTACATAGCCGTACATATGTATGTCCTACCACAGAGGTTGTAAAAATGATTGAATTAATCTAAATGTATATGACCCTCTTCCGGTCGTCGGTATGTGCAATATCCGTTAGCTACAGTGCTATTGAGGCGGTCCTACCTCTGTGTTAATAGTGGAAATTTTATTTATTTCGTTGGATAATTGTTCTTTAATAATTTTAAAATAAGCGATCACTATTGAACGGGAGTACGTCCTTTACTCAAGGAATTGACCTTTCCCTCTTTAGCGTCACCAAATCTGCTATCATTGCCCAAAGGAGAGGTCACGGCATTTTAAGGTAATTAAAAATAAAATTACTCAGGGTAATTTTGGAAAATCCAAGACATCCTATTCGCCCTTCCTTATAATTTTTTTCATTTATTTATCCTTTTTTTTTTTTGAAAAAGTTGAAAAAAATAAAATTGATCTAAGATTTAAAAATGTAAAATAAAAAATTCTTCGAAACTATAACCTTTCAAAAAAAAAAATCCTATTTTAATTAAAAGTAATTGCTAAAATTGAGAGTTATTAAAGTAAATATAAAAATGAGGATTCAATTGATAATTAATAATCAAACGATTAGGTGAGTTGATAGGGTTCTGGATGATTATAAAATAGCCAGTTTGACTCCGTTAAAAGGGGTTGTTATATCTTTCAAGTGCAGAAATATGAAAAATTCCTTATGTAGTCAAAGCTAGGGGTTCCGAGAACTTAGGTAGAATCGCATAATCGATCAATTATCTTGAACAGCGTTTCCCAAAAGGTAACTGTGAACGCGGATAAATTAGCTGTGAGATCACCAATATTCAATTTTAGGTCAGAATTAGAACGAACGTGTTATCAAGTTATTTCTCTGATAGAGAACCAATAGTAGACTGTGATATAAAATAACGACGACAAATACTGAAATCGAGTAAAACATAACAACAAATTATATTAATAATAAATAATTACTAATTTTAGATTCGATAAATTCCAAACTTACCACCAACAGCAGAATCCCGTCACCGCTAACCCGTCTCTCTGTAAGAGAAAAGGGGTGGTTTTCGGGATCGGATAGATCGAAATTGAAAGGAAAATTTTAGGAATCAATCCCCTTTTACCTGTCCGACGATCGGTCCAGCCTCGGGCATGAGCTTCTGGCCCAATGAATGGTTTCTGACTGTTTTCCTCGATTTCAGGCGAAGGATACAACAAACTGCCGTACCATGTATCTGTTATGACCACCATCAGATTAAAACCGATAACTTAGGATTCGACAAATTAATCTCATAAGTTAATCTCGGCACTCGACAAATTTGGATGCTACTACAACGAACCTACGATCCAAAGTGACCTGTCTCGACAAAACCCCAACGGTGTCCAATCCGCGAGGTCGTCCCTGCTGTATCTCCTAGGTAGGGTATTCAAACTTGTCAGATGTTGCATCTTCGAATTATTTTCAGGCGTCTTTCTTAATGTAATGATATGATTTGCTCATACCCATATGACCATGAATTTGATGAGATTTAATAATAGATTTTACCTGTCCAACCACCCTAATCCCGTAGCACAGTCATTGCACTGCTCCACTCATCCCTATAATCCTCTTCGGTCCTGTAATGGCCAGTTTCTCCAATCATGTCCTGAGCGTATGTGGCTCTCGCGCTCTTCGTCAGCCTCCATTGGCTCGTATCCGGTGACTTGGCTGACGGAGGAGCGTTGGGGACTTCCCAAGACTCCGCTTCCTCTTTCGTATTCGAGGGGGGTAACAACCATGTGGACTTGGGAGGCCCCTGGGCTGTTTGTAAATATTGTATGAATATACGAGTGAATGATGAATTGTAAATATGGATGAATGAGAACATTTATCTCAATTACTTATTGCCTATTAAGTATTAAGGGAGATTGTAATTGTATCATAATAAAAGACATAATAATGAAAATAATAGATTTTATCGATTGATTCAATGGAATGTATATCCTATAGTTTTGTTTTCTTTTGACTGGATTAAACATAACTCGTTTCAGAATTTTGGGATTTAGATTTCGTTTTCTTTTGATTTTTTGAGTCGGTGGTGATGCTAGGAACAGAATGTGCGATTCCTTAACTGTCGAAAAACTATATAAAAAGATTACGTCAATGTTAATGGCTTTTTACGTAAGCTGACTTTGTCACTTTATTTTTTGTCTAGCTTCAACAGAAGAAGCTTACAAGGGGCTAAGAAAACAAAAATAAAATAAATAAAGCAGTTTTTTTTTTTTGTTTTTTCCCCCCTAAGCTCTCTAGTTAGAAATTTAGGATGAGGGAAAAATATAGAATATTTAGGTTAATCGGATCCTTATACTAGGAGTACCTGCTTGAAGGTGGTGTGTGAGGATTAAGGGGTGTGGAAAGCCTCGGTGGAGGTTGGTTGTTTCGGTACAGTGGTGAGAGTCCACTGGCATAAAGCAGTTATTTATAACACAGTATTTTGTATACCACAATGTTGAAAAAAAAATTGGGAGAATGGTCATAATTTAGCAACATTGAGAGGACGAAGTTGGACCGTAATATAATGGAAGTGGGGATCTCCCCAGTGGACCCCGCGTCCACTTTTCCATTTTCTGCATTATCCATTGTAGTAGTATTCTTTCCATCTCGATTCGTTCACCAATAACAGTTATCACAAGGAACCGACTTATTTTCACGTTTATTTTTCATTCTTCATTCTTCCAGTTATCATATCATGGCTTTGTTTATACTCTATCTCTTTACTATTTGAGGTATTTTCAGGCACCCACCTCTGAATTGACGAGAAACCAACTCAATTTATTGTTTTTTTAATTAGTCGGAATATTGTTATAATCTTTACTAATAAAAAACAACCCAAGAAAAATATACTGGTAGGATCGGGACTCCCGGGAGTGGTGTTATTTAGTAATAATTATAAATAATAGTGGGACCTATACTACATAACAAACTGTTCATTAACTTTTTTTATACCTTGACTACATTCTAGTGATACTTGGTTCTGGCGATATTTTTGTGAGGTTACCTGGGCTAAACTGATTTTATATTGTGTGAACTAGTTTTCTAGTTTCCTATAGATCAGGATAGCCTATTGGATAAAAGAGGCATCAATAAGGGTAATGCTTCTGAATGTTCACTCATACATTAGTCTAGGAGCTGGCGACGGATCCATTCAATGGAAGAACGTAAGACCTATTTTAAATGACGGATAATCCTCATCTAAATACACACAAAAATTTAAATTGAAGTTGCGTAATTTGGTGTTTCATTTAACGAAAAAGCGTACAGTTGTAATTTTGATACAATGTTTAGTATGTGTACCTAAAAGAGGAATCACATTAACTGACCGCTTACCTGGTTGGGTTTTAAGAGCTTACGGCGTCAAATTGACAAAGTTTGTGCGATGCATTTAACGAAAACACTTACGATTTGTAAATTTGTATACAATATACAAGGCGTGAGAACGGAGAAAATGTGATAGGGTTTGTCAGATGCTGAAACGAATAAAAAACTTGATGTGTCTCCAGTTGGTGACCTACCAACGGCACACCAAGCAACGAGTGCAGTTCGGCGTTATTTAAACTCTCTCCAGAGTTTAAAGAAAAAAAAACATTGGTAGTGGGACGACTTGTAGGAGGCCACGAGTTGGAGGACTTTGATTTTTTTGCCCTGTCACACTCATTTGATGCGTGTTCTTGTGAGCATGGGACCCCACTTTTCCTCTTAACACTCTAAAAACGCTTCAGCAATTTCAGAACAAAGTTCTCCGCTCCTCCCTCAAACATACCCCGTTCGACCGAATGAAGGCAGGCGAGATCCACGAAAACCATTCAAGAGAAGGCACATCAAATTTTTCGATTTACTCCGACACAGCCACAACCCACTATTCTCCGACCTTCAACCACCACTAATGCCCGTCCGATGGAAGCACTGCTGGACCACCGAAGCCCCCTGACGGGGACTGAACGATCCACACCCAGCCGAGAGATGGAGGCCGATCTCCCGGCCGACTCAACCGAAGCCACATGACCCCTTCTACCTACTAAGGGTGGGTCGATCTCCCGGCCGATAGGCCAACACAGTGCAGGCCCCTGCCGGGGTGGGCCAGGTCTGACCTGGCCGACCACAAACCATTGCCTAGGTACCCCTAGGCTCCACCCTCGGTAGACTCTCACTACCTTCCTGAATCCACCCGCCTCCTTTAGGCTATCCACACCCTATATCCTTCTCATACATCCTTCAAATGGGACTCCCCTTAGTGAAAGGCACCCATCAGTCCAAAATAATTTTCCTTTTATTTTTCCCACATCAAATTTTTATAAGTTGGAGAGCTATGGGAAAAAAAAAAAAAAAAAAAAAAAAAGCAACGGAACAAAGTTTTGAAAATATTTACAGTTTTTCAGTTACATGTACCACAGAAATTTAGAGAATTTGAGAACATGAGTTTTAAAATTGCGACCACTGTGAGAAGTCAGTAGATATAATTTTCTTACATTTGATTGTAATCTATCAAGCGCAAGTTTTTTGTTTAATGGTTTCAAACCAAGTTATAACAATCGGGCAGTTTTCAAATTGTAATCACCTACATCGTTATTTAACTTTAAGTCTGTTTCAGGGTAGCTTGCTACTAGCTTTTAGCTTTTCAATCGTAAGTATTTTCTTTAAATTGACGGTATTAATTTGTTGTCTTTGAGCTCTTCAGTTTTTGAAATGCAACTACTTTTGGTGTTGGTGGTCAGTTTGTGAGATTTTGATCTACAACCATCACATCCATTTTCCATTTTCAGCCACAAGTTTTTCGTTGAATGGTTTCAACCCAAATTTTAAAATCCGTCGGTTTTCAAGTTGCAACTTCGTTAACCCGAATACTGTTTCTGAGTTTCGAATACTGAATTTGAGCCTAGTTGCAACCGTAAGTGTATTCGTTAAAAGCGACTGATTATGTGTATTCAGGATTATCCACCATTTAAAATAGGTCTATATCTGTATGTTCCATTGACTGTCACTAGATCCTAATCTACATGGATATAAAGGTAATTCACATTAACATGTTTAACAGTATTTATTGTGACTATTTCAAAGATATTTATTTCGATTTAAACTAACATTAATAAATAATTTCTTAAATGAAAGATATGTGTTAATTATGGCTGGGAAACCTGTGTGGTAGGTGAGATGGACGAAGAATTTAGGAAAAAATTACAAGATTACATCCTTATTGAACATATGTTAATTGTAAATGGAGATGAAAGACTTGCAATATTGGGGGTTACACCAGGTGTAAGGAGCTATGGTGATAAATAGTCCTTTCACAGGCTATGTTGATTAATGGAGAATTCATACGAACCTAACACTTTAGGGCCGCATTGTAAGATATTGCTACTTCATTCATTAGTAACTCTCATAGATGCTTGAAAAACTACAGAATCAAACATAACAATGTACGTAGGATACTGACCTTCGTAACCCATGGTCTTCGCCTTAAAATTTGCAGCAATTAAAATTAGAAAGTAACTAGTGCTCCGTAGAATTAAGAAAAATCAGCAAAATTTGTGAATATACGAGTATATTGGACAATTTGATGGGTGCAGGTAGTTAGAAAACCTTTTTTATTGAATAGATTTACAATCTTACCTATTGGGAAATATTTCCATTCCATATTTACTATTCAGTATTCATTCACTCCTTCAAACGGTATATTCAAATGCACACAGCCCAGGGACATCTCAACCCAAATGATTTTCACCTTCTTCGCATGCTTGCTTAAGTTATCGGATTCATGCCAGTGGAGGCAGACCTGATGAATTGGCACTACCGGGCAGGCACGAGGCCACTGCCACTTAAATGTTAGAGGAGATTTAAAGGAGGGTTACATGTAATGTGGGTACATTTTCAATCAATAATTTGAGAAGGGGGGGGGGAGATGCGATTTTTCCTTAAAAGTAAGATAATATATTTACATTTTCGGAATCCTAGGAAAGCAGAATTTGACGATAAGGTTTTGGCGTGTATGGAGCTTCAAAATGGGAGTTAGTGGGAGAACCCGACCTATTCTCATGAAAAATATGGCTCAATATTTAATAAAAAACAACATTTTTTTTCAAAGTTTTTTGAAGCCACGCTTAATACAAATCCACAATGAGTTTTGGTAATCCAGTTTTGCACAATCAGCGTAAAATAATTACTAAAAATTTTGTTCAAGTTTATGCGTATCTTCAAATCCCTCATAAACTATCTTGTTCTTGCATAAGGAAGCATAAAATCTGAACCAATAGCCCTTTTCACAATTTAGTATTGAACATTTCTGAACTTCCATCAAAGAGCCCAAAGCTGAAAAGCTAAAATTCCCAACCCTTTTTTACACACACAAAAAGTACATTTAAATTATGTTCCAATCATTCTTTCACTGCAGGAGCCATCATAAGTTGGGTGTGATTTATGAACACTGTGATTTCATGACTGAGAATACTTACAATATGAGTAACATATATGGAAAAGACATATTCTCTATAATTTTGTTAATGGTAAATTAAAGATCTCAATACTTAACAATGAACAATATGACTTGATTTCCATTTTTGAAGCTATAATTTCAAAAAGGTATTTAAAAAAAATCATTAATATTGTGTCTATAACAGTCAATTTTATCATGAACTCGATGAAAAACAATAAAGGGGCATTAATAAATTACTCAGTTATTGAAAAATAAATAATTTCCTCTTATACTGAGTCCCTACTCATATTGACCGGGGGGTTTAGCGTTTGTTGTATGGTAATCGGACTATTGATACGAAAACAATGTTGCCGTAATAGACAAGGCACTTACATCTAGTATATTAATGTTCACTCTGCCTTCTACAAAATATGGCAAGTAAAATGTTTTCGGTGACAGAAAGCAACTCTGCTTGAGACCTATTGTAGTTTTGATATCTCTAACAATCCATCCCATAGGATCGATTAAATTAATTTAAGTAATTTTTATATATATGAAATATTTAGGTATGTTAAGGGACTTTATTGATCTTTATTCAATTACTTTTATGACAGTAAAATTGTGTTTGAAACATTTCCACGGTGACAAACGAATCAAAACCCGAATTGTGTGATACATCAAAGTTGACTAACTTTTTTCCCTTCATATATACTTATATAACAAAACTTTTGACCATAAAAGTTAAGAAAAAAATGTTGAGATACCCGATAACCAATTAGTTTTGGTAAATATATAAAAAATATACAGGAAAACAGATCTTATTTTGAATGTACTTATCAATACTTTAGGTATTTGCACTGTAAAGTTACTTTTAACTGGAAGTAAAATAATATTAAACTTTTATAAGATGAAAACAAAGATCTTACGAGTTAGCTGATCCTTGGATCTGTGATTGACTTGTGATACGCGTGTAAAAAGTGAGTGTACTAATAGAGTGATATCGACAGCCATTATACTGAGTGGAGCAGAATGGGTCTGTGCAAGAGCGTGCAAGTGTGTGCAAGTGTGCGGGGCACATGCGCGGCGCACAGACCGCTAGGCCCAGATTGCTCACCGAGACTGGCAACAGCTCAGCTCCCTCCTCGCTCTCCCTCCTCGATACATCTCCTCGTTTTGCCTCCTCACTGTCGAAATCAGGTAATCATTCTCATTAAATCTATTCTAGCGTGTCACTATTAATAGTTGATCCATTCCATTGCTGAACTGAGCAATGCCAAGCACAGTTTCACATTAATTGTAATATTGATATCAATGTGTGATTCCATTTTTGAGACCTAGAAAAGTGACATGTACATATTAATTATCTATAGAAAAACAAATTATAACATTTACAATTATTTAAACTATATTCATACAAATTGTTTCATAAAGTATTGTTTTATAAATTCTATATTGATTTAGATCTGAGATTTACTGTTATAGTTAATAAATGAACCTTATATATATATATATATATATATATAGTTAATAGATGTATATATATATATAGTTAATATACATATATATATATATAGTTAATAGATGCATCTTTCATATATATATATACATATGAAATGCACAATAAGCAGGTGTAAACCATCTTTAAAACTAAAGATAAAGTTGAAATTAACTGTTGTTATGATGTTCGAATTCGGTGCACACCTCTAGCAATGGATATGTGTTAAATATAATGCTATATAGAAACTAGTTAGAAGCATATATATAAAACATATATTAGTTAAAAGTACACGATTTCGCAATTAAACTACATCATACTATAAATAATAATTATTAATCATATATAAAGACAGGAACGGAAGTAGACGAGATGACTTTCTGGAGTCTACACTTCCGTGGCAACAAAAAGCTATTTGTATTTTTGTCCAATTCCTATTGGCCTTTTCTTAGTTTATATTGCCAACCTACATTTTTTTCTTCTGAAATTACGCTGTAAAGTATATTAAATTGATGATAAAGTATATAGATGAGACTCCCATCATTGAAAATTTTTAATTTCTTGGTGGATTTTCGAAAAGACCTTATTGGAGCCCGATTATTGCAGACCGGAAGGGTTGGTGTATTATAAAAAAAAACCTCTTCATATTATTTAAGGTGGCCCATTTACCGGTAACCATGAAAGAGATTTTTAGCTGGAATATAAGAGTATAATGATGAAAATTACAGGTAGGAAAAAGGTAAATCTACATCCAGTCTCTTTTTAAAGACAAGTTAATAATTTTTTCCAGATTTTACTAATAGCAAAACAAAGAAAAATGAAAAAAAAGAAGCATTTTTCCTAAAACTAATGAATTTCTTTAACACATAAAAAATTATTGCGCATGTTTTTGGAATTCTACTTCTTCCTCTTTTCTCACACTGGCAATATCCTTTAATTACCCTCATGTTGCTCTTTAAGCTTTATGTTACCTGCTTTTTTCTTTCTTAAAAAAACTTCTACTTCTTTTTTTCTTTCTTGCTTTATTAATTCTGAAAAATCACGCCCTCTGTTATTTTCAGGTGTCCTGTATATGTACAATGTGAAGTTTTTTTTTATAAAATTGAACGACTTCTTCAAACTATCACATTACAATGAACGGCTTCGAAAAGAATATTAATAATTTTTCGATTACTCTGTGAAAAACTACATTCTGTTGTTAAAAGAAATATACATCACTTTGTGCTAGGGTAGTTATTTTTTAAGTTAGGTGATATTGAATTTATTTTAAGAAACAATTTTTATAAACATATGGTATAGTTTCAAGAAGAATGGAAATTGCAAGATTAATATTAGGGGTTTCTTCTTGGTAGCCTAGGCGCAACAGGGAGGTCCGCTCTATTTTTAACCTGTAATTGTTAAATAAGTACAATATCGTGGAATATATTTTGTTATTAACTTTCTTTTCTTGGTGACTTGTGGCCAATGTCAAAGTTTGGAGGAGCCTTTTGTATCTTCTTCACATGATTCACAAACTTGTAACGACATGAGTTTAGACTTGTTGAGCTGTTGTGTGGAAAAGTGATGTTTCAACATTTCTAGCTCACTCCGGCTCTTGGGTTAGGGTTTTTGCTGGTTAAGGCACCTTTGTAACCTGTGACAAAAGATCTCTGCTGGGACTTTGTCTCCTAAGAATAACAAAAATATACGAAGAAAAATTTCTTGTCAAGATAAATTTAATAAAAGGTAATAAGTCTCTTATGATTAAACTATAATTATAATAGCAATGCTCTATATTCACGTATGGTGCATTAAAATAAAGCCACCAGCACAATGATACATAAGCACTTAAAAGAATAAAAGCGGACAATAATCGTGGTTTCTATAAGAATTGTGCCAAAGTAGCGTAAGTTGAAAATAAGGGATAGTTACTGGTGGAAAATAAGAAAGAAGACGGACTTGAATCTGAATTTAAATTTTGGGAGTGATATGGTGGAATAAGAAAATAATGATAAATGTTGGCCGATCTGTGGGAAAGAAAATTCATTTTGGATGGGCGGACATGTGCGATCTGGTTTAGGTATGCTGATAATGCCCGAGCTTTGTGGCAGATACTAACATGACATATTTCTCAGAAGATATTTTGGACGTTTATCACCGGACCAGGAAATCAAACTGAGATCCTGTAACTAGATGAGAGTCACAAAGAAAGTGATTTTATTTAGGTACATTCATCTGTTTAGAGTCGCAGTGGTGAAAACAGCACTCTCGGCGTATTCATTCCATCACAGACCAAAGTAGCTGTTTTCTTGCCGGTGAGCAGATACCTGATCAAGGTAATTCAAACTGATACCGACTGTTCGGTATTCTCAAGGCTCTTACATTAGTCGGTGATAAGCAAAATCTCCACTCGCACTGAACATACAACTACCCCATTTCAGTTTTGGACAATATTGAATTAAAACATTGCCTGAAAATTATGTTTGGTATGAAGTAATGTTCATGAACTTCCCTCAAGCAGTTTCAGATGGTGAGGTCAGGCGTCTGTGTCGCGTAGCTTTTATAAATTGTTTTAACTTGAGGTCTCTACGCACGTAGTCTCCCTCCCGTGACATGGTTTCCTGGTGTCCCCAAATATAATATATTAAATCGATATGTAATGGACGTATAAATTATGGACCTGTGTGAAATGAGAAAGACATATTTGACTATACTACGAAGTATGATGATTAGTTTTCTTTAAAAACAATAACGGAATGTATAAAAAAAATTTATTGACACTTGAATCAACTTATGGTGTTGAAGGAAACATTAGAGATAATAGAGGTAACGAAAAAAGATATTTTCAACCCTACATCTGGTCAGTGACCGATACGGCGCTGAGAAATTTTTGGCCAAAAGCTGGGGATATTGGAGTACAATTGAAGGAGTGACCAGGAAAAATGGACACGCATTTCCCATTAATCAGCCGACTAATAGTTTTTTTAATAATACTTTTTTTTAAACATATAAGCCGAGTGAAAGATGTAAAAAGTTAAGGAACAATATCTTTTCTTTTATTCAAGTTCTTTATAATTTTACGTAACTTTACGTAATTTTACTATTACAGCATCCCATAACCTTCATGAGATTGAGTATTGGTGCAAACAATGGTGGCTCAAATTTAATGAACCAAAATGTACCCATATTACCTTTACCCTCTTCCGCAAGTCCTGTCCACTAGTTTTTTTTTTAATCCATCCCTCTTCCTGTATCTAAGACAGTACGGCTTCCATCTCGACAGAAGGCTGTCATGGAAACCACGCACGAGGCTAAAAAGACAAGAACTAAACAGACGCATTGGACAACTCTACAGACTACTTCAACGGATATCTCTCAATAGAAAATAAATTAGTAATCTACAACGTTATTCTCAAGCCAATCTGGACATGCGGAATAGAGCTATGGGGATAGAGCTATTCCATTGCAACCTATCCAACCACCCTAATTCCCTAGCACAGTCATCGCACTGCGCGCCTGTTACACGGCATCCCTATAACCTCCTTAGAGACTTAAGCGGCAGTGGCCTCGTGACCTGCTATAAATACGTTACAGTGGGAGTCGTAGGAGTAGCCAGTTTCTCTAATCATGTCTTGAGCGTCTGTGGCTCTAGCGCTCTTGGTCAACATCCACTGGCTCGTATCCAGTGACACGGCTGATGGAGGAGCGTGGGGGACATTCCACGACTCCACTTCCTCTTTCGCATGCGAGGGAGGTGACAACGATGTGGATTAGGAGATCCCCTGGCCCCTCCTCCGCACGAGGTCAGACAAGACTTCCAATACATCTACACAGCACAGATCCCCTGGTCCCTCCTCCGCACGAGGTCAGACAAGACTTCCAATACATCTACACAGCACAGATCCCCCTGGTCCCTCCTCCGCACGAGGTCAGACACAGTAAATCATTGCTCGTGTGGGCCGTTGTTTCCCCCGTTTTTGCCCCACCGTCTCTTGCCATGTATGCTCATTCGGGGCAAATGCTCAAGATTACGTGGTTTAAAAAATATGCAGATCGTAAACCAAAAAGGATCGAAGCCCGACCGCTCCGGTTATGAGAACTATAATAATAAAGAGGAAAAACGAACGACAAAGAATTTTAAGGGGGTAGAATCACAACATAAGACAACGTGTATTTCCTTGACGTCTCTCTGTTTTTTATGTCATAACCATTTTAGTACAAATTAAAATTTAAACATAATATTGATTCTCAAATGGTTAGAATCCATAACTAACCAACATCAATTGGTTGTCCATGACAGTGAACAGGAGGCAGGCAACTGACTGGTCCTGATTGTGGTCGAGAAATCACTAGCCACAGCTTCTGGTCTGGTAAAGGAACTTTACCGGTACACTCTAGAGCCCCAGTCCGCTCCCAGGTCGAGCGGAGATATCCTGGGTTCATCAGTATCGACTACGCCTTGAAGATTTGTTCAATTGGATTAATATAAGTTTCATGTATTCACGTAAACTACAGTGAAGCAATTGTATGAAGATACAATTTAATTATTCTAATATTAACATTTATTTTTATTTAAATAAAAAAAATCTCTGTACCTACACAAATGTATGGCTTAGTGTATATTATGTAACCAGGCAACCCTCTAGGTATATAATATATTATCAACTATTTAAAATTAAATTTGATCTTAAACTGACTTTAGGTCAGGGAAGAACCCTTCAGATAAATCCCTTACCACGTTCTGAAACAGGAATGCTTCATCAAAACGGCTTTCTGAACAGGGACTATTTCATTAGATAAATACTTTTAAAATCGTTTTTTGAACGTTTATGCTTCAATATTGAACTAAATATATTTTTTTCTTAACAACCCCTATTCTTTATTTATTACAAATTAAATATATACAAATAAGATATATTGAGCTGCCGTGGGTTTTTTATACTGCAATGCTAACATCTAATTACAGTTAAATCTAAACTAACAATGCAGAAAGGACCAGGTGATGGGATTACCGAGAGAGGGATATAAACTATCTTTCGGCTAACTTACCAACTAACCTATAACCATAGCGGTCCCGCCTCGACTACCTGCTGTCAGCGATGAAGGAACGGATCTGGGGATATCGTGTTGAACACGGGGTTGGTGAGGAATTGCAACGTGTCAAAGAAATTGATCGATGGTGTCTATAGAAAATGAACTAATCCACCATAGGCAATCTAAAGTCTTCGTACAGTTCACGATTCCTCCGCTGCTGGAATTAAATATATCAGACCACATACATGAGTGTCCCGTTTTGAAATTAAATTTGCTGTCGATTCTATCAGATGACTAAAAAGCGGTGCACCATACAGCAGCGCCGGCCTGAGTACGCTCTTGTATATCATTAGCTTGAAGGGCAGTGATAGATTGGGGTATTTCAGCAAATGTGTGAGTCAGTAAGATTACATAGGTAGTTGTTTTAGTGTTTTTGTAAAATGGCACTAAAAACGGGGTAGAGTGCCCATTTGAATGCCCAAGTATACAATACTGTTTCCGGGAGAATTTCGCTTTGTTCTTACAGTGTAGGAGGAAGTGGGCAGCGGATTTTCCCTTCTGGAATGAAAATATTACGCGGTCACTCCTTCCGCCTGATCTCGTTTCAAGCTAATTTGGCCTGTCGAAGAGCTCTCCTGGCGTCCACTCTGCCACAGTACATTGCGATTTCATTAGCGAAAGCAGCAACTCTAGTATTATTATTCCAATTTTAGTATATGTACCGCCGAAGCGAGTACTAACAGTGCGCACATGCGCACAGTGGGAGTCCTGGCAATGGCCAGTTTCTCCAATCATGTCCTGAGCGTATGTGGCTCTCGCGCTCTTCGTCAGCCTCCGCTGGCTCGTATCCGGTGACGTGGCTGGTGGAGAGCGTGGGGGACTTCCCGAGACTCCGCTTCCTCTTTCGCTTGCGAGGGAGACAACAACCGTGTGGACTTGGGGGGCCCCTGGGCTGTTTGTAAATATTGTATGAATGTGCGAATGAATGATGAATTGTAAATATGGTATGAATGAAAACACTTACCTCAATTATTTATTGCCTATTAAGTAGGCAGATTGTAATTTCATCATAATAAAGTTGTTATTGAATATAAAAAAAAAAAATAGTATTATTATACCGGGCTTTAGCAATTTCAGACATTCAGACCTTGAGAATAGACCTTGGGGACAGCACGGCTCCTTGAGGTCTCCTTGGCCTTGAGATCAGAGGCACAGTTTCGGAGCGTTTTTCAGGAAACTATCCAGCATAGTATATAGCTGCTGCGGGCATTCATTCCAAAGTAGCAAAGCATTTCACACAGTGTCCCGTGGGACGCTGAGTAAAAGGTCTGCGTTCAGGCTAAGGAAATCATAGCTGTGGCTAAGTATCGGCTGGTTTCCAATCCAGTTGGCTCTAGCCGTGTTTCCTCATGTGATGATTTCCTCAGGTGTGTTAATAAGATGATCGGGCGGTAACGGTCAGGGCAATCTCCGATACTGGCTGATTAAGTAGTGGGAACAAGATTTGACAACAGTACAGAACCTTTTGTAAAAGCCATGCGTGCTACGAAGTCGTTGGTGCCACACCACATAATTATTTTTAATAAACGAACAATTTCTAAGAAATTTTGATTCGCATAGAATAGTATAAGATGATTAGGACTAATAATTGTTATATAAGTGTTAATGATGGTATAGGCAATAGATTTATTCGTTTCATCACTTTTCCTTTAAGGGGAAGTTAAAATAGTGTACGATATTACTCTTAATCGCACAATGTATTTTTCTAGTTAACCATAGTGTTTCAATATCATTGCTTTATGCCTGTCAGTCTAATTACATCCGAAGGAAGGATTACTAGTCTCCATATTTCTAAAGAATTATATATTTCAAAAGTTCTAATTGTTACGTAATTTAAATATTAATGTCCTAATGCATGTGAAGATCGCTTAATATGCTGCAATGACTTGTAGTGTCAGAATCCAAGTCATTTCAAACAATAGTTGTTTCTTTCCAGATATACTTTTCATAGCAATGTTATCTCCATGTAACAGATATATAGAACTTGTTCAATGTCATAAAGTTACAATTGGCCTTATTGGGCAATAAGTAATTGTGATATCATTCATATCATATTTACAATTTTCATTCACTCGCTCAATCATACAGTTTTTACAAACAGCACAGCGACCTCCCTAATACACATGGTTGTCACTATTTCATTTTTTGTTATGGCATTAAAACTTGAGGTTTTAATTACCTTCATCTGAATTTTCTCTTCCAAGATATAAGTTGTATCAAAAGATTATATTACTTCTTAACAGACTTCAAAAATGGATTGAGGTGTGTTATTTAGTTTTTCTACAGACTGGTCACACATTGGATGTCTTTATTTTCTAGAATATCAACCATCTTTACAGTTTCTTCTGACAAAATTACATTCTTCAATATTCAAGATCAGATAATATTGATGTAGCACCCCATGATCCATCTTCTTCAAACTATTATTTGTTAATGACTTCACATTTTACTTCTTCGTCTGATTATTCAGCCAATTTTACATTATTAGGGCAGTTCGTTAGAATATTAAATAGTTTTTCATTATTTTCTTTTATAATGTGCTCGTGTCACACTTAGGATTCTAGTTCCATTTTAATCTTTATAACATATAATACATTTGTTTGTCTATAATGTTAAAATTTATTTTATTCATAGAAATTTCATTTTTGTTTCTTAATCGGTTTCGTGTTCATACATTGTTTCCATCCCTAGTAATATACTAAACTTACTGAACTGAAATATTTTAAACTTAACTAATAATTCATGACTTAGTCCGAGTCACGAGGCAACGCCAAGTGGGGTTGGACCTTTTCCTTTCTTGCTGGCGGATGGAGTAACTACAATGAATTCTTCTGACTTGATTTGAATCTATACTGGCACGGAATTGAGTTCTATATAGTTGAGCTCTGATGAGTTCGTGATTGACTGTTTAAGTTCTTGATTTTCCCACTCTAGTGGATCTATTACATCTTTATTTCCAGCTCCGCTTGACAGTTATACAAGAGATAACGTGTCTTCTAAATGATAAAGATTGTTGCTTGCTTCTAATGCTCCTCATTTACTACAAGGGAGAGAATTGTTGATAGAATGGAAAAATCTTTGGCATGGCCATATGATACTATGATGATTGGATGGTGCTTACAGCTGTTTAACTAATTAGAGAGCCGTGGTCTGAGGAACAGCCACCCCTAATGAATAATAATGATGTATGTGTGCTATGTATTGGATGGCCTCCTTCCCCTCCCCCACTACCCCCTCCATTCCCAGCCGACAATCGATATCAAGAGAACAGGGAACTTGTTGAATGGTCGGTATTGGTGTAGACAGTAACCACGGCCCATACCTCTTAATCCGCTTCCATGTTATTTACAGCAACACTGTTGCCTTAGGGTGGTGAGTGATCCATGAAAAATGATACTGACGAACGAAACACGTAGTCACTATGTGATACTTGATAGACCTATTACAGTGTGCTAGTGTACGAGATTGTCCATTCGATGAAATAAACACTTGAGACACATGGATACTGTTCTCATCAGTTTTATTAAGGAGCCGTGTTCCCGGCTATAAATATATCCACCCCTAATAAATATATTTATATACATACACCCCTTACTCATCTGTTCAAATAATTCTCATAAAAGACTCAGGATCCTCCAAAACGGTCTGAGAAAGAATTTTTCAATACCCCCATCTCTAAAAAATCCACACCACTTTTCTTAGGTTTCAGTCCGCTTAGGCCTTTACCTAATTTTTCCGAAAACGGTATACCTTCTACCTGATAAGGCTTCCTTACTACCTGAGAAAAGTCTATTTGTGGTATCAAACATATTATTTATGCTAATGGTCTATCATGTCTTTTGTCGGTCCCAGAGTCAGTAAAAAGAAAGAAAAGTTATAAAAGCAGAAATTATTTTTAACCCTAGCGAATTCTTACTAACTAATAAACTGTGTGAATATTTACATACGTATAATTAATACGTATAGCTAATATATTTACATAAAAACAACAAATTAGAACAATTACGTGGTACATGGTATTTTCGCATATGTGCGTTTGTCATATATTGTGCTTATGATCTCTCTAGAAGAGACTCTATTTTGATGTGTGCTGTGTATGGTCATTACTATGCCTAAAGATAAAAAATTGTTGTTACATATGTACGTAACTATGACAACCAACGCCATTCAAGGTCGTTGCTATTCATCTATATTGGGAAATTCTAATACTACCTGTTAATTATATAGGGTGTCCCAGAATTAACGCAAAATTTGAATTTTGAGGAAAGTGTCCCTAAAAAAAAAAACAATTTGACAGCTGACAGTTTAGGGTTAATAAAAATGGAGCGTTACACGATAGAACAACGTGTCTTTATTGTTGAACATTATCTCAAAAATAGTTAGTTAGTTAAATTCCTTTATTGTGCAATAATTACAATCTGCCTTTTATAAGGCAATAAGTAATTAAGATATATGCTCTCATTCATACAATATTTACAGTTCATCATTCACTCGCTCATTCATACAATATTTACAGACAGCCCAGAGACCCCCCAAATCCACCGCGAAGAGAAAGCGGAGTCTTGGGAAGTCCCCCACGCTCCTCCGTCAGCCGCGTCACCGGATACTAGCCAGTGGAGGCTGACCAAGAGCGCGAGAGCCACAGACGATCTCAAAAATAATGAAAGTTTGGCGGCCGGAGTTCGAAAATTTCATACAAAATATGGTCGGAGTAGTGTTTTGACTTCATCAAATGTGAAGAGATTAATTGAAAAATTTGGAGACTGGATCAGTTTTTAGTGTCTCCAACTGGTCGTCCAAAAACAAACCGTTAAAATGTCAATATCGAAGCAGTGCGTGAGAGCGTTGTTGAAAATCCATGACACAGTTCTTTTAGGTTCGAAATTGGATGATATTGATGTGGCCAATATGTGCTTTTTACAAGATGGTGCCACATGCCATACAGCCCATGAAACAATTCAAATACAGCTTGAGACATTTCCAGGTCGTGTAGTAACTCGTTTCGGTGATCAGAATTAGCCCCCTAGATCGTGTGATTTAACACCTTTAACACCCTATCCTATTTACTTTATAATTCAATAAGAAAATAACAACAAAAATACTAAAAACTGTGTTTTCTATTTAAATCAAATCTTGTGTTAATCCTGGGACACTATTTATTATGCCAACAATGATTGAATATAAGAGCTGACATTTATTTTTAAAATGCTCAATCGTGGGGTATCTACATTAAAATTTTTTTTTTCTGATTGTCAATATCTTTCCTCTTCTAAGGGCACCGTGTAGTAATAGTATTTATGTGGGATATTTTAATAATATATAAATTTAAGACCAAATTATGCTCAAACAGTATATAATTAGTACCTTCGAACAATCTTCCCTATTCCATGTCAATCTTATCACCAAAAGTTTGTTTCAAGATTAAACAAATAGCCTTCTATGTCATCAAATACTTAGGCTTGGGAAATGTTGACAGGTAAACTATTAATCCTGCAGGGAAGTATGCAATTACCCTGAAGGGAAAGTGGGTTCATGCACTAATATTTTATAACTGCCTGTCTACATGGACTCCCATTCATGACCTGTCAAAGAAAGAGTTTTTAGTTAAAAACTGACTTCACACACAATTATCATGAGCTGTGTGTGTCGAAACATTCATTTACACGTTAGTGGGATTCCTTGTCTGTGAGGAAGCAGTGAGCGTAGCAGACAGATATAAAGTAAGATATGGTTCTAGTTTGTACCCAGTGGTATAAAGTATGTTACGGTTCTAGTTTATAACCAGTGGTATAATGTAAGATATGGTTCTAGTTTATACCCCGTGGTATAAAGTAAGATATGGTATTAGTTAATACCTAGTTGTATAAAGTAGGTTATGGTTTTAGTTTATACCCAGTGGTATAAAGTAAGATATGGTTCTAGTTTATACCCAGAGGTACACAGTAAGATATGGTTCTAGTTTATACCCAGTGATATAAAGTAAGTTATGGTTTTAGTTTATACCCAGTGGTATAAATCTAGTTATGGTTCCAGGTGGTGGACATGACTGACATGGAGATTGTGAGCATGAGTGAGGACGACAGTGAGTTCCAAAGCCAGAGCAGCATACAACAGCCACCATACAAAACAGGTCAGTACTCGCCCCTATCCACATACTTCATTCGTACTAGTAACAACAGCACATACAATTTAGATTAAATTAGTATTAAATGGTTCCATTGGTGATCGATTATAGGTGTCCAGGTTTTGAAATTTTTCCAAATCCAAATTTTAAATTGAGAGTAAAAAAACTAACCTGAGATATAAGCTTTTAAATTTGTAAATCATATATAAACTTTAGTCAAACATAGAGAATTTGAAGAGAAACTGTTGCAACTAATGGCACATCACGGTCAGTGAAGTTCCCCCCCCCTTTTTTTTTTTTTCTTAGCTCTCTAATTATAAGATTAAGGATGAGGGAAAAATAAAGGGATATTTGGGTTGAGCGGATCCTTGTACTAGGAGTACCTGCTTGAAGGTGGTGTGAGGGAATTAAGGAGTGTGGGAAGCATTGGTAGAGGTTGATAGTTGCGGTACACTGGTGAGAGTCTACTGGTGGCTGGGGTCAGTGAAGGTAAATGCGTTCACACCACATTCACTCTTCGACGAGAACACTGTCCATCCGTAACTTCCAATCCGATACAACTTTCCATGTCCATTACTGTTAGATACTTAGGCTTTCATCGAAAAACAAGGCTGACTTGGAACCATCATACGTTACTTAAGAGACAAAACTTAAACAGGCGGTGTGTACAGACATTACAGGCTACTTAACAAACACCCCCACCTGAAAATTCACTGCACATGTAGATACAGTTACTAAAACCTATTTGAACTTACGAACTAGAAATATGGGGGACTGCTAAAACGTTAAACAACAAACCCAAACATTCCCATCCAAAGCTCTCAGACCTGCAGGCAATGGTCTCTTTAACATTACAAACTTATTCCTTCACAGTGATGTGCCTCTTCCAATTGCTTTTGACCTTATACCCTAAGATTTTTCAAAATCCACTAAAACCCATCCGCACATCCCAATCCTCTTTTCATCCAGTAAACTCATCCTTAGAATTCTCCTCGTTTATTTATTTGTCTTATTTTAGGTAAAAACACTTTAAAATAAAACAGAATAAGAGAATATTTATATTGACAAGAAGATTGAGCTTCCCTGTGGGCAATACAAGAAGGGTAGGGGTTGGGGGTCGCATTAATGTTTGCTGGAAGGAGAGGACAAAGGTTGGAGGAGGGGTCTGCAACAGGCCTTGAAACATTGAGCAGGAGTCGCTGGCATGGATAACTAATGAGGAGCCGGCAACCAGTTGCTACATCATTTAAAGCCTGCCTATAATAAACTTCTTTTATTCGATCTTAGTCTAACCTCGCACGCTAAATCTTATTTGTCTCCAAACATATCTAAGAGAGTCCGAGTTGTGATAAGCACTAATTCACTGCTCTAATGAAAAGTAGATATATGGATCCTTGCATTTGCCAGCTAACACGAGGATAGCAGTCATGATTCAACTCATCTTGTATTGTACTTGTAATGGTGCGTATTTCGACATCCACTCTGCAATATGGTGATTAGTTTTGGTAATTAATAAGAATTGACAGCCGAAGAAAAGAAGTAGTGATGGGGATTGGGATCCAACACATCCCTAATACATAGTAGGGAATATACAGCTCAACAAACTACTACGAGTGAAAACGTTTCGAAGTCACCCCTAAGTTATTTTACGTGAGCTAGTGTGCCAATGCTAAGGCATTATAAGACAATATTAACATTTTATTTATTTCTTATACGCTTTAAAATGATCAATTTTTATTGTGGTATTGGTCCCACTTTTATTCATATTTGAGAGCTCATCGCTCGTGACTGGGTAGGCCAGTTGGATAGTGATGGTCAGATCGGGCCTTGCTGGCGAGTTTTTGGTTATTGGATATTAATAATCATACATAATAGTGGAACCAGTACCAGGATGTGAGGATATGATTTAAATATTTTTAGTGATTATTTTTTGGTTGAAATAAGCAACAATTAACCGATAAGGATAGTACAACATTTTAATTACTTTGAAAAATATTATAAAAGCAACTCTTCATTTGTAAAATAACAAAACAAATTGGGTGTTTTCACGGAACAAAATTCGAAGAATAAGCTTAAAAAAATAACCCTTTGTTACCTTTATTTTCATAATAAGTTTCTTTTTCCGTCTTGTTACTCTCTGTCTTTTTTAAAAATTTATAATTTACAATTTATAAAACTGTTGCTAATACCAAAAATATTAGTTTCTATAGTTACTTTCCGAATGTTCCAATGTGGGGGAATGATTCGGAGGAATTTTGATAGACTGTCTGCATATACCTTTGAAATCAAATTTTTCTGTAGTTCTGATACGATTGTGGTCACAATTTCTTTTTTTATATCTAACTCTTTTCGGCGGAAAATTTTCGAT
Organism: Acanthosoma haemorrhoidale; assembly: GCA_930367205.1. Classification (NCBI taxonomy): domain Eukaryota; kingdom Metazoa; phylum Arthropoda; class Insecta; order Hemiptera; family Acanthosomatidae; genus Acanthosoma; species Acanthosoma haemorrhoidale. The sequence continues at coordinate 104,974,492 of OV884009.1, read as the reverse complement.
CGCTTGTTTTTTAGCCAAAAAAACGCGAGTGCAAATTGATGATTAAAAGAATTTACCAAATGCTGGGACGTTGAGGCCAGTTGGTAGCTCACATGCTTGACCACGTTGTTTTGATTTCGTAGGATTGATTTCAGTATTTTTTTTTGGAAGGAGACCGTTCATGTTTTGAGGGTAGAGCCAATCTTTTCATTGGTCTACGCTCTTAAAAAAACATAAATAAAAAAATAATATAAGATAAATAAACAACAAAAAGGCATTACAAAGTGTTGTAAACGCGTAATAATTTCACAAATAATAAAAATAACGAGTAAATAGAATAATAATGTACCTAAATTACGTTTTTTTTTTTATATGATTTTGAAGAGGGAAACTTTTGAACCTTGAAGGAATTACTCCTTTTTTTAGTGTAGAGTAAAAAGGAGATCTGTCAAAGTCTTCTTCTCTAAAATGATTAGAACACAGCCGGATACGATTAATAAGTTCCCAATTTCTCTTCTAACAACAAGGAACTGAAGCGATTCAAGTAATCAATACTAAATCGAAAATAGTACTGAGTAAAATAATATTGTTTAAAATACTAACTGTTTTATCCTCCCCCTCACGCTGCAACCAAAGGCCGCAAAACAAGGCATTGTCGCGTAACAAAAGAACAAAAACAAACCTCAAAAAAAGAAACCAGAATACAATAGTAAAGAAGCAGTGCTATAAACAAAACATGGATCGCTCCGATCTTGGGAATGTTAAGTGAGGGTATTGGAGTGGGGGACAGAGAGCTGGAGTCGACCACCCCCTCTTAGCCTAAGCCGTTTCTATTCTATTCAATATTATCTGGTCCTATTCCTCGACACATTGTATTTATTATTAGTCTGTCAACCCCTTTTTTAGCCGTCCAACTCATTACCAAAGAACAAACAATAAAATGAAAATTTACATTAACAAATTTCTTAGACTAATATATTTACAAGAAACCTGTATGCTACCGTGTACTTACATCTTAATTATATTATAATATTGTAATAAAATAGGTGGTATAAACTATGAATTTATTATTTTATTAAGATAAACAAATACAGTTAATCATTTCTAAAGTACATGGACAATTGGGGAAACAGCCCTTTAAATTTTTAGGATACATATAAACTAAAAGACCCTTAGCTAGCCAATGAACAACTCACTGTTTTACCACATAATTATTAACAACTTATTAAAGTACATGAAATAAAGGCTACTCACTGAAGGTCAACCACATGGTTCAGCCGCTCCACACGTACCATTAGGTAGCTCTCGGCGCCCACTCCCCGGCTCCCCTTTCACACGGTTCTTTTTGCTGACCAAACAAAACTACTATCACCATTCCCCCCTACTTTAGCTATAATATACTTATTCATGTAGCTTAAATAACTAACTTAATGTAATATCCTTAATAATAATATTGAATGATTAGTACAACTACACTGTAACACCCCCTAATATACTTAAAGTTACTATCCTGAGGATATTATTTTACCTCGCACCACACGTTCCTAGTTCCTCGCACTCACATTCACTTTACACTTGACTCAACTGAGTCTTTCCTCGGCGGACATGGGCATGTTGGCATCTGACCGGTCCAACTCCTTCTTTGGGATGATCAGGGACGTCCCAGACCATGCTAAACAACAACAGGACCCCTGCCCCAAGAAGCATGGAGCCCCAGATCCACCAAGTACATTTACGTCGTTGCCTCATAAGGTGCTCAGTCCGGTCAAGAAGTAAGTTGAGGTCAACTTTTACTACTCCGAATGGACCAGTCACCAGGGCACCTTCTACTTTGAGTTTTTGAAGTGTATCAGTCAATTTTCTGAAACGATATAAGGTTAGGGGGAAGTGAGCTGCACTGGCGTTACAGAATATGCCACATTAACGTTGAGATATGTTCAGGATCACCCCAGACTGTTGGAAAGGAGGAAGAAGTCGTCACCCATATAACTGCATCTGTTTTCCGTTTTCAACATTCCAACTCCTGACAAGGAAATTTCGGACACAACATCCTTGTTATGGCGACGGCAGTGGATTCTTACTGTCGTACACGTCGGAAGGCTATAAAGCCAAGACTCCGAGTGATCACTCCATATCCACGATGAGTGGCCTCCGCAAGCACAACGTGGACACATAGTCTTTTCTGGGATCGTTACGTTATTAAAAGTTCTATCAAGCATGATAGTTGGCAGCGAGCTATAAGTCGCATCGTAGTAGGGCACATCCAAAGCATCCCACTCTTGCAAGATGCCAACATTTCCAGGTCGATCTCCAAAAAGAATTCATGGCCGGACCCAGAAATAGTTGGTGGTAACTTAGTATATGTCCCTACTTCCGTTGAAGAGTCCTGAAGAGGATCAGAAACCACTCTACAAAGTTCAAATAGCCGACCGTGTCCCGAGAGTGGTATCTTGATGATAATTTGTATCTTGTCGACATTATAGAAAGCCTGAGGGTCAATCATCGATCATCACCATACTTTAATAGAAATGATTAATATGCGTTAAGCCACTCATATAACAATGTAAAGCTTTGAGCTATTATTACTTATTATTTCTAAATTCCGGGGGTATAAATATATTTTGCTAGAGATGAGCAATTAGCGCTACAAAGGATACGTTTAGAAATTCCATGACGTTTGCTTAACCATTCACTCACCTCAAACTATCATTTTTACACGATTTCGTGCTTAGGGCAAACTTAAAGCAGGATTGCATTGCACTACTGATTGTACCTACTCATGGATCTCGCATCTAACCTGATGTGCAACATTATTCTGATAACACGGAGATAGTTGTGGAACTAAGTTGGCTTTCTAGGGATTATTAGGGATATAGGGATGCAAATGCTAAAATGTGACGTTTTCAACATTTATCTTACATATAAAGATTTGAAATATTTTTATATGAAATAAAACCGTATTGTTCTGAGAATGTAAAAATTAAAAAAAACAAATAAATCGAATATGCTTTATTAAATTAATTTTATTTTACATATTACTAAACTATTAAACGAAATATACTTATGACAATTTGTTATAAACTAACTTAGGAACTAATAAACTTGAAATTAAGGTTCATTTGAGGATGTAGGGTTAATATCTAGTCCATTATGGCCATAGGACGTGGTGAGAAATGGTAAGTATGCTGTTATTTTTCTGTTTCTCTGGCAGTCGAGAATACTACCTATATTAACATCATTCACTGCAAATATTCATAACTACAGTTTGTATAAAGAACTTCTCTCCAAGTCAGCTCGGACTTCACGGCTAGATTTATCCATTAACAGATCTCACTACTATAAATACTTAATAGTCAAAGAAAAATGTTCTAGTCCCCATCTTTGACTGTTAGTTATAAGTATTTATCCTATATTTAATGAATATAGTTGACATTGTTTGTCTGTACCTGATACCTGAAATTAATTTATAAAAAACACAACCTTACTCACCTAAACCCCGTGATTGACAACAAACCATAACTAAAAATAAGCACTAACCTCGCTATAAAACATTTTTACCTTTTTATGTCGAAAACAATAAGATATTATATAATGGACCGGCAGTGGTCTCGTGACCTGCTATAAATACGCGTCAGTTGGAGTCCTGGCAATGGCCAGTTTCTCCAATCATGTCCTGAGCGTCTGGGGCTCTTGTGCTCTTGGTCAGCCTCCGCTGGCTCGTATCCGGTGTCACGGCTGACGGGGGACTTTTTAAGACTCAGCTTCCTCTTTCGCATGCGAGGGAGATGACGACCATGTGGATTTGGGAGGTCTCTGGGCTGTTTGTAAGTACTGCATGAATGAGGGGGGGGGGAAATGAAGATTTGTTGAACACATTCACTTATTGCCCAATAAGGCAGATTATAATTGTATCATAATAAAGCTGATTATATATATACCTAATAGTGATTGTGTGCTGGAGAATAATCTTAAAGAGTGCTAAGGCGGCCGACAACCACCAAGCAAAGAGGACAACGTACTGTTTAAATCGAGTCTTCCCAGCTGAAAGGATAAAAGCTTGATTGTGGAAGTGCATTGTACTACTATTGCAAGTCTCATCGAACCAAGACAGGGAGATCACATCTGTTCCCAAAACAACGAAGGCAGGCACCTCCGATATACGTTGAAAATAAAATAAAAATTAAACAAAATAGTTGGCCCTGGAAAGTTCACCAGCCTAATAAATATATAGTATCACGCCCGAAACCTCAGAAACTTACCGACTCAAATTGTCGAAGATCTCGAGAAGACAAAAACTGAGTTCGATTCATGTCAGTTCCAGAATGAAGTTGATGACGACCTCTGAGGGTAGTCATTGTAGACTAAGAGCCAATGAGACTTTTATTTAACGGACGAACGTAAAGCTACCGATACCCATAATCGATAGTCCTTATCGGGTACACCTAGGATCATCAAGTCTTGCTGTCCAAAGTGGGTTAATTTCTTGTGGTGACTCTAAGTGGTCAAATTTTGATGTTCTATTCAATCGAGAGATAAGTAAAATTTTAGAACTGAGCGGGGCTAATTTACACGATTTAAAAATGCAGTAAGGAAATAATTACTGTTCCAGTGCTATAATTTTGAGCACATTTTTCATGGTAAGAATCTGAATTAGTGAATTGTGGATTACTTGATAGCCTTCTCGCCGCATCTGCAGGTCTGTTCTAATGTCAAGTCTCACGGCATCCGGGCGAAGTGATTTGATGGTCCTTTTTACACCCAGGCCACCATTTTTAAAATGATCTCGCAATCCTAGATGCATTTCGTCAATGTTAAGCATTGGATCGTAGTAGTGAAGAGTCCAACGTGCATAGTTTGCCTGATTAAATGTAAAAAACAAAGTAATGAATTTTAAAGTAGTAAAGGTCAAAGTCGCTAGTTCATATGGTAAATCTGCAAATATTTCATAAATCACATCTAAAAGCAGTAAACTTTGGAATTTTTCAGTGTTCCCCTCGAAGAAAAGCTTCGTCAAATTCCTTGTATCGCACCAAAATTGTTTCCAAGTCATTTGAAATATTTAATGCTTCTGAATTTAATCTTCTTTACAATAATATTTTGAGATCGAGAATACAGCTTTCAGAAATTTCTTTGCCTGTTCTTCCCAAAAAGAAGTTGAAATGTAGGCCCTGAATTGCCACAGAGAGATAAAGGTGAAGACGTTTGCATGGATTGTACTGTTTCGTTCCGATAAAACCACCTCAATTCGATTCTAATAGTACGTGTGCCAGTTCACATTCATCAATGAATTTCTCGATAGCTTCAATAAATCTTTAAAACTTTTTTCCTCGTGTTAAATACAATAAACAATCATCTACAGTTTAAATTTTCATTTTTTTTTTTATTTCAAAACCTCATACAAAAAATATGTTATGTACAAAAATAAATAATACAATAATGGAGATACAATTTTCTCTTCTTCCTGCATTTACATGCATTTGGAGGAGTGCATAATATAATAGATTTATGTTGCGGTTAAAAGTACTTAGTCTCATATAATATATAATATATGCTGGGTAAGAAGGATTGGACGCATTGTTGTTAAATTTTCATATGAATAGATAGGATTTAGAATAAGTCCTGAAATTGAGTATCTCCGAGAGATTATTTAGTATTAACCTTTTTTCCCCTTTTTCTTTTCCCCCCTCCCATCCTGAGGACGAACCTCATACTGGATTAACTGGAGTACTAACCGAGTCTAAACGTATTCCCAACAGGTGCCATCCTTGTTTTTTTATGCTGAACTTAAGAATTTTAGGCTGATGTTCTAAATGTTGTTGCCTTTTTTTTGTGTGTGTTATATTGAGGGATTACTTCTGTAGAAGACGAGAGGATAGACAACGTATCATGAGAGGAAATACCAGCACTTATATTTGGCCAACCAATACCCTATGTGTCATGCAATGTATCGTTACCTCGTATCGGTTTAATATATTTATTATTTATTTGATAAGCTATTCACAGCTAAACCTAATGTCAATTGTTTCGAAGGCATGAATCTTTATGACTGTACAATGCGCGCCGTTATGTCAGTTTTTCCGTATTTTCATAACCGATTACAGAGGTTAAAAAAGATCCCTCACGCTAATACGTTCCCCAAGAAGGTAAATCTGCGCATTTATAATCTCATTCCTTAGTTGGAGTGCAGCTGTATTAAGGCTGTTAACAGTGGCATTCATAATGGTAATTCATTGTTGATAAGAATTCTTTGGACGTCTTACAGCTATAAACTATTATACTACCTCATTACTTAATTAATGAAAATTAATAATAAAAATGACTGCCGGATCGGGGAATGGTATGATCATAAAAAAGTTTTACTGTCCTTCCACAACTTATAAGTTCTTCTTTAATGTAATAGCGCTTTCGACAACTTTAAGCTTATATATCCCACATAACCTATTTATTGGAAATAACTGAATATGAGAGATTAGTGCTGTGAAAGCGCCATTACATTAAAGAAGAAGAAGTTATGGAAAGACAATAAAACTGTTTTATAAAGATAACCGAATCGTTAACGAAATCCTTCAATGTAAATTTAGCTTGAACATAAGCGCTTTTTGTAGGATATCAGTCTGAAAAGGCAAATTAATTGCAAGTCACTTATTTACGGGAATTTAACCAGATATTAAAATCTTTCAAATCGTTACATTACAAGTGTTTCCAATACGGTTGCTTCGATTCAACCGAAATTTGATTTTTGCGTCAGTTTTGAAAACGCACCTGCCTGGGTCGTCTTACGTGATTGATTTTTACTCACCTTCCCGTGATGAATATTTTAAAACAAATCACAGCCGTTTACCGTTCGGTTGGAAGGAACTGAAAAAATTGTCATCTTTAAGCGTGTCAATTTCCGCTAAGGCTTATAACATTACTGGGTGTAATTTAACTTTTGTTAAACAAATTTCACGAGACATACACCCACTTAGAACAGCATGACGATCCTAGTTGTACGATATTGGTAGCTTCACGATCCTCCGTTGAATAAATTCATTGGCATCCTAGACTATTAGTTCCCACCCTTCAACACCGACAGCTAGGCAAGTAATTAATGTCTTTAGGGTGGAAAAATACCTTGTAGCCCACTTGAGAACTCTACTACTAGCGTTATTCGTCGACCTAGAACGAATCCAACCGTCTAGCAATTTATTTGGCTCCCGATTCAGACACTCTACTGCACAACGAGGCCTCCTCGTCGTTGATCATATATCCTTGAAAGTAAACATACATCATACATCACTTGAAAACAAATACTATTGCACGGCTGCCTTCTTGGATGTAGCTCATTCTTTCGACCGGGTTAGGAAGGTAGGTTTTGGGTCCGTTGTGTCTTAGAATATTGCAAATATTTTCCTATTAAAGCCGGAGTTTCATAAAGTGAGTCCACTAATGTGCCAACTGTTCTTGACCTTATACCCACAAGATTTTTCAAGTTTCCCAAATACCTATCTACTCATCTAAATCCTCATCATCTAAATAAGGAGTAGATTATCTATTAAACTCATCCTTACAACCCTCCTCATCATAAAACGGAGCTGGTCTCGCGATCTAATGTGTGTCATGGGGTCCTAGCACTGACCATCACCCCACTCATGTCCTCAGCGTATGCGCTATCTCCAGTATTCGATTCATAGCAAAACGGTCGGAGAGGGAGGGGGGGGGGTTCTTTGCTTCCGGCCCTTTCACCAGCTTGCTAGGGGAATATTCTTGAGTTGGGGTAGCCAGGAAAGAATGTGTAAATACTGAATGGATGCTGGTAACAATAGAAATAGTATATAAGTATTCATGAATTTTATATGCCAATTAATAATGGTGTACAAACGAATTATAATTTTTTAAATAAAGATTTTTCAACTTTTAATATTCAAGCAGGTGCTTGTTTAGACACAGAAAGTACTAAAGTAACCACGTATTTCTATGGATTAAAATGAGACATTGTGATTTGTTGCAGAGGCGCGGAACGGGAGGAACGGACGAATCAGCGAGACTGGATCCCAATCGAGGAGGATGGTGGACATCACCAGGGATAAGCCTATCAAGGTCACTATCAGGGTCGTAGTGCCAGTAAGGGATCACCCAAAGGTTAACAACATTTCAAATCTAGTGCATCCTATTATTTATGACAGCAAACATCTCAGTTAACAACATATGATAACTGTGGCGACAACACCTTACTGACTGACGTCACCACACAAGACAACATCGCCACTGCCACACTTAGTTTTAGGGCACAAAGGTAGTAACTCGAAGGTGAGCTCCATCATCTGGTCCTGTATGCATTATATAATTCTTTTTATCTTAAACCGATTTTATTAGCTAGTAACTTCTCTTTAAAATTCACCTCTTATGCTATACAAGGAACCCATATTAGCCCGGTAAGGTGCGTAAGATGCATTAGGGAGCATGGCTCGTCCCAGGGTCCTCGGGCAAGAACACCAACTGAATTATCCCACTGTGAAGGAGCTCACCCAACATCCTATAGAAAGTAAAAGTTCTGTAAAAAAGTAATAAAATAGCGAACCAAGAGACCTGCAATGGCTACGTCAACAGCGAAGCGGACCAAGACCACCTAAAACGGATGAACCAACAACAAATGCATGAAACACTTCTCTGAAATCAGCAGAAATCTTGGACTGAACCACGCAATGTGATTAGTAATCAGGACCAGGAGATTCTTACCATGGCAACCAAAATCGTGTCCGTGTGTATTGTGGACACAACTACCGCTTTTACTTAAGATGAGGGGCTCTTCTTAATTTTAATTCCAACGGTCTTCTGACCGAAATAGAGAGATAAAAGTGCTGTTGGCACTCCATAAACTAGACGTCGTTGTGATCACAGACGAGGATTTCATAGCAGCACGGTTACTCAGTTTCCACCAAGTGGCTATAGAGGAGTTCTGGACGCTGTACGACATGGAATTACTTGGAAATAAATGGTTCCGCCACTGCCCCCGACGTCTCATAGAGTACTCAGCCCTTATATGTGACTGCGCGGAAAGGACGAACCATTGGGTAGTTGGGGCCTTCAATACACAACAAATTCTGTGGCACAAACATCGAAAAAAAAAAATCGAGCTATTAGCTTGGGAGGCTCCTAATGAAAACACCCTTCACGCTCGCCTACCCTATAGACTCAGTATTTGCTACCAACCGTTATTAAACGGTTCGCCTCACTGGGTGTTGTATCGGTCGAACATTTACCTCCAATTTGCCGGCGGTGCCAGGGAATCCGGACAAGAAGGCAAAAGGGATAAAAAAAACGGTTCTGCCGAAACATATGCCGAGGATAAAGATAGGACAACTCAGCAACCTGCTCAATTTTATCAGGATGCGATACTTTCTTGACGTGTTCCCACGCGTCCATCTGTCTTATTCCAAGTGCTGAAGCCAGCCAGGAGAGGAAATCACCCTACTCCCACACATGGGTAAGATACTCGCGTGAATTCTTCAGAATTATCTCAAAGAGTACTGTGGGGATAAATACATCACCTCTGGATAATAGACAGGATTTCAGGCCTGCCTCAGCATAAAACATTCCGTCGTGAAATGTCATTCAGAAGATAACCAGAACCTGATCAAGCTTGATGATGATCTCGTTAGACTGCACGCAAGGTTTCGGCTTAGTGTCTCACTTACATAGTTCCGGATGCTTTCTGACTGGGAATGCTCACAATGGTAGTTAGCTCCTCGAACAATTAATCTCTGCGAATGTAGGTAGGTGATATCCTCTCCAAAGCTGTGCTTCTGACCTGTGGAATACCTCAAGAACCCAGTGTCTGTCTGTAATCATTGGAGCCCGTTGGTACAAGAGCACAACAGTATTAGTATTAGTGCTATCAGATGTTACTGATAACATTACGGTATAATTTAGCAGCATGGACTCCCAGAGATCATATCAACAGAACGAATCGACTGTGGAAAAGGTTATTATTTAACAATTCTCCCACTCGCACCTCCGTTTTTGTGGATATTTTTTGAGATAGTTAAAAACAGGCGTGCTTAAGAATACTCAGCTTGGCTCTGATACACCACCACTACAAGGTCATCTGACTATCAAACCAAACATTGAATATTGTCTGTAAACGTCTTTGATTTGCTATTATCCCATTATATTGTCTTGGTTCGGGTTTTGAATTTCAGTCTTTCAATTAGTGTTTTAATAAATCAGTTGTTAGTTACCAGTAGATGGCAATGATCTAAGCCATTCAGTAGTTTATTTTAAACGGACAATCTACAATACCATTGACACTGTTGTAATCGCACCGTTGGAAATCTATAAACCTTTGACCTAAGCTTTGCAAAAAAGTAAACTGGATGGAATCTTCGCTCACCATTCTTCCATTTAATAATACAAATATACAATATTTCGATTGTTCTTTTTCCTATTTTTCTGCAGGTTCGTCTAAGTTCCCTAACTTACCTGCAGGTAAGCCTAAACTCTTCCCCGTACAGATTTGAGTTAATTAGGGTGATCGTACTAATCTACAGTTGTCACTAGGCCGTTTAAATTACCGGCTGCAAACATTAATTTACCATCATTATTTACGTTTAAGTGTGCCTATCAATTGATTTAATGTGATAATGAGAGTTTTATAGCTGAGAAATTGTTATATATTTTAGAGATTAGGTTAGCACTGTGGTCCCAGCAGGGGACTGGCCAGGTGGCTTTTCGTGGTCTCCAAATTTACAATGTTCACAATCACCATGATGTGTGTCTTTCTAATAAACATTCCAGGCTACAATTGCCAACATTCAATGATCCCTGATAAGACGTGGTAAAATGTATGCTCGGATATATTAGTGATTAACCTTCTGCTTACAGCTCAGCTGAACAAGTACACCGAATACCCCTGCCCAATAATTATTCAAGATAAAGTTTATATTTCAATTTTCACTTTACAATAAACGAGGATCAATCTAAGAGTTTTTTGTGGAATCTAACAATACCAAAATGAACAACATCTGATCAACCAATTGCTTATTTCCAGTGCTAGTAGTATGCATTTGACCGTTTCCATTAAACAGTGAGAAATTCAAGTCTTGATTGACATCGATCGGTTTGAATACCATGGTGCAATAAAGAACGTGAATAAAAATAGCAAACATGTTCTGTTACTACTTTCTTCAATAAACCCTATTCGCTATAATAACTTAGCTGTTAGCCTGTGGGGACCTGGCCTCAAAAAACACTAAACACATATCTTAGCAGAATTTGGCAAAATACTATCTCCCGCCACAAACGTGGATGTTTTACAGTATTATTTGTTCTCCTGCTATCAAAGTGAGAAAGAAAGGGTTCGTGATGATTGGATTCGAAAGCTCTTGCAGCAAGCCAACATTACAGAATGTTATACAATTTTTGGGGAAAAGCACTTGCGTTGAAAGCTTCCCGAATTCATTGCGGATTAATGGCTCATAAGAATAAGTTTTGCAGCATTATTATGTCTTTCCAGATACCCCCTCACCACCGGAGCCTGACAGTCCCAAGTCACATACTGTACAGCGAACTTATCGCTTAATGCATTAAGGATACTTATATTAATACTAATATATTGATGTATTTAATAATGCAAATGTATCCAAATATACATAATGTAGGGAAAAATTTAAAGACTGCATCTCTCTACGGAAACATCCATCTTTCTTTTACCTACCTTACTCTCAGTCCCAAGCCTCTATGCTCAAGCTGAATAATTAAAATATTTTATTTAAAGGAATGCCATTTAATTATTCTAACTACTAATAGATTCAATACGATACTCATCACTCAGCATTGGCGTACAATTACAATGAAAATAAGATTTAATTAAATGTAATACTGTCCCAATCTATTCTAAACCAAAGTAATTTATCTTAATAAATTTACGTGCTGGTCAATGGAAGGAATTTCTTTTATATATGTATCAACTTTGCAATATGGTGGTGTATATTAAAGTACATATACTTAACGTATGACTATAAAGCATGTCTTTATTCAAAAATATTTGAAAAGATCTAATGATATAAGATAAATTGAAAATGATGAATTAATTACAATACTTATATACTAACTATTAAGAATCTATTCTTACTACAGATGGGAAGTTCGGGTCAAGATCTCCTCATAGCAACGTCTCCAGAAGCAAGTCTTCCGTCCTAGGTCTCCACCAGGAAGCTTGTACAGATCTGTTCTCGGAGTCGCCCCCGAAAGCAGAGAGATGTTCACGGGGTCCTCTCCGAAAAAAGAGTGAGATGGAGTCTCCTACCCCTTTTCTATTTAAACCCTACCTCTCGTTTACTTAGGTAGGTGGTCTGCTCTTAGATCTTCTCCCCAGGAAAGGTTATTCTTAACATTTATTTCACTTAAAAGTATTTTTTAACACCTCATTAGATCTAAGCAGGCCCGTGATTCACTTTTTTCATCAGTACTTTGCCATCTCTCCTCGGCCTTCCTTGCTTTTAACCCTTACTCTAGGTTGACAACTGTTTATCGCTTGTCCTTCAAACGCTATTTTACGATGGTCGGTAAAGGACACACACCTTCACCTCACCAATTCTCACATAACGATTAAAGACGGCACAACGAAAAGGTCAGAATCATTGTTTAAAAGGTAGTTTCGTAGACTGTTTTCTTTCCACCGACAAGCTTTAAGAAGGCTAATTAAACCACCTCCTCCTATCTTGGTAGATATAATCTCGCTATTGAGGACTTAAGACTACTGAGTCATCTGGATTCCAACGTAGCAATTCAACGCCTCAAGGTCAGTTTGCGTTCATTTTAAGATTCCAAAAAAGTAGGCAATAAAGCTCGTTTTTATCAAGCCTTAACCACATCTCCACCTCAAGAATAACCTTGTTGCGACATATAAACGCTTATTCGAAAGACTTCATATCTCTTTTTAAAATTTCAACAATAGAAGCATTCTCAAATATAATAAGACTCAAGCTTTTCAAGCTCGCAATAATTGTATCTAGTGAAATTTCTACAGTTTCTGAATGTTTGTGGAGCTTTGACTTGTCTGCCTTGTCATCACAGAGAAGGTTTAACTGACTTAAATCAGGCTAGCCTGATGTTGATGGCGGCCAACTATAATTCATCTATAATTGCTAATATTTTTGCAAAGCTCTCTCAACAGTATTTCTCCATCTGATAAAACGTTCTATCGCTGGTGGGAACTTACGAATTATAGTTAATGAGGAGTGGGGTATCAGCTATAATAATAATATTCGTGGTACAACTTTGAGCGTCTTAGATTACATAAATTTGGACTCATAGATTAAGTTAGAGTAAAACCCCAAAGATAGAACATCTTTGTACGATCACTTTATTTTTTTTTTCAAATAAAACCCTTGGATTTTATTTACTTTTTTTAGTGAAACATTGATAATTAATTAAATAAATTTGTTGTAGAATTCTAATTTATTTGGGAAGAAACCGTACTAAGTTAGGAAATTAGTTACTAATTTATTTATATCTTCAATAGTAGCGATTGTTGGATTGATTGAATATTATCTATAGTGTAGTGTCAAATCTAATTCTGAAGTTTTTCCAATCAGCAGTTTGAAATCGAAATGCAACATTATTTATTTAGCCTGGTTTCTAAACCTTACCGCTTATGTCGGAAATCATGGGAGCGTGATTAGATGCCAACTTGCAGAATGACTCAGCCACGGAATTTTGTGATCTTGTAACCAAACAGCAATGATAAGTTTAAAAAATAATAAGTAAATTACTCTCATGTGGCCAGCTTATAAATAATGATAGGCCTATGTACATATGTACAATGATCGAACAGCATAATATTGAAAAAAAAAAACATAAATAAATTGTAGTGAATTCCATTTATTAACAATTGTAAGTAGGACAAATATAGGAATTGTTACTGGGTTAAAATGATTGCGGGGAATATTGAAATATGGAATGAATAAATTAATGAAAACTAAAAATAATAATGATGGAATGCGGCCCGCCCTGTTTCAAGTAAAAAACATTCCTTGATCCCGTAGTTTTAATGTTAATTATAAAGTAATAACTTGTCATAGATGGTGACCTTGGAGAGATGTTTTAACGACAGGGAAATGTCCGTGTATTACGTATGGTTTAGGGTATCCAGTAATTTCTGGAAAAGTGATGGAAATTTCATGATGAGTAGACTGTTTAGAGTTAATCAAAGTTTAATGTTTAAAATAATGTCATGGGCTTGTGGGCCAAACGTCTACATAAAAGTTGAAATAAAGGAGTACAATTAGGAAAAAAAAACAATGAAAATTAAATAATTGAAAATAGTTCTTATCGGGGACGCGTTTTCGTTGTTGGCCCGTTGCTTTTAATATAGCGAGATAATTTATTTATTTAATTTTATGGTACATGCACTTATTACATATAGTTGCTAGACGCCAGAGCACCTCTAAACTAAAACCAAAATATCTACTTATTTATACGTATATAGGAAACAACACTCACAAAAAAACCTATGACAGAAAGACTAATTTCTTGTGATATTTACAATAAAATGAAAGCCTTTACATATATTCTTCTTAGCTTATATGTAGTATTGCGTGCTTTCTTTTATTTGTTACAAAAAAAATAATAAAAAAACGCCAATGTCAGTGGTATCATGTAGTAGGGAGATATTAGTACGCATAAGTAAATTCGTTATACTTAGAAATTTAGTATGTATTCTCTGCAGTTTAAGGAAGTTACCAGTGCAGGCCATACATCAGGATAGCAATGTATAGATTAATAGAAGTTATTGTTTGAATTATTCCTTTTTATTATATCGGTTGTCTAGATGTTTTGCAAAGGAACGGAAACAGCAATGAGATTGCAGTCTCTTCTTTCGTATTCTCACAGCTCTGACAATCACTGAGAAATTCTATTCCATATGCAGGACGATTTTCTTGAGGAAAGGGTAGACTTCTTCTCCACTACCAATTGGTTTCCATTTATTTGTTCACTGCATGGCCATGATTTAACCTAGTCAGGTATGTGAGGTGCAAGTTACGAAAAATGGCTAAAAGTTTTGATGACAGCGACGTCATTTGCTATCGGTGACTGTGGACGTCATATGCTGTCCGTGGCTATACGTCATTTGCTATTCGAAACTGTGGACGTCATATGCTGTCCGTGGCTATACGTCATTTTCTATTCGAAACTGTGGACGTCATATGCTGTCCGTGGCTATACGTCATTTGCTATTCGAAACTGTGGACGTCATATGCTGTCCGTGGCTATACATAAAATCCGTAGTGGGGTTTAGCAGAAAATGTTAAAATTACCAATTTTGTTCTGCCCACTTCAGAAAATACTTGAAAAAATTATGAGCTACACTCAAGGTGGTCAGGAGATGATTAAAACAATTATTTTCATGCTAAAGGGAGAGTTCACTAGCCCACCTCCTTAAGCGATGGTGGTACTTTTTCACCGAATGAGATACAGACAGCTAACGATCTCAATGTGATTGTTATTAATAAAAATAATTCACAGAAAAACAAAAGTCACAGTAATGCCTTAAGGTTATAAAGTGGGAGTAACTTCTGAAGACTGACGGAGACAAGTATGAACGAGTTGAGAGATTGTCAATGAGGCAAAGGTCTGTCAAGCTTCTATACACGTGGTTCTACCTGACTTCCCCCTTGTCTTGTCCAAGATCATTCAAAGAAGTAGACAATTATAGCCTGATTGTAATGGAATGTTTATTAGAAAGACTAAATATAAACAAGGTCCTAAATACTGTAGATCTGACGACAGGGAAAAGCAGCGAGGGAAGTCCTATGTTGGGTGATAAACAAACAATGCCATCCTAATAGCTTAAAGATATAACAGATGTCCTTCCCTTTTAAGAAGAGGAAGAAGAATCGTTCTCATTGTCCTGTCTACACTCATAGTCTTCGGAACTGTAATAGAAGACTTAATAAAAATAACCTCAGGGTCCGACATCCCTACCACAGCTCAAAAAATGACCGGGCTTCAGTTTGCATGTGGACATGGGAATTAGGCTTCGGATAACTGGGAGAGATCCGGTCTCAAGTCTTCAGATGGCCGTAATTTTACATGGAGATGGCCAGGAGAGAGGTACGCGCCGTGACCTATGGTTCTCTAGGTTGCCTCGCGGTGGCTCACGGATGTTCTGGGGTGGCATTTCCTTCGACGCTCGGACCGAGTTTATTGTTGTGCGGGAAAGTTCCCTAACGTCTCAGAACTATCACTATTACTTAGGAGACATAATCGAAGAACATGTAGTGGAGTTTACTCCCTACATCGGCGAGGGATAATGTCAGCTCCCATAGACCCTTGACGAATTTGGAAGGGCTGTTGTTGAAGGGTGGGACAATATTCCTCAGGGCTTCATTGAAAACCTCTTCAAATCAATGACAAGGCGTTTAAGAGACGTGATTCGTGCCAGAGGATGAAATACCCGTTATTGAGTAAGGTTACTTTAAACAGTTTTTTCAAAGTGTATCTTTTGGAATCTGGAATTGGAAATCTTCCGAAAAATAACGGTGGTGCATTAATTTTGCCCATCAGTGTATTTGTGTATTTAACGAGCTCCGAGTTTTGGAAATGACGAAATTGCGAGACAGCAGAAATGCCCCTCCCCCTGTTCTGTTAATTGCGCTGTGCTGTAGAGCGTCTAAAAGTAGCAACAGTGATTACAATGAATAACAAAGTGACAGAATTGATTACTGTCAATAAGTGAACAAACAAACGCTAGCCACTAACAGGGGGAGGGGAGGGGGCCCTAAATCCGAAGACATAAATTTGTAATGTTTTATTTACTCAATCCAGTTTTGTCACGTTCCTTTCAGTTCTTCAAAAAACGGTAATTTCGTTAGTCGAATATGAATCTAAGCCTGGTTTCAGTCTCATCCGGAAAATGATTTCATTTTGGTAGAACTTAATTTCTTGTCAAAAAATATTTACTTTTTTTTAACGTATTATGGTATTATTTAATAAAAAAACGAATTTAATAAAAGGTCTGCCAAAATTATAAACAGAAGGATCACCAAAAATTTATATGTATTTTTGTACTCTATAATACTTTAACTAGGCTAGATTCAGACAATTTTATACTATTCATGTACTTTTGAGTTGAAGTATTTGTAGCTGGCTCTTTGGAATGGGAGCTCTTTAGATCTGCAAGCTCCTTGGCCCTAAGGGGGATTCTCTCAAGAGGCTTCATGTACTATTTAACACCTTGTAAATTTAACGCTTTACAGATCTAATAAAGACTTCAAAGTAAATCTTAACGTTCATTTCCAGTTAACTGTCCCATGAAGATAAAAAGTTTAATAACATAGGGGCCGCGACCGCTCTCGTCCATGTTGGCCTCTGTGAGTGGACATTTCATTACAAGCGTAGTCCTCCTACCTTTCACATCAGAAACGGCCATACCCTTTTTCTACTTTACTCACTCTCACGTAATGTTAAGTGAGTAGAGAAAGTATATCAGCCGGAGAAGCGGGCTCAATATTGTGACAGGATGGTGAAAAAGACGAGCAAACAACACTGGAAAACACAGACCAACAGCGATCGACATCAGCATTCAAAAACCGCAACTAAAAATGAAAAATCTTAATTTTAGTGCAATTTTGTTTTTTCACAAGTTCTGTTTGACTTTATAATTTAGTATCGTGTACAGTAATCTTCATAGACGGACTTCAGTCTAAGCAGGTTGCAAACTTAAAACTGCAATTTAGCATACAATTAGCAAAAGAAAGGTTAGTAAATGGGTTGATTACCTTGTAATCCCCTTTGAAAGATTGCCCCTCCGACGATTCGAGAGGTCCGAATCCCGGCCTCATCAATATTTTCTTTGCTTAGTGATTATAAAGCCAGTGGGATTACACACCTAAACTATTAACTATATATTGTTTGTACATATACCGGCTAGTGTGAATAAATCAGTAACTCGATCTGATCAATAGACAAAATGCATAAAGGGGCCAAATCAAGTTGAGGTGCCATAGATTCGCCAATGATTATATTACTGGTAAATATACACTCAATACTCACAACCTGTAAGTAACAAAAGTAACTAAAACCTAAGCCGGTTTCCGAAAAATCTCTTCTACTTATTTATACATCCACGGCTAACAATGAACTCGACGTATGATTCCTTATTTGAGTCAACAACATTCAGCTAATGGTTCAACTGATTCAGTTAATTTAAACCATATCTTGTTCAAAGTTGCTATAGGATTTTATGAAATAAAAAATGTTAGGGTTTTTTTTTTTTTCAGATCAGAGGATTGTACCTCTCATGAGGCAGTGTTCATTTCATCAAGCTAACCTAATATGTACTGTTATAGTTCAACTTCGTTGGCAAGCTCCTTGGTCCTAAGGGGAATTCTCTCAAGAGGCTTCAAGAAGAAACGATGACTAAAATGGCAATCCTTGGCAGAGGTTCGATGCGTGATCGCCACAAGGTAATGCATACAATGCTCATCCTACTTGTATATATATAAAATATTGTACAGCTAAGTGGCGCATTAGCGTCTTTACAGTAGACAGGATTCTCGTCCTGTGAAAAGTAAGGAACTAAAAGTGTTTCACAATGTCTATGGCATGAAAAAGAAGTGCCTGGTAGTAATAAATTTTTGTTTTTAAGCCGGAAGCTAAGTAACTGAGCTGCATTTTTCGTAAGATATCTCACTTGGTTGTTCAACTCCTGTTGAGAAAAAGGCTCAGGTCAGTTCTTTGAACTGTAAGGTTTGAAATCACTGTTTGATTCGTACTTTTCCAACATACAAGCTTCTCTACCAGTTTCCAAATTAATGCTGTTCAACTCATGAGGAACTGGTAGTCCGATTGGTAGTAAAAGTCATTCCTATAATTTTTTTGCTCCCCCCAACTCATTGGGATAGCAAATTCGAATCATTGTAACTTACCATTGCGCCACAAGCGAAGTTTTTCGACACAGCTATGAGAATCTTTGCAAGGAGCCAAAACTTGATCTACTACTCTTAAACCAAAATAGGCATAATATACCTTTTTGACGAAGTCTCTTGATATGCACATATATGTAGCTCAAACGATGGGCTTTACTTTCAAACAACTACCGTCATTGTCATATACACACTGCAGGACAACATTTTCTATCTACTACACAAATATCAAGCTATCCTTCATTATCTTGGTAACTAATCATTCAGAGAGTTTTTTTAAGTCAATTTAAATAAAAATACTGAGTAAAGGTAAAAGTAGACATTACATGCAGCTGGTAGAAGCAACTGGTTGGCTTCTTCTGTTTACTTTCTTTGTTTCACTATGTCGTCCATTATAATTCTCATACTCAATACTTGTTTAAAAAAAACTTTATTTGGTATAACACAAATGTACACTTAGATCTGGTTGTAGACTAGGAGCATACTAGCGAAATGAATCCCTGAAGGGAATAACAAACCTTCTTGAACGACTGTATATATACATATAAATAAATGGTAACAGTAAATATTAATAGTGTGGGAAACAAATAATTTAGAAGGGGATCTGGGAAAGGAAGTGAATGTTTGAATAAGCTATTGAAAGCTACACTAGAGAATTATCAGTGATTTCTATGAAATCACAAGTTAGGAGATATAGTTCTCCTGAAGCAATTGTTATTGTCTACAGTGTGATTAGTCTTATTACCTAACTCCTCCCATCTGAAGATTCGAGTACACGGGAAAATATTGTGGCGGAAATGCCAGTGCCCAAGGGATGAACTCCTCTGTAAAGGGATGGCTTCTGCTGGTAGTGGTGCTAAAGGCTGCTGAAGCCTTGTTTTAAGCAATTTCCTTAGATCAGAATGCTTGAGGTGTACATGATACAAGAAAAGATAAAATACAATTATAATGCTTATAATTTGGATTATATTGGGAGTTTATATATATTTATCACATGTTAAAGTTACTAGGTTTATATTAGTGGGTACAAAAAAAGGTAGCAATTCATGAAAAGAGACATTCTTATGGTGATACATTAATAGTTCGCGAGAAAATGATAAAGGTAATATTTTTATTACTAGTCATATTTATAAAAGATTCGTTATTACTAAGCTAAGTTTGAGGAATAGGAATGGATACAGATACATTGTGCTTAAGACTAATACTTTTATGTTTAAAGGAGATATATATATATGTAAAGAAAATGTATTTCTTTAATTTGAATTAGCGCGCCGCACCAACGTAGATAATGCAGGCGTTGAAGAGAATGATACTAGCGTTATCAGCAGGGAGGTTACGTGAGTGTTAGGCAAGCAGTGAAAGCAAGCTAAACTTAATATTTGACTTTAATTATTTGTTACTATAAAACAAACAGAATCGATAGGAGAATAAACATTGAATGTCGTTTCTTTGTTTTACAGGTATGACTTTAGATTTTATTTGTAAACCCGTAAACTAATTATCAATTAAAAGAAAATAAACTTTGTTTTACAGAGCAACACAACCTTGTTTTTCTGTCGTCCCTAAGAACCATTATAAAACGACATTCCCGTTTAAATTACAAGGGTTATAAGAAAATTATAAAATGGAAAAGCTACAATTCTGTTTCAAAGTAATCCCAACAACAGACGGAAAAAGTAATGTAATTGGCATAACCTATATAACTACCGAGGATGATAGAATTTTCAAAATCCCAGAAGAATTGCAAAATGCAAACCTCCATGAACAATTAATCGCCACTAACGCTTTTAAGAAGGTAAAAAATTCGTTGAAAAAAAGGCACCACGAGCGTAATATCTGGATAAAATTGACAAAGGAAATCAAAGAAACTTATGTAGATGCAGAAGAAAATTTACAATATGATGACGTATACCTAGAAAATATCAAAACAGAAAATATAACTGCTGGACATGCAGACATAAGTACTTTAAATACACTACTTAAAACATTAATTGAAAATCCACGAGCCAACAATTTAAAACACATAACAGAGAAATTCATTATCGACAGATTCACAAGTCAAAATCCAAACCCAAGCCGATGGATGGAAATTTTTGAACAAGAATGCAATCGATTTAATATAAATGAAGACTCCCAAAAAAATGAAGTACTCCGATTCTTCATGGAAGGCTCCTGCAAAGATTGGTTCAGCTCAATGTTTACAAAATTAACAGTGCATGGGACATGGGATGAATGGAAAAAGAACTTTTCTGAAACATTCGCTGCAAAAGGCTGGAACCCAGTTACCTATGCACTACATTTCAAATACAGAGAAGGACCTTTAATAGATTATGCAATAAGAAAAGATAAACTTTTAATAGATATGCGACAAACAATAGATAAGGGAACTCTCATCGATCTCATTGCAGCAGGACTTCCGGAATTCATTTTAAACAGAATTGATAGAGAAATGATAAGAGAAACTTCAGATTTATTCAACGAGTTGAACAAATATGAACACATGGTGAGAAAAAAATCTTTTAATAAAAAAACCGGTACAAACGCGGAAGATAAAAATAAAACACCATGCACAACCTGCGAAAAATTAAATAAGGGGAAAAGATTCCACGCAGAAACCGCTTGCTGGTTCAATAAAAAAAATGATAAAGGTACAAAAAATATTAGACACGTAAACAATTCAGTAATAGAATCCGAATTGAACGAATCAGATAAAAAAAACGAGTAATGACGCCATTAATAAAAATCAAACTAACTATAGAAAACAAAATAAACCTTTGGGGAATTTACGATTCAGGATCAAATGTATCTTTAATAAACTCGAAATTCCTAAACATAAAAAATAAAAAAGAAAATAATAATAAAGGTAATAATGCAAGTTTGATAACAATTAATGGTGTCCAAAAAACAAACGGTTTGACGACTCTAAAATTAAAAATATTCAACATAGAAAAAAATATGGATGTCCACATAATAGATAACGAATATTTTAAATACGATTTCCTAATTGGATTAGACACAATAAAAGAATTTAAATTAATCCAGGATGAAAATCTCAAGATTTTTCAACAAAACGAGGAAAATGCTAATGAAGAAAAAAATTTAGTAAATTTTAACGAGCACATAAAAGAAGATAATTTTATAGCGAATATGGATCACTTATCAGATAATCAAAAATATGAAATAAACAAAACAATAGATACTTACAAATCAGTGTTCGCAAAATATAAATATGACGTAGGTACAGTAAATAAATATGAAGCACATATAGATCTATTGGTAGATAAATATTGTAGCAAGAGGCCTTACAAATGCAGCCTAGAAGACAGAACAGAAATAGGGGAACAAGTAACAAAACTATTAGATAAAAAACTCATTGAAGAATCATACAGCCCTTTTGCAGCACCTGTAACACTAGCGTTTAAAAAAGGTGAAAATAAAAGAAGCAGATTATGCATAGACTTCAGGGACATAAATAAAATAGTAATACCTCAAGCACAACCATTTCCATTGATAGACGACTTAATGATAAAAACAAGACACTGTAAATTTTTTACTACATTAGACATTATAGCGACCGCTAACTATATATGTAAATTACCCTACACTCTGGTTCATAATTAATGTATTATAATAGAAAATGTCATGTAACTTCATTATGTAACTTCTGGTAATAAATCATAGAGAGGTCGGAAGTCGTAGACAAGTGCTAAAAGGGTGCGGCAATAAACCAAGAGAATTAGCCACCTGGTACCATAAAACCTGGGCAAAGGACACTTACCCCTATTAAAATAGACCTTCAGTCACGTTCCCACGGTCAATAAATCATGCTAGGAACCCTTTTGGGACCCATGGGATAATAACCTTGCTATAGGTGGTCAAATAACCCAAGGGGGTGAAGCCCTAGCAGCTATAAAAAACACACCCTCGTACCCCAACGGTCAATAAACTGACTACCTGTGTATCGTAAAACTTACTCCGGGCAGACAAACCGGCCTTCCACGAGGGAGGGGGTTATCATATTTATATCAGTAAATTTCACTCTTCAGCCCACTCAGTCCCTCAGTCTTCATAGCGCACGACTTATCACTAACCCCAGGGCACCTGGCCCTGGTGGGCTACTCTGTCTCTCAGTCTTCCGAGTAACTCGACACCGGGGGCACTTGGCCCCTGGTAGGCCCACTCTTCATTCTTTTCTAGTTTCTACATACCGATAGCCGCTATCACCGTCGCGATATGCCTACTCAGCCTTCCGCTAATCGACTCTTGCTATGCTACACCTATACGACGGCACTTTGCCTCACAGCCTATAGCAGACCCCTGACGACTTGTACTTATTACGCTGCCGATCTCTCGCCCGAACTTTGAAAACTGGTCTTATTCTTTATGAACCTCTGAACCTCATCCTGAACACTGTGTCTTGTCGGGACACATTCCTATCGATAAATGGAGTCAGATATTAACGCCTACATGGAGCACGGTCCATGTTATTAACTACAGCAATCCGACAATTGTTGACCTCCGACAATTGTTCAACCAATATCCCGACATCTGGTGACCCACGACGTGCACAAGAAGCTTACCCGACATCTGGTAACCTTCGACGTGAATGAGAAGCTCAACATGATCAAGACACCGCGACAATTGGTGAACTTGATGTGAACGAGAAATCCGACAACTGGTGAACCCGCCGCGAGAAACCGCCGTGATCTCAGAAGAAACCTTTTCTTACGATGGCCAACTCACCAGCTCCGTCCGACGAAGCATGCTGTACAACCGTACACGCCAACTCTCGGACGTGCATACCACCAGAGTTCACGAAGAAGACCCCATTCTAGCACACCGAACGAAATTCAAATCAACGTCACGGTTAATTTTCCCCGTAAGCTACCGTCAAATTTAATAGCCGACCAGTATTTTCGAAAATCCGAGTAAACCTAATCGCTACCACTTCACGAAGCAAGACATCCGATGACTCCTCAACAACAATTCGCCAACGCAGGAAGAGACAAGACATCCACTTGGACTTCATGGGACCGTTGCCACCGCCTGCGGGGATGCGATAAAACTCAATAAGATCGACTGACTTTAGATGGCCAGAGCCGTCGAACCTCGGCGTCATAGAAGCTACACCGTAGCTGTCGCATTCTAAAAACTGGCTGGTTAACGACCGTAAAACCGTAAAACGACTATCTCCTCTTCGAAGTGCCTCGAGTTCATCCACTAGCTCGAACCTGCCCTGACGCCTGCTAATCGACTTCGACAGGACACACGAAACCCCGGGGAACTACTCACTGCATAGAGACGACCCGCGACACCCGGGAGATGATACAACGACAAGACGCGTAAATCAACTCAAGACGAATCGACACCTGACCGAACAACCCTGCGAACGAGTTCATCCGGATGGGCGCTACAACTGGGGGAGCCGGAAACGCGCCTGCCGCAGCCACATCGCTACCCCGGGTCTACAAGCCATCACTATACATCTGAACGAGAAGTTGGAACGCGACGGTAAATATAAAGTATACTCACTGATCAAATATAAATTAATTTTTTTCTCTGTTGTAGGTTGTTTCGAAAGATACGCCATAATAATTTTTATTAAGACCGAAAGTTCGCACTTGCGCATATGTTTTTTTTTTGTTTTTCTCTTCGTAAATGTTAACAGCGTTCAATAGACCACAACAATTGTAAAATAATGTCAGTCAAACGTGTACGTAAATATGTGTATCTTAATACTTTTAACTGTTTGTAATTGTTACATTGTAATGAGCTAACTTGGTACTTAATCAAGTAAAATATTGATTCTTTTTTTGTCACCCATGTGAAAGATAATTGTTTTTTGTAGTATAACATATATTTAATTGTTAATTAGTAATAATTGTCGACAAATAATTTCCAATATACACACAAGTGTAAGCATTTAAGAAACATTGATAAGAATCTGTTTGTATCCTGTACGTATTATGTAATGTAAGTCAATGTAAAAAAAAAAACTGTCAATAATTACCGAGTGTAGGGCAATTTGGGGGAGCTCTATAGCGACCGCTAACTATATATGTAAATTACCCTACACTCTGGTTCATAATTAATGTATTATAATAGAAAATGTCATGTAACTTCATTATGTAACTTCTGGTAATAAATCATAGAGAGGTCGGAAGTCGTAGACAAGTGCTAAAAGGGTGCGGCAATAAACCAAGAGAATTAGCCACCTGGTACCATAAAACCTGGGCAAAGGACACTTACCCCTATTAAAATAGACCTTCAGTCACGTTCCCACGGTCAATAAATCATGCTAGGAACCCTTTTGGGACCCATGGGATAATAACCTTGCTATAGGTGGTCAAATAACCCAAGGGGGTGAAGCCCTAGCAGCTATAAAAAACACACCCTCGTACCCCAACGGTCAATAAACTGACTACCTGTGTATCGTAAAACTTACTCCGGGCAGACAAACCGGCCTTCCACGAGGGAGGGGGTTATCATATTTATATCAGTAAATTTCACTCTTCAGCCCACTCAGTCCCTCAGTCTTCATAGCGCACGACTTATCACTAACCCCAGGGCACCTGGCCCTGGTGGGCTACTCTGTCTCTCAGTCTTCCGAGTAACTCGACACCGGGGGCACTTGGCCCCTGGTAGGCCCACTCTTCATTCTTTTCTAGTTTCTACATACCGATAGCCGCTATCACCGTCGCGATATGCCTACTCAGCCTTCCGCTAATCGACTCTTGCTATGCTACACCTATACGACGGCACTTTGCCTCACAGCCTACAGCAGACCCCTGACGACTTGTACTTATTACGCTGCCGATCTCTCGCCCGAACTTTGAAAACTGGTCTTATTCTTTATGAACCTCTGAACCTCATCCTGAACACTGTGTCTTGTCGGGACACATTCCTATCGATAAATGGAGTCAGATATTAACGCCTACATGGAACACGGTCCATGTTATTAACTACAGCAATCCGACAATTGTTGACCTCCGACAATTGTTCAACCAATATCCCGACAGACATAAACTCTGCATTCTGGTCTATCCCTTTGCGTATTGAAGACAGACACAAAACAGGTTTTGTTACACAAGAAGGTCATTATCAGTGGACATGTTTACCTTTTGGGCTGAAAACAGCCCCAGCAATCTTTCAAAGAATCTTGAGCAATATATTAAGAAAAAATAAATTAACTCAATTTGTAGTAAATTTTATAGACGATTTACTAATATTTTCGAAATCATTTGAGGAACATGTGAAACATATAGAATTACTATTAGACGCAATAAAAAAAGAAGGATTCAGGCTAAAATTTACAAAATGCAAATTTGCAGCAGAGTCTGCACAGTACCTGGGACACATAATAGAAAATAATACGACAGACCAATAAAACATAATTTAATATCAGTAAAAAATTTTCCAATACCTAAGATTCAAAAAAACGTACGACAATTCCTCGGAAAGATAAATTTCTATCACGAATATATTCCAAACTGTGCAATAATTTTAGATCCTTTACACAATTTACTCAGGAAAAATGTACAATTTTCATGGTCAATAAAATGTCAAGAATCGTTCGAAAAAATAAAAAAACTACTATGCTCACAACCTATACTAGAAATCTACGACAAAAATCTACCAATAGTAATATACACCGATGCATCAATAGAAGGATTAGGTGCAGTATTAAAACAAATACAAGAAAACGGAAAACAAAAACCAGTAGCATACTTCTCAAAAAAACTAAACGAAGCACAAAAGAAAAAAAAAAGCAATATATCTGGAATGCTTAGCTATTAAAGAAGCCATAAGATACTGGCAATATTGGTTGATTGGGAAGTCATTCACGGTATACTCAGACCATAAACCATTGGAAAATATGAATATAAAAGCCAGACCAGATGAAGAGCTAGGAGACCTAACTTATTATTTGTCGCAATATGATTTTAATATAAAATATGCTCCAGGTAAATACAATCTAGAAGCAGACTGTTTGAGCAGGAACCCAGTACTGGCACCAGAAGATAACAAAAAAGAACAATTAAAAATTGTTAATCTAATAAAATTATCAGATATCATTCAAGACCAGTCAGAAAATCAAGAACTACAAAATAAAACAGGTTTAACAAAAAAAAACAACGTCTACTACAAGAAAATAAAAGATAAAGAAAAAATTTTACTATCTGAGGAATTTAGTATAAAATTCATACAAAATGTACACAAAGACATGTGTCACATTGGCATAAAACAAATGCAAAACAAAATAGGCCCCTTGTATACAGCAAAAAACCCAACAAAACATATCAAAAATATCTGCAGCAATTGTGAGGTATATATTAAAAACAAATCTAGAGGACAGACGAAATTCGGCCTCATGTCCCATTTAGGTCCAGCAACAAAGCCCTTCCAAATAATGTCGATAGATACAATAGGAGGCTTTGGACGCTCGAGATCGACGAAGAAATACTTACACCTGTTGGTTGACCACTACACAAGGTATGCTTTCATACATACTTCAAAAACACAAAATGCAACGGACTTTACAAAACTAGTAAATGAAGTGATAGAAACAAGTGAAATCGGTACAATCCTTAGTGACCAATATCCAGGTATAAACTCCAAAGAATTTAAAAATTTTTTAAAGGAAAAAAAAATCCCTATAATTTTTACAGCAGTAAACTCACCATTTTCGAATGGTCTAAATGAACGGCTAAACCAAACCATAGTGAACAAAATAAGATGTAAAATAAACGAACGAACATTTATTTTGTTATTTTGACGGGAATGATGAGATTGGAGAATTAATCTTTAATTTTTAAACTCATATTTGTATGTCTCTGGGTTTATTGTTTCATCTGATTTTCTTAAACAATGTGATAATGGCTTTGGTATATGACAATAATTTTTAATAAATTTCCGATAATATCCTCTCAATCCTAAAAACCTCTTTTTGCTCTTGATCATTTAAATGATTGTCGCGTATAACGTTTCTTATTTCATTTTTATTTAATATATATAATTCGTTTTTTACAATATTATTTATTTCATTATTTATCTCGTTTTATTTTGTTACTTCCTTATTTTAAGTCAAATTATCACTGTTTTTAATTGTTTTCCAATTTATTATAAATTCATTATTTTTATCGAAGTTTATTTTTATACCAACTTTTTTCATGGTTTCCATATAACATATTGTAACGGTTTCTAAAATAAAATATTTTAAAATTAGCTAATAATTTATGTGGAAGTTTTAGTCGCGGTCAATGGTGAATGAAGATCGCTCCATGTCCTTTTTTGCTACCGGCTGGCGTGTTCACAATAAAATCTTCCGAGGATATTCAGTTCCGTGGGTTACAGAACTTGGTGTTATATAATTTATCTATGAGCCTGTATCAACTAGCCATGTCTGTCCTTTTAAATCAGTAAAATGTGGTAATTCATTGCAAAGGTTTTATATGTGTTCGTCAAGGATGGTTTAGCATCTGGCCTGTCTAAAAAATTGTCGAATCTTTCTTCTTATTCAGGAAGTCTGCTTCTTAGTGGGTGATTATTTTCTTCTAAATCAGGTATGGGCAACCTTTGACATGTTATGGGCCAAACTTTAGTGTGCAAATACGTTCGCGGGCCGCGTTTAAAAGTAGTGCATTTTAAAGTAGTGTTCATAATTTTTAGCGATAGATATCAGTCAGCCATGAAATAATACGACAATGTTATTACAACACAATTTATTAAAATAACAAAATGAAATGAAAAAATAGGTACCTACAGCATTAAATTAAATCGTTAAATTTAGAATTGTTACAAACTACGAAAGTTAAATAGCGACACCGAAATCAATGAGACACTTGAGCTTGAATTTGGGAAACTAATTCATCGATGTTTGGATTAATTCCACTGGTACAAAGACGTAAAGAATTTTCCAAATTATCGTCAGTCAGCCTTGTACGATGTTTTGATTTATTAACTTTCATCAATGAAAAGAACTGTTCGCATTTATAAGTACTGCCAAACGCACAAATCAATCTTCTTGCAAATTTTCTAAGCTGCGGAAAATGGTCTTCTTCGAGGTATTTTTTGTAGAAATCGCACAACTCCACGTCTTCAACTTTAGATTTTAGGAGTGAGTTTTCTTGAATCTCGATCAACTCCATTTGCAAGTGTATTGGAGCATTTTGTACATTACTTTTTGTTGGAGTAGCAAATAAATTGAAACAGTCTTCCATGTGTTTGAAATCGCTAAATCTGATCGAAAATTGCTCCGACAGTAACTTGAGTTCTTCAGCATATTGAGCGTAAGCAATATTTTCATACGCAGAGAGCGTGGTGAAATGGTAACTGTTACCAGACAGCATATGTGCCTCCCACAAGCGGATTTTGTTCTGAAACGCTTTCAAATGGCTGTACAAATCATTTACTAACTGTCCTTGTTTTTGAAGTTTCAAATTTAAATCATTCAAATGGCCTGTAAGGTCGACAAGAAATGCTAAGTCACATATCCATTTTGCGTCACTCAATTCAGATAGTGGTTTATCTTTTATTTGCATAAATTCTGCTATCTCATTTCTAAGCTCGTAAAACCGTTTCAGCATTTTCCCTTTGCTTAGCCATCTGACTTCACAATAATATGTTACGTCGTCATACTCGGCTGATATTTCATCCAAAAACGCCTTGAACTGACGATGGTTAAGCCCTCGGGATCGAATAAAATTGATGGTTTTTACTACCACATTCATAACATTCTGGAGTCGAATGGACTTAGAACACAAGTTCTGTTGGTGGATAATGCAATGAAGGACTATCAAACCATCTTTTTGCACATTTAATTCAGTTGCTTTTTCATTCAAAATTCCGATGAAACCTTTACGTAAGCCGACCATAGAAGGTGCACCATCTGTGCATACTCCAACTAATTTCGACCATGGCAAGCCAAAACTTGTGAATACCTTTTGAACTTCATTAAAAATGTCCTCTCCTGTAGTGGTTCCTTTTAGCGGCTGTAAAGCAAGCAATTCCTCAGTAATAGTGAATTCTTTATCAACACCTCGAATAAATATAGCCAGTTGAGCTATGTCAGACAAATCGGTGCTCTCGTCTAATGCTATGGAAAATGATTCAATACCAGTCATACGGCCAGTCAATGTTGTTTTTATATCATTAGCCATCATTTCTATACGTCGTACAACGGTCCGTCTTGACAAACTAATTTTTTCAAATTCATTTTTCTTTTCAGGACACAAAACACTGCAAACTTCTGACATACACTCCTTGATAAATTCTCCTTCGGCAAATGGTTTCAATGACTTTGCCAATTTTGAACTAACTATAAAACTAGCTTTCACAACATTATCAAGTTGTGTTCTTTGTCTATGAAATATTTGCTGCTGTTTTTCCAAATTTGCGGTAAGTTTCTGGATTTTGTCTTTTCTTATTTGTCCTGTCAGTGAGAGCAGCGTAGGATGCTTAGTTGAGTAATGCCTCTTTATATTGAATTCTTTCATCACCGAAATGGATTCATTACACATCAAACAAATAGGCTTACCATTGTGCAAGATAAAGAAGAATTCTTCAGTCCATTTTTCTTGAAACTGGCGACCCTCTGCATCTACTTTTCGTTTCCTTCCACCAGACATCATTTTCATATACTTATCGTTCGATAAACTTAATAAGAAAATAGGTATAATTAGTAAGCACTCAAGATGCACACAAAGTCACAAAGCAAACTTATCACCACGGTAGCTCGAATAGGACTGAACTAAGTTCCGGCCATCCACCCGCTTATATAGGCAAAATGAAGGAATGATCTAGAATCGTCTAGTGTAGAACAATACAATTGCGAAGCAATAATCCTTTGTTGCGCCGCCAGTGTGGCGGCAAACATCAATGGCTTTGAACTTTGATGTTTGCCGCCTCACTCTTTGATGATCACCGCCACTCGGCTTGCTCGCTCACTTGATTCCATGAGTATGAGTAAGTAGTGTATTTTTTTTTTTTAAATTGGGTTTTTCAAAATGTCTCGCGGGCCGGATCAAATCTTACAGCGGGCCGGATCCGGCCCGCGGGCCGGCTGTTGCCCACATACGTTCTAAATGATGCACGTGGTTAGTTCTAACAGTTCGCATTGATACCCTATTTTGTGAATGAGGATTAAAAGGTTTTGAAGGGAAATCATATTTCGGCTTATCGTGTTGTGGTCTGTCATGTCACGCTTGGGGTCTGTTATACTGTTGTCTGTTTTTATATTGGTCATGCCTATCGTTATGTTTTTCTTTATATCTAGGTTGTCCGTGTCTGCGGTAATTATTTTGTTGGTAGGTATTATATCGTTTTTGTTCGAAGTTATTCTGTCTAGGGGGTCTATAATGTGGACTCATATCCTTTCTTGGAGGTGTATCAATATTATTATATTGTTGTTTAAAATTGTTTCTATGATGGTTTTGTCCGTATAATCTTTCCATTGAGTGACTATGATCGTTTAGTATCGCGTTTCTTATATTACCGATATTTTTAAGTATCATGTGTGCTAGAAAGTCTTCTAATGGGGTTGTAGATTTCCTAATATATGGCAATTTATTTCCCTATCCTGATAGTTCATTAAACGTTGTTTGTCACTTACATTCTCGTGTATCTGTATACGTGAAAATATTATCGATTTGATTTTAGCTACACGGTTTATCAAGTCCACTGGATGTTCGTTTTTGTGTCGTGTCTCGTTTTAATTGTTCTACTTTAAACTGCTGTGTTAAATAATTTAAGAGATCTTTGATGTGGTTAAATGTATTTGTTAATAAGCAATGCCTAGACTGTTCAGTAAGCCTAGATTTTGCAATAGCTAATACTCTACCATGGTTTTGATCCCTGAGAGTATTATTAGGAGCGCATACGTTATTATATATACCTCTTACGTTATTGACAAAAAATATTAAATCATCAGGTTTTCCATTATAATAAGGCAAATGATCGTAGTCTTCTTTAGTCATAGAGTAATTCATGTCTGTGTTTGTATTTTCAATAATTTCAGTTTCTATGTTTCGTGCCTGGTTAATCCTATCACTAGTTTTTCCCATATTAAATAATTACATAAATGAAATATACCTCAAGTATCTGATAAAGGTGTTCTTCTTTATAATAATGTGGGATGAGACGGGGAAAAACTCTTGTTCAAACAAGAGGTTCTTCTGCCTAGCTGAAGTATCTGAGTGGTTCAGGGGGAGTCTTCCCTGTTGCCGTAAAGAAGAATAATACAAGAACGGTCAAGATTTCCCTAATGCAGTCTAACCCAGTCCCTGTTCGGGCGCCAATTATAATTTTGCTACTCAAGACTTCTGTCAAAAAGATTTTATTTGGTTAAAAAAATGTTTGTTACACTAAGGCAGTCAAAAAAGCCTAATCATTGATGGTTAAAACTAACTTGAGGAATCACTTGGCGTGATTCCAGTACATTTCGGCAAACAGTTTTCTTAGCCCACACAATAACAAAATTAGAGAGTCAGAACATGTCATTGATTGATAGCATCACTATTTTCCACTGTACCTGGCAGTGGTAAAACTGGCAGTCACCGGGAGAAATCGGAGTTAAATCGAAAATGAAATTTAAAGACGTGATGGAGAAAAACTGTGCCTAGAAAATACTGTTGATTTCATAAGTGCACCGTGAAATGAGCGCAACAGAAAATCTGGAAGTGGGATTGTCACCAATTGAAATTCCGATTTTGAAACATGCTTCATAACTTTGGTCGATGTGGAACGATCAGTTAACCGTTATAAATCTATAAAGGCCTGATCGGCGCAGGTTTTTATTCGAAAACTTGTGAATGGATGTAGTTTGATATATTTTTTATGACTGAACTACTCCTTGTATTTATTATTTCTTTACTTATGTCCTGCCTTAGCCATTGAGCAGTCTACTTCGTCTGTGCGCTCTGTCTTAGCATGACTTAGTAAAACTCTCTGTTGTGTCAAATTCTTCACCACAAATAAATAAGTTTCCATATTTTAATAATAAAAACGTTAAGCGTCAGTTAAGAGAGGGGGAAACTAGTGCATGAAACAGCTGAAACCACTCCGGGCGTGGGTGAGTCCCAGGCTCTAACCTGCCTATATAAGGCCAAGATTTAAGATTTGGGGCTTTTTCCCAGACTCTCGGAACCGGGCACCTGAAGAACACTGCTCTCACTCTCTATCTTTATCTTTCTGCACTGGGTCTTGCTGCTCTACTCGAACCATGACTTTCTTATTCAACTACCTCTGCATCTCTCTTTTCTAACCTCGCTATGTTTTAGTCCGGAGTTGTCAGACCCCACACCTTCCTTGTGGGATTCTCTCCCTCGCGGACGACGGTTGCCGTGGCCCTACAAACTTTACCTAGTAACGTCTCCCACAGCGATCCAGTCTGCCTCTCTCCAATTCACACTCGCCTTCCGTTAGGGATCCGGACGGTTTTCACCTACCCTTAGATACCGAGTGTGAATTCGTGGACATTCCAAGACCACATAAACTACCTATAATACCTATCCTGTTCCTCTTCTCCTGAACATAGTGCTTTGTCAGGGCACACCTTCTATGATCTTATGGAGTCAGATCAATAAGAATAAAGCTGCCCACTGACTAGGCCGCCAGCAAAGGTCAAAGACCACAGGTCCACCCATTTTATCTCTTTCTTGACGCTCACCGGCCAGCACCGGGTCGTAGAGACTTCAGCCCGCGGTGGGCGTCGTACCCCTTTGGGGAGACCCGACACTTTCATTTTATAAAAACAATTGTGACAAAACAGTAGTAATGTGCTGGAGTAGTTTGGTGAAAAGTGAGTTCCGTCGGACAGAGTTATTAAAGAAATACTGCAACGAAATTTTAATGAGATTAAGGTGAGGAAACATTATCTCAACCAGTAACCGTAGTGGGGGCTGACATTGAAAGGCACTTAACTCGCGTTATCAAAACTTTTTTTCATTTAGGAATTTAATTATTAATTATCCAAGTATCTTTAATTTTTTTTTTTTTTTTGATTATTAAGAATGGCCATCTCATCTAATACTCTAATCGACCGTGCAGTGCTCAAAATGTTAGTCATATTTCCACTCCTCAAATACTCTGCTGCATCTTGCTTTATGTTACCCGACTCCCTCTACCCCACCAGACTCCATCCCCAAATTGGCTCTTCAGTTTTTTACTTCCTCTGATCTTTTTTCTTTCCTAAAACTTTTTGTATTTCTTTTCATTATATTATTATTTTTTGCAATAATTATGTAATTATTTCATTTTATTTACTTTTTCCAGTACGACTTCGTTGCCATAGCGTCTTCCAGTACTCCCCAGCATGGCTGATATTTTCACCACATGTTACATAAATTCCCAATCCCTACCTCTAAATTTCTTTTATATTTTAACAAAAACTTTATCCAGATTATCGCTGCATCCGAAACATATCTTAAACTCTACATTTCTTCCTCACCTTTCTCTCTCACCAACCTTACCTTTCTTTACCATTACCGGGTTGGCCGGACATCTGGTGGAGTTGGTCTGTATGTACATGACAGCCTGAAGACACAAATCTATGACCTCTCTCTCTCCCCCCCCCCTATCCAATCCCTCCATACAATCTGCACCAGCTCACATCATCCGTGACATTTATGCTGCTATTAATCAACATTAATAGAACTAACAGTCCTGATTCTCCTAGATATCTCCAAAGCATTTGATACCATCGACAACATAACTCTTCTTTCCAAGTTAAAATCATTCTCTATCAATCTGTCTTCTCCGATAGCTCATCTTAAATCTCCGATCTTTGGTCATTTGTTTCCAACTGTTCACAAGCGGTTACTATCCCTAATTAACCCCTATCTGCTTCCCCCTGGCTTTCCAAATGAATATGAAAGGAAAATGATGATATTGTACCACCCAAACACATTTCAGCGTTGAACGTAACTCAGACTCATCAAGATGACCCTTAACCTTCTCTGACTTAAGGTTGCAATTATTTGCGAATATTAAGATCCATGCCACAACAGGTTTAAGAGGAGATAATGAAGAGACTCGATCAATAAAAATTACGGCATTATTCACATCAGGGGTATCAGTGACACCAAACCAATCCAGTTGTCTGTTCTCGGGGATCTCAACAGCCAGGGCCACGAAGGTCCCTGCCACAGTAAATCCGACATCCCAAGCTGCTGAGGAGCCACGGACGCTGGAGGTCAGCTGGATTGGTTTTAGTACCCACGTGGCCCCAATATCTGCGAGGAAAGGATGTTTTTTTTATATATCTAATAAACACTAGTTGTTCGTGGTTCTTCATATATTGTTTTTTTATATGTCTCAAGCACATCTGTTCATATTAATGGTTTATCATGCCAGTAGCTGGTTCTAATCAGAGGTAGCATTAGTAATTTTTAAATATTAATTAGTGATATTAATGCCTTATGAAAGGTTTTAACTATCTTAACTATGAACTAGTCCATTGAGTTCGAGCTGATAAAACTGTTGGGGACCCCCATCAATATCAAAACCTCAGTCTCAAATGTGGGATTATCCAAACTTGAGAGTGGATGTTGTACTGGTAGTTGAGGGTTATAAAAAGCTGAATGAATTTTATTTTATTTTTCTTCTGTGTATTCAACATTTTTACAGAGGTAGCTACCGGCAGCGTGGTTCTGCTGCTCACGCCACATCAAATGAATGCCTAAACAAATAGATTGTTTCGTACCATTAAACAACAAACGAAGATCTTCCTTGCACTGTCTGCACAATGGGAGCCCAAGGCCACTCTCATCCCTCTTCTCCCCACCTCAAAAAGCCTAGTTTCCTCTAAAAAAAACCATCTTTAAGCCTGTCTGTAAGATACATAGAATCGAAAAATCGTTTTTGGATAGAATTTTTAGATTCTGAAATATCTCACTAAATGGCAACCAAAAAATGTGCTTTGCAAGAAAATGTGACTTGATGGAATTCTTTGATTATATTTCCCGGTTTCAGCGACCAAAAATAACAATAGTATAATGATACGCTCAAAATCGTATGCAGTTTTTGGTTGCTAACCTGTGACATTTTTCTCAACCTTTAAAAGTCTTATCTTTCAATAAGTAAATGGCAAAAAGTGATACATTTCAGGAAGAGGAGCTGCGGGGTTCGGGTGATCCAAAGTTCTCGCACCTGCTGGAAGAGCTCCACGTGGAGGTGACTGCGTTCGCTCCGCCGGCTGAGGCACACGCAAGGATAGCTTATGCTCTCGCCGAAGTCCGCAGGTTCCTCGTACCGGTAAGTAGTACACCAAGCCTCATCTCTCACATTTTATATTAGTGATGCAGAACTTGAAACAACTCTACATCAAATGCTAAAATCCTCTGATGATATATAATTAAAGCAACTATAAAGCAGTAGAACTTTTTAACAAGTACTTTATTTGATTTACACTACACTAACTTGAAATAAAATATTAAATGGCTAAGCTACTCAAAGGAATCACAGAAGGGGATTGCTTACCTCTAAGCGAGGAGCTCATATGTAGGATAGGAAAGGACAGTGGTCAGCATTATGATAAGGAGCTGATAGCGAGCTGAGTCAGCACTTAACTATATAGATCATTAAGAGCCAAATAAAAAATATAGCGGGTGGATGGTGTGCCTGCAAGCTCCATCGCGAGGGCTTAGACTAGGAGAGTTCACGTTAGCAGGAT
The DNA here is from genome assembly GCA_930367205.1 of Acanthosoma haemorrhoidale. Classification (NCBI taxonomy): domain Eukaryota; kingdom Metazoa; phylum Arthropoda; class Insecta; order Hemiptera; family Acanthosomatidae; genus Acanthosoma; species Acanthosoma haemorrhoidale. Next base: position 104,937,937 of record OV884009.1, on the reverse strand, counting down.
CGTGCAGGACTAGCACAGTTGGCAGAGCACCAAACTTTTGCCGAGTTCTCGGGTTCCAGCGCCAATCCTGACGGGATATTTTCTCTTTGGCTCTTCATTATTAATAATTATAGTGGCATCTATACCACAACAAATATTGATAATAAAAAAAATAGATTTCTGTATCTTCAGTTAAATAATCTTTTTAGAGGAGAGTATTTCAAAAGAAAAGAAATAAAAGCTTTATTATGAAGTATAAGAAAAACACTGGTAAATACAAATATTAACAGTTAAGTTACTACATACTGGGTTGGATGTTTAGGGACGACTGTCTTGTGAACAAGTGGGGCTAAAGCTGAGACACATATGTATAAGGGATGGGTAGGGTAGTTCCGGAATAAGGGAGCCAGGCCTAAGAAGGATGCGGTCGCTTACTTAAAAATATCAGTGACTTCCATGAAGTCACGAGGCAGGCATACACTAGAAGGGGCTTTTAGGGGCATATATATATATAATGTTAGGATTACAATCCTAGGATATGAGGATATAAATAAATGGGGTATACATAAGGCAACCCCAATATATATATATGGTATATGGTATTTTCGACATTTAGCGTATTGTTCATATTTACATTTCTTTTTGTTTTCAGCAACTGCAGGGAAAAGATATATGTTTTAAGAAATACATTTAGGAGTACCGTAGGTATCCAACCTCTAAACCTAAGTCTGGTGTTGCCTAATTCACCATGGTGAATGCAAGTATTTCAAAAGGCATCAGTTCACTCCTGAAAAACCTAATGGCAATTTCAGCAGAGAAGTTGCTGTGAATTTATTTGTGATGAGCCATCTTAAAATCTGTTAGGGAATAAAAGGCTTATGTGGAACAGGAGAAACTGCGAAATTTACAACATAAAAAAATTACTAAAATAGACGAAAACGATGAAGATTTAAATTTTCTTTAAAGTTGAATGCCGCGTGTTAGATCGTTTTCGGCTTATGATAAAATGAAATTTGAGAATGAGCGTAATGAAAATAACTCAAGAGTTTTTGAGACCTTGTGGAACTACCACTTTAGTACAGCTTACCATCCACTATTTTCATAAATGAAGCGTCCTCTAAAATACTATGACAACGCTGAAAGTCACTTAAACCTACTAACCTTTTATCAACCACATTCTATTATTTATCATTCAAAAACTTTATTATGATGTATACAGAGGGGTCCAAAAAAATGTATCCACTGGTTAACAGTCCATAACTTGCAAACTAATCGACGGAGTTGTCTCATTTTTGGTGAAAGTGTAGCTTAAAGTCCAACTTAAACATATCGAAATTCGCCGAACACTTGAGTGACTCACTCCAGTTTCACGGGCACACTGTCTCACAGAATTCTGTGGTGAGCGAGTGAATTGTTGTAACACAAGATGGGAGTTAAATGGACTTGTTACTGTTACAGGTCGTCCAGATCGTTGTTTGTGTACATCTTTAACATAACCTTCGGCTTCAAATTTGTCTCGAATGCGACGAATCGTTAAACGTGTCGGTGGCTCTGTTTGATACACATTTCGCCATTGCCGTTGAACCTCATTAATGTTTTCGTACTTAAAATACCACTTTAAAACAGACTTCCTTTCATCAAATGTAAGGCTTACGCCAGCCATGTTTACTCGAGTAACAAGGTACAACTAACAATAAAACACTAACTATCTGGCGACTGTCATCTGAAAAAACAAAACAACGCAATACAACGCTTGTATGGTGATTGCCGGAACTACAAACCACATGGTTGTCACCTCCCTCGCATGTGCCAGAGGAAGTGGAGTCTTGGGAAGTACCCCACGCTCTTAAAAGAAACTGGCCATTGCCAGGACTCCCACTATATAACATTCTATTAAAAACTTTATAAATCTTGAGCGGAATCGAAATTTAACTATATGAACATTAACTCAGTTGCTTTAAAATACTAAACTATTTAAAACAGTGCGATTCATTCATTACTAGTTAAGATCCAAAGAAAAAAACTATTGACATGATGAGGACCAGAACTTTCCCCATAAATCCAGTTGGGAGCTCAACTAACTGACCTTTTCTGCCTCAAGTGACTACCTTCCGAATATAAATTCGTTTTGAGAGCGCCCCGACTATACTGGAAACCGAGACATTTCCAGTTTGAGTCCCAATATTGCTAATAATTGCTTCTTTGGATGTTAATTAGTATCTAATAATTATACATAATACTGGGACCAGTGCCATGATTATAACTTCTTAAGTAATTAATTCAGCATTATAGAGTTTTCTTTTATTACGCTCAATTATCTCGTTCTAAAGCAATTTTTTGAAATGTTCAATAGATATGAAAAAATGATGTCAATTTACATACTAGTTATCATCTACCGCTCCTCTTGTAAGATGGGTTTATCATAACAGGTCATACCATTTTTTTTTCAATGAAATTGAAATCTAGATGCATTAAAAATATTTTCATTGACATTTAATTAGTTAATTTTGAGGGATAATGCATTAACGTTTTATAAAAGTAATGACATTTAACAGTTTGGTCTATCTATATTAAAACACTCCGCGCCGGGTAGTCACGTTCCTATAGTCAGAATCTGGCTCCTAGACTACATGCTTTTATTGTTTTGTTTTTTTGTATTGAGGTAGTCTTTGTATATAAGGTCTTTAGTTCGTATGATTCTTGATTGAAAAAAAGGTTTTTTATATAGGTTTAATTTCTGTTTTTTGTTACATCTTTCTGTCTTTTTTTTTTAATTAAGTTAATTTCTTAGTGATATTTGAAAAATTGATTTAACAATGAAGTATTTGATATAGCATTATTTCAAGGTAACCATACACCGTGGTGACATATAAAATGTAGTAGTCTCCACTCACTTGCTCCAAAAAAACAGTGCACAGGTTTTTTCACTTTAAGGGCTATGTGTCAAAAGACCTAATTATAATAATTTTTAAAATAAAATTTATGCAATAAGGATGCAAGCAAAAAAAATGATGTGAAATGTAAATAGAACAATGTCCAAACAGATTCTTCAGAAATTTCAAATACTTGAAGCTATTTTCAACACATTGACTTCTAAGCATAAAAAAAAAACGATAGGCGTGAAAATCATCACAAATAACACTGTATCTTAATGATTATATCGTTCATTTTTGGCCATCCTATTGATAAAGTTTAGCAGTCAAAATCTATCCTAAGAAGATTCTATTGGAAATAATTAATGACGACTATTTTATTTCATCCCTGGAAATGGGTGTATAATGTAAGGGATGGTGTGTTGGCAGGACTACAACGACGACATCAGACAGGAGCAAATGTGGGAGATGGCAGCACTTCGTGGTGTCGCCTCGTCTTCAGCGTCTTCGGAAGGGCCTGAGTCGACAGGTATTCCCCACATTCACTTTCTTTGTCTCCTAAACAAATGTTTCTCAATATCCATGTACAACTGTGATGTTGCCCATTCTTTAACATGGCACAAAATGGCAACCGCAACCCAGTGGTCCTTTGTTTGTTATTGCTACTTCTCTGGAATTGTTTGGATCCGATTCTTCACCCTTTTTATAAAATAAAAATTCAGTTCCTTAATGCCGTTTTTGAATATTTAAACTTAGTTGGGCAGTCCACCGATGTGACCACGAGAGAGTACAGTGACGAAAGCAAAGCCTAGTAGACACCCCAACCCCGCATGTCATGTGGTAGATAAAAGAAGAGCACACGAGGTATTATCGAAGGATGTGGATAAAACCATGTAAATCACCCAAGTTAGATACTTTGTTAATCAACAAATGTTTACATTTTTATACACACTTTATATATATATATATATATAAAATGTGCAATATAACTTTTTTATTGTGCTAAAATTACAATCTGCCTTATTAGGCAATAAGTAATTGAGATAAATGTTCTCATTCATACCATTCATACACACTAAAAGCTAAAATCCTCCCTGTACTTCGGAGCTAATCACGCTCTGTGAGACCAGCGAATCCTTCATAACCTCATACAACATTAAGAGCTATTTGAATCTTTTATTCCCTTAATGGTGTTACTACGTTTCGGTAAACAAACTTATTAGTTTTAAAAAATAATCCATTTCGTACGGAAATCCCATCGGAGCTGTCACCTTTCAGCTTAGCGATCGCAAAACCTATGGCACTAAAGATGTCGAAACTCCTTAAACCCGCTAATATCCATTAAATGTAGAAATGAGTCGTGCCCAAAATACTTAACTCGACTTGAATATTTGCACCCTTGTGGAATGGTGGAACCCCTTGCTAATGATATTGCATTTACTTTCAGGTACGGAGGATTCTGAGCCTGCTTCGAGAGGAGGAGGTGGTCGGAAGAGACCTTTAGGGATCGCTCAGAGGATGTCCATGTCACCAACCAAGAGAACTGTCTTAAGCATCCTGGCCAGGGCACGCACTGCTCAGGCCACCGATCCTTCTCCCTTTGGGTCAGTCTCATTCTACATTACGTCTATGTATCAACACCTCTCAAACCCCATTCAGTGTTTTGGGACTCATTCAGCGTTGCCAGACAAAATTAGCGCTTTCACCATAAATTTCATGTTCATTGCTCTCGTTTCCCCTAATCTCAGAACATATTCAAACTGACTGGTAGCATAATCCACTCCATCAACCTATGTGTATGTTTGTTATAGTCTTTTGAGTTCTATATTGAAAATAGAAACATAGATTTTTACCTGATGTCCCATTTGATATTGGGAAGACTTGGAAAATATAAAGTAGCATTCTCCATTAAACGCGAAAGTGTGATTATTTAATTAGAATTAACAAAAAAGTATATAATTTTTGATAAAGATCTCAATGTCCTGATAAACAATATGCCTTTTCTGTTAAATACAGCCAAAGAATGAAAAGACCATGGTATTATGCATGGTAGTTCCATTAGGTCACCCAAAGGTGGAGTTTAATGAAAAATAATGACCAATCAGTTGACAAGTGTCAGAAACTATAAAATTCACTGCATTTACAATTTGTAGGCACCTAGCCTGCCGGTGGGAAACACAATATTGCCCCCCCTTTGATGCACGGCGCACAGTACCATCCATCCTTCATGGGAAATATTTGGGTAATGTGCGGATTGCTTCGTCCATCACGACATCTACAATGCACGGGTTGAGGCTACTTATAGTCCACTTAGAATGAGTCTGAAGGGTGGTAAGGTATTCAATTCTCCAGTATTGTAGAACTTGGATGAGTTGGCTGTAGAGCTCGGTACTAAACTGAGGTAGTAGGTCAGTCAAGGGACGGCCAACTAAAAAATGAGTGGGAGTTAAAATATTACCATCAAGGCTCTGATGACATGGACGTCAATGGATGAGAGAATTAATAAACACTTCAATGGTCGATTTCATGATTAGCATTAGGAAAATTACTGGATAGTATTGTGCTCGAAAGTAATTAAGTAGAGCTAGCCAAAGGACTGCTTACCTTCCGTTCCCATGGGCCTTGTTTTAAAACCTGCCCTGGAGGAAGAATATAAAACCATGATTTTATGTGAATATTTGTGGCCAACGCAACTCCACCCCCATACCCCAAACCTTTTGCATATTAATTAATGGCTCTTTAAAACTCTTTTAGACCCAGCAAGCTAATCGTTGAAAACCTGAAAGTGTTAAATTTGAAAGCATGCGGTTTGAAAATAAATATAAACAAGAAGGTTAAACGTCACGTTACGTAAACTTTATTTCTTTTTAGGGTTAGGTTCGCACTGTTTGTTTATTCACCCTGCTGGGGACTCCATGTAGCCACATTCTGTTGTTTACATTTGAGAATGGCGGACGTATTGCTTCCATTGTGGTTTTCAAACCAGACAATTGTTTACTTCTTCCGATGATCCCGGATAAAACAATTGGCGACAAGGATAAACTCTTTTCTAGCAGTGAAGTTAGCGATTAACCATCCGGCACCTACCGACCTTATGCTAGATCTTAACTAAATCGAAATCTCTTCTGTTAAACAATTATTCTAGGTAAGTTATTTTTCAAATTTCATTTTATAATGGATTAGAGCCAGTTTCAGCGTGTTCTGCTGACCTTTTCTCAAGGATGATCGCAAAATCTACAGCAGCTGATCGAATGGTTGGTTATTTATTGTTACCAGTAGAATTCAGAATGATGTTCGGCTTTTTAAACAATGAATCATTAGTTGAGAAATTCATGTCTTACATTCACCGGTTCGAAAACTATGCTGTATTAAAAAAACGTGGACAAAATTTTTCTGTTGCACTTTTTTGAATAGCCCTATCATAGAAACCTCCAGCGATCCATGGGAAAGAGGCTACCGCAAACCACTACCAGTCATATGTCAGCCACTAGTACTTTTTATAACTTTATTTAATGCTAATTTTAATTATTTATAGATAAATTATTATTACTTTTTACTATTTTTCCTGTACAGGCTTGCTCCTTTCTATTTTAGTTTTCTCAAGGTGGGACCCCAACGGTAACTGAATCAGAAAATATTAGACTTTCATGAAATTTAATAATGGAAAAAGTTTCGTCAAACTAAGATCTTTCTATTATCAACCTTTGCCCAAATTCAAACTAATTCATCCATTCAGTTGTTTGTCATCTCCCACCATGCTCTGAATCTAGTTGTTCTTTTGGTCCGCTGGTATATTCCTTTCAGCACCTTCATTATGTTTAGGAGCCCAGATTTTTTGCTTCCTCTGTTTTAGTTTAGTTTCCTCTGACTACGCCATAATTAAATTAGAAGCGGAATGATTAAAATAAAATCAATATGTGCAAAATAAAAGTGTTGATGGAGCCTGGAGGTTCATGAGCAAAAAGAAAAACAACCATCTACATACGTCACTGCTAAGTGGTTAAAAGCTGCTTAGCGTTTTTTTTTTGTATTATAATTATTTATGAAACCGTTTTTAACGACTTTTATTTATTAGTTAACCGTGGTTAAATATTTTATTTATAGCTTTGTATAGAACGTCAAACTGATGATTTTGCTGCTAAAAGGGATTTTATCGTTAAGATTTTAACCATAAAATAAGATCTCTTAATTGCAGGAAGCAGGTTCCCCAACCCAGTGCCCACGTAGCATGGTGGTATACGACATTTGCCAGCCGCTTTACGATCGCGATAAAAATAAAAAAAAATTTTTATAGGCAATAGGAATCATGCCTAACAATATTTTGAATATTGTTTTATAGTTAGTAATTAATAAGAATAAGAGAAAAATACGCGTATGGGATGTTTACATCCCGACGTTCGGGATTAAGGTTGAATACTGATGCTGCCCGGAGCTTAACTTGTATACATTTTTGTAAAGAATTTTAACATGTGAAGAGTGCCCAAATTTGTTTTCAGTAAAGCTACTACATTTCGCAACATTATTTTGGATGCCCAAGAATTAATTTTAACATTGCTTCAAATACAGATAATAGTGCCAGGTGCTCAATTCTTTGTTGTTCAGTTCAAGTGCTTAAAGAAAAAGGCCTGAGCTGGAAATTGTTATCCCTAAATAATTGCTATATTGAGGAAAACTATTCTGTTTTCTGTTTTTTTCTGGCGTCCTTTACCAAACATCAATGCTTTTGTTTTGCCAAAATTTACGATCAGTTGATTTCTACTGCAGTATTACGTTAGTTCAATTTCTTCACTAAATCTCTAAATCCAAAGAATTTAGATGCCATCTCTCCAATATCCCGACTCTATCCTAAACATCTGTTTCTGAAGAATTTCTTTCTTCACCAAATCCGCTATCCCTTCCTCTTAAGAAAGCCAAACAGCTACTGAACCATTTACCAGGAGATAAATCTCCAGGGTATGACTTCACCTTCTGACTACATGAATCCTCCACCAGAAAGCCATAGTCTTCCTCAATTCTATCTTCAACTGTATTCTCTCTTTCTTATTCATTGGAAATTTTCCATTATAATATTATCCCACAAGCTAGGCAAATAAACCAGCTAATAGCCCCTCAGCCCTGCATCCTGTTGGCCAATCAGTTTTCCCCCAATCCTCTCCAAGATTTTTGAGAAAATGTTTACTAAACGTCTCCCTCCCATTTTGGACCTCCACGATCTTCTAACGCTTCTAACATTCCACAGTGCAGCAAGGGCTTCGTGTAGTCGACTACATTTTCTCAGCCCTGGATTGGCTTTTGCACTGGCGCATCTCATCCATGAGGTTTAGCATCCTAGCTTTCTTATCAATCTGGAATCCCCCACAAACACAGTTTCTTATTCTGTGTAACCGCTCCTCGAGCCCTTTGTGGTTCAGAATACTCAAACCACTTTCCAGTCAAAGCTGTAGTTCCTACAGGTGTTCTTGGCCCTCTTCACACCATCTATACCATCCCTACCACTGCTATCTCCTTTCTTGCCACCTTTGCTGATGACACAGCTCTTCTTTCACCCGTCAAGACCCCGACATACCTCCCCATAATCTACAAATCCTCTCCGAAATTGGGCATTGGTCAACAACCTTACTTTTACCCCATGACGCGAATCCTGGCCATTCTTCTCACTAACGCAATTCCTCTTCTCATATCAGACAGTTAGATCCTTTAGATTCCTCCTTGATAAAACATTAACCTGAAACTCTTAAACAAGACATAAATGACAGGAACGTAACAGGCGGTTTGGGCTGTACAGATTGCTCAACAAGAAATAAAACTTCACATTTGTAAACAAAATACTCATATGTAAAGTCATTCGAAAACCAGAAAAGCAATCTGGAATTACTGATTTAAGCTATGGGGATCAGCTAAACTCCCAATTATCAAGTCCAATCCTTTTAATCCAAAGTTATAAGAACATGAATTAGTGCACTTATTAATGTCACAATGCTCTCCATAATGACCTTAAAATTCCCACTATCCAAGATCACATTTCCTCAAGATTCTTAAAGTTCCATCAGAAATATATACCATCCAAATCTTCTAGCAAGGTCATTTTCAAGAATCACCCATCCCTACAACACATGTTGATTGAAGTGGAAGTGGTTCTGTGATCTTTCGTAAATAATTAGTCATTGGGAGTTGTGGCTAGCCAGCTAGCCAGTTTTCTCCCCGTGGATTGTATGAATGTATATTGCAAATTTGAAATATGGCATGAATGCGATCTGTTATCACAATTGCATATCACCATTCTAGTGCAGATATTAGTTTTATTCAAAGAAAGATGTGTAATAATGTAAAAAAACAAATTCTGTATCTGTACAGGAGACTACACCCACCACATTTTTTTTTACACCACATTTACAGTTTCCCCCTCCAGGATACTCAAATCTATATTTGTGTTGCAACAATTTTTACTATAGATTAACTTATTTATACATTCATTAATTACAACTTTTATAATTATTTACTTCTAAAAGCTTATAATCTTAAACAATATTTATTGGGTGTACTACTAAAATTGACCACTAGTAGATAAACCCCTTTGGTTTGAGTTGCTTGAAGTCCCAGGCTTTGATCTGTCAGTGATGATTGATTACAATGTCATGGTTGATTGACATATGAAATAATGTTTGACATGTTACAAATGATTTATTTAAGGTTAAAAGTGGTCGATTTATGGTGGTATTTAAAATTTTGTCAAAAACTATTAACACGTGAAGAAAAGTCGTGTTTATACGGGATTGCGAGAAAAAACGAAGTCGTCTATAACCGTGACTCCCTTTTCTCACCCCCGTCTTGGCAAGATGGATGGATAATATAATGCAAATGGATGTTTTAATGGAATAATTATGCAGGAGCAAACACAAACCACCCTTCCTTGTGGACCGCATTCCCGGGTCACTGCCAAAGGCCTGACGTGTTTGAACCTAGTACACACCCCTTTTTATTCTTTGAATTGATCCATGGATCAGTAAGGTCAATATAGCTTCCTGACCGGTTATCGGTGTTTTTGTGCAGCTTACCTTTATTAAAGATACTATTGTTATGATAAGAGTAGGGTAAATAAAGGGATTCTGGCACACTCTAGTTGTGATAACCTGACAAAACAGAGGTATGAGACATTGTATCCTCTAAATAACCTCCTTCGTCAGGTTATTACTACCAAAGTGGACCAGAATCCCCATTTTTGCCATGAGGAAATAATCAGGGTAAAAGAAAAAATACAACAGTTTAATAGCATTTATTGAAAATAAACATTATTATTACATATGTGACAGGTTTGGTAGGATTTACTCCAAATAAACATTATTATTACATATGTGACAGGTTTGGTAGGATTTACTCCAAATAAACATTATTACGACGTGTGCGTCTTCTTTTTGAGGTGTTGTCGATCTGTGGTGAATGTTGGGTGTGTGCTCCAAAGGTTCACTGTCCGCCGTGGCTACCGTTGTTGGAAGGTTGCTAGTGATATAGAGTAGGCAAGCTGTGTTCAACTGTTAACAAACCATGATGCGCCGGTCTCATCTATTGTTGAGAAGTGTATGGTCCTTGATCACACGATGAGAATCGTAAATGAGACTCGGAAAATATAATATAAAGAAAATACACTCGGGTTTATTACTTACAAATCCCAAAAAAGACAAATGTTGATTGCCAGAATTTGTCCCACTGCCAAATGTTTTCCTGCGGACCTCTTCAAATCCACGATACCAATAAATCCACCTGGATTGTTCCAAATTCATAGTGATAAATGATGTGCTCGGTTTAAAAAAACAAAAATATGAATCATTTTCGTGAAAATTATATAAGACGAAGTTGTCGTTTTCTAAATTGACGAGATTAGGAGACCCGAATTCGTGATAAGACATAGAGAGGTTTTAGAATAATCCGTTAAATTAATTTACATTTTTCTAGTCTTTTACAAAATAGAAAATCTAGTCGTTTCTTCACTGATTTTAAAAATATGTCCACGTTATGGTATTCCCAATCGCCATAACTGTGACAAAGACCATGGATATTTCTAACCTAACTGTTGGTTTCGTTCATACAGTCAGTTTTGGTCCTCGAAATATCCCCATCATTTGCCTGAGTTACATCTAAAACCTTTATTTCCTTAATCAGGATATGGTGCCATAGAGAGAACAAAGCCTGGAAATGTACAATAACATAATAGTGGTCAACTACTAAGACAATACTGAACACCTAGCGACATGAATGTACTTTATATATACAGATATTTTGTTTTTAGTATTTTCTTGTAAATATAAAATTAGTGATACATGTTTGCAATTTGCTGTGTGCCATTATGGTATTGTTGTGTCAGCGAAGAAATGTCAATTCGTAGATTCAAGGAAAATTAATAAAACATTAATTTTGTATCTTTTTTTTAGATTTAGGTTTGTTTTAGATTTAGGTATTTTTTAGACACTAACATTAAGAATATTGCTAGCCATAAGGAAATGGAAAAGGGGTCAGAGACAGAAAAGTGAAACAATGCTCAATATCATTTCCGGCTAAGACGTAATAGTAATTGAGTAACCTGCGAAGAATGTCGTGGGGACCGTTGAAGAATGCGTGTCAAATCGTTTGCGCTGGTTCTGTCCATCTCCCAGAGTGGTAATTAAATGAGCAGGCAATATGTTTTTCTCTACCTCCTCAATTTATTCCTTAGTTATTCGCCAACATTCTCATGGGTGGTAAAATTGATAATAAATTAGTTGAAGGTTTAATTGAGTATGTCATTAGTCAATATTCATGTAGGCGATGCGTAGTAAGGAATAGTTGAAGGTCAGAGATTGGTAACAGGGAAAGTGGTATCACAATATATTACATCAACGCATTAAACACAATTTATGACCGCGATTTCGGTTTTAGTATTCTCTTGTGAATATGAATTTAGTGATATAAGTGTGCAATTTGCTATGTGTCATTATCATATATTAAATTACCATGTTGAAAAACAATTTACGAACATCGACACCACGGTGCTCCGTATATTATTTTATTTCCCCTCTCACTACAGTGCGTATATATAAGCCTCTAAGTTACTTCCACTGGAAAACACAGTCGATCAAAGTAAGTTACACATGATATTGGTTTCTGCTGATTGTACTAATATTTCAACTTGTATATAATTTGTAATCTTGCAGATGTGTGACCTTTTAGAAAGAATCAAATCCTCTCCAGACTACGGTTGCCTAAGAGACCTAGATACTGGACAGCATTATAAGATGCTCAGAATTGAGAGGGAGAAACTTAACAAAATTTGGAGAAGCTGATGACCCTGGAGCAGAACGAAGTTGGTATTACTAAGGTGTTTTTACCGTCACGCTATTCATTGCAGTTTCCGATGATGATATAGGACAATACAAAGGTGGTCAGTAGAATGTGTACTACCATATTCTTTTTTGTTGTTTATTAATTCAGTAGAAAAAAAAATATTACATTTCAGGTGAGTCGAGTATAATATACGCAGAAAAGGAAAGACAGGTGCAGCAGGGAGCACAGTGTATAAAATACGTTTTATAGAAACATAGCAAGGTGTGTGTGTGTGAGAGTAAAAGTTATCGTTATTATTCAGATACCGTACTACTGCCATTAGCTAATAAAAAAATGTCCTTATTATGAGAGGTATGTGGTAATCAATATTACGATAGACGACATAACTGTAAGGAGTCTTATTTCACAAATGTGGTTGTTATTTTGTAGGCAGCCCTTACAAATGTTTCGTCAGTGCTATACATGCGGTCCTTTATATAAAGATAAACATAATTTGGTTTGGCATATGACGGCTACTAAAGCCGTCTATGAAACCGTCTACAGTCGCCATGAAAGGAAGCAGTAGTCTGATTAGTGAGCTTGGGGGATCCGAAGTCTTTGATGAAATACCACCGTAATCTCATACACGGGCTTCATTTTAACACCAAACCTCAGCTGGTTTCGAGTCATGTTTCAGTGATTAAGGGAGCGTGGTAGTCGGTATATTTTTAAAAATCCGTGAACTAACACTAACGCTTCTGACTGCACGAGTTGCCAATATACTTGATGATTATATAAATAAATGGAAAAATATTAAAACAAATATACTAGCAGAATGTACTAACTAATGAACTTACAGCGGAAGAGCATTCTGAAATCAACTTCAAAACTAAATATAAAGCTGTGGCGGTTCTTAGTATTTAGGGAAATCACCCTATACTATTGCAGATATATTATAAACAGAAGTAAATTATTATAAATCTTTTAGCAATAAAGAAAACGCGGAAGCAAGTAACATGAGACGGGACGACGACTGTCAGTCATAAATTAGAGAGACCCTTACAGCCCAGGCCTGCGGGACCCTTGGCACATGTAAACCACAACAAGCTAAGTGGTTACAGATTACTGAGAATCGGCATGCTCACCACATGTTAGGATCTCGCAGGCACTAAGCAACCTTTTTGTTCAGCCCCTCCGAGGAGGCGTGGGAAATTTAACGGAGGAGGCTAACCCCAGACAGTCAGTCTTTTCGCGCCCGTTCCTCGTGATACTTGCTTCTGTTCAACTCTGAAACTTTGACTTATTCTTTATGAATCCTCTGTACCTTTTGAACATAGTGCATTGTCGGGGCACCTACCTATCGTAAATGGAGTCAGATATTAACGCCGACCTGGAACGATTGTCCAGGTCACAAACTTGAACAATTCGCACTTGTCACCAGGGCTAGAGTGCTTGGGCACTCCCCTAGTGACATTTCCCGACAAAAGCTTTAGACATATCCTCCGATTGAAACGACGAAATGATTCCAAGGTCGAGGTTCTGGTTAGGTATTTAAATCGCTCGAATTACTTACCCTACATGTTACTAAATACACAACCATCTAATGGTACAGAGCTACGTTTCATTGCTTAAAGAAATCGCTGATAATAAAGCTATAATAAATGTAATATATTACGATAAAAATGATTGCTTTAAATTTGCCACACTAAGTTCAAGCGTCGGGTCTAATGATCCGGTCATTACCCTTCATAACGATCTTAATATACCCTACATTCTTGAACTCATCCCTTCCAAGTTTATGATAGTCCATAGTAGCCTTTCCGACCACCCTAATCTCGTAGCACAGTCATTGCACTGCACCACTCATCCCTATAATCCTCCTTGGAGACTGAAACGGCAGTAGCCTCGTGAGCTGCTATAAATGCGGGACAGTGGGAGTACTGGCAATGGCCAGCTTCTCCAATCATGTCCTGAGCGTCTGTGGTTCTCGGGCTCTTGGTCAGCCTCCACTGGCTCGTATCCGGTGACGCGGCTGACGGAGGGGCGTGGGGGACGTCCAAGACTCCGCTTCCTCTTTCGTATGTGAGGGAGGTGACAAACATGCGGACTTGGGGGGCCTCTGGGCTGTTTGTAAATATTGTATGAATGAGCGAGTGAATGATTAATTGTAAATATGGTATGAATGAGAGCATTTATCTTAATTACTAATTGCCTAATAAGCCAGATTGTAATTTTAGCACAAAAAAAAAATATATATATATACGGTCTTATACAATGGCGTAGACTTAAGCTCATTCAATCGCATCCGTAATCCGACGACTTTGGAAGACTTTAAACATTTTGAAAATGTTAACCAAGTATCCGTCAACGTTTTCGGATTGAATGACAATAATGAAGTATACCCACTAAGAATTGCCAAAATAGAATGCTACTTGAAATCTGTTGATTAACGTTGTCTCGAGAAGGTTTAAATAGCCATTTTGTTTGATAACCAGTTTGAGCCAGTTGTCTTTTAGAAAAGCACCACCAATAATTTGTAGTAGAAAATGTTTTCATATTACTCAGATAGTCTTGATAAGACCGCCACTGATAAAATTATAGAATTATTCAATTTCATAGCCTTCAAAAAACTATCTAGAATTTTCCTATTTAGAATACTAGCAGAGTATCAATTGTCATTTATGCTGATCTTGAGAGTTTATTGGAAATGCTTGCTACCTGTCGAAGGTCCGTCTGCCAGTCCTCTCTACTCATGGGGTAGTAATGAACAAAATCATGTTGTACGTAGTATCGGATTTTTTGTAAAATCCCTGCAGTTTGTTTGGATTCCTCCCTCTGATTTTTACCGGTCAAAAATGTGTGCATACATTTTTAATGTATTTAAGAGATCTGACCTTCAGAGTCAAGGAAATATACTGTAGTCAAAAAGTCATGAAAAGAGAAAAGGGATAAAGTGTGCAATCACGACCATGCTACCAGCTGAGTAAGAGACTTTGTTCCCATAATCATGCATAATTTGTCTGGATACAATGGTTTTACAGTTCCCTGCTTAGGCATCGATGGTGGGACAGTCTGTGTCATTCCATCCACAACAGAAAAGTATATAAGTTTTTCAAAAACATTTGCGGTTTGAAAAGTGAAAATAAGGTTTCTTTGTTTGTTCAAGTGTTAATTATCCGGGCTGGGTGCAATAGTCGAAAAATGAAAAAAAAAATAGCCGTTTGTCTACAGTGGCGGTCTTATCAAGGCTATCTGAGTAATATGTAAAACATTTTCTACTACACGTATGCAATTGAATGAGTAGCTTAAGTGTACGCCATTGTATAAGACCGGATCATTAGGCCCGACGCTGGAACTTAATATGGGAAATTTAAAGAAACAATTTTTATCGTAATATTTTACATTTATTATGGTTTTATTTTAGCGATTTCTTTAAGCAATGGAACGTAACTCTGTGAAAATAGAGGGTTGTGTATTTAGTAACACGTAGGGCAAGTAATTTGAGCAATTTAAATATCTAACCAAAACCTCGACCTTGTAACCATTTCGTCGTTCAAATCGAAG
This sequence comes from Acanthosoma haemorrhoidale, assembly GCA_930367205.1. Taxonomy (NCBI): domain Eukaryota; kingdom Metazoa; phylum Arthropoda; class Insecta; order Hemiptera; family Acanthosomatidae; genus Acanthosoma; species Acanthosoma haemorrhoidale. Next base: position 104,922,227 of record OV884009.1, on the reverse strand, counting down.
GATATGTCTAAAGTTTCATATTTAGTTTTGAAGTTGATTTCAGACCACCTAAAGGAAAAATTTCTCCATGTGTCTAAAATGCTTTTAAATGAGCATGAGGTTAGATTACTGACGAGAACAGGGATATACCCTCACTCATATCATATTAGATTCGTTGGAAAGGTTAGAAGAAACTCAATTGCAGAATCGAGATGCTCTTTTTAACAACCTTACTCAAGGATATGTTAGTGAGACAGATTATGAATACTGATTAAAATCTGTTAGGAATACATTTAATATGAAAAATCTGAAAGGATATATGAAATATACTTATGGTACTTCTTTTATGTTGATTTTTTGAAAAATTTTGCAATACGTGCATCGAAATTGGACCATGCTTTAAAGTACACCCTGCCCCCATTAACATGGAATAAGAAGCTCTTACATAAGGGAGTGAAACTTGAAATAATAAAAGACATGGGTGTAATTAATTTTCTCGATAATGGAATATATGCCAGGATTACACAAATTGTAACGCATTGTGCCAAAACTAATAATCCATATTTGAAGGACACTTATGATCCCGAGCAATTATATCACCTATTGAAACGTGAAGTCTTATACATTCCAGATTAACCTACCCCTCCTGCTCTGAATCAGACGCGGGATATACATTGGATGTCGACCTCGAATACCCCTAACACTTACATAGTATTCACAACCTGTTACCATTACCACCCTAACACTTACATAGTATTCACAACCTGTTACCATTACTACCCTAACACTTACATAGTATTCACAACCTGTTACCATTACTATCCTATAAAGGTTTTCCTCCAGGAAACAATAATAAAAACTGTTAACGACCCTAAATTCAAAACTGAGATATGCTATATATTATGTAAACTTGAAGCAAGCGATTCGAATGGGATTGAAACTGACACGTATTCACAGAGCATTACAGTTCAAACCAAAACGCTGGTTAACCAGTTATATTAACTTAAATACTCTGCAAAGAGCCAAAGCGACTAATCAAATCGAGTCTGATTACTTCAAATTGATGAACAATGCCCGTTTCAGAAAATTTATGGAAAACATACAAAAACGTCTTAAGCTTCACATAACTACCAACAGTGCTGATCTTGATAAATTGTCTATTAAACCGAATTTTAAAAATAGAATAATAATGTCGGAAAATGTTGTTGTGGTAGTATTGGAAAAGGAAACATTCGTGTTTGATAAACCCTTATACGTTGGAGTTACTATACTGTCCAAAAACGTAATGTTTAATGTTCATTATAATGTAGTTTTAAAATATTATAATCCCGCCAATGTTAAATTACTTTATATGGATAGGGATTCCTTTATCTTCCAGATTTCCACAATTGATATGTCTGAGGACATAAACACGTATTTTATGAGCTTTTTCGACATTTCCTCAAAAATCATAAATCATACACAAGTATTATTAATAAAATAGTTCGTAAGATAAAAAGTGAGACTCAGGGGGCAGCCGATCAGAGAATTTGTCGGGTTGAGACCTAAAATTTACTCATATAGAATTAATGACGATAGTAAAATTAAGAAAGCGAAAGATTTCTGTAGAAGGATTAGCAGATACTCTGCTCGTTAATAAAAATACTCCTACTGATAATAAACTGTAAACCGTTTATCTAGTAAAGGTTTTTCATAAAATTTTTATTATGATAAAATTACAATCTGCCTCATTGAGCAATAAGTAATGTGATAAATGTTCTCATTCATACCATATTTACAATTCTTCATTCACTCGCTCATTCATACAGTATTTACAAACAGACCAGATACCTCCCAAATCGACATCATTGTCACACTCCCTGCATGCGAAAGAGGAACCGGAGTCTTGGGAGGTCCCCCACGCTCCTCCGTCAGCCGTGTAACCGGATACAAGCCAGCGGAGGCTAACCAAGAGTGCTAGAGCTCAGGACATGATTGGAGAAACTGGCCATTGCCAGGACTCCCACTGTCACGCATTTATATCAGGTCACGAGGCCACTCCCGCTTTAGTCTCCAAGGAGGATTATAGAGATGAGTGGTGCAGTACAATGACTGTGCTAGGGGATCAGGGCGGTTGGATAGGTTACTATGGAATTTCATTCTTTTTTTTTTCATAAAATAAATACATTGCAATGTCCAGTGAAACTAATTGTAATGAGTATTAATCTATGCTATATTATTATGCGAGGTAAAAACTCAATATTGAACATACATTTATGTAAAAAACATTTATTAATGTCATTCCTAGCATAATTAACAATGTATTGATATGTAACATGTACACAATAAACTCTTATTACTAAGTACTTGAATTTTTTTTTTATTTCCCAAGTTTAGACAATATTAGTTTTATTTACCTAAGATTTTATCGGGTAATCTAAGCCATTTCACGTAAAGTTTATTTTCTTTCTTTTTCAACGAGGTGAACATCTTCATTCGACTTTTTTGAAGCACTTTTATATAAAAAAAAAAAACCCTGTATCTGTATTTGTCACCTTGAAACGATCATTTGTGGCGTGTAAATCATTATCTCATATGTCAATCAATCATAACTGACAGCTCAAAGTCTGGGATTTCAAGCAACTCAACCCCGCTTTTCTATCTACTGCCAATGCACTTGCGTATATCAAAACCAAAAGCTTCAACTACTAAAGATGAATGTTATTCACACAGTAACTATTGAAGGGATGAACCAATATGAATATCCGGGAAGGTATATCAAGGTGGGAAACAATTCATGCTCAATCTTGTCCTCAGTTGAACGGCGAGAGTAGGTGCTTTTGAAATTGTCATAAAATTTATCTTTCTCCTTTACTTCTTTTCCTTCCCTAGGTTGCACGCCTATTTATGGATAAAATGTTTCCTCAGTGCCCTGGCAATGCTATAAATTCTTCCATGACTTGGTTCATTAATGCACGCTTCATGATTTTTTAAAGATATAGTCTTTGTCATATTGACTATTATTATTCCCACTATCTATTAAAATGTAATTGTTCAGCGCAAATGGTGACAATTGCTGTGAACTATGGCGATGACCTTGCCTTTCCACGAGGGGTTGTGCCACAAATGTAATTCAATTTCTACTCAACGACTATACTTGCGATCTTCCATCTTAATTTTTGTAGGGATCCACCAACCACACTAAATCTAGTTACAATTCATTATCAACTTGGATCGCCCCCTCCTAGCGTCAATCAATAAGCATGATGTAATACCTTATATGGCTTTTAAATATCATTTTTTACAAAAACGAGGTGTTTAGTAACCTAATCCCATAGGTATATGATGCAGGTTAGGATATGTTATGAATGTAGAGGCATTAAGGGGGAATGATACAGGAAGTAGGGATATCAAGAGCTTGCGTGGGCAAGGTTGCTTTGTCTGGAAGTCCTTACCAGGCTCGGGAGGAGCACCAACCTCTACCAATCTTTTATCGAAGATATTATTAGAAAAGGTTTCCATTAAGAGAATTAATAGGTAGATGTGGGACCAAGGTATACAGTTACCGAGTAAGGGATGAAACCCAAGGAAAATTAAATTAAGCTGATTTGGTAAGTGCTCTTGAATTATTCCATAAAAAAAAAAAGAAGGGTTTTAATTTTTTTGAGGTTTTACTACTCGGACCTGGCACACCGTAGTGAATTCTATCTCTTGAAAAAGTTTTCTGGAATTCAGTATAATTCATGTGCAATCAAGTTCAACAACATAGGTGGTGTGAACCGGGTGTGAACCAGATCAAAACGTTGTAAATGTTACTAAGTTACTCCTGAAAGTTATCTCTCGTCTTGCTATTTTACTATTTTGTTCTGTTAAGGTATTTTCCGCCAAGGGTGGCTGCTCTCATATGGGATTGTTTTCTGTGTTACAGGCGTACTCTAGTGGGAATACCATCGCTTCGTGAGGAACCTCTTCTCACTGGCAAGATCCTCATCAACTAAGTCGACACAGATCCAATCATGCTGTTGAAAAAGAAGGAACTGCAAAAAAAAAAATATAAAAAAAAACTAACAAAAAAAATATATGGAATTTGGTAACTGACCCAGGATTGTTTAAGGACAATGACATTTATCAAAGCTGGCCAATAATGACAATTGACGGACTCAAACCTGTCTTTCACCACTCCGATCTACTGGGCATGTGCCAATCATTCCTGCCTCTTTCTTCTTCTCATTCGTATTCTTGATATTCAGTGACATCTTGTATCAATAAGTGGTTAACACAATGTCGTCAAATATTAAGCTAGTATGAAATGAATATAAATTTTGTTTTCGGAGTGGTGGACCTCTTTGGTTTGTGAGTAGACTGAAATTAAAAAAAGTAGTATTAAAAAGTTTACAAACATTTAATCTCACCCGGCCAATGCATGGACCAAAAACTTTATATTTTAAGCATGACTTAAGAAAGCTCAATAGGCCGCTCAAATATCTAAAAAATATTTTTTAAATATATCTAAAATCATTATTTGTTTGTAAAAGTAATTTTAACGATACCCTGTGGAATAAAATATACTCTTTTACATTTGTTGAGAGTAAATATGTTACACTTAATTGTGACCAACCAAGACAAAAATGTTTGTTATTATAATCTTTTTTTTTTTAAATATTCCTGCCTTGACCTGTTATGGCTGTTTATCTTAACCTATAAACTATTCTTATTGTATTTATATTAACTATTCATTTTAATGTTCATTACATAATATTAATTACTAAATAAATATTTGGCTAATTCGTAATGCCAAAGACATTCCACGGGTACTGAAATGATATAACATTTATTTGGGCGGCCAAAAAAATTAGTCTTCTATGCACAATCTAGTAGATAATTTAAACTTAACTGTAGACATGACTGGAAAATTTTCAATTTAGGTAATTCTAGAAAATAATGCCCGGAAATTTCCAACAATTTTTAATATCTTCTTACTAATTACATACTTCTTAAATTTAAAAAAATAATCTTTATAACGTGAATCATAAAATAGATAACAAAGCTTTTGATGTTGTGATTGGATTGGTTCGATGCTTAGCCTAGAATATTTGGCCTTGTCAGAAAACGTCACTCGTTTCTTTGTACACTAGAACCTCTTTCTAATTGATGGTTTAGATAATAATCCATACCACCCGCTAATGCCACATACATTTTTTACCCTTTGACCAATACGAACAATAAACATTTTTTTGTAATATCAATGTGGCTGTTGTTACTGTGGAAGGTCCGTGAACCTCATTAATTATTTCCCTACCACCCTACAAAAAGTTCCAGCATTGGGTCACAATCAAAGAATAGAAAAAGAAATATTACAATAGTTTCATGTAAGTATCAGAATATAAAACTATTCTGATATAAATAACTCATTTAGATTGAAGAAAAATGCTGAATAATGTAGCCTATATAGAAACACAACTCCCAGACCTGGGGATGAGTTCCTTTATGCGAATCCACGTGATAGAAGGTCCTAATCCTAAATTATAGATTTTTATAGAATTCATAACAACATTATCATTTATAAATTTAATTACTTTACCATAAAAACAGTACATTTAAGCATTTATTGTGAGGCTATTGCACTCTTAATTTTGTTTTTGTTAATTTCTCATATATTTTTTTTTTTTCATTTGCTTCGAATAGCAAAAGCAATGCTATGTGTGAAATGTGGTTCTTTTCTAGTATTTATTTAAAGTTCAAGACCGAAAGAATGTTCGGAAAGAAAACTACAATTACCAAGCTTGTCCTGTAGTATCCCCCCGCAGTGACAAACTACATACATGTGGAAGCGACTCGTTTTAGAGGAACTGACCAGAAGTCGTTCCAGGCGGAAAAAAAAACTTACCTCACTTGAGCGGAATTAAATGTTTCACAGGAGCCAGCATATTTTCCAGCATGGTTCTTCCAGTCCAATGCAGATAACAGACTAGATACCACTTTCTGTTTATTTCATCCACAGCCCAATCAGACTATTGATAAAAGGTTTAATGGTGAGACATAAGAGCATTGGGAAAAGATGCTTATCGCTTATAGGGTGGAAACGTCTACAGAGATAACAGGGAAAACGTAATAAGAATATTGGACTAGGTATTTATCACATACATTACAGCGGCCTCAATAGGAATATGAAAATTAATTGGAGTATAGCTTGAGTATTTTACATTTGTTGAATGTTTTAAGCTTGGAAAAACAACTTGTAATCTTCAATAAAACATTAATTAACAGGATAAAACAATTTGGCAAGCATCGTACCAATAAATAATTTTTTAATATTAACTAGAATGTTCATAGATAACATTAATTTTAATAGACTTAGTTGACCTAGCTCTTAAAATATCTTTAAGCTACTCTCAAAACTTATATTTTGTTTATTCTTATGATATTGTAATATTTTATATTGTGTCGGTTGTTTGTTGCTGAATTGGATTGATTAAACATTGATTTGTAATCAGGATAGCAAGCTTTACCATATTAAGAGTGAGATCTAAATTTCTAAGACACCGAAAAAAAAAAAAAAAGAGAGAGAGAGAGAGAGAGAAAAGAAGGTTACTTATAAAAACACAAGGTTTCTTTGTCTTCATGTAACAACGAATATGTTTCCTGTGAACAAAACGAAAACATAAATACACTCTCTCTCACACACACACGCGTGTGTGTGTGTGTGCATGCGTGTGTACATATAGAAATATTGTACCTTTGTCTTTCATGATTGTTTGGGCTGATGCCGAACTAATTGGTTTTGAGTAGATAGATTTTTGTTGTCAGAGGCGAGAAGGTGGACTCCGAGTCGAGTTGAGGGACCAGGCCACGATAAGCCGCTCCATTCCAATAATGACAGCCTAATGTTAAGGACCAACAGTTTGTCGTTTCTTGTATATTTTTTTTACATCATAGTTTAAGGGATCGCTCAAGTCTTTAAAAGAAATTCATTTTTGGAGCGGTTATTGATGGAGCGTACCAATAGAACATTTTGAGACTTCAAATTTTTATGCAATTAATATATTATGAGTTGTAACTTTTATCACTGGAACTTTTTATCCAATATCACAGATTTTTTTTTTAACAAATCATCATCAATTAGAAAGAAAAAAATTTTTTTTTTTAAATATTTAATATTATTTGCTCATACAAATTTATAGATATTTTCTCAGTTGTGTTTTGAAATAAGTATCTCAGGTTAGAGTGAAGGATTGGAACGTTATTTATTTTTTTTTGCTAAGAAAACAAAGTGAATTTGAATGTTACCAAACCAGCTCTCAAAGCAAATATATTAATATTTATTTACTTGACTTGATTGAACATTTCCACTCAAATTGCTTTGTTATTAGGGTAATCTTTGAAAACAGGTCATTTGACATCAGATTTTGAAAACAATAAAAATGAATGAAAAGTTTGTGTTATATTAAATGGATGCCATAATTAGATACTATATGAAGGTTAAATGGAATATATATGTATGTATATCTGAAGTCTCAATTCGTTAAAATGGAACGATCGTTGACGTTAATCGTTAAATATTAACAGTAGTCGTAAGAGTAAAGGGATGCAACATTCCTTTATACAACAAAAAAAAGCAACAAAAACAATTGAGCCCAAATTTTTTAAACGGCTAAGCCCAGTTCTATTTTTTCTATAGGTATGTGCACAATATGTTTACATTATTTATATGTTAATTATACTCATATGATAAAATGGAAACTATTACAAATGTATTGTCAGCTCAGTGTATATACTTGTATGTTTATTGTTTGTTGTTACTTATTTATTCAATTATAAATGGATTCTTGATAAATATAATGGTTGGAAAAATAATATTAAATAGTTGATGTTATTATGTTTATTTAATAATCGCACATATTTTCTCTGTTTAAATGCATTATTTTTTCACAAAGAGTTATCGTTTGGGAAAGATATGAAAATATGTTCACGGCGTTTCTCGATCTGAACATGTCCAATTAAATCATTACGCCCTAAATCAAAAGGGTTTGTCAAACATAACGGATTGTTATCGAGAATTTTCCCAGCGCAACAGGGGGTCAAATATGTAGACAAAAGCAGCCTTTACTGCTTTTATCGACTCAATACTTACCTTACAATTTTAAACCTTCCGAATCGTACTCCTGGATAGAGTTACAGACCAGAGATAACGGTTATTGTTTCAAAAGTCCTAGCCGTCCGTCAAGGGTAAGTTAGATACAGATATCACCGATACTAGTTATTTTTATACATCTAAAACCTTCAGGATCCTACTCATCAATAGTGTTACAGACCACAGATGAGGGTTGTTGTGACAAAAGTCCTATTATAACCAGTGTAATACTAGATAACTCCAACAATTTCAAAATCAATGGATGGCTAGGAGTAAGGAAACGAAAAACCTAGTCTCTGCTCTGTAAAGCTAACCACGTGTGTCTACCTGTACTAATCTAATAATTAATCCCTGATTATTCCGAGGTGGGATATTGGAAAGTTGAAACAAGAGTGGAGCGGATCGGTGGGAAGAATGTTGGGCTAGTGTCCATCTCTCTCCCCACTACCTCAATGGCAAACTCAACTTATACAGACTCCACCTAGAACCACTCAGTGTTTCATAGGTCAGTTGAGTTCTAATGGACATTTCAGAACTATTCCCAACAAAGGACGCACATTTATATAGCATGCTTTTTAATTGTAGTTCTTTTGTTTATAGTGACACATTCAATAATTTCATATCAAATCGTCGTTGTGAAATGTAAATTGTAGCTCTACTTTGTTGTTGGTTAGCATAATTTTGGATTGATTATTAGTTCCTGTTATAGTACTTTACTTGAATATGTAATATAGATGTAAGTTTAAGTCGAATGTTTTATGATTGTATTTGTGCAGTGAGACAAGGTGGTAGGGGGGAATATTTTAATGTAGAACGAATACTGATTGCTGCTCCGCTGTGGCCTCTATTGTCTGGGTGGTCTGCTTTATATATTTTGTAGTCCCTAATGAAAATTTGTGAAGTGTTTGGTCAAGCGAGTCTCTATAATAAATGCAGTATCAATTCGTCTTTCGTGTGCGAGTAAGTCCATTTTATTGCTTCGTCGTTGAAGTATTAGTATTCCAAAATATATATGTTATGAAACCAACGGTAAACATATTACAGTCCATATTTTAAGCAAAAAGTCTCAGTTATTTTTTGTAATTGTCGTACTACTGTTTGGAAAGGTCGGAATAGATTTTAATAACAGCCATGAGTTCATTTAGAGGGGAAGATATACCTGCAGTGTTATATGTTCCACCCCGGACATGGGGAATGTAATGTAAAATGATAAGTAATTTTAAGAAAAAGAATTTCTGATATGAAAGTTAGCAAAAGACACTAAGGGTCGACTGTCATAAACGACTGGACGCCGGTATGCAATAAACCCTTTTAGGGTATGGGCCGATTTCCTTGACGGCAATCAAGAGTGACATCTGTTGTGGAGTGTCGTTTAATGCCTGGAGGATTTAGCAGTTTACAACCCTTCTTTTGGGTCACGAAAGTAAGTCCCAAAAGGAATATGTGACTAAGGAGCAGGATGACCCTAGAATAGTATGTGTAGAGTCACGTACGAATCTGTTCGCAAGGGGTTGTGAACATTTATTCAAGGACATAAAGGGGCATGACGAAAAACGCCTTCTTCTTAATATATACAGACTCGGCAAAAGATGAGAATATATGAACTTGGGGACGGGACAGCACGAGGACTTTGCGGTGTTGTGATGATGTGAGAAGCGGGGGGTTGTGGGTTTCCGCCTGAAGGGTATCGCACTTCTTTGGCAGCTCTTCTAGACGGCATTTCACGTGTCCCTGAAGCCGTTGACAACGTCGGAAACGATAGCTGAGGACATTGGCTTTGAGGATGCTCCTACTTTAGATTGAAGACATCTATGTACAATAGTAACATTTATGTTTTATTGGCAGATAGTAGGTTCTATGTAATCTTTCTATCATTTAAATTCAATTATAGCTAATATTTTTCCTCGTCACAGGAAGATATGACAGGTCACCAAGAAAGGATCTCTCGGGATCAAAGGTTAAAAGAAGGGGAGCATACGTTTAATCACTCGTGTCAAACTGAAAGGAAGGTATAGGTAATGGTAACCAGAGGGGGTGATTATTCTTAACAGAAGGGTAGAAATGACCAAGAAAGTGATAGACGAGAACATAGGAGGAAAAATTTTGGACATGATTTATTACCAGTGAGTAGTGTAAGTATGATATCGGCAATAAGAAAAAAATCGAAACCTATCAAGAAGCAGATGTTCAACTCCAAAATACAAAATTAAACGTGAATATATTAGTTATCCCGCAGTTGTATTTTGGGATATGACTTTATTAAAATTTATACCGAGGACATAAATATAAAGAAGAGATATTTTAGATTGAAATCTAAGTTTCAGGATAAGGAATGGATTTTTTTCTTAGGGTATAAAGGATGGATAAAATGGTCCCCTAGTTTCGCAGTAAAATTTATGGGGAAAGATAAGGTAAAAAGCATTCAAGAAATAATCTTGGAAGTAAGGATAAACCAGATGCACCTTCCCAGCGGAATAATAAGCCAATTGAAGGAGTTACTAATGTCTCAAAAGGAAATGTTTTCCAATATTCCCTGTAGTATCATTAAAAACTATGAATATCAGTTAAATATAATAGATAGAATACCATACCGAGCCAAGCCCTATTCAATCCCATTTCAGCAAAGGAAGGCTGTAGGAACCTAGATAGAGAAAATGCAGGAAGACGGGATAATTACATTACGCGACAGACCATACATCAACCCAATAGTGGCCATTAGCAAAGCGGATGGAGGGATTAGAGGATATCTCGATACAATACGGACAAATGAACAATTCGGCAGCATCGATGACATATTGAAATACTGTGGTGGAAAAAAGGAATTTTATACAATTGACTTCACTAAGAGTTTCCACCAGGTATTACTCCACCCACATGACCGACAATACACTGCGTTTATGCACGACGACTAACGAACTAAGGCCTTTAAATGGTGCGATTCGTCTATATGTCAAAGACCTTTTGGAAATGTATGAAACTCCAGAGGAACACGTTCTCTTATTAGGTAAGCTATTTGACATCCAAAGGCATAATGGAATTAACATATATCTAGGAAAATCAAAATTTTCCAGGCAGGAGGTTTAGTTGAAGTACCAAATGATTACACACTTCAAAAGAAAAAGGCCGTAGCGATGAAGAATTTACCTCGACCCAGAAGTGTCAAGGATTTTCAGAGTCTAATGTGACTCAATTCCGCTGCTTATTTGGGAAAGTTGACACATCTGCTAAAGTAGGGAAAGAGGAGGGTATAAACGGAGAGAGGAGAGGAAGCGTTGTGGAGCTGAAAATTCCCTTATTAGATGAGATTTTTCTATACCATCCTGATTTTCAAAAGACATTTCTCCTACAGACGAACGCGTGTGGATGTGCGATCGCCGCTCAATTGATGCAGAGGAACTAGGAAGGCATGTTAAGGCTGGTATCATATGCCAGTCGAATCCTAATGGGTGTAGAGGTCTCTTATACTATAACTAAGAAGGAATTATTAACGATTGTTTGGTTGATTAAAACGTTTGTGACATACCTGGTCGGCAATTCATTCGAAATCCAGACCATCGCTAACACATCTACAGACTATTAAGAACACCAAGAACTGAATACTCAGGTGGTTTATGTTCTTAGAACAGTTTGACTTCAGAATAACTTATATTCAAGGAAAAGAAAATCCTGCTGTAGATGTGTTAAGCCTAAATCTTAATGGACGAGCTTACACCTCCCAAACGGACACGAACTTCCAAGTCAACAAGATTAAGGCCAGATAGATACATAATGCCACTTCTCTCAGGAAACTCATAAAATATTCCGAAAGGCACTAGCAAGATGATAATTTAGGAAAAGACCTGTTTCAAAATATTATAAACAACCCAGAAGGAGCGTGGCCCCTCGCCTCACGAAGTATCAATACCTGTATAAAAATTGGCTTGTACTATCTAAGGATAAAGGCAACTCCTATCAGATATTGGTACCCAATTCAATAGTGGATAAATGCATAGTACAGGTACACGAACAGCTGGCACACATTTGAATGACGAAGATTAATTAGCCATACAAGGCCAAATTAGGCCATACAATTAGTAAGTGCAGACTTCCTGGCACCCATTGTTAGGGGGACCGGTGGCGTCAGGTATATGTTCATCATAGTTGATAATTTCAGCAAGGTCGTATATATAGGTAACTTAAAGAGCGCGACTACGAGAAGCGCGATCCGCTGTGTGGTTGAATTCGGTGAGAGGTATGGAACCCCTACAAGAATCCTAACGGACCACGGGACCCAATTTACAAAATAAGGCCTGGAGAGTGAGGAAATGGGGAATAAAAGAAATATTTTCCACAATACATCACTCACAAGGTAACCTAGGCGAGAGGATAAATATGGACTTGGGAAACTATTTTAGATTTTTAGTTCAAGAGAATCACTAAGTCTGGCCACAAAGTGCACCAAGATCATTAACCATCTGATAAACAATAAACTCCAGGCAACCACTGGAACAGCCCTAATTAAACTACATTCCGGGGCACGGAGGGAAACCCCTTAGAATGATAGCGTAGAAATAATTTTGGAAAGGAAAGAAGAGACACATTTGAAAGAAAACAGAGAGAATGAGGACTATAGCGGTGAAACGAATAGAGGTTTCAGGGAATAAATCGAGAGAAAAATTTAATAATACCCACAAATGTCGTTCATTTGACTTGTGCCTAGAATGTAATGAACATGCACTTCAAACAAATTTGCAGAAAAGGTTTCGGATTCAACGTCAATAAAGAACATCTGCAAAGGAGCTTTGTTAAACGATAAGGCACCTCCTATGTTCCTTACTTTGAAACCAATGCCTTCAAGTTCTCCGGTAGTATTTCCTTTAGGGGTTGAATAGTGTAAACCTTTTAGCTGACACGATGAGCCCTCACATCTGGTAGTTGTTAAGTGTGAAATTCGGCCTTTATTCTTTCTAAATAATTAATAATGGCGAGATAGCAGGCCAGATTATTGACGTACGAAGTAACCTCATTAGTAGCGGTGGTCAGCTCATATGAGTTAGGCTTGGCCTCTGTACTTAGTGGCCTAACCATCTCACAGTAGTCGGTGTTTTTGTGGCTATTATTGAATAAACAAAACTGTTACATTTGTATTCACATTTATTAATCATAATTACATCACAACAGATCATGGCAACTACGACTCTAAACACAGGCTCCATGACAACAACATATAACCATACACAAAGGTAACAGAGGTAATAGAGTAAAGGTAATAGAATAGAACCCCCTGTTGTCACCATATTCTCAAATATACAACATACAATATCCAAACAGTCGGCAACATCGTTAATAAATATCAGTATTTTTCATCCGTAAAATTGATTTTGGCACCCAAACAATGCACTCTCTCCAGCATAGATGGGTCATCATCAAGGTCAGATTTGACAAAATTACGTGATGAAAAATCTGTGATATACATGAATTTTCCTTGGGAAGATACTTGAATTCAAACTGATAAGGCAACAATTTCAATCTCATTCATTTTATTCGATTGTTAACTATCTTACTTATATCCTTTGTAAAAATAGATGTCAGTGGCGAATGATCAGAAAAAACTGTAACACTGGAATGACCATATACATATTTGTGGAACTTGGTGAACGCGAAAACAACAGCAAGCATTTCCTTTTCAATCTGAGCATAATTGCACTTACAATCTGTCAATGACCTACTAGCAAAGAGGATAGGTCTACCTTCTTGAAAAAGTGCACAACCCAGGGCATCCTTACTAGCATCAGTTTTTTTAGTAGGGTCTAAAGAACTCAATAATGTTGCATTGCCAAGAAGTTCCTTCAATTCAAGATACTTCTTATCGTGAAGCGAGGTCCATAACCATGCTGACCTCTTTTTTAGCAACAGCCGGAAGGGAGACAAAACCTGAGACAAGTTCGGTAAGTGGCTGCGTAGAAAATTCACCATTCCTAACATTTTTTGTAGTTCCTTAACGTTACGTGGTGTTTTTAGCTCATTAATAACACGGATCCGGTCTGGATCCGGCTTATGTCCCTTTCACTAAACAAGAACCCTAGGAACTTAAACTCTTTAACGTATATTGAACATTTTCTGGGTTGAATCTAATATTATTTTTTCGAGCCACACCCACAACATCATTCACGATTCCCTGCAATTCCTCCTCCGATTCTGCAGCACGCAGAATATCATCAAAGTAAACTGTGATACCTTGCAAATGGCCAAAATACTTTTGGATCAATTTTTGAAAGCATTCAGGCAACACTGATAACCCGAATGGTGCTCTGAGATATTTATAAAGTCCAAAAGGTGTACTGAATGAGCAAAAATCACTAGAAGCCTCATCCAAAACCAATTGATGAAAACCCTGTTTCAAATCAAAGAGACAGAACAATTTTTTATTGGCTAGCTTGATAGATATATCCTCGATTGTTGGGATTTCATAGTAATCTCTAATGAGACATTTATTTAATTGGTGAGGGTCTATACAAATTCACAATGATGAGTCTTGCTTTTCCACTACAACAATATTATTGACCCATTCTCCTGGGCTCTCAACCTTTGCAATAACCTTATTTTTGTCTAAGTTTATCAGGGTATGTATTAATCTATTTTTAATTTTAAATGGAACTCTGCGAGCAGGGCTCGATTTTGGAATAGCACCCTCTTTCAATTTTAGTGAACACAAGTCTGGAAACCAACCTAAACACCCACATTTTCAACTTTCACACCTCTACCACACACTGTAGCCCAATGGCCAATTTTATTGCATTTGTAAAACTTTTGGCCAGACGCAGGGCAACGATTCTTTGAGTATTTCTGCCCACAACGTGTAAAATCAAGAAATTTACTCCTATTTCCAGACTTATTCAACAAATCCTTATTTAGTACTGGCTTATCAACATAATTATTATTTACAGACTGCGGATTGCTACTCCTCACCAACTTGAAGACGTCTAGCTGCTGTTGACCTTCTTGTTCCTTGATTACTCGCAAGTTGTCGGCTGCCATCTCCACAGATTTGCAAAAGGCAACTGTTTTACTCAACGAGGGATCTTCACGCAACAATCGTTCACGGGTCGAGGCAGAATTTACACCCAAAACAATTTGCGCCTTGAGAAGCTTACCTTCTTGTTCCCCAAACTCACAGGAAGAAATGAGAGACTTCAGTTCCACATAGAAATGTTCAAAAGGCTCGTTTGCACCTTGCCTCCTATTAAAAAATTTAAATACCTCCATCGTTTCATTTTTCTTTGGAATACAATGTTGTTTAAGCACGGTCAATATTGATTCGACAGATTCTCTATCACAGGCTGTCGTAGTGATGGACATGTAAACCTTCAAAGCCTCGGAGCCCATTAAGTTTTTAAGTCTGGCTACTTGAACTTCTCTTCATTTATTTACAGTCTCCGTTGCCAACAAATAAATCTTAATTTCCTCCTTGAAAAGCTGAAAATTATTTGCCACATTTCCTGTTGAAAGGTTTAAAATACATGGTTTATTGAACTCCATCGCACACGGATAATTGTTATACTTTAATTCCCGATCGAACCGTTAACACTCCGAATAACTTCATTTTATAGACTGCGCCATGTTTTGTGTGGCTATTATTAATAAACAAAACTGTTACATTTGTATTCACATTTATTAATTATAATTACATCACTACAGATCATGGCAACTACGACTCTAAACACAGGCCCCCATGACAACAGCATATAACCATACAAAAAGGCAACGACAGTGTTGTCAGTATATTCTCAAATATACAACATACAATATCCAAACAGTCGGCAACATCGTTAATACATATCAGTGGTAGCTTGGCTAGGTTGAGCGCTAGGAGAGCTGTTATCTAATGAGAAGGAGTTTTATTTAAACTCTTTAGAGACTAATCTGAGTGCGCAATCACAAGCGCAACACTGATTTAAACACTTAAATATTAATTTAAAAGCGAAAAAATGCAGAGCAACTTTGCTAGCCTCGCCGCTTGTATCACACCCCCACTTCACAGTCAATAAACCCTAATAATATTTACAAGATAAAAAATCGAAAACTTCTGTCTGACCTTTTGCAAGGTAAAAGTACCTACAGATCTTAGCCCATTGACTGGGCTAATATCGATAATTTATGAAATGGGTTGGGTGTCCGCACATTAAATTGAACATAAGAAATTTTGTGTTTTTTCCCCATAGCGAAGGTAAGTAATACACACATATATTAACTAATTAATTGTTTAATTTAATATACTATAATGATATATCATTGAACATAAATACCAAGAAAAAAAATATACATTTATTTTTTATTTTTAAAAAGGGACCAGTTCAACCCTGCCGATCATAGTCTTGGTCAACGATGGAGGCTTCATTAGGGTTATCGTGTTGTTATGTCAGTTTACAGTAGCTAGGGTACTGATCATGGTAATATTACACTCCTGTTCTTGCGCTTAATATTGTTATTGACTAATTACTGAGTTATCATTTGTGTTTAGGCGACTGAAGTGGATGATACTCTAAAGAGGATACAAGCTCATAAAGGTGTTGTAGGCACCATTGTGATTACAGGAGATGGTTTGTTCCAAATCTTTTTAATTAAATAAAATTCATTACTCTGTGTTTTTTAAATTTTAGCAGTGGGAATGTCTATGCCATTTCACAAATTAAATAGTTCCAAGGATTTTATGATGAAATGTTTATTTAGATCTAAAAAAACCTTTAAAAACTTCAAATTTTTTGTAAGGAACCAATTAATTTTGTTATTAAAAGCTTAATTTCTGAAATAGTGATATAGTATATTTCAACGATTATTAAATGTAATTTATAACCACGAATGCAGTGACATTAATTTGAATTATAGCCACACTTTGTCCAACCATTACAAGATAATATGCATAATAACTTATTACACTCAAGTTATTTCTGTGACGGTCGTGAAAAAGTGGATAAATCGAGTTATCTATAAAATGAGTTGACCGTACTTACAGGTGTTGTGTTGTAATTATTTAAGTGTAGTTCCATTTCATGAGGATGAATTTCCAATGTGAAGTTCAGGTAGCTTAATTTTGTTCGTTTAATTTCAGTAACTTGATTTGTTCAGTCATTAAGTCAAAGAATTTGACTTATCCGCTTTTTCATGGCTGCCACAGATATGAATATGAATCACTTGATTTCTCAGCACTGCAGAGCTTAGGTAAATGTATCTCATATCTAATCACCTATAAAAACGTAAAACCTATAAACATGTAAAAATTGCCTCGTATTTAATAAAATGGTTTGGTGCTCCCAGGCTTAAAGTAATCTATGTAAATAGGGCTATAATGTTTACCTACAACTTTTAGATTTCATTTTGTTGATCAAATTACATTGCGAAACACACAAAAATTAGAAGGATTCTAGGACTCAGTTGAATTAGGCATATTTAAAATTTTATTGAGTAATTTACAATGGTATAGAAAACCTTACCCATCTATTAAGCAGAATTTTTTATTAGGATAATTTCAAAACATGAATTGCTATTGTTAGCTATTTCTAAAACTCTGTTTTCCTATAATGCAGCTCCTTTTTTTATAATGCCAATTTCTCTTTAGCTTTCTTCACTGTTGTCTTATTTTGAAGAATATTTTTCTTAATAGCTCTAAAAGAAAAACCTTATCTCGGGATTTCCATTTTACTAGCAGGCTTTAAATTTGCTATAAAAAAAAGAGAGAAAAGGTACCTAATGTCTTTTTTTTTTCTTTTTTTTAAGCAAAATCAGTAGCATAAACACAGAGTCTTAGATTAAGAATTCTAACAGAACTTCTAATGCTGTTCAAGTATGACAATTTTGTTCTTATGCTATTTCTCTAAAAAATAGTCCCAGTTAGAGACTGCATAATACACACCAGCATACTTAGCGACTGCACAATCACAGACGTGGTTTGAGACTGGACAGTCACACTGGTACAGTTTGAGACTCCGTTGTAAACCAATATACTTAGTGACTGCATGGTTGCAGTTATAGTTTAAGATTACACAATAGACACTTGTATAGTTTGAGACTGCACGGTACACAGGTATGGTTTCAGATGGTGTGAGTCACGTAAAAGCTTGTGACATTTTTTTTTCAAAATTTCTTATATTAAAATTTCAAAGCTTAATTTACAGAACTGAAACACTTTTAGCTTGGTTAATGCCCAACTCAATATTAGGTCCATTAAAAAATTTCATTTGTAGTTTGCCTCTATACCAAAAATAAGACAACTATAAAGAGAAAAATCATAAATATGTTGTATGCCTTGTGATTTCAACATTAATGATTAAACACACTGTTTCATTTATTAATTACTTGAAATTAATAATTAATATAGCTTTATTTAGAAATAAACTCCATAAAAACCGATATTTTTCATCTGGGACTTCCTATAACATGTATTTAATGTTTTATTTATGTAAAATGTATTTGTATTATATGGTACTTTATGAGACTACACAATGAAGACTAATAATTTAATAACAACATTAAATATTTCCAGTGTTATACATCACTACTAAAAATCTTACGAACTACACAAATAATGCACAAGTGACAGATTTGTTGACTTGGGAAGTTCAGGCTAGTGGATAAATTATTCCTGTTGTGTATTTTGAGGAATGCATCCTTTTATGAGGGAGGTGTACTTTAAAGGAAATTTAGTCATCCTTACAATCTATTTTTTTGGTTCAACATACTCCATCCCAACCTTACAGTCAACCCTAAAAAGAAATCCTTGAGGGGGGAGTGAAGACTTAGTGAGTTTAGATTTGAATGCCTTTTTTTCTTGGGATATGAGCTTAGTTTGAAAAAAGACAGATGTTAGATTTTCATCAAATTTATTGATGGTTGTGCTATATATGTTTGCATCAAGTCCTTATATGGGATGTGGAATGCTCATGAATAAATTTGATGAAAGTCCAACATTTTTCTTTCATCAATCAATACCAAGAAATATAAACCCACTCAAATCAAAACTCATGACTAACTATGAACTCAGTTTAAAGTTATTAAAAATATGACTAAGCTAATTTAAAGTAGTAGTGTTAGGGGTCATGTAAGAGTGCAGGCTGCAGTTGTGTTCTTAACACGTGTAACAGTGGTTCTGATGTTAAGATTTGCTTTACCTTCTTTGTTTTTCATTTATAGTAAGTCGTTCCATTTTAGGTGTTCCAGTGAAAAGTACTTTGGACAATACTACTACTGTTCAATATGCAGCCCTTTTAACCCAACTTTGTGACAAGTCAAGGGCTGTAATCCGAGATTTGGACCCAACCAATGATTTAACCTTCTTGAGACTTAGATCGAAGAAACATGAAATAATGATAGCCCCTGGTGAGTGGTTCAATGTAATTGCTACTCTAATGAGAAGCAGGAAAATTATAAAATCAAAAATAATCCTGTTTCTTTTCATTTATATACATATCTATGAGTTGTATGGCCTTGTTTTCTAGTAACCAGTATACTTAAGGAGTATTTCTTAAAAGTTATACTGACCCCACAGAAAGTCATGTTTCTAACTAGATTAATGACAATGGATATTGAAATTGTCAATAATGTAGGTTATGATTGTTAAACATTTATTTCTGGGGATCAAGATCTTTTTATTCCTCCTTACATTATTTATTAATTGCAAAATTTTACGTTTTTATAAAAAAAGCAAGTTTGTTATCAATCATGATAAAGTTAAGTCGATACCTCCAGATTTTACTCAGAGGTTAAAATCAATACTGTGTATGACTCTGAGGGTGCAGATATTACATAATAAACAAGTAATTGTAACCTTTTATGTCTGTTATACATGATAAGCACCATTGATCCTGAACTTATATTCAATAAAACTAATGAGTAATGGTCCTTTTTATTAATTATTTCAATATTCTGTTTGGAACAAACAAAAATAAAAAGTACAACTATTGACTGTGGTATGTAAACCCACTGTTTTAGTTATTATTATTACTTCCCTCAGTCTATTCGTTTTTCCGTACTGTAGTACTCATTGTACTTACAACTCATATACCTAGATATATTTCTTTATTATTGAATCCTCTGTGTATCTAATTTCCTCTTGTCACCTTTTAGTGGCTTTCCTATCAGCTCATTTCATGCAATATTGGTACTTCACTTCCATCTACCAGAAATATCACCTACCTTAATCTCAACTCTAACTGCCATGACCATTCAACCTGACTTAGAGACAATATAATGGGGCCTGTTGGGGGTCAAGGTGCACAAAATTAAAAAAATCAATAATAGTGAAATCCCCGAGCACCCTAGTAATATGTGCCGATTCCGTTACCTCTCATTGTAGTATAACTCGAGCTGAAGGCAATATTGAACAATAATTACTTTAATAAGAATTGTGAAAGAAAATTTGGCTAATTCTTAACAATAAATTTATTTGAAAAATAAAGCATACATATATAATGCCAAACCACATTAATTCCAATTTTCTTTTCATAAACAAAATAAAATCATGAACCTTCTAAGTTAATAATTAAATTCAATTTAACAAAATAAAATCGTGAACCTTCTAATTAATAATTAATTCCTAGTTTAATTTTGTTTTGGAGAGAGAGAGAATAGCGCAAATAAAAATTGTTGGGTCTGACCTCTCAATCTGTGATAATGTCGTTGTCGTCTTCTTCTTAGTGTTGAACCTGGCAAGTTGATGCAGTGTCGGCAGTCCTCTGATAAGACGAAATCTCAAGTTGGATTTCTCCAACTTCCACATCCCATTTAAGTGCGAAATCATTCGCAAATTTAGAGAATGTAAAGGCCGTTCAGGCAAGATGGCACAGTTTCAATGGCTTGATCTAGCAAAACAGATAATCCTTTACGTACACGTACAGTAAACAATAACAACTGTTCTCTTCCCTAACTCTCTCTCTCTACCGTCTCCTATTTGTTGTCTCTCTCTCTCTCTCTCTCTCTCACACATTGCTCTTTTCTTATCGATATCAAATCCATAACATCAACATAAACAAAACAAACCAAATTTATTTCACAACTCATTTATAAAAAAAAAAAAAAAAATTAACTTTTATTTTCGATTTACGTAATTAAATAATATCAAAATAAAGGAATTCTACTCAATTCTATTTACATTATTTTAGTCGGCCTTTCATACATACCGCTAACAGGGCCATATATATATTCCTTTACCTTTGTTGATCTTATGGTTAACTTCCTTACTGCCAACCTCTTTACAATCCTGAAAGAACATGCTTCTGTGAAAGCTTTCTCCAGAAAAGACTTAACTGTAATAATATCATTAATTGCTACAGTAAGGGACAGAAAACTCTCAACCTAGCAATAATGAAATCAATATTTCAATTAAATTGACTGTCAAACATAAAAAATGTATGTTGTTGTGATATTTTAATGTTATGATTTTTAATGGTGTTTTTTAAATAAACTCGGAAAAAGCTAGCGTTGAAGAACGTACGAACGATCCGTGGTTTATGCCTATGAAAGGATGAACGTTTTTATTGCTGCAAGTTGTGGTTTATTATATAGGTAGGTAATGAGATTCTTTAGAAACAATTATCCCTGTTAAAATGTATGTGTTTGCGTTTACACTGTATGCATAAA
The DNA here is from genome assembly GCA_930367205.1 of Acanthosoma haemorrhoidale. Lineage (NCBI taxonomy): Eukaryota > Metazoa > Arthropoda > Insecta > Hemiptera > Acanthosomatidae > Acanthosoma > Acanthosoma haemorrhoidale. Next base: position 104,900,527 of record OV884009.1, on the reverse strand, counting down.
AATATTAGTTATATGTGGTAACAACTTTTCAAGATTCATGTAGCAGTGACTCTTGAAGATGTAAACAAACAAGTGAGTAAATAATGCTCAACAAAACAAAATGGTCTAATCAACAAAAATAGGCTTAAAAAATATTTTAAAGAGCCTAAGAAGTAGCTGTCATCAGAATGATAGATCTTCTAACTGCAGAGACCCCCAACTCAATCCCTGGCTTCTATTGGGATTTTTTTCTTTGAAGAAAGGCCTCATAGGTCTCAAGAAAGGTTGTGGTTTACTCAGCCTTATGAGGACAAATAAGTACAAAGCCGGTTGAGATAACTAAATTGAAAGTTGATAGGTAATGGAACCTAGAGCCTACCACACTAGCACCTCAGTGTCACCTACCAACTATGGCAATCTTTGGTTGTCCCTACTTCTTAATTAGGTGCCACGCCATGGATATAGCATTATTATGAGGTATTTGTTCCTCAGTGATTCACATAATTTAAAAATTTTGTTATCTTATTTCTTGTTTGAAAGACAATCAACATTAATGGAAGTACTTTAATAAATAAATGTATTATTACAGTATCTTTGAGTCCACTGCCAAAAAAGGAATAAAATAAATTTAAAAGTGCACATAAGGGATCTCTATTTAATGTTTAGTGTATTTATTATTTTAAAATATTAAATTTGTTTTAAATTTTGTTATAAGTTGTATGAAAGGGATTTTGAAATTTTAGCAAACTAATAAATTGATATATGTAATTGAATTCCATGCGCACATATGTATTTTTATTTTGTTAATGTCATTGAAAGGGACACAAATAATCAGAACTCTACTGTATATGTATGTATTAAAAAATATTGTATTTATCTTTTATTTTTAAATTTCATTCTTCTCTCTGCAAAAAATATTTAAATGCCTACAACTTTATAAAGAAATGATCACTGATTGGTTTATCTTTTATTATACCTTTTTATATTTATATATATATATATATTGAAACCTACCTCATTTTTTACCATCTCTCTTTTTACTTTACTTGATCAATTTAACTTAACTAACTTGGCAGGTCCGTCATGAGATCTTTAATTCAAATTGTTTTATGTCTTTGACATAGGAATTTATCCCGATTGAATCGCCCGATCTCAAGGCTAATGTTGTGGTTATTAATAAATTGAGAAACTAGGAATTGTGAAATATATTCAAATAAAATGGTTATGACAAATAATTATAATTAACATAGAGTATTGACAAAATGTATAAAAAAATATTGAAACCCTTTTAAATTATGATAGTTACTACTAATTAAAAAACATGAGTTTGAGCTCATTTTTTATGAACATTACTTATCCGCCCATCTGTCTCAACACACCATGGTATTCAATAATCATTGAACTGCTTTTCGTTTCTTCTCTCAGTTCAATCGATAATATTCCTGTAATTCAACCAACGTTACTTTCTACTGTTGGTTCTTCAATAGTATGGCAACCGCCAATTTGGGAGCTTGCCAGCTGCGTTCTTCTCGACGACTGGGCTAAGACTGCCTGGTTTATCTAATCCCCACTCCTAGGAGTATAAGGGAAAATGACCCTTACCATATGTGAGGGTTCATGATCTTTATTCTCAAATATCATGAATGTTACAATATATATATATTGTATTGTTATTTTTAAGTTCACTAATCATTAAATAATTGTTTTGTAGCCTGAAATAGAAATTTAGTTAGTTTGGAAGAAGTTTGAATTTGCAAGAGAATAAAAGTTTGATGTGGACCGGAGTGATTGAACATGAAGAGTTGTGAAATTTGAAACAGCTAGTGAAATTCAAATAATTGCGGAAAGGCTCAAGACGTGGTAGGGACTGTTTTTCTTGTCGATGTGGATCGACCTTTAGACAGAGTTATAATATGATGTAGACCTGGCAGGGGTTTGAAGTTCTGTATCGGCTGCCGGAAACTCAAGACACATTTTACATGAGGGCCTCCTATTTTACAATTTTTTTCAGGAAGGTTATTATTATATGAAGGGTGCAGACAATTTCAAAGAAACCCATCAGGCAGCATCATTTGGAAGTTAAAGGGCAACACAAGACATTGTTTAAACTGGAACAAGTCCTAATTGCACTTCAAAAAGTAGGTTAAATAGAAATATGTGTTTGGTTGTCAGAATCCAACCCTAAAAGTTTAAAAAGAGTCAAATTTAATTAGATTCAAACGTTTCATTGTATATGATGTTGATCAATGTGATGAGAACATTACAATTATAACAATTTATGTATGTATTTATTTACTGAAACGCTTGTAAATATATTTTTTTTAATTGAGATAAACCCTGTCTTCTTTTGTTATTTTCTGATATATTAATATTTTTTTTGTTAGGTAGTCATGAATTTATTTATTTATATATTAATATTATTCATGGGGGACATGGTCCTAGTATAATGATTATATTTTTCTGATAGTAAATGCATGCTCAGTAAGCGAGGCATTTGCTCATGCATTTTCTTTGTAAAATAATTAAAGTATTGAATTACTCATTTACAGATAAAGAATTCATCCTGATCGTAATCCAATCTCCAGCAGAATAAGAAGGAAGAATTTAATTAACTTACGCAACAATTATTTATACTTATTATAATTAATTCTTTTTGTGCAATAACGTGATGCCATATATATTAAAACACTCATGAATTTCTCTGAGAAGAGCATGTTTGTTTTAAATATTTGTGAGGGAAAACAAAGTCATGCTGACATAGCGATTGGTTAATACCCAAGTACCAAATTGATTAAAATTTATCACACAATTTATTATGAGAAAATAAATATTAAAATATTGAATCTGTTTAATTTGATACACTGTAATTTGTAACATCGCCAGCATGTTTATCTTTTCTGTATTTTGTACACTTTTCAAATTAGACTGGTCAGTTTCTTAACCACCTTCCTGAATTTCTTAACCTATTAAATACCACATTAATTTTTTGTTCAACTTTTTTATTTTGTTTAAAATTTGTTATTGGTATAACCTAAAAGAATGTAGAAATATGATTTTTTTAAAAATTGTATTAATTTGCTGATTTATAAATAGATCAGCGCCATAGATTCAAAGTATTCAAGATAACTAAAAATTGCTTTTTTTACTTAAAAAAGTTTAATATAACAATTTAAAAAAATAAATTACATATCATTCTACAATCTTACAGTGTACATATTCACTGAAAACTAAAAAAATGTATACATTTATGAAAAAAGTATATAGGTACATATATCACAAGAGCATTAAAATGGTACGGAACTTAACATTTTTGAGTGATATTTTTTAAAAAACCCAGAAAAAAGTGTTGCATTGCATTTACTGAAGTAAGTGAGAGGCATTGATTTGCATGCTTCTGCTTGGCATCTTCTTTGAAGGTAATGGGCCTTTTTGTCAAATCTCAATGACGAAGGGGCTGATGTCATTTGAGGTTTTCTAGGAAAACTCTGAACGCTTGGCAACTTCGCTTACAAAAATTGTAAGATCTAGTTTATTTTGTGTATTTGAACTGTAATATAACAGGTGGGCATTTACTAATTGCCCATTTAAGTTCCTGTCATGAAATTAAAAGCTTGAGACCCGCAATAGTTGGCAAGCCCTGTTGCCGCTCTGTGCACTACTCCTCCTATCAATGTGACCCCTTTACTTCGATAATATCAATCACTAAGCAATAACTGAATTAGTGATAAATGATTGTTTAATATTGTATTGTCAAAGAATATTATAGTCAAAGACATAGTTGAAAACAAATTTTTAACTAAATTAGGATGTGTAGAATTGTTTGGATGCAACCGTATTTGCACTAATCAATTGAAGTTGATTAAGGGCTGATAATATCCACAATGGATAGGAGAGGTATTGAAAGATAAATTACTAAACTCACTGTAATTAACTAGAGAAATCTGCGTTATAATAATGAAACTATTCAATACTGGTGATTCCAAATTAACATTTTTATCTTAAGTGTCCAATAATACGCTTCATTAACGATCAAAAATGTTATTAATTTTAATGAAATCCTTTTGTTTTCATATTTAATAAAGAACATTTCATTGTGATAAATTTAGTTGAAATCATTCAGAATTAATTTAATTGTGTCATTTTATAAAATTGATTAAACAACAGGTTTGGCGAATTTAGAATTTAAGTCTTCATCTGAATGGTGTGATTCATTCATCTCTTTGAACTTTTGCAGTATCCGAACCTGAAGACAAACAAACAATAAATTGTCCCATAATGTCATCTCTTTTTATTTCTCTCACAAAATCTTCATGCAGCTTTTTGGAATGAGGTGTGCCATTTTCCTATTGCTGTGGCATTATATTTTCTATGTAAGCATTTGTAATTTGCTCTATATCCGCTATTTTAAAGGTCTTATTTTGTAGTGACCTCCCTCTTGATTTCAGCCCAAATTAGTTCAATTGAGTTGTACTGGCAATGATAAGGAGGGAGGCAAATAACTGTGTGCCCATATTGTTTTTTCCTCTCATCCAGTTCATAAACTTTTGTTTTCTTAAAAGGTTCGACGAGGGTCATAATTCATGTTTTGTTAAATTGGATTCCTCAAAACGAAATCTTTTTTTTTTTTTCAGGAATCGAATAATGTTTTCCTTTCTCCAATTGTTATTTAGAACTTTTTCTCGAAGAATAGAATGATGTGGATCATTGTCCATGATTATAACTGATGGTTCAATGAGGTCCTCCAGTAAATATTTTGTAAACCATTCGGAGAATGATGTATTCATTTAAGAATGGTAGTCTCCATCATTCTTTTTTGACCAGAACGCCCATTTGTATCCTGGTATAAAGGCATCCTTTGCACTGACATGGTAGACTATAAGTCTCCTGCCTTTACCTGTAGGGAGCCTTAGACCTCCTCTATTGTCCAAGTCTTGCCAGATAAAATTTTTTGTATGGTTCTGATTCATCCAAATAGATTTGGGGTTTCATGGGCTCTCTCGTCTTGATGTTGAGCATTTTACGCAAATATTAAACTCTTAGAGTTGTAATATCACATTCTTCCATCATTACCTTTCTTTTGAGAATACAAAGAACATAACTTTCTGATCCTTTGTAGTTAATTTTTCTTTTTTTTCAACTCTTAAAATCATTCTGCTTGCTGTTAAATACTTTCTTCTTTGTCATAAAATTCAAATATTGTTCTTGTGACATCATTTTTAAAGTCGTCGAGATTTGTTTTATTCTCCTCGTGGTTATGATTTTTTCTTCGATAGTTTAAACAGGATTTACTATGTTTCTAGGCTCTATGAACTAATGATCGACTAACCCCTGTCTTTTCAGCAACCAATTCTTGAGTATTTTTTAAGTCTATAGCGTTTCGATTGCCTTCATTTACCAATGGTATAAGAAAATTGTAAATGTTCCTAATCATTGACTTTCCAAATCTTCGATAAATCTGGCATTCTTGGAGAGCGTTTCCTGGAAGGACCTCAGGTACTTGGTTGAGTATTCATCTTCAACCAAAGGTAGCCAGAAAATTCTTGAACAAGCCGAGTCCTACTCAATTCAAAAAATAATTATAAAATCATAGATCAAGCTGGGTCAAAACAAAAAAATACAGTAAGTAGTAGTACAAAAGTAAATTAGGTGTAGCGTGGTTAGAAGACTGTAGGGAACCGAAAGGGGGAAGGCGAAGACAATAACATATGAGAGTGGGATAGAGAGATCTTGGAGAAGATGTCTTCTCTTATTATATCTGCAGCAGTTTTAACAATACGAATGCGCTCTTCTTGTTCATCATTTTTTCGAGATCCATACCAACTTGCGTTCAAAATTTTGTAACCAGTGTTACAAAACATATGATGGCTTGTCTATTATATCCTGCTGTAATAATGATGACATTGCCATTTTATTCCATCAGTCTTCTCTTGAGGCTTTTTTTAGTCGGAATAGGTCCTTTGAAATATTTTAACAGTTTGCGCAGAGAAAACTGGCATTCATCTTGATTTTCATCCAACTGCTTACAAATAAGTTGAATTTCAGCTGTCACATTTTCATCCTCAGGTCTTCCTGAAATGTCAAGTTCTGCTGCATTGGCCAGGAACCTTCTCAAACAAGAATTGTGATACCTATCATCACTACTAATTAAGTTACTGACATGGTGGACACGAAGACTCACTTCTTCACCCCATCTGTCTCCTCTTCCTGGAGCTTTTTCAAAGATATTTTCCTTGAATTCTGTGGTTGTAACAAGACTTACTCGGTCACATTTGCTTTTAGAATTTTAATTTATTTTTTCAGAAAATCTGATGCATTCTCAACTGACAAAAAAACGGTCCTTGTGAAAATTGAATGTTGGTACATTTGATCGTATACCACCAGCACGACTAATACTTGCTTTTGCTGCAGTAGCAATGGATTTTTCTCTAGTGTAAGACTTTTGGCACTTGACATGAATTTGACAGTCTTGCAGTTTTCCAAAACATTATGCTTACCATCACCTCTCTTTTTGTTGCATTCTATCAATGTTTTAACCCTCTCATTCACAGCCCATACTGTTGTCTCACCTTCTCCCCTCAGCTGAGAGGTTAACTCAAGATATTCATATTTCACCTAAAATAAAGTGATTAAAAAGTTTCCACCTTTGTTTGAATTATTTCCGATTACGGAATCCCCCCCCCCTGCCTACTGGCTTATAATCCCATATCTATTCTTGTGAAAATGCGCCAGTACCACATTTTGCCACAAAGTTTTGATATTTATGTTCGGACAAATTCCCTTTTCCTTCAGGCAAAAAAGTGCAATAGCATTGATTAGTCTATTTAGGCTAATTATATGGAGCATAATCATGATTTTTAGGGTTTTCTTAACCTGGTTTATTTCTGATTACTTCATTATACTCCAAATTTTCAAAATGTAATTCTATGTTACCTGGAATGAGCTTCTTTGGGGTGAATGTCTTCATCATCAGTTAGATCATCCGCTTTGTCTGAAAGAAGAAGAACACAATCAGCTTCGGCTGATTCCAATGCTACTTCTAGCTCCAATAAGTGTAATGCCTCATGCACTCATGTACTTCTTCTCATGCACAAGTCCTATAAATCACTTTACTCATTTTTTCAAACAGTTGCTGATAACTGAAGAAATTTAAACTGATGTACACTTTTTGGATCTGGAAATAAAACATAGTGGGTACATAAAGAAACATGAAAAGTTAGGGAGGGGAATGAACATATTCAAGCATGAATTTCAATACTGCTTCCTTATACATTGTACCACTGATCTATTTATAGATCATTAAATTTTTACAACTTTCTGTCTAATAATATTAAAAATCTATAATTGTATCATTGCATTGTGATAATTAAGAATGATAATGTTGTGCTCCAGGATTTAAAAATGAAAGAAGTAATTTTTTTTTAATTTTAAACATTGTCAATTTTTTATCCTTGTATTTTTGAATATATTGTACTTTTTCTCTATCAGTAAAAATGACCTTTGAATTTTATTTTTATTAATGAAAAGGGTTTACTGAGAATCAAAATAACTGGCAAATTTATATTCAGACTCGATCATGAGTGGGAAACCCTTTTTAATGTTGCTAATCTATTTCTATCTCATCTTATCTTTTTCATAGCTGCCTGATAGTTTGGTATTTAAAGGACATTCATAAGCTTCCTAATGTCAAGTTTAACTGTGATGTTCTGATTAAAATAACTGAAATTGCAGTGGAAGCGGTCAAATTACGAGTTACAAAAAAAGAGAATTGCCCAAATGTATTTTCTGTTAAGTTTTATAATATAAATGAACATAATCACTATGCAGTGCATCAGAGAATATGAGACTATATGAGGTGTTCCTTGAGACAACTCAAGCCAACCAGCTAATGAACCTATGGAGAAGGGAAATGATTGGATAACTGGTCATTATAAATCGATTTATCACTTGAGATATAAACATTACAGGTGGCAAGCTTGAAATTAAATATGAATGTACCTTAAACATTAATAATTCCACTTACTATGTTATGATATGAAATCAGATTTAATATCACAAATTATGTATGTGGGGATCCTCATCATTTACAAATTAGTTATGACAGGTGCAGCAGAAATCAGGGAAAACCCAGAAAATTTAAGTTGCAAATTTGACCGCGTAGCAACCAAAATTTCAGAAATTTCTGATCAAATAGTAGAACTAAGTGGAGGAGTACTGTTCAGAGAATAAAGTAATTAATCATCAATCACTCATTGAGTGGTGGTGCTGCTGCTACTTATTAGAGATAGCAGGAACTACCTCCGCTCTCTGCCTCTTACTCTCGGCTCTCTTTCCTAAGTTGTTAAAAACAGTAACTTATCCTTAAGACAGAAGAGAAGTAAGTGAGCAACAAGATAGAGAAGAGGAAGCGCGGTTTTTGGTTTGGTTACTCATGAACATGTAAGTACATGTAACATGTAGTGAGTAAAAACCCTTACTTGAGCAGAGGGAGAGAGAAGAAATGGGTTGGCCAATTACTACTTTAATTAGTCTCCAAGTAGGTATGACTTTCAGCATAAATTAAAATGAACCTAACACGACCATCCATCAGTCAACATCAAAGCATCAGCCTTCAGCATTAAATTCGACTACTGCCCATCCATCATTATTTACATTTTTATTCAAGATACCGTATAATTTATTCAGAACAAATAAGCAAATTAACTAATAGACACAATATTTTACCCTGATTTGGCTCATAAACCCCCCTCTTTTACCATAAATATGTATTGTAAGTATATATATATATATCATTTTGTTCATCCGAAATGTCATTTACCATTCCTTTTTATCTTTTATAATATACAGTCAACACCTCATTCCATAACTTACCAGCACATCCCATTAACATTTATGGTGGTAATATTTGTAACCATTGCCCACAATGGGTGACAACAACCCAGATTACCCCATAACAAAACAATGAAAGAAGAAAACTATGCATTGAAAAGAAGAGTTGAATTCCTGAAACGTAACAGTACCCAATATAATAGCTCAGCTGATATGCAAAGAACTATGTAGCCTGATATGATATGATAAGACAATGTATTAAATCTATTCAATAGTAAATTGAAATTAAATATAGAGAACATGGATATGGACCATCTAAAGACCGGTACTGATGGTATAGTACCCAAGTATGACAAATTGGTAGTTACTGGACAGGTATATACTATGGAGGATATTTAGAAAGAATCCAATTGGTTTAGGCATAAGCTCTGCTAGAACTAAGGACAATAAAGGAAAAATGTTGAAGAGAGTCCGAATAAACCCCCAGTATAATGCCAAAAAGGCCAAAACACATCACTTATACACAATAAAAAATAGACATAACAGCTTAAAATAGAATTACTAAATACCTCCACTGTTGGAAAATTGCTGTTCATAATTAAAAAACCAACTGCAGTATTTACTAAAACCCCACAGAAATCGATCAGTAACAGATCAAATTCAAAAACTATACTATTAAGTGGGGTACAAATATCTGATATTTCGACCTCACACTGGGTAAAGGTCTACCATATACTGTTGATACAAACAATATTAAATCAAAGATATTAAACACCATTCATAAAATATCCCTCTATTTTAACAAAAAAATAATAATAAAACTAAAATGTTATATATAACCAATGTATTCGGCCTATAATATGTTACACAGGCCTCAAAGCTCAATGAGCACTACTAATTACAAATATGACAACAAGATGCATATATAAAAACTTATTATTTTTATTTCTTCAAAAAAGTCTTCACTCATCAACTCTTTAATCAAAAAAATAAGAGATTATCAAAAAGATTCTCGAAAACAATAGGTGCAAAAAAGGACAAAACTCATATTTTTGTAATATCTTGTCTTACCTAAATATTTACACCAGCTAATTAAACATGTAATGTATTATTGTATAAGAAAAAGTGTGCAGCAAATAGCCTTAAACTGTATTATATATTACTATTTTTTTCCTGAAAATAAATAATATGTAAGTACTAATCATTTGAAAAATATAAAAATAAATAAATTAATGTAATGTGTCTCTGTCTCCCTGCCCCTCAAAAATAAAGGTGCCCTATGAAATTACTCAGTATTTATTTAATCAAAATTTTATTAAAAAATACAAATTAATACATTTAATATTTATCACAATATTATAAAAAATAAACATTCACTGGATATTTTTATGAAAGGAACATGAATTATTCAAGGATCATACAAAATATGTTGCATTTTTCAAATAAATTAGGCTATTATTTTTGCAACCTAATCTTTAGTGCTTCAAGCTCAATGCTAATCTTCTCAGGTGTGTCCTTAGGAATTTGTTCACTGAAGTATTTTTCACAATCTTCAATCTGAAAAATTAACATTTTAATGTAATAATTTCCACATTTGCACTTTTAAGAATCTTTGGGCATGCTTTATTATCTCCCTTGTGTAATAACTCTAATCTAAACACCGAATACCAACAAAAAGCACCAGAGAGCTTACACAGCTCTTGAAGTGCATGTTTTTGAATGTTATTTTAATTTAAGTTACCATTCTCCCAATAAATGGACTCTTATTATATTTAGTGGTCTGAAAGATCTTTTATTATATAATACCTTTTTTGAAAATTGCGCATAATATCCTTCGATAAATTTTTTTTATTTATTTATTGATCATTTTTTTGTTGTGACATTGGGGACTCCATTAGTCCATCATCAGACAACATTTACACAAGAGTCAACAAAAAGAAAGGAAGAGGAATAAATTAACGCCTTCAATTAAAATATTTCCTGGTTATCTTGACTGTTATGAAAAACCCGGTAAATTGAGCTATATAAAACTAGACTTACCTGGTTTTTCATGAATACCACTGTTATTTACCCACATAGTGCAATCCTATACCCTTTATATCTGTTTTATAGTTTACCGTATTCTTTAGTGATATGAATGGATTCTAAACGTTCACAGGATCTCTTCTCTTATACCCTTCTTTTCCAATTATTTTTTGTGAGTCAAAGTCAAAAGAATTTTCTTCAATGATACTAATAATATGTTCAGCTCACATGTGACATTTAAATTCTCCGGATTACAATTGGTTCTGTGTTGAGATAATCTTATTTAATGTTTGTGAGGTTTCATCAACATAAGATTTTTCTTTACGATGTTTTTAATTAATTTTGTATATAAAATTCTGCAGATCATTAATTTATATTTTATCTTGTAAATTTTATAAGTTATTGTTGAGTTTATTGTTGTTATATGTGGCGAATTTCAAATTATAGTGATCATACATTTTAAGAACTGCGGTTATCCTGTTTGTCAGGTCAAGGATATATTTAATTTTCTGGTAATTATGGTGTATGATTAGATCCGTTTTCCTTAGCCGTATTTAAAAATCTTTCCTACATGTCATTACTTTTTTGTGAATTGTAGAAATTTGTGATAAGATTATTTTAGGCTGTTTTTTATTTTTGGTTGCAGAAATTTGTATAATATTTATATTGTCTAGTTTTTTAGGCTTCTGTGATTATTGTACCAATTATTATTGGTGATTATTGCTCTCGGGTAATCATTTTCTTATAAAATATTTTAAATAGTTGTTTTATTTCATTAACATATTTGTTGTTCAATAGTGTTTTGACTCTATTAACGAAATTCTTGGCGGTATTTAAAATTGAATTACAATTAAGTACTCTGTTACTACTATTTTGTTTTTTTGCCTGTTTTGTCTTAAATCTATTGTTGTCCAAAATAATGTCCATGTCTAGATACATTAAAACATTTTCCTTTGCTAGTTCTATAGTAAAACTTATTTTATTGCCGTAATTATTAAAGTTGTTCTAAAGTTATTTATATTGCATTTTATTCGTAATTATGATTAAGTCATCTATTTATTTTTTATTAACAGTAGCTTATTATCTTATATTTAATTTTGTATCAATCAATTTATAAAAATATAATGCAAAAAATTTTTAAAAAACTATTATCTACTTTCACTTCCTTGAATATTTCATATATTACATTCTATTATTATAATTTGTGATATGTGGAGCCATTCTCATCTTAAGGTGATTATTTTAGTTAGGGGCTTGTTCTTAGTAGTATTAAGTTGTTCCATCTTATTGCTAGTTGTCTTATTTACTTACTATGAAAAAAAAAAAAAAGGTTGATGGTTGATGATTGAGGATCACAACCTAGTAGTATAATATGGAATATTTCATAAGATTCTGTTTTCTTTTACTGAACAAAACTGGAAAACTTCTTTTTAGATCTTAAAATAATACTAGTAAAAAATTAAAATATGTTGCTGTTCGCAACATCCCAAAATGCATACCTCTTTAAGCCAGAAGTCTTTAGGTACAGACAATGTCTCTTGCAGGTTAATATTGGCTAAGCCATCAAGATTGATGGAATCCTTACTTGGAACATAACCAATTGGAGTCTCATCTGCAATTGATCCATCATCAGATTCTGTCCTTCGTAAGATCCAGTCAAGGACTCGGATGTTGTCACCAAACCCAGGCCAAAGCCATTCACCCTGTGAGAAAAAAATTATTAATCTCCATTTTTATATTTACTTTTAAATTAACAGGAAAGCTAGCAATTGCCAAAATCGGTTGCCTACACTCTGGTAATGGCTAAGGTTTCCTACATACAATATTGTTTAATGCATTGGTCATGCCAAATGGTTTTATTGACTGCAACAACTCAAGGCTTTTCCAATTCTCTCCTCAGATCTTGTGGCAACATTCCTACCTTAATCATTCTATCACTATCTCCACCATGAAAAATGTAGATATCACTTTGTCTTTCTGACCTTTACACCCCTTGCCATGGAACTGTAGCATTCGATCATTCCTTCCTTGCTTTGGCAGACTCTGGAATTCCCTTCCTCTTAATTTCCACCATGCTTAATCCTTCCTTACGTACCTTTAAAACCCTCCTGTTCTGTACCACGATACACAAATGCTTCCTAGCTTGGAAATCATCTATTTTATTTCCACTATTATGCTATGTTTATATCTATAAACCATTTATGTAAACTGGTATGCCATAAAGCAGTCAAATTGTCTCTTATGAAAAGATAGGTAACCACCCAACCAGATAATGGGGGAAGTTCTGGGTTTGAGCACTGACACAGCCAGTATATTTTTTATTGGGCTAATAATTATTAAGTACCTTACTATTATTCATAAGTGACATGGTCCCGGTATATATCTTAATTACATTACAGTGCAATGCAGAATAACTTTTTTTTTAAACTACATATTTTTTTTCAGAATTCCTAATAGTCTATTTAATTATTTATGGAACTGAAACATAATGTCACATAAGTTATATTTTCACAAAATAATTATTTTGTTATTTATTAACAAATGTGTAAATTCAGGAAGAATGTGATGTTTTAATTTAATATTTAGGGAATAGAGGCGCTTGCAAATCACACTTTGATGTTTTTTTGCCTTAATGGCTTCATGCCCAGATAGAAGTAGAAGTTAACGCTTAAGAACATCGTCTTTGATTGTGACTATCTCAAATACTTACACCTGAACCTTTCCGGAACCAGTTGACATGGAATATCTTTGGAAGCTTAATGCCTTCATGAATATTTGGCATGTCTAGCCAGTGCTGTAGGTAGTCACCAAAGTTATACCCAAAGAAAGGCCTCATTGCAAATGGATCATGCATTATCTGCTTTTCCTGAAAAATACATCAATACACTCAATTAAATTAAATAATTGATGGATAAATAACAAAACTAGTAAATGAACAGGATTGTTTTTGTGTTCAAATGCCCAATTTTAAATACAATTAGTCAATATGTACAAGTCTATTTTTTATATTAATCGGGATTTCAGTCCAGAATTTTCCGAGTTTCATTCAGTTGATCTTCCAACTAAATTAAAACAATGTTTATGTCCAAATACTAAACATCGTTACTAAGTAAGTGACATCACTTAGTCAAAAAAAAAAAATTGAATTTTTCTTGCAAAATTTTTTGGTATTCTTACCATATTTAAATTATGAAATTGATTAAATATCATTGCTGAATTTAAAAACCATTGTAAATTTTTTAAGTAACCTTGTATTCTGCAGCTGCTGTAGATTCAGATCTCATCATTGCTCCAACAAGTACACCATGCTCCCAGGAATAACTTTCAAATATAAGGGGTACACCTTCTGGCCTTCTACCTCCAAACAATATTGCTGAGATCGGGACACCCTCAGCCGACTCCCAATTTGGGTCAATTATTGGAAGGTTTCGGGCAGGAGCTGTAAACCTACAAAAAAAAAAGTTACAAATTGTTTATAATTTTAGAAAATAATCCATTCCGAAGATTATTACACAGGAGTGACCTTAAAATAGTTTGGAAGTATTCATGACATAGAGTGTCCTATGATAATAAATAATTCTTTATCAAACCTTCATGATATATTTATATTGTTAAAGCTCTTTTGAAGTTTTCATTAAGGAATAATTATCAAGGAAATACACAATATTAATTTTGCTTTAAATATATATGTTAAAAACAGGAATGCCATCTCCAGACAGTAATAGTAGAAACTGCCTCTTCCCTGTTGAGATTCATAATTTTGAGTTCAAAAACACTTTAATTAAGGTGTGTTTGCAGCCAATTGAGTTTTAAAAAATTTAATAAAAGTAAGTCATTGGAAAGACAGAAAAAAGTAATTAATAAGTAAACTAATAGAGTTTCTGCATTAAAATTAATAATCCCACTTTAATCCTATACATTTATTCTCACTTTATTGATGGCAATTAAAAGAAATAAATTATTGATTTTTTTTTATCATAACTAAATATGTAGTGAGAAGTCAAAATCTGTGCCCTTCATCAAATTAATATAGACACCTTCATGAAATTAGATGCTTGTGATGAAGGGGCTACCTGATACGAGACTGTCACATATGAGAGGCTGGGGTACTAATCACTAACTTTCTTATTGCTTAATAATTGACATTACCGAAGTAAAGGGATCACATTGATAGAAATGTAGTAGAGAACAGAGCGGTAACAGAGAAGTGATGGCAACTATAGGAATGACTGATTGTAGATAGTACCACATAAACGACTGTCCTGATTCTATAGATTTTATTTAATCAATTAACGATCCAAAATTTTGGAGGTAGAAAACACCATTTTAAACAGCTTAGAAAGTATTCTTAAAGACTGAATTTCCTGTGGAATGTGACCTGAGCCAACTATGAACGGATTATTTGAAGAAGATGAAAAAAAACCATTTTTTGTTTTAGGTATTTAGTTAAACTAGCTTTAAGATATTGCTAACAATACTGTTATAGTGGACAAAGTCAAAGCCAGAACGATAAAAATTGTTGGTAGATGCTCCAAATGCTCAAAAAAAAAGTTCCTGAAGTGGTGACCCTGAAGCATTATTTGTAATGGAGACGGATAGTAAATCAAGTTATAGTTCGATATACTAGTTAATAAGGTCAGTATTAGTTTGGTTATCAACAGGGGTAGTTTTAGGACTTAGGCAGTACTTATAATATTATAAGAATTATATTATATTTATTTTATATTATATATTATATTATATTTTATAGAAAAGTTTCCTGAAGAGAAATATGTACGTTTTTTCCTTATTTTGATAACAAAGACACATTTATTGGATATATAAATGTAGTAAGTTAGATTCAATGAGAAGATTTGTAATATCTTGTACTTTTTCATGATGATATTCATTCACGCAATTTAATGAGTAAACAGTTTAAATTATATCCAGAGATATTCAGCTGTAAACCAAGCAAATTAGATCAAGGAAACGTCACATTGGTATTCTTGCCAGATGCATAACCAAGATTTATAAAGGCTCCCAGTGTTACTTGTTCATTTTAAAATAAAGCAAGTCATAAATTAAACATATTAGTAGCAGAGAGAATTTCTGACCCTGCAAACTATAGCACATATGCTTCCCCTATAGTAAAGTATTAAATAAACATAGATCAGTATGCACCTGTGGGATTACAAAATTACTATTATTTCTTATTTTAAAATAGATCGTTTTAGGACTTAGGTAGTTTTAGTAGTAGGACTTAGTAGTTTTAGTTCAAGTGTATTTCTGAATTACAAACTGATAGTTGGGTTTTTCGTGAATTTCAACAGGAGGATTTATTTCAGTAAATTAAGGGAAAAGACACTTTTTTCTAAATCAGAACTATCTCAATCTTACCAGCAATGTGAGTTAGAAGAAAATTCGAGAAATTTAGTCACTATTACTACCAAAAGAGACTTTTTAGATATACTTGTTTGCCATTTAGTTATTGATTTATCAATCACTAGCACCAGCTAAATCAAAAAATAATTGTTGACAGGAATAAATATGAATGAATAAGTGTGGACTTATTACAGCTCTGGATAGCATTCTTTGGCTCACTGTGGGTGGGTTGAGAGTGGTTTTGCTCCAAAAAGTAGGGTTGAAGAACGGTCATGAGCTTTCGTGATTCAAGCTGATGAGAAATATTCACAATTACATAATGAGGCAGCTGCACTAATGTTTGGAGTAACAAAGTTTCATCTGTGTTTGTTTTCACATTACTGCTGGTTATTGATAGTGGACCCTGGCCTATATTCAGTCCATAACAGGACGTAATGGCTTGTGCAGCTAATATTTTACAGTGTTGGACTGTATATTTAACAAACTAAACTTATAATGTGAAATAGGTTCGTTCATTAGAAAAAATGGCCCATCGGTTATCAGGGATGCCCCTTTGGATGACCAGACCACCGAAAAAATTTTCCAGAAAAAAATAGTGTTTGATAGTGGTATGCTGTATTTTCCTAAAACTAATAGAGCCGCTTAAAATGTGGTAAAAATTATTAAGATGGCATTGAAAACATTGTTAGAAGAAACTAAGTCTGATAATCTAGTATTAGTGTTACAAACAAGCCAGTTCGTTGATTAATTGAAGAATTTTGGTTGTTTTAGTAATTCAAATTTTGGAGGGGTAGGAGAATTATGTTAGTTGTAGCAGTATCGTATATTGCCATAGAGAGGGTAATGTTGCACTACATGTTATGTTATAAGTGATAAGAAATAAAGTGGTTTCATCTGTCTATGTGTTTGTTATTACTAAGTTATTACACTCACTTTTTTCCATACATTGCAGTACCAATTATGGTGTTATATAGTTATGTACATAAATATTTTTTATACATGTAAGTATATTAAAAGGATAACTAGTCATATCCATAAAAAAAATTGTAATTTAAAAAGGAGCTATATTTATTACTAAAAATTACAGTAAAAATTAATCCAATAGAAGCTCAAATCATTGGAGAAAAAAGTATTATAAAATATTTTTCAAGAAAAGTTTTTTCGGTTTCAGTTAATTTACTTGTCAAATTAATACTTTTTTATCTATTACAAAATTACTTGTAAATAATTTAAAACATTTTTAATTTTTAGAAATAACTAAAACACCCCTTTTCACTTTTATGTTTCTTTATCTCTAATTTTCTTATGGAAATTTTAGTAAGACTTCATAGCCTAAAACATTCTTATTAATTATCTGCTGATCACACTTATTTTATTTGTTTATTCAACAAAACATGACAGCAGGTAGTAACATCTATTAGCAACAGTGATGGTAATTGTAATTATCTGATGACTATACCTTACCTTCGTGGTTCCTGACTATTTTTAATTATAATTTATGGCAAAGAAAAAATATTTTACAGAGCTGGGGCTCTCCCCAAAAAATGCAGGACCTCCCCGATCTCTGGTCTCTAAGCTATTCCTGTATGAACAATGGCTTTGTCTATTTAAAGCCCTTTTAGTTATACACTTGCAATCTTTTAAAACTTCACATGGGTACAGAATGGGCAAAATAACAAATCTAGCTGAATTAAGTTTATAAAACGCAGAGCAGTTGAAAAATTGATGAATTTCATATCATTTATCATGTTTTATGGTGGGCTTAATCAAACAAGACTATTGCTAAATTGATAGAAACATTAATTTTAGAGAAGTGTTATTTGTTGAATAATAATTTCTAATAAAATCATGGTGTTTTAGTTGTGCTCGCAAACATACATTGCTTTAAAAAGACAATCAATAATTCAAAATAATTGATAATCCATCACCTCTACATTTCACCTAAGCAGGGAGATGAAATCGTTTCACTATATGGATATGTGAAATAATGTTACCTGGAATTGGGGTGGGCTGCTGATTTGGTACCATCCCATGGCTGACCCTGCCAATCAGTCTTCACCTTTACATTTTCTGGCAATGGTTCCATTCCTTCCCACCATACTCCTCCATCACTTGTCTGGGCAACATTGGTAAATAATGTATCTCTAAATATTGTAGCCATCGCCATTGGGTTAGTTTTCCAAGATGTACCTAATTCAATTGTTTTTATTCAGTTATGTCTCATTTATATTTTATTATCATCAAATATTATTGTCACATTTCTTTTTATTTATTACCACTCTTTTGGCTTTTTACCTTTGAGCTCTTCAAGGGTGTAAGTGTGACCCAATTATAAATTGGGCATCCAATGGAATGAGTGGGCACGCTTACCTGATGACCCATATACTAGCCATATCAACTACTCAATTAAATATTTAAATATTATTATGATTCATCATTAAAAAATAAACTTGTATTAAGATTAATTTATGAAATAACATTAATAAGTAAAGTGATGCACAATGGTTTATTTTATATTAATAGCAAACAATACATGTAAGTTATAATATATATAAGAAGGAACATCTCACGTTAGTTAAGAGGGAACTGGAAAACTGATTATTCTTCTGCGATAGAAAATACCGGCACAAAAAAATTTATTCCATTTAGCAGAAGTTGTTTAAAAAAAATTATTTCAATTTTTCAATACATTTATATTACTTTTAAAAGACAGATAACCTTGCAGGCTCAGAAAATACTTGTGTGCATCTTATCTGACTTCCTCATGATTTACATGAATAATGATATGATTGAATAACTTAAAATGCAAAGAATTAAATATTATTATTTTAAAAAGTCTGTCGCAAAAAATAATTAAACAGTTTTAATAGAATTCTCTTAATGATGTCACAACTCATACTTCTAATTGTGATCACCCTCTAAATATAAAGTAAATCGTAAATGTATGTTAGGTATATATATATAAAAGTGTAAATCAGTTAGTCACTAAGTCAATTAAGTTTAAATGGATTAGGATATTGTTCGTCAGGTTTAAATTAATTATATCTTTTTATAATCAGGATTAGGAATTAGTTAATAAGGTAATGGTTAAGGGAGAGAGAGCGACAACCAGATATACAATAGCCACACTACCCTTTTTCTTATTTTTTTTCTTTATTTCTATTTATTGTTTGTTGTTTCTTAAAATGATGAAATAAGATGGCTCCTCAATTTACAGGAAAACTCATAAGGAGCACCCCTTAGTCACTGCACGTATTTGTACCCATTTGTAATTCATCTTGTCCTTAAATCTGATCAAAATTATGACAATGTTTTAATGGAATACCTTGCAACTCAGTAATGAACTACAGTTAAGCAGTGTTATTATAGCTTCATTATTTGTCTACATAATTGAATACATAAGTTAAAAAATAATGTCACTTTTTAGAAAATTGCCATGCATTTTTTTAGGAATGTTTTGAGAATTCAGTACAATAAAATAAACGAACCTGGTGCTACTCCAAAAAACCCATTCTCTGGATTAATTGCATGGAACATTTTTGTTTTTGGGTTGAACTTTATCCAAGCAATATCATCTCCAACACACTCCACCTTATATCCGGGAATCGTTGACTTTAGCATAGCTAAATTTGTCTTTCCTACAAACAATAAATAAAACGGCTTGAGCTAATAATACACAAACAATTACAATTTTCTAATTTGTCATATTCTAACTTTTAAAATAAGCTTTTTGGATTACAATTATATAAATAATTTGAAAAAAATTTTGCATTGTAGGAATGAGGTCAATACATGTTGCCTTTTTCCATTACTAACATTGGATAAATATATAATTTGTAAGAAAAAATATTTTGGTTTTTATGTGTGATAATATATGTTTGTTCACACTTACCACAAGCTGAGGGGAATGCTGCACAGATATATTTCTTTTTACCATTTGGTGGAGTTATACCCAATATCTGAAAAAATAACAAAATATTAACCGTGATAAATGAAATGAAGTTACATGAATATGTTGGAAGGCTAAAATAAACTTACCAACATATGTTCAGCTAACCATCCTTCTCTTTTTGCTATAGTTGACCCTATTCGCAAAGCAAAGCATTTCTTTCCGAGGAGCGAATTCCCACCATAACCACTGCCATAACTCACAATTTCATTTATTTCAGGCCTAAAAGGTTAAAATGCACAAGATTGAATTTTTTAAAAATGTGAATCTATAAAACAGTGACCAGCAATATCTAATCAACAAATGATCAATGTAATCAACTTGAACAATATCAAATATTCAATTTCTATCGTTAGCTCTTATCTATTTTATTATCTTATATATTCTATTATCTTATCTATTATTGACAGAATACAAAAATTGAAAAAAAAAATACTTAAGATTCGGAAAAATAATTCAGTCACTTATAAAAAAAATACCATAGCTCGAAAAATTGATTGAAAAAATAAAAGTGTTTCATGAATTCATGGTCTTTAGGATCATTTGAAAACACTACACATCAAAAGCCACTGGATATTTTACTGAATTATTTATTATTATATATTTATTTATGTCTTGATGCTTTGTAAAATAGCTAATGTGTTATAGTCAGAATATTATACCTTATTTTGTTTAATAAAATACATTAAAAATGTTTGTGATGCATTGCATTTAAAATTATACAAAGCGGTATGACATTCATGACTCATAACTCTGAAATGTTTAGTAATCCTGTAGCTGTAGTCAGTATATATTTCTCTCCTATTATTATTTTGTAAGGTTTTAATTTTTATTTATTATTAATCATTTATCTTAAAACAAACAAACAAACAAAAAGCTCCCTTTGAACCCCCAATGCCAGCCTGAGAGTTGGTCACATTATCCCTCACAGGTTAAAATTTACTATGGATTAATATAAAACAAAATTAAAAACCTAAAGAGAGTTTTAGGTGCTGATGTTTTCATGAAATAAAATTTTATTTCATGATGAAATCACCTCTCAGTGCTTTGGACAAGAAGAGATTCGGAACCTGAAAAACCCAACCATTTAATATTGCGGTACGCCTAAAAATATAACTTAATTAAAAAATGAGCCCCACTAACAGTGCTCAAATAACCTAACGGGCTAAAGTTCATAAGGGTGGGAAGTGAAAAAATAGGGATTTATTTTATGCATTTTCTGGAAAACTTTCACTTCCTTGATCTCTACTCTATTATAGTAACATTTATAAATTATATAAATATTTATATATACATTTTTTTAATATCGAGTTAAATTTCTGTTTGTGTTTAAAATGTGCAGTCCCTTCTGTTAAAATATAATTTTTATAATGAGCTTTATTTTGATAAGGGATTAACTTCAGATAGAAAGATATCATGGATAGCTAACATGTTGATCTATTTTAATAATAGAGTTTATTTTTTAATTTATTTCCTTTAATATTTTTTGTATCTGTTTATAATCATGAAGACTGAACCTATGACAAGATTATTGAGAAATGCTTTGTTCTCCCGCAAGGTCATGTGTGTTTCGGTCATTTTGCTTTGTTAAAAGTAACCTTGATTACTTTTATTTATGAGGAACTGTATAATACCTCATTATAAATAAGTAATTGTAATGATAATTGAAGTACTTACTTATGAAGTACAATTGTCTGTTGAGGGTTGCAAGGCCAGGTTGTGTTGACTCTATGTAGTGCTGGTTCTGTTGGAGCTCCAACTGAATGTTTAGCAAGGACAATCTCATCCTGATTTATTTCATTCATTTGCTGGAGGACCTGGAAAAATAACTTTTTTAAATCTGAATTTTAACAGTATAATAAATATTCGTAAACATTACTATTATTTGAATGTAATTTGCTAATAAGATTTTATAAAGAGTTCTCACCTCTTCACCCATTCTTGTCATTATTCTCATGGATGCAGCAACATAAGTTGAATCAGTCAATTGTAGTCCCATCTTCGCTAAAGGACTGCCGACTGGTCCCATGGAAAATGGAATTATGTACATGGTTCTTCCTTTCATGCATCCTTTAAATCTATTCCTAACAGCTTCATCCATATCCTCAGGGGAAATCCAGTTACCTAGTTTGCCAATCACACCTTCAGCAGGTTCAGGTATGGCATCCCTCTTGTTCTTGGTGCAAATGAATGTCTTGGATTCCACTCGAGCCACATCTCTTGGATCTGTTCTGGTAAGGAAACTGCAATATTAAATAATAGATATAATTAGGAATACTATTTATTTAAATTATGTGTTCAAGAATGTTAATGTAAATTGAAACTATATTGATATGTAGCAGTAATAAATAAGTATAATTGTCTGCATTGATTTAATCTTTATTTGTTTTTGGCCTTATTGGGTGAGGTGGCTTACTAAATCACTATCCTCACTTCTTTACTGAGTCTGAAGGGAAATACTTTCTTTTGGAATACATAGGTAACGGAATCATCTATCTCTAACTGATTCAAAATTATGTTTTTGACTTTAAAAAAATGTTTACTGCAGACTAAAATGTATCACTATGAATACTTATAATAACACAGTCTTACCAGTTACTATACTTAGGCAATGCCATGATCGTTCCTTCAAATAACATTTTCTCAATAAATGTCTTGTTTTCACGCTCTGAGCCGTCACAGAGATGAACTTCAGAAGGACGGCATTGCATAATTGCTTCTTCCACATATTTCCGTAACTGTAATTGTAACAAAAACCTGTTAAATGTTGCGAATGAAATAAACTGAAGTTTACAAGAAACAAATGTACTAGGAACATTTTGGGAGGGCTACTGGAATGGTGCTTAGGTACTAGGCTATCAGTCTTACTCATAAAGATAGAAAAGATGGATCATAAAACATTTTTGAAGTTTAAAGAGGTACCCTCGACCTAACAAGTACCTCTCTTCAAAATGCTCTTGCAGCATTTATTGATTTAAAACTCTCGAAAAGAACTTCAAATTATATCTATTTTGTCAAAGTGTATATTTTTTATGTCTCAGAATTTTAAAAAATACCAATAAGTTTAATGAATTAAAAGGCAATAATTTTATTTGGAATTATTCTTTCACAAATGACTATTCTTGGAAATTGATGCTCTATCAATATATTAATTGAATTCAGCATAGTGAAAAGCATAATAATAATTCATATGAAATTTATAAATTTTTCAACGTCCTTGCATTTTAGGAATTTTATTCATCTAAATATTCATTATTCCGCCAACAAAATTAACAACATGGTAAGAATCTTTATTTAGAAATTATAAATAGGTTCTAAAATAAAATACATTGTTTGGTGATGCATATACATTAGATAATGTAATAATATAACTACCTTAGATAAGATAAGATAACGTAACTACCTTGGTGGGTAGGGCTGTAACTGATGCAGCTCTTCGTGGTGTTGCTATTGCCGCTGGTTTGGGAGGCTGGAGGACCGCCAACCCAAGGTACCTGTCAACAATTGTTTAATCGTTATATTTCATCTATAATCATCACAATTATTAACAAAAAGTTAATAAAACAACTTTTAATACTGTTCTGCCATTAATAACTTTTAGAAAATGCATGCAATTTTAAATTCTTAGGTTAAATTAAAAAAATAATTAGCATTCATACTATGGGGTGTAATGACCCAAAACTCTTTTACACACCTGCACATTTTCAAGATACACTAAATGGACTAGGATGAAATGAAATCATTTCATAGTATGTCACAGTCTTTTAAGATGTTATGGGGCTACAATTTGTTTTTATTAATCAAAATGCTTGCCAAGACTGGGCAAGCTGTTTTTCTCACCTACCCCTACTAGCATTATCACCTGACCTAAACCCAATTTTAAAAATATGTAACAATTTACCAAAATGCCGTAATAACCACCAGCCTTAACCAAAGAACTGTATACAACTATCAAATGATTTAACATTACTCTGGGAAGAAATCCCATTAGAAGAGATTGCTTCCATTGTTTTGTCCATGAGAACCCATTGTGAAGCTGTTTAGAGAGCAAGAGGACAGTAAAAAAAAAGAAGACATTAGATATATAATAGTTCAAATACATTTAAATAGGAATATAAATTGTAAGAAAACCAAATTAATAATAATAGAAAATACAAAGCTATAGGTAACAAATACTATAACATAAAAGTTAAATAATATTTAATAAATAAATAAAAAGACATATGTTACAATTTAATTCACTGTAGCCTATCAGGTCAACAAATGTGTTTAACACTTTAAGGTAATTATTAATTACTCTGCTTCTGAATAGGCCCCTTTTTTATATGATCATTTTTATTAACTTTTGTTTTTAATATGATCTTTGGACTAGGTGCCTTCAGTAGTCTACCATGAAATAGTAAGTGGTCCTATGTCTGTTCAATACTGTTGGCACAGGGCATTTTACTTCCTTCCTGTTCGGTCAGTAGTTGGGGAAATTTGTAATTTGGGTTTCATATCCTCTGTTAACGTATGTATTCCTTCAAATGTCGGATAGACCTGACCTCTGAAATTTTTTGGACAAAATTTGTTAAATTTTCATTGTTTTAACAGCAACTTTTACTTCATTTTTTTTTATAGAATAATAATTTTGCGTTAAAACCTTAATAGAGAAAACATTTATTTCATCAGCATCATTCGTCATAACTCTTTTTGATCCTTTTATCTTTTGTCGGGGAATATTTATTAGAGTTATTATTAGACGAAAAAAATACTGTATATAGCTGAAGTATTTTTTGTAAAATAGTTGGATTTATTTTTGTTGTCTTTAACTTCATCAGAACTATTGGTCTTAAATAGTTCCTGTGCAACAACTCGAGAACGTTTAAACGCGACAGAAGCTGGTTAGTTAAATAATACGCGGTGGTATTGTTAAGTTGACGATGAAGACTACTAAATTTTTATCATACATTATCCAGTTGTAATTAGTGCACATACCTCTGAACATGCGCTGAAGACATCAGGATCAAGTTGGCCGCATCCAGTGGAAGACTGATTGTCTGAGGAGACCCCCACAGGTTAAATACAATTTGATTCGCTAATCAATTCCTGATAACGTTTTTTTATGACATAATTCCTGAGCAATGATCATGATTGTTTATTTAATCAGACCCGCCTCCGTTACTGATAAGGTTACTCAGCAGAGAAGACGGTAAAAAAATCAGATATGAGAGATTAGAGCCACTACCACAAAGCAGCAGAGTTGAATCCTTGGACCTTTTGCTATCATGGATCTTTATCTCCTGTCAATTCCTCTATAAAGTTGCGTAATTCAGTCGGAATTATAACACGTATCAGGGTTTATTTATTAAAATCCAGTTAACATTAAACAGTGGAGGCATTAAAATATTTGCATTTTCATTTTAATAAAAACCAGTGTATTATAATAATAATAATAACTAAATGTAAATATATTTTTTGCTTTGAATTTGAGATAAATTCGGTCTAATAATCAATACATAGTCTGCCACAGAAAAATACAACCACAACTTGATAAAACGCTCAATTTTGTTTTTGTTGCAAGTTTAACGTTTGATAAATAATAGCCGAATCAAAATTAATTTTTGAAAAGAGAAAGATTGTGTTGAAATGCTACAAGAAGTGCGAACGTGCGATAGCAGTGCAAAAACGACAGTCAATTGTACCATTCAATTTAAATTTAGCTGCATCTCTCCAAATTAATCGTCTTTGAAACTCCTGGTCTCCTTTACATTTCGTCAAATGCCACTCACAAAGCTCAATTCTTCTGTCTGTATCATGTTCATTGCTTGTACTAATGGAGGTATGTAACTTCTCAACTTAAATCGCTTCGAAATGCGATGGAAACTACCCTTTGCAATTGTTTCTTCACGAGAAGGCGATCTGGTTGCCTGTAGACGATGCATTTCCGACAGTATTTATTCTTTGTCTGCGTCACAGTCAATAATCTGGGCCTTCCGCAATGTTGTGTGTGAACAATCTCAACAGTGCTTCAAACATATATTCTCTGACATTGAAGAGTTGATGAACGCCAATCAAACACAGGATATTCCTTACAATATTACTTTTATATTTATTTATTTATTTTTTTTTTTAACGGAGTATTTGTATCGGAATTGCCGGGAAGGGTCTGCCTAAATAATTTCAAGTCTTTATCAGCTAATTAAGTCTGGTAAAATTTTGCTGTGAGCTGAGTTAAGAGCATGTAGCCAGTACCTAGGCATACACGTCTATTGTTCGTATAAATAAGTATGTGGGTGATATGATCCATTTTGTCAGCATCCGTAGCTGCACAAGTTTAATGCAATATGAACAATTATAAAAAAAATTCAATGTTAAAATAAATTTATTTTTTTGTCATCTTCAAAAGTGTTTTTGAAGAATTGTTTGGGATATTCTGATTTAAAAATTGTGTGAATAATTCAAATTTTTATTATTGCTACCACGTTTTTAGTTGTCTTTCTTACTTAGATAATTACAACTTAAAACTTGCATCAAATGAAAATGTCTTGTCCCAAAGCGAGTTGATTAGTAGCGTATTGGAAATATCTTTATGTTTATTATAAATGTTTATGGAATTGAAAATTGGAAATAATAGGATAATATATTATAGTGTGTATAATAGGATAATATACTGTGTGAATGGAGGAGGCTACTCCTCCAAGCCAAGCAGCGGTTAAACGAAAAACATGTGGCCCCATGAAAGCTGCGACAACTCCTGTTGGTGATGCACCCATTTCCCTAAATACGTTGTATTTTCAAGGATAGAAGAGGAGGAGTTTAAAAAAGTATCTCCTTTTCTAGTCAATAAATTTATTTCAAGACTGGTAGGAAGTTGAGCAATATAAAAAAACTTATTAATGGTACCATTCGTTGGTAGAAATGAAAACTTCCAGGCAGTCTCAAATTCTGAGGAAGTATAAACACTTCGCTAAGCAATTTTGAGTAGACGTCGCCCCGCACTCTATGCTTGATTGATAGTGTTTCGATCTATAATTAGTTGAAACTGGTGATCTGAAGTTGGAAATGAAAGTGAAAATATCAGAAAGTTGTTGATAGATTAAAAATTCAAGTTAACTTATTTGCCGTTTGTCCTTTAAAGGAGAAGGGAAACTTACAAATTTATATAATCACCCCCCCCCCAGAAATATTTAAAGTTGGATACTACTACTTAAGGGTAAATCTAAACCTACCCTACCCTATCAGATGTTATTAGCTGTCTTAGGTTCTCTCACCCTGCTTACAACTTTACGAAAGAGCGTGTATGTTCTCAGTGTGGTAATAAAAAGCACACGAATGATAGGTGTAATGCTGCGGCCAAATTCATTGAAAACTCTAGCCCGGCAATACCACTCGCAGAAAAAGTATTATTTGCCGTTTGTCGAAAAAAACATGTACATGTACCAGAAACCCATATTCCTCCGTGAATATATTGACCTTCAAATTCCTCACTATATCTATCAAACTTTCTTAGTACAGCACTATCAGAGTATAAAGAGAGACTTTAACAATTAATCCAGACTATACTATAGCATCCTCTGATTCACACCGAATTGTCTATATCAGAGATCTCAACAGCCTTCGTTACTTCAAACTCAACACATAAAAGCCACCCACCACCTATTTATCACTACACTATTCCGAAACCACTTTTACTTCCAATATCACCACACTATTCCAAAACCACTTTTATTTAACCTATTTCGTGCTTGGGTTGTTGAATCCCTCCTCTAAACGCCAAAGAAAATTCTAATTTAGCAACATAGTTTTAATTCTTTTATGAATGTATCTTCTGAGAGAATTTTCGCAGTAGTTACCAATCTCCCCAATTGACTGAAATAATAATGTGTTTGCTGACTTACAGAAAACGTCACGAGACGTTCAGTTTACTGCTTATAAAACGAAACTCCAAAATAATTTTGACATAATAGTAAATAGAAGGTACGTTGGTGGCTCGGGTGGGCTGGAACGGTTGCACGAGTTATCGGTTCAAAGCTCGCATATTATCGACTCGTAGTGTCGGTTGCTCTATCTTGATCTGTTACGTAATGTTTGCTCTCAGCTGATCTTGGGGTCAAGATCCCATCCACTGAAACGGACTAGTGACGAAAGTCAAGTTTTTTTTTCAACCACCTACTTCAAAATCTCATAGAATGTTTTTAGATCTGCCCTGTTTGATCTTTGATTGATACGCGTCATTAAATCCTTGCCCGAAAGGTGCACTTTGAATATGGTAGCTGTTTCGCCAATCATTCTTCCACTAAGAAAAAAACAACAACCCTTCTCCCTTCATGATGTCATGGGCACATAAATTGAGTTGTTGACTAGCAATTTCTTTGTCTGCTCAGTCGGCTGCTTCAATCCGTATTATTTCTAAGTTTTCCTTCCGTTTCTAGCATTTGAAAAAGTAAACCTAAACTGCCTCACCTCAATGGCGTTGACGCATCCTATTCAGCTTGGCCTGCAACACCATAGGCTGCACTCCATCTTCCCCATATCGTCATTCCAGTTAATTGACAGCCGTGGAACTAGATTTGAGAATGGAAAACATCTTGTATTGATGACACGGATACATGAATTTTTCGTCATATTTATTAATGGACGTTCTAACCTACAATCTATGTCTGCATGATGTGACATAGGTGAGGCGTTTTTGTGGCGGTTGAAACATCTTGGAGAGTGTCTTAATAAATGCACTTATAAATATTACGGGTATTTAACGCAATCAAAACCGATTAACGATGAATTCATTCACTCTGGCCAGGAAAACGTTTGTGTGTGTGTATTTCCATCGCACGTAAAACTTTATAATAACATAAATTATCGGAAAATATTATTATAAACATGAAAAATCGTTTCTTTGCATTTGTTTTTCTAAGATTAGTAGTGTTTTTTTTTTTACTGTAAGTGGAGGTTACTATGTAGTAATGGAAAACAGCTTGGATTGGTGACAGGGATACACGAATTCCGTCATATTCATTAATGGACGTTTCAACCTACAATATATGTCTGCAGCTGAAGGACGAAAACTCCGTAAAGGTGGCCACTATAAAAATCGGGTTTGGATTCCGATTAAAAACTCAACCACTAAACAATTTTTCCCGTCATTTGTAAATGTAAAATTGGTAATCTTGAAGTGTGCTTTTCTTTTGACAGATCATATTTGACAAGCCTTAGGAAATATTGTTGTCTTGATCGGCAATGTATTCCAGGGCCTGGAGAAGTTACATTTTGGCCTCCAGTTTTTCATAATGTCGGGTTTCATGGCACTTCATTCAAGAGCGTCAATAGAGCCCATCGGGTTAGTGCTCCAACATTTTCATTTTTTTTTTTTTTTTTTTATGGCTCTATTACTTTAAAAAAATAAGTATTGTATTTATTATTATTATTAATACAATAAATTAAATTGTAGGAAATATCCTCTAGCAGAATCGTTTATATATTATGACGCAATCATTTATTGTTATATAATAAAATGATCAACAAAAAAGCGTCTTCTGGTCACATTTATTCAAAAGCATTGTAAATATCTTTCTTATTTAGTAACGAAACGACCACCTAAATTTACCTCAAGTACTTTTTTTTATATCTAGCAGAAATTCATTTTATAAATATATTCGTATAAACGTGCATGTTTATTCAATCAAATCGTCTTCAAGATTTTAATAAATTAGACTCCTTTTTACTGGCCACTTATCTTGGAACACTTCCACTTAGGTTAGTAGAACTGTGTATATTTGAAGCTTGAATTTGATCGGCTATGAATGTGGACATAAATATTTTCTTCAGATTAGTTAGTTCTTTTTGGGTTTTTTTCGGACTACGTGACGTAAACCAGTTTGAATGACGTGGGGTGATGTGATGCGTTAGCTGCCGTCAGCCGATCTTTCTCGGCACAATTGGTCCCCGGGGTGGGCGTGAGAGGGGTGTTGGCAAATGCCTTAGGATTTCCTATTGGACAAGATCCTACATACGTCAATATTGTACAACTCTACGCTCCCACCCACCTAACCAATCAGACGTAGCTGGCCCTCCTTGATAATATCATTGATTGACTTTTGTCTAGACCTTTGACACCTGTTTATCACTAGGTTTATAGACTTATAGACTAAGGGCCAATTGGACATTTTATCAACGGACGAACGTAAAGCTACCGATATCCTTAATCGATAGTCCTTATTGGGGAAAACAAGGATCGTCATACATGCAGTCCAAATCGGGTGCATTTCTTGTGAAATTTGGACTCATTCAAGTGGTCGATTTTTGAGGTGACCGAAAGATAAACACCAGCAATTTACATATAGGTTAAATGACATCCAGTATATTATAAGCCTCAGCGGAAATCGACGTAATCGGGTGTGTGTCGCGCTCAAACTAGGCACATTTTTCAGTTCACGTTAAAAGGGGGCGATTCGTTCTAAAATAGTCAGCACGGCAAGGTGAGTAAAAACCAATCGCGTAAGACGACCCATGTAAGTGCGTTTCCAAAACCGACGCAAAAAACAAATATTGGTGGAATCGAGTATTGGAAACAGTGGAAAACAGATTTATTTGAGTGTTTTTAACGAGATATTCCTCTTTAAATGCTCGCAATGTACTGACTTGCAATTCAAGTGCGTTTTAAGAACTGATATCCTATAAAAACCACTCATGATCAAGCTACATATACATTGAGGGATTTCGTTTGGTAATCATTCGAAACATACCGATATTTTTAACAAAAATTTATAAATAGGTGTACGTAAAATGCATGGATTTTGAAATAAGATGACTATGCCAGTTTTACGAACACCAAACAACATTTGGAAACAAGATTAAAGGTGTTTCTCAATGAAATTAAATTCTCAAAATTAAGTAATGAGACACTAGTTTATAGCTGTAAGATGCCCGAAGAATTAATCAGAAATCATAGGATATACATATTATCTCCAAGGTGTTATACCACCGCGAGCTCCTTTCCGTGATACACCAACTCGTCCCACATGTCGGAGTGTCTTTGAAAAATAATAAGATTTTAAGATTATTATATCAATTATAAGGGCGAGTTAATGGCACCACTTCATATCGCTCAGATTTATATTATTTTCCGTAGCAGTTAACAGGGAGAGTTAAATTAACCGAATTTTTACGAAATTTTCAACTTAGGAACTGAAATATGGAAACGTTTCAGTGATTTCCTAATGGTCACTAACATTGAAATTGAACGGTAGGCATTGAGAAGACAGGGAGACATTACATCCAGCTACTACCACCCACTAACACTCTAGGTGGAATCAGAATACTGTGGTAACACATGGATCAACTTCTGTTTAATATTTCCCCTCCTCTTTGGAGTGACTGTC
Organism: Acanthosoma haemorrhoidale; assembly: GCA_930367205.1. Classification (NCBI taxonomy): domain Eukaryota; kingdom Metazoa; phylum Arthropoda; class Insecta; order Hemiptera; family Acanthosomatidae; genus Acanthosoma; species Acanthosoma haemorrhoidale. The sequence goes on along the minus strand of OV884009.1, from coordinate 104,869,027 downwards.
ATTGTGTCGCCAGATTAGCAGTCACCTGTGGCTTCCCTGATGTACCCATCAGGACTTGTTCCAAGTCCGTCCATTCAACTCCTTATTTTAATGATCTATCACTTTTTCATTTGAAGATACCATTCCTTTCTAGATCTTATTGTGGCAATGAGAAGCGGTGAGCAAAATCCACGTTTTAAGCATCTCGACTACTAAGGTATTGTCAAGCAGTGTCTCGGTCAGTGACGTCATCCCGAGGCACATATTCTAAGATGTTATGCAGTCAGATCAATACGAATAAAGCTGCCCAGAGACTAGGCAGACCACAGGTTTACCTATTTTATCTCTTACTCGAAGCCCGCCGGGCAGAGGCCGGGTCGAAGAGACTTTTCTAATGCCCCAACCCTAGCCCCCGGCAGGCGCCCCCCTTTACCCGACACCCGTCATTAATCAAACAACTGTTCAAATTTTCTTGCTTACTTACTATTCCAACCACTCGTTCGATTTACCCCGTACATTTTACATTTAAGCTGTATTTAAAAATTGATCTAGTATAAAAGCCGGACTGAGCTTATAATCTTGGTCAGTATCTACTGGACAGTCGTTAAGCTTAGGGGCTCCACCTGCACAGAAAGTATTAGAGGTTGAATAGATAAGAAAAAAGATAGCTGAGACACGATTAGACAAAAGATTAATATAACAGAGTAAAGACATAATACCCAGATGATTTGTTTTTTCCGAAATCGAAATGATGTAAGCTTAAGTTATGATGACATATCAGTCTGACGACAGTTTATTACTCCAACGAAAAATTTTCCTCTAAATGCCAATTTTTTACATAATCTAGAGGGTTAGGAGTTTTAAATGTTATCAGTAAGGTCCGTATATAATAGCTTATTGTGTGCTAAGTGATAAGGATGCGGAATATGTGATAATATTGACGTTAGGGGTCAGATATTGATAATAAAACTGGCGATCCCTCATCCATCGCTAGAGAGTAAGGAAAGCCTTCGAAAATGTTTTCTTCCAGACAAATATTATCAGGAGCTCTCTACATGGTGTGGTTCGTGTTATGAAGGTTCTGGGTTCGAATCCCTAGGTGTAATGTAAGTTTATTTATTTTCTATATGTGGAAATGGTTGGTTCTCCATAAGATAGTCCGTTTTTACGACAAGTACATAAATAAGTAAATAATTAAATAAACAATCTTTCCAGCAAGGTAATGATGGTTCTTTAGAATTATCCGATTTGAACATATTACAGAAAACAATGGACTTGTTTTTATATATTGACTATAAATCAGAAAAATAATTCACTGCTACCAAACTATTTTAACAATTGATAGCACTTTTTAATCTGATGGAATGAAAATCGCTAATTCAACTGATAAATTCAAGGACCCATGGAATAGCTAAATTATATCACTTGTATTTGTTAATGACTTTATACGGTTTGTACAAATGGCTCCTCCAACCCGCGCTGATTGAAAAAACAAAACAAATACAACGTTTATACAAACGTCAGTTCGTATTCCTTTTGTCCCCGTTTCGCACAAACTATCTGATCGATTTCTTGAAGCCCTGCGTAATTGAGCAGAACCTGATGATTTCTGTAACTGCAGAGTAAACATTCAGTAATGCATAACCTCAACTCTATCAACTTAACATTCATATTACACTGTACATAAGAATTCACCTGAGTACAAGTTAGCCCACCATTCTCATCGACTATTTTGGTAACAAATTTGAAATTGAAACACTGTGGTAAATATCACGTGGAAAAAAACAGTTTGAGAACAATGATATCTATTTCTGTAGGACATAAGTTATCTAATAGCTGTATCTACTTTAATATGATAATACTGTTATCGGCGGAGGCACCATTCCTGATAGTGTCATTTTAAGTTATCTATTCCTAATTCGAGATAAATCTCATCTGATTTTTATTTGTGTATCAGCCTAAAACTATTTCTAAACAAGCCTCTCTCCTCTCTCCTCTCTCCTTCGCTTACTTCCAAGTCGTCAGCAAAAGAATTCCTAATAAGAAATTTAACTCCATCATAAACTGAATTTTTTTTTTATCCTATGTCAACCTTAAGCAAACGTGCCATTAGGTTCCAGATGGACCAAAATAAAGGTGGTCAAGATTCATAAGTTGTGGCGTTTTCCTCTCTTCAAAAGTGGGATTGAGATTTAACATAAAGAATGTACCCAAGTCCGTTACAAAACTTTATGCTTACTTAGCATTTCAAGTCAATAAATAGACATCAACTAAACATCAAGTCAAGCAAACCGCTGGGAAGTAAAAGATAAATTATTTCAAGCTTTGCCAGAGAGCTTCCTGTTGGACATGTTGGAATTATGGGGCACATCATATCTAGCATTCTTGAGAAGGTTCAGATCAGCTTATTCAAAAATATATTACGTCTGCCAAATCATTACGTAAGATTGGAATCGGGTGTGTACGCAACAAATACTGTCTATGGGAGTATACATCTTAAATATATCCCTTGAATATTAACCGAGCCTATATTACAATTTTTGGGCGTACTTAACCTGAAACAGAATGATATCCTTAATTGGACGGAAGCACTGAAGGAAAAGTTGAGCAGGAGTGGTCCATCTTGGTGGGAAACTGCTCAAACCTTATTTCTGCATTTCGGAACTTTGCAGAGCTCGAAGTTTTATAATAGCTACCATAAATTCCTGTTTTTTTCCCAGAAATATCAGTGTAACGGGGTAGGAGGAACATTATTTAAACTGAAACTGCGGTTATCACTAAACAAAATATCATTGTACAACTACCTTTTGCCAATATGACTTTTGGGAAACTTTACTTTTAAAAAAACTCCCCATAAAAATCGTCATTTTTAAATATCAATATGTCAATTCTGCAATTCTGAACTAAATTAATTACTACACTTCTTAATCGAATGTAGTTTACTAAACAACTTAAGAAAACTATTTACATGAATACATTGAAAACTCAAAAAAATATCGAATTGAAAATATATTGATGTTTAATTATTGGCCAAAGAAAACAAAGTATTCTTTGTTCAATTATTCAAGGTCCCGGACTCTCACTTTTCTTTTTGGGAATTTTCACTATGACTATTACTATTTTATTAATCCTTAAATTTGTAATTATTATTTAAACATATAAATTCTACAAAGTTTTTTTATTCACGAGAAAAAAAATTCAGGAAGATACTAGTGGGTTCTTTAAAGTAATACATGGTTTATATGGTTTTAGGCCTAAATAATGTTCATTGGATAGAAACTGTAGCTTTTAAAATAAATTAAATTATAATGTGAAAAGAATGATATGCTGAAAGAACAAAAAAATGTCAAAAATTAAAATTAAATAAACTCTTTTAGAAAAGATTTTCAAATAGCACGTCGAATGGTCTTCTTTTCTGTTCTACCTCTTCACCGCAGAGAAGAGAAAAATATTAAGATAAATAAACTATTTTTAACAAATTTAAGCTCTTTAAATGGAAATCTGATTGTAAATTAAGGCAAAATTTTAAGTTAAAAGAATGTACGCAAATGTTTTATGAATTTTGAAGTTAACTATCCAAATCTTTTTTTTACGAAAGGATTTTATCGAATAGCTGTCTATATTTACAATGAGATTAAAGGTGATACCTCAAAAACTGCAAGAAGTTGCTCATTTGGTGATGGTGTGAGTAGCGTGGAAGGCAGCTAGAACTAGTGGCACTAGGAGACAGCAACCCCAACACTAAAATCATCTGATGGCAGCTAATCAGATAAACCAGTTGTGCCAACTATCTCTTCCCCGACAACATAATATATTTCAACCAGCCTCTTAATGCAACTTATTGCTCATTTAATGGTTAACTTAATTACCAACATTTTAACTTTGCTTCAGATTAGAAACTCTTTTATTCACCGATCATATCCCCTATGAATAATAATAAAGTAAATAAAAATTAATTAGTACACCGCAAATAGAAAAAAACTAAGGAAAATAATGTCGTCAGTTAGAAAAATATTGTGCTGCTTGATGTGAAATGGAAATCAAGGTGCAAGTTGAGGACAAATATAACGAGAAGGACGGTAACCCATCCAAGTGCTTAGTGAGCTTGTTATTTTTTCTTTTTTGCTTGTTATTTGAATTTACTGCGTAATAACCAGTTACACCAATTCCATGTTCTTCAGATATCACTTGCCATAACTGGAATTAAAAAGAAATAAATTAATATTTTTTTAGAAATGTCGGGTGGCTAGGCCGCATTGACCCTGCCACTGTCCGGGTCAAACCTGTGGTCTTTGACCTTTGCTGGCTGCCTAGTCGGCTGGCAGCTTTTCGTAAGATCTTAGAAGGTTTGCCCCGAAAGTGATCTGTGTTACGGAGAAGAGGTACAGGGTAGGTATTTAAGTAGTTTACGTGGTCTTGGAATGGCGACAAATTTACACTCAGTGTCTAAGGGTAGGCGTAAACAGTCCGGTTCCCAAAAGAGAGAGAGAGAGAGAGAGAGAGAGAGAGAGAGAGAGAGAGAGAGAGAGAGAGAGAGAGAGAGAGAGAGAGAGAGAGAGAGAGAGAGAGAGAGAGAGAGAGAGAGAGAGAGAGAGAGAGAGAGAGAGAGAGAGAGAGAGAGAGAGAGAGAGAGAGAGAGAGAGAGAGAGAGAGAGAGAGAGAGAGAGAGAGAGAGAGAGAGAGAGAGAGAGAGAGAGAGAGAGAGAGAGAGAGAGAGAGAGAGAGAGAGAGAGAGAGAGAGAGAGAGAGAGAGAGAGAGAGAGAGAGAGAGAGAGAGAGAGAGAGAGAGAGAGAGAGAGAGAGAGAGAGAGAGAGAGAGAGAGGAGAGAGGAGAGAGAGAGAGAGAGAGAGAGAGAGAGAGAGAGAGAGAGAGAGAGAGAGAGAGAGAGAGAGAGAGAGAGAGAGAGAGCAGTGTTATTTAGGTGTCGGGTTCCGAGAGTCTGCGAAAAAATTTTCTTTTTTTTATTTCAAAACCTCTTCATTGATATGAACAAAAATTTTGATTTACAATTTTTTCCTCTTTCTGCGATGGGCTGATGCATTCGAAGGAGGGCATAAATATAATACAATTTTAGATTGAAGTTAAAAAGTCAACATATATTTGCGACATCAATGTCTATTGCATACATTGGTTTTAATTAGTCGTTAGTTACAAAATGCCCAGAGTTTGTTTTAAATGCGACATTAGATGAAGAGAGCTCAAGAGTCTGGTGGAAGTAAGGAAGAAAAAGAAACAGATTCTGTTGATACAACTTTTGAATAAACCAGTTTATCTGAACCTCATTTACTGTCTCAAGAAAATCTTGACGATACGAGATTTAAAGTTATCCAAAAAACAGTCTGAAATGCTTGCTTCCCGTCTAAAAGGATGGAATCTTCTTCAAAAGAATACAAAGATATGTATTTGTCGTAATCGCCATTGTGAATTTAAAGACTAGTTTTATAAATAAACTGGCTTTGTGTTTTGTAATGGCATTCTTCTCTCATGAAGGCACTTTGTAATGAGCATAACTCAACAGAATGGTGCTTGTTCATTGATTCCTCTACAATTATTATAAGAGCTGACCTTCTACATAATGGCAAATAATGCCCATCAGTACCTGTGGCTCACTCTGCTAGTATGAAAGAACCACATGAAAACTTTAAATTTATATTCTAAAAGTGTTGATGCTTTTATGAATGGAATATTTGTGGTCATTTGAAGGTAATTCCCCTTATTCTTGGTCTGCAGCTTGGGTACACAAAGAACTGTTGTTTTGCATGTGAATGGGATGGGAGAGACAGAAAAAAACATTTCATTAGAAAATAATGGCTTGAACGTGAATCACTCATTCCTGAGCAGAACAATGACCCATTGTGTAATCCTAAACATGTGTGCCTACTCAGAGCTTTTTGAGAAATCTAAAGGCGGAAATTTACCATGAATTTGTCAACAATCTTATAAACATTTGGGTTGTAATATTTCCTTGAAGGTACACTTCCTGCACTTGCACCTAGATTTATTTCCGGAAAATCTTGGCGCAGTGAGCTGTGAGCACGGAGAACACTTTCTTTAGGAGATTTCAGCTTTGTAAAATAGGTATCAAGGCAAATGTATTCCTAATATGCTGGGCGATTATTGTTGGACCATGAAGAGGGATGCTCCACAGGCGAAATATAGCAGACAATCGTAATTTCTTACTTTCTAGATGAGTCAAATATTTGAATATTGTGTAGTTAACAATGCAGAATGTATTATAATGCTTGAAATTATAAATATCTGTCTCTCAGAAACGTTGCGTGATGGGGAAAAACCGATATCATATTTGAATTTAGGAGAAAAAATACATAAATCAGAATCACCTATTTTTCTTCTTGAGACAAAAAAAATTGTTATGTTTCCCAGTGTAATTAAACTTTTAGATTTTATCTTTAAATAATATATTGTATGCTTAGTGGGTTGTGAGGTTAAATAACATACAATAAGCTATGCATCTGTTTATAGTGGAAGTATTTATTGATATGAAAAATATGTTATTGAAATGTTTAATACAATGGTTTTACTGTAACTCACATGAATCTAGAAGAGCTCAAGTACTTATTACCCCCAACATAGTATGGACCTTTGGTGTAGAATTTGAATCTGGAGACTGAACAACAAAGAAAGCGGGCGAAGAAGAAATGATGACAAAGGCGAGGGTAGCAGAGGCTAAACCAAGGAGGCTGTCTTAGTCTCTGGGTAACAGAGGCTATAAGCCAATGAGACAGTCTCATCGCCGGCCTTTTCAAACTAGGGGTGTTACGTTTGATGCTGCATCAGATGCAAAGGCTCACTTCCAGTAATGGTCAACGTCCAGTTTATAACATTTATTCTTATTCCGTCTACCTCACACAAGATTGAGAAACCTGAAAGATAACCTTGTGTCTCCAGCCAACGACACCTTAACTTCATCTGAACCTGGACTCAATACTATGAATACAGACATTACTTAAAAACAATTTTTTTCATAACTTTCATTTTGTACGTTTAAGATCTGAGTATATTTATCATTTTAATAGTTCCAGAAGATCTACTTTTCTGGTTTTTTTGTTCCTTCTAAGCTATTTAATATAAAAATTAAAATTGTCACATCACATGAAATTGTATTTCTTTCACCCTGATACAAATAACGCTTATTTACAGACGCAGGTGAATTGAGCCTTCAGTTTAGAAAACCCTCACTGCCATTACATTTTGTAATTGTAATTTGCGGATTTGCAATAGACCGTAATCATTTTATATATATTATTTTCTAAGCACATTTCACACATAAGTGTGTAGTTTTTCTTTATCTGAATGTATCAGCTATTTTTGGCTTTGTGATACATAACGCCCACCGATTTTTTTAGGTCAACAATCCTTTTTATCAAATTGCTTTATTCCTGCTTTGTACGTTGTTTACCTACTCTTTTTTGTAATTTTGGAAACTCCCAAACAGATCAATCACATTATTTCCCTTAAGACGAACCTTAAAAATTCTGCCACAGAGTCATCACTATTGACTCTTCACAACTGTTTTTATTCAAAGGTATGCACGAAGAGCTGAAGCCATACTTTGAAACCTTTAACAAGGTAGACGATTTCTTTATTTCTTCTGGAAATCTCTTTCGATTTCCCTCAGAAAAAGAGAAAAGCTTTCAGACACAGATCAGTAGAAGGTACTAAGAAGCTTGTGGGATTTATGAATCCCACTCCTGCCAACATAACCTGTAGGTAGCTCTTTCGATCTCTATCGTTCAGTAAACGGATCACGCACCATCAGAGCCCACTAGCCGCAGATCAATCTACCACAGTTGTCTGGTGTACAGTGTGATTGCCCTCTATTCCAAGACACCTACTAATCGCTCATACACGATGAGCCAACTCTGTCTTAAATCGAGAAATATCACTTTCTCCTTTATTGCCTCTGGAGTCCAGCACTCTCTTCAGTCAAAAGTCCTTTACAGGAGTCAACTTACGCAAAGATATGGAACATCCTTCAGGAGAACTACGACAAGAAGTGGCTAGCAACCAATCACTTAAAGGCTGGACTATGCACCATTCATAAGCAAACCCAATCAGAGCAACCTAAAACACATAATCCCCCGAAAAAAACAATCCCCCCATCAAAAAAAATCCTGAAACTATTCCATCGCTTTCGCCATCAGCTCCCCCAGCCTAAATGTCAACTCCTTGTTTCCCTCCCTCATTTCCCCTCACCTTGACTATGACTATGTGATGTATGGGGCTCTCTTAGTGGGACTTTGTAGCAAGTTGAAGCGAATCATGAATTTCTTCATTAGATTTGCCTTTAGGACACTGCGGTGCTTTCATGTATCCCTCTACCCCGAGTTAGGGTCGCTATTCCACTCCTTGCATGCACAATATTTCCTGGGTTCATTCCTTCTTCAAACCACCCACCTATTTGCCCCATTTATATATACAATATTTTACAGTTCAAGACCTCAGTCCACTCCCGGAATATAAGATCCCGTCTCTCTGACCTTTATACTCCTGCCTACTAAACTGCAGAATACGATTGGTTCTTCCCTGTTGAACCTTCCAACCTCTTCTATTCCAACACCTTTTCACTATCCAAAGAGACGCTCGCTAGTCTGGAAACGATTCACTAATTAATTATATTATAGTTATTTGATTAAAGTCCTGAGAACGAAAGTAAATGCCTTTTATTACGTCAGCAACAAAACCCTTTATAATGATCTTAATATACTCTACATTCTTGAACTAATCCCTTTCGAGTTCATAAAATTCCATAGTAACCTATCCAACCACCTTAATCCCCTAGCACATAGTCATTACACTGCGCCACTCATCTCTATAATCCTCCTTGGAGACTAAAGCGGCAGTGGCCTCGTGACCCCCGAATACGTGACGTCGGAATACGCGACAGTGGGAGTCCTGGCAATGGCCAGTTTCTCCAATCATGTACTGAGTGTCTGTGGCTCTCGAGCTCTTGGTCAGCCTTTACCGGCTCGTATCCGGTGACGCGGCTGACGGAGGAGTGTGTGGGATTTCCCAAGACTCCGCTTCCTCTTTCGTATGCGAGGGACGTAACAACCATGTGGATTTGGGAGGTTTTTTGGCTGTTTGTAAATACTGTATAAATGAGTGTATGAAAATTATAAATATGGTATGGATGAGAATATTTATCACAAATACTTATTGCCCAATAAGGCAGATAGTGATTTTATCACAAAGAAGAAGTTTCTCTCTCTCTCTCTCTCTCTCTCTCTCTCTCTCTCTCTCCTCTCTCTCTATATATATATATATATTTCAACCCTCAGGCACTGGACTGGTTGTCTCAACTGTTCAGCAAAAAACACAAGATCGATGCATGTACGTCGACAAGGAGATGCCAAACATGCACTTGGTTTCGTGTGCACCATTCCGATAACTGTCCAATTGTCGGATACCATATAGTCAATCATCACGCTCAATGAATCCCACAGTGAGGCAAGGTCGTTCTGGGCACAGCATTAGTCAGGATGAGAGATGCTGAGGGAAAGTATTAGAAGACGACACTCATAGCCCTATCTTTAACCAGGAACCTGAACACAATAATATCCAGTCACAGGTGGGATACCACGGAACAACAAACCAAGTGATCAAGGAGATATAAGAGCACAAAATCCATGAGGACGTATCCCAACCAGAGTTTCCTCACAAGCTAACAACAACCTAGAACGGCAGCAGCCTGCTCCAGCTTGGAAATATAACACCATCATTTTCTGCTGGGCTTCGTCGAGCATTTTTTCTATGATTTCCTAAATATGGTCCATGGTGATTTACTAATGCCTTATGTGCAATGTCTAAGATATGGATATTTGTGGACAAAGCAACTTTACCCTAAGTAAACCCAATATCAACCGATTGCAAATCAATTTATGGTTCCTTTTTTTGACGGGGTGAAGTAATTGTTTAAATCCAGAATATGTTAAATTAGACGGTATCTTAATATATATGATTTGAAGTTAAAGAAATACAAATAGGTTAAGCAACAGGTTATGCTGGTAGGTGTATGTAGACAATCACCGACAGCATCAAACAAATAAGCTTATCGAAATAATTAATTAATAAAAATAAAAAGTGAGTTCTGATTGGCTACCTATAGTAAAAATATTTAGAATGACCAATAATAAGCTTGAGTGAAAACAAAATAGACGCTTAGAATACACTCTGTCTGGAATACCCACGTATTCCTCTAGAATAGGATCCAATGTTAAGTCTATATTATAATATGAAGGGAGGAATTCAAAATAAGTGTTGGGATGAGATTTGCTGGGCCAATCTCACCTGGAGAGCGGGAGCAAAAGCGCGGGAAGCAGGTAGCCAATTAAAACTGTCGCTTGGATTAATGTCAGGAAATCTCCCTACCTGCCAGTTTGAAACATTTTAATTCTCACGAAATAAAAATATCAACTTATGTTATTTGACAGTCTTCAATACTTGCATGAACTTGAAAAAATATTCAAAAAGTATTTTAGAGCAAAAATAGTTAATTTTTCAAACCACGTCGGCCACTGAAATAAACCGGTTTTGTTTTTCTTTCATATCCCCTTGTTACAAAATTAATATATGTTACAAAATATATATTCTACAAACGAATCGATTTACACAATTGCTTCATTATATTTCCTGTAGCTTGGCTACATTTTATACAAATTCTGTTTTCTACTAATAGTGATCTCCGTTGTACAAACGTATAATGATGTAAATTATACATCAATGGAGTTAATTTATTAAACGTGATGGGGGGTCGCCTTATTTATCATAGACTTAAAACTAACTCACATCTAACAATAAAAACCTAAACTAAATCTTAACCTAATTTTCCCCGACAGTCTGTTGCCATCGATGTGGGAAGGGTGGTGGGGTCATAGTGCTATACACTGGGTTTTGTGAGGTGCTGCAACGAGTCAAAAAACTTGATGTGTCTCCGGTGAATGAACTCACCCACCGGTGGCACACCAACAAGCAACGAGTGCAAGGAACACGTTTCTCATGACCCCATACTGGAATTGTTGAAGACTTTTAAGTGTATTGTCAGTCAAGTGAGTATATAGTGGGGCACCGTAGAGCAGATCTGGCCGGAGGACACATTTATATATCACTAGTTTGAGACGCAGAGACAAGTTGGGTGAAGATGGCAAGTGGTGAAGCCGGTAAGACCTGTCTCGTACTTTTTCTATTTTGTTACTTCTTCCCGCATAAACAATTTCGAACATTTTCCATATAATTATACATAAAATATGGTGCATTACAAATCTTTCGCCTTTTGAAATTCACCATATGTTGTGTACACAGGTGGTCTGAAAAGCTTCCGACCTCAACATGAAGATGATAATAAAATAAATAAAAGCTTTGTTAGGTCTTATGTGCATGTTTGAAATTGTTTTTGTGGGGAGAAGTTGTCTCCTTTAAGTTACCACTATTGATTGGTGTAATATTCACAACCGGTCCCGACCCCACCAACACACGTTGAGTAGAGTAAACCGTTGTTGAAACGTCCACTGTGTTGTTATTCTAGAGTTTATGGACAAGTGGATGAATTTGTTAGAATATCGCCTAAGATTAAATTGAATAAACAACGTTTCAACATACGATCTCTTTTAATCTAACATTGTAAATAATAATTAACAAAAGGTAGATAAAGTAGTATAGATGCGCAAATACGTAAATATATTTGCACCATAAGGAACTTATGAAATGATATAATTATGCGACAGGTTTGAATTTGAAGAACATGAAAAATAGTAGTTTGTACAAAAATAAACAGGCATTTGCAATAGCATAAATATAAGATACATTGTAATCCTAGTTTGTGATAATAATAATCTAATTAAAAAATGAATTTAAATAGTAAAATCTATAAACAAGAAATCGAAATTTGTGTGAGAAACCAAAATGTGCTACAAATTTGATGTAAGGGGAATGAAAGTATTCCACAAAATTATTGATAATGGTGCAATAATCAATTGGGAAGAAAAATGTAAATTACAATAAATAAAAATTGTATATTAATAACTTTAATGAATTATAAAAATCTAACATATTTTGTTTATTAGTCTAAGCCAATAACACGATAAACTCATCCACATATTTATTTTATTTTTGGTCTTTAACCAGTCTTTGAGGTATTTTACCTTATTATTACATATCTTACATTATTTTAGATGTAATACTTTCATTCCCTTACATTAAATTTGTAGCTGTGGTTTCTCACACAAATTTCGATTTCCCGTTTATAGATTTTAACTATTTAAATTCATTTTTTATTTATATTATAATCATAAACAAGGAGAGCCCTATTTACTATGTATCTTATATTTATGTTGTTGCAAATGCCTATTTATTTTTGTACAAACATCCTTCTTTGAGTTCTCTGTAAGTCCCTCATGTCGAAATCCCGATATTTCAGCAAACTAGTAGAGCCCTATTTACATTTTATCTCATATTTATGTTCTGGCAAATTCCTGTTATCTCCAGGTGACTCAGATTCGAGATTCGATTTTCCTATATTACGCATATTTGTTTTTTTTTGTTGACTAACCTTTGATGAGAAATGTATTAAACTAATCGATCCAATGATCAGTAGCATTATTATTTTTAATAACACTATTTTTCTTATCAAGTATCAACTAAACATTATTTTCTTAGATACTTTTAAATGGCTGCAATTAACCTACATATTTTTTCCGGTCAGAAATGCATCATTACCTCATTAAATACCACTTTTAAGTAAACAAAAAAAACAAATATGCATAATATAGGAAAAGAATCTCGAATCTGAGTCACCTGGAGATAATAGGAATTCACAAGAATATAAATATAAGATAAAATGTAGATAAGACTCTAGTTTGCTGCAATATCGGGATTTTGACATGAGGGACTCCCAAGTATACAGAGGAATCAAAGGAGGAAAGCACAAGCTCAGTGTATTGACATGTCTGAGGTGTGTGCAAGTTTGGCTAAGACCTCAAGGGTGCTGTTTATTCTCGGCCCTTAAACATAGGCGGGGTCTAGACAAAGCCAATGACAAAAAAAGTTCTATTTGCGTCCTAGCCAGGGAGGATATCCAGGAATACCCGACAGAGGCAGGACCCCACGCCCTCTATTCCTGTCTCATCCCCTCTATCCCAATGCCACGGACATACTCCCTCGGATAGACGGGGAAAAAACTAGGACCAAGTCTCATATGAATAATAATAAAGTAAAAAAAAAAAAAAAAATCAATTCCGGCTACAAAGAACGCAATAAAAGAATAACGAAGAAAAATAAAGCGTGAACCCTAATTATGAAATAAGGAAAGTGGCAGCCAAACATGTTGATATACACAGTAAAATAAATAAGAAAATAAAAAGCCTAATAGTAGAAAGAACCAATCGTTCCCAAACTAACAAGGGTATGTGTGCTTGGTGAGGAAGTCTTATAAGATTCGAAAGGATGAAGTACAGTGGAATGGTGGAGCGAGCAATATAGGAACGGTTGAAAGATGCAGGTCTGTGAGAGGAGCATAAAGGGCAGATTGATGAGATATTGTGCTCCGGAAGTATTATAACGATATGAACTGTAGGATATTGTAAATATAAGGAGGGACAATTGAAAATTGATGGTTTGGAAAATGTATGAACCAAGAAAATACTATAAATGGAGGGGGAGGGGAAGCCACCATAACTCGTGGCGACAAATCTAACCAAACATAGGCAGATGTGTGAGACATGAAAGATATACAACCAAACATAGGCAGAGATGGGAAACATATCTAACCAAACATAGGCAAAAGTGGGTGGCATGAGAGACAATATAACCACTCATAGCCAGAGATAACCATGTATATGTCCCAGGTTTCGTTTTTATAAAAAAATTGAAATTACAACTAAAATTAATCCTTTTCTCAAAGCCAATCTTCCTTAAATGTAAATATATGTAACCTACTAAATGTTATCAATGAAGCATATTCAAAAACATAAACTAAACCAAAAACCTTTCTACAGACATTTCAGAAAATTAACATTGTTTACATAAAATAAAGGTTCCATTTAATAATCGATAAAAAATATCTTATTACAACAATAGTTTTATTTTTACGCACAACCTAAAGAAAGTTATTCATGAGGTACCTCTCAACAAAACCCAATATTGGTAATGGTTAAGGCAACCATCTGACGGCTATGAAAATGAAAGTCCGCTACAATTGACAAATTATGTAAATTTCTATGGGGGCTTGCTATTTTCAGAGCCATGCCAACCAAATATTTTAAGCATTAAAACTATTTCGGCCATCAGGTATCTTATATGTTCTTTTGGTCTGCGATAAATCGTTACGAAATTAAAAAGATTTTCTATCTGTTTGTCTTAATTGTTTGGTCTCCACGATTTATGAATAAAGGTTGAACAATACACAGCGTAATTTAAAAATTGAAGACATAAAATCCAGTTTGTTATTATCATTTAAATGCCGTTTCAGGTTATCAAGTTCAATATACTGATTAATGCTTTGGCTTAGGATCCAAAAACAATTAAAGGTCAAAATAAATACTTGTTTACAATTTTGCCTTCTTGATAAGTTGGATTAATATTATATAAAAACTCCACAATATCTAATATCACAACATTCGGGTCCGCTCCGATTTAAAAATTTTTTGAGCTTGTCGATAAAAGTTTTTCATTCCACTTTACTTTTGATTTCACTATTCACTTTTTTAGCACTTTAACAATTTGCATTTTCTTATAACTAAATGACAATATCAAATTATGTGTCACCAAAATTTTACATTTTTTCATTTCAACCATTTACGTCACAAATGTAATTGTACCTTACAGACATCTTAACTTTTAACTATAGTACCATAAATTTATAATTTCCAAGTTTTTTCATTGCTGGGTTGACAATATCTTCATAATAAAGTATTAATTACTTTTAAATTTCAAACTTTTATATAGCTTTTAACATTTACCAACTTGATTGTTCTAATTAAACATACTAACATTTTAGTACATTAGAATAAAATTCAATTTCAAAGTTTTTACTTGTGTCCGATTGACATTATTTTCATATATGGTTTTAATGAATTTTAAATTTCAATTTTTTCTATAGATGTTAACATATTTGATTGTCCAGATAAACATTATACTATTTTAATACAATACAATAAACTTCAATTCAAGTTTTTACTTTTGCCTGATTGCCATTATTTTACAATAGGGTTTCAATTAATTTTAATTATCAAGTTTTTACTTGTCTGATTTACATTATTTTATAATAAGGTTTTCAATTAATTTTAATTTTATTGTTTATATAGATACAGTTTTACATGTCATCCGATTATCATTATTTCATAATAATAAAATATAACCTTTTTCTTCTTTTTTTTATAATTATACTCTATGGCAGGTATGGGCAACCTTTGACATGTTATGGGCCAAACTTTAGTGTGCAAATACGTTCGCGGGCCGCGTTTAAAAGTAGTGCATTTTAAAGTAGTGTTCATAATTTTTAGCGATAGATATCAGTCAGCCATGAAATAATACGACAATGTTATTACAACACAATTTATTAAAATAACAAAATGAAATGAAAAAATAGGTACCTACAGCATTAAATTAAATCGTTAAATTTAGAATTGTTACAAACTACGAAAGTTAAATAGCGACACCGAAATCAATGAGACACTTGAGCTTGAATTTGGGAAACTAATTCATCGATGTTTGGATTAATTCCACTGGTACAAAGACGTAAAGAATTTTCCAAATTATCGTCAGTCAGCCTTGTACGATGTTTTGATTTATTAACTTTCATCAATGAAAAGAACTGTTCGCATTTATAAGTACTGCCAAACGCACAAATCAATCTTCTTGCAAATTTTCTAAGCTGCGGAAAATGGTCTTCTTCGAGGTATTTTTTGTAGAAATCGCACAACTCCACGTCTTCAAATTTAGATTTTAGGAGTGAGTTTTCTTGAATCTCGATCAACTCCATTTGCAAGTGTATTGGAGCATTTTGTACATTACTTTTTGTTGGAGTAGCAAATAAATTGAAACAGTCTTCCATGTGTTTGAAATCGCTAAATCTGATCGAAAATTGCTCCGACAGTAACTTGAGTTCTTCAGCATATTGAGCGTAAGCAATATTTTCATACGCAGAGAGCGTGGTGAAATGGTAACTGTTACCAGACAGCATATGTGCCTCCCACAAGCGGATTTTGTTCTGAAACGCTTTCAAATGGCTGTACAAATCATTTACTAACTGTCCTTGTTTTTGAAGTTTCAAATTTAAATCATTCAAATGGCCTGTAAGGTCGACAAGAAATGCTAAGTCACATATCCATTTTGCGTCACTCAATTCAGATAGTGGTTTATCTTTTATTTGCATAAATTCTGCTATCTCATTTCTAAGCTCGTAAAACCGTTTCAGCATTTTCCCTTTGCTTAGCCATCTGACTTCACAATAATATGTTACGTCGTCATACTCGGCTGATATTTCATCCAAAAACGCCTTGAACTGACGATGGTTAAGCCCTCGGGATCGAATAAAATTGATGGTTTTTACTACCACATTCATAACATTCTGGAGTCGAATGGACTTAGAACACAAGTTCTGTTGGTGGATAATGCAATGAAGGACTATCAAACCATCTTTTTGCACATTTAATTCAGTTGCTTTTTCATTCAAAATTCCGATGAAACCTTTACGTAAGCCGACCATAGAAGGTGCACCATCTGTGCATACTCCAACTAATTTCGACCATGGCAAGCCAAAACTTGTGAATACCTTTTGAACTTCATTAAAAATGTCCTCTCCTGTAGTGGTTCCTTTTAGCGGCTGTAAAGCAAGCAATTCCTCAGTAATAGTGAATTCTTTATCAACACCTCGAATAAATATAGCCAGTTGAGCTATGTCAGACAAATCGGTGCTCTCGTCTAATGCTATGGAAAATGATTCAATACCAGTCATACGGCCAGTCAATGTTGTTTTTATATCATTAGCCATCATTTCTATACGTCGTACAACGGTTCGTCTTGACAAACTAATTTTTTCAAATTCATTTTTCTTTTCAGGACACAAAACACTGCAAACTTCTGACATACACTCCTTGATAAATTCTCCTTCGGCAAATGGTTTCAATGACTTTGCCAATTTTGAACTAACTATAAAACTAGCTTTCACAACATTATCAAGTTGTGTTCTTTGTCTATGAAATATTTGCTGCTGTTTTTCCAAATTTGCGGTAAGTTTCTGGATTTTGTCTTTTCTTATTTGTCCTGTCAGTGAGAGCAGCGTAGGATGCTTAGTTGAGTAATGCCTCTTTATATTGAATTCTTTCATCACCGAAATGGATTCATTACACATCAAACAAATAGGCTTACCATTGTGCAAGATAAAGAAGAATTCTTCAGTCCATTTTTCTTGAAACTGGCGACCCTCTGCATCTACTTTTCGTTTCCTTCCACCAGACATCATTTTCATTTACTTATCGTTCGATAAACTTAATAAGAAAATAGGTATAATTAGTAAGCACTCAAGATGCACACAAAGTCACAAAGCAAACTTATCACCACGGTAGCTCGAATAGGACTGAACTAAGTTCCGGCCATCCACCCGCTTATATAGGCAAAATGAAGGAATGATCTAGAATCGTCTAGTGTAGAACAATACAATTGCGAAGCAATAATCCTTTGTTGCGCCGCCAGTGTGGCGGCAAACATCAATGGCTTTGAACTTTGATGTTTGCCGCCTCACTCTTTGATGATCACCGCCACTCGGCTTGCTCGCTCACTTGATTCCATGAGTATGAGTAAGTAGTGTATTTTTTTTTTTTAAATTGGGTTTTTCAAAATGTCTCGCGGGCCGGATCAAATCTTACAGCGGGCCGGATCCGGCCCGCGGGCCGGCTGTTGCCCACATACGCTCTATGGTATTAAAAACATACCTGAAATTATCCTTAAAGTCTTTCCTTTTATTTATTTTCATGTTGTTCCAACTAAACTCGCAAAAGGGGATTTCACTAAAATGAGATGAAATTTTAAATTCTAATTTCTCCCAATCCAAAATTTTACCTATTGTATTTTTAAATTTACTTAAGGTTTTTATTGGGTCAGATTTTTTAAATTGTTGAACCTTTAACTTATCATGATTATTAATTACTCGCATTATATCACGATTAATTACGATTTAATTTCACTAGATTACTAGTTATTTTAATTGAATTTTGTTCCTTTATACTTTTTATATCCTCCATTTCCTTCTCCTTTTTATTACTTTTATCATTATTTTCTTTTTTATTTGTATCTAAATCATTTTTAATTAAATTTTGTTCGTGATCTATGAGTTTATTTTCGGTTTCTAAGTTAACTTCTTTCACATTTATCGTCAATTTTAAAAAAAAATTCATTATTTTTATCTGCCAATTTATCGATTTTGTTAGATAATTTTAATAAATTTTGTTTATTTTCTTGTTTTAATTCTAATAAATTTGTATCAAGTTTTAAAAAAATTTCTTCAAGTTTTAAATTATTTTGTTCAAGTTTTAAATTATTCTGTTCATTTTCTTGTTTTAATTCCAATAAATTTTATTTATTTTCGTTAAATTGTTCCATCATTAATTTTAACATATTATCCATCTTACTCTCCTCCTTATGTACGTATCTATCAATTATAGTTTGCTCATTTGGATCAGTATTGACACTATGCTTATCTTTTTCCATGACTGAATTTAACAATATGAATCTTAATCACAAATACAATTTTTAACCTAATTTTTGTATCAAATTTAAACACAATTTTCGTGACACTATCTAAACAATCCTTTAGCCATATTACTTCGTTATTAGTCCTTACGTTGGGCGCCAAATATTATGTTCTTTTACTTAAAATATATTTTATTTACCATTTATTATTAGGTTCTATTAACAAAAATAAATCTGGCGAAAAGATGAATTTAACTACAAACAAAAAAAACTTAAATTAATTATTTATAAATACTTGTTTACAATTTTCCCTTCTTGATAAGTTGGATTAATATTATAAAAATAATAATAATAAATTATAAAAACTCCACAATATCTAATATCACAACAATATATACATGTTTTTTGGGTTTTTTCCCTGAACCCCTTGGGTAATTAATTATTTTTAAAATGATTCTTTAAATTGATTAAAATTTTACAAATGCGGATTTCTCCTTGTACTGCATTGCGTACATTTTAAGCAGTTATTGTCTTAAAAACTAACAATCTTTATGTGGTTAAAATTATATAAAGTGAAAAGGGACTAGGTGACGGGGCTTACCTTCGGGCTACAATAAGGGAAAACTAAACTTACAAACTATAACGTTCCTGCCTCGACTGCTTGCTGCCATCGATGGGGAACGGGGCGGGAGTAATCGTGTTGAACACGGGGTTTGTCATGTGTTGTAGGGAGTCAAAGAATTTGATATGTCTACGGCGAATGAACTCATCCACTATATATATGTATGTAAATGAAACATAGCCAGGATCGCTACCATAGGTAAATTACCCAAACCTAAAGGGTTAAGGCATAGTAATTAATAACGAATTTTAAAAGGGTTAACACATTTATAGTAATTTTATCATTATTTGAGGCGGTATGGACGCCTGCCCTGTACTTTGGTTTTACTTTAGCTAAATTATTAGGAGTGTGATTTAGTGGTGAGAGGATGTAAGTGCTGCCATCTTTAACTAACGGAGGAGTTATCCCCCTCCAGAGGGAGGGTGAGGGAAATAGTTTTCCATGCGGGAGGCGAGCCCTGGAGGACAGTCGTGGAGCAGGCAGCGAACACAGAGGAACATAACTATCTTGCGTCTCTTCAGCCATACCACAGACATGAGGGAGATAGTTCATCTACAGGCAGGCCAGTGTGGCAACCAGATCGGAGCTAGGGTCAGCCAATCTCTCTATATAATCTATATAGTCTCTCTAATATATATATTATATGTATATATATATATGTTAGTATCGATAGATAGATAGATCGTACATAGTATATATATCGATTAATATACATTAGTCAAACCTCTATACATCGAACTTGAATGTTCCTTAAAAAAAGTTTTATATTTAGATGTTTCATCACTATTAAAAACAGAACTAAAGGATTTTTATTAGTTAAATTATTATTATTTAATGACAGAAATTTGCACGATCGAAACTAACTTTCTCCTTACCAGCTATCTCTCTTTTTTTTTCTTCTTTTTTAAACCACCCTTGCTTGGAAAATTCCCAATAATTATTGAAGGCTTCTTGTATAATTTTCATCCGTGGCCAAATTTTAAGGATTTAAATTGTTTCAGATCTCGTCTAAAACGTTCAAATGTACTGTGATTGTTTGTCCGTAAACGAATTCTGAACATTGTAATTTTGTCTTACTTAGTGTAAATAGCTTCTTTTACGTTCTAATGGTTGCTTATGATTGCAATAATTTTTTTTTTTAAATGCCTAAGTATTTTGCTCAATATATAAAAATTTATTTTGATATGCGAAAATTGTTTTTCTACTAAAAATTAAATATGTTCGATAAATAGTTTGATATATAGAAGTTTGAAAATTAGATGTTTGATTTATATATAAAACTTTTTTTTGCTCAATCCATCTTCATTGCAATAATCAATGTGAATACATAATGTGTGTTTATGCTTCATTATCACCATCATGTATTCTAGTTTGTTTTAAATTTAAGTTTTGGATAACTTTCAATGAATAACAGGGTACGGAAGTAGGATGAAATGTTTATTTCCGGTTAAGGTGTACAATGTTAGGTTTCAGAAGTAGAATCTTTTCAAATGACTATTAAATGGAATTGGTTGATATACATTGGTAGATATATTTTTTTAGATATAAATGAAATGAAGAAAAATATTCTGAGACGTAGTCCCCTAAAACTATTATAAATCATTATGATGTGGTTAGCTTATAAATAATAACCAGCCTATTTACATAGTAACTTCAATCAACCAACAGTGTAGTTCTGAAAATAAAAAAGAATAGAAATTAATTATATCTCTCTAACCATTATTAATAGCAACATAAAAAAAATACACTTATTATTGGCAGGAGAAAATGAGCGTGAGTTTGCAGGGAATGTATTGAAAGAGGGAATAAATACTGTTAATAAATAATGATGAATTTTGAATTATTAGAATGAAGGGAGATTAGCAGCACGGATAAGAAAAGAAGGGTTAAACGAGGATTTGTGGGATGGGGGAAACATGTCGATTAGGCGGGTTCGCTATAGGAGTCTAGCTTGGGAAAAGGCAAGGAAAACCTAAAAATAAAACACAAATTACACATTTTTCACGAGAAAGTTGTGATTTTCATAGCAAAACGTGTATTTGCTTTTGTAATTTTGCATAAAATAGGACCTCAGTGTAAGATTTGAAGGCTCTAGGTCAACCAGGGGCCTCACAAAGACAGACACAAAACTAGAACAGAGTAGTTCACCTCTGCTTTTGAAACAAACCATCAAACTTCTATAATTTGTTCATATTTCAGCGCTAAAAGAGTTTAAAGAAAATCAATTATGGAGCATTGTATCAAACCAAATTTATTTTCAATATTTACTTAATAAAATAATCTTATACTAATATGCAATTTTTGTGGCGAGACAAAAGACTAACATCGTCGCTCTTGTTTATGAAAGTCTCCATTTAAGTATATATACATTTTAATTTTGAAACAAATATAAATAAAAACCTAACAAAAAATAAACATATAAGAACTATATGTTAATAGATTAACCTTTCTTCGTAATATATTATACCCTAATCCATTATGTTTGGGTAATTTATCTATGTTAGAAATATTTTGAAGTAATGGATTCTCAGTGCGTTTACATTCATCTATAAAGTTTGTGGCTTTCGCTTTTAAAATACTACAATATAATCAGTTTCGGATACTTCGTGCAACTTAACTGTACTGTAGTGTACCTTGGTTTGCCAAATATTACTGTTTGAGTCGTGTTTTGGATTATTTGAAGTTTGCCAATAATGGTATGACTCAAATTATTAAACTAATATAAATAAGCTAAACTAAAAAACTGCAATTAAGTAGTTACGTATGGTCATTAAGGTTAGAACGTATATCGATAAAAGGGAAAAGTATATCCAAAGCCAATTTTCCGGTTGTGCATGTATGGTGTATACGGAAATATGATGTATACAGATATAGGGTGTATACATATATATATGATATATACAGATATATGGTGTATACGGATATATCGTATATACGGATAGGTGGTGTATACAGATATATAGTTATATGACGATAACTAATCCCAAACGTAGATAATACATGTTTACACTCCCCCCTATATATAGGCTGAGCCTAAGGCTCTCGTAGTCATTCCGCGATGTAGCTCTCTGTGCTAAGTCATTCTCTCAATGTTACTCCGTTAGTTATCAGTGTATAATACTCTTAAATGTATCTTTGATCTTTATTTCAAATAAATCTTTTTAAAAATGTCTTCCACGTTGAAGTTTATTTAACTATATGGTGTATACGGATATCTGGTGTATACGGATATGTGGTGTATACAGATATATGGTGTACACGGATATATGGTGTATACAGATATATGGTGGATACGGATATATGGTGTACACAGATACATGGTGTATACGGATATGTGGTAAATATAAAACAATTTCTGCGGTCTAGATAAACCCCGATCCACTTCACAATAGGCTGCCACTTCAATGCCGGGTTCCCCAGGGAGTGGAATCAAGAAAGTGAGACACGCCAGATTACAATGTACTGGTGGAATTTATGCAAGAAAGTAAAATAGTATGTTACAATAATGCATATTTAAACGTTTTAACTAATAGATAGTTAAATAATAGATATTTTAGTATATTCTAGATAGTTGACAACATCTGAATGCACATCAAAAACAACTGCACAACTTTTTGCAGGGTAATGTTTCAATGTGTAATTAACTTTGGTTTGGCAAATAGATGAAGCAGTACTACCTGCACAGAGCTTTATGTGTTCCAGTTTAATCAATGACGGTCAAACGAAACGGAGCCTACACATACTGCATATACATGATCAAGTCTTCATCATTTTTTTGACTTATCGATATCCTCATAAATCAATTATTGGTGTAGCTCATGCTTGACAGACGGAGCACTCAATGTTTTTGTGACAACGAGACGCTTGGACAAGATTTTTCAATAATTTTCTGCATGGATTGCTTGAACAGAATTTGTGTGTCTACATTTAAAAATTTATTGCTATAACTGTATAATGGAACTTGGAAAAATAAAAAATTGCAAGGCACCTACACATTTTCTATAGAATTGGATGCTCTATGGGTAAAAAGTTAGATAGAACTAATTCTCAAAAATATGCGATTTTTCAAGCGAAATTATTCCAAAAACTATTAGATGTAAAAAAAAAAAGGTAAAGAGGTTATTTTCTATAAAATTTTTGATGCTCTTTTTTTTGCACAAAAAGTTTTTTCCTAGGGTTGCCCGTTTTCGAGAAATGTGTTGAAAACAAAAAAAAGTAATTTTTCCTCAGTTTTTTGAGTTCTTGACTCTAGCTCACTTCCTATTCATCAGGGTTTTTGATATAACCTGCACTAGACACCCCTAAACATGTGAAAAGCATAAAACATCGGATTTAATCTGAGCACATCGGAATATTAGAGCAAAATTTGAGCGTATTTTGACTATGTGAATCCTTTGCTTGACCTATAAACATGAAATCGTATATCGTGATTCCATTTGTTTACCCGACAACAAAACATTTTCAACTCTATAAAACATAATTAAGGGGTATTTATTAATTACTTAGTAATAAAAAATAAATATTTCTATATCATATTGAGTATGTTACTACATTAAATTTCTCGTAGCTTTAATTAACATCGTGTGATTTTTTAAAAAATGTTGGACTGGAATTGTACAAAGTCAAGAGTGAAAGTCTAAATCCTCTCATACAAAGAGAGATGCAATGTTTCATCTTTGTACTATTTAATGACCCGATGGTACGAAAAATAAACCCGTCACATGGTAAATTGCACCGTGTCATAATTAATTAATTACTTGGACACGTGAAATCTCTAATAAGCATTGGTATTGGTACACTGTTCTTGAAACACCTTGGAAGGAGACTTTTTAAAATAAATATTATCTTAATGATAAAAAATAATGTAATGAAATTTATAAGAAGCTATGAAGAAAGGTTTAAAATATAACGTTTTTGGGGGGCATTGGTTGTGCTTTCAACATTTCATATCCATTTACACCTGAATTTTGCTTGTCCTCCACGCTTTAATGGGCTGGTGTGCAAATATATGACTCTTCAAGTTAGATTTCTGTGGTAGTGGTGACAAAAATCTATGTACAGTGTCAATCAATGGAGGGTGTTAGATTAACTCCTATTGAATGTTTATGTTAGTAAAACTAATTCAACAAAACTTAGGAAATCAATCAAGAGGGAGTAATTATTAAAATCATTGTAATTCTCAATTGTGTGATACCGCATACGAGTACTAACTTTTTTAAAACCATAAACCCTTAAATTTTTGTGTCTAATTGTTCTAATCTTAGTGCGTCCCCTTTTTTTCCTAGATTTTTTTTTGTTAAAGAAGTTTTACATGGAGGTCTCGTTTAAAGTTGGGATAACATACAACTCCAATTGGGATCTGCGGATAACATCCAACAATTGTTTCCATAAAACATGATCAAGTGCCATTTAATTATTGATTAATGGGTATCAAAAAATAGTGTATAATTTTGAATAGTGTATCAAATTCAAGAACTTGATGTCATGATTAACAATATGAAATTTGTGCTTTGTTTTACTAATACTAAAACTGCTTTACCCCATTCCGGCCTCGATCCATCTTCTACCGTATTAACAGTGTTTACTCTAATTTATGCTATTCATGGCAGTTGTTTTACTAATATCTCAATTATTCACTATCGTGAGATCGTTAATTACGCGAACCGCTATTGAATCTGTCGACAGGGATGAACTGTTCTCCTCTGTGTACATTTACACACCTCTATCCTCCTATTTATCCCACATAAACATGCCCCACTCAATTCCTTCAATAGTCGCCACCCTGGAGCTCCAGGGAAGATGGAATGTGACTCCTCGTTTTGAATAATAGATCTCTCACGCTCAGAGATATTGAGAGTATTATGCCGGGTTCCCACGAGGCTTTAATTTCCTTAAACCGTAATAAATTTATCAATAAAGCTCACGATTTACATGAGAATCTGACAATAAGCTATTCCAACAATGACGTGTCAACAATTGGTTTACACACGATATCCCAAGGTAAACTACCCCCCCCCCTCATGGCGAGGTTAACATAAATAAACATGAAGTTAACTAAAACATTTTTACTATTCTCGAGTGGTAAATCACTCTAAGCTATGCACCGAGGGAATTTAATTAGAAATCGGTTTTAGACACAACCTGTCCTTGCTTGGTTAAGTCGTTAAGTCCTTAAAATTATCCTTTCGTATAAGCACCTGGACTTGTAGCATTCTGTCCGTCGCCAACATTAAGGAACGGACATTAAATGTTTAAAAAAATAATACACTGGCCCAAACAAATCCAATTTAAAAAAATAGGTCCTAACAAATTACTTTATCCAAATTACATTTCTTAACAAATTCCACTGTTTTTCATTGCTTAATATTGTATCTATAACAATATTAATTTATTTATTTTTAATTCCAGTTTTGGCAGGTGATATCTGAAGAACATGGAATCGATGTGACTGGCCATTACGCAGGAAATTCAGATTTACAGCTTGAAAGAATAAGCGTTTATTACAATGAAGCGACATGTAAGAAAATAGTATCTTTTCAATATCAATGTAATTATTGTCTATTTATTTTTCCCTTTAATTGTTAAGAAAAAATAACAAGCTCACTAAGCACCTTGGAGGGTCATTCTCATCTTAGGAGTGCAGGGGTTACCCTTCTTTCAATAATTACCTCATCCAGTCAATGACCATTCCCATATCTACACAGCTCATTTTCTCTCACGATGTAGTATTTTAAGGTAAGCAATAATCCAAAATATTAGCTAGTGTTCCTTAGTACCATCTACCAATCACAGCAGCTACCTTTTGGTAAGCTTCATTTCTTCATGAGATAGTGGTAATAAAAGTAGTTGATCTCTGCAGTAGTAACAGAAATAAATATTGTTGTGTGGTTAATATTTCAGCTCATAGGTCAGATGCAGCAAAGCATGTCCCAAGAGCTGTACTATTGGACTTGGAACCTGGGACAATGGACTCTCTAAGGTCTGGTCCATATGGGCAGATTTTCAGACCAGATAATTTTGTCTTTGGACAATCTGGGGCTGGTAACAACTGGGCCAAGGGGCACTACACTGAAGGTGCAGAGCTTGTGGATGCTGTATTAGACGTAGTCAGGAAAGAGGCTGAAAATTGTGATTGTTTACAGGTAACTTAATTTTTAAATCTTAAAACCATTTAAAGGATGATAATGTGATTTAATTAATGATATTGAAACAATTTTTAGGGTTTTCAACTAACACATTCCCTTGGAGGAGGGACAGGAAGTGGTTTAGGAACTCTGTTGATATCAAAAATCCGAGAAGAGTATCCAGATAGGATCATGAATACATATTCCGTAATGCCTTCACCTAAAGTAAGTAATTGTATAATAATTCAGTGTATTTAATGGAAATTATACTGAAAAATTATTATTGATATTATAATTATTGTTTCTGGAATTTAAATGGACTATAATTGTTTTGTATATAGTGCTCATTTACCCCTTCTCCTTTGCGCAGTATACAATATGTTATAATTAAGCAATTTAAAAGAAATCTGTGTGTGAAATCTGAAAATATGAACACTGCACTTCCTCTATATAGATTTTAAAAATATCTATTTGAGGCTGGTACAAGGGGAAAAAATAAGGGAACTAGGTTCTCACCTCCCCCTTCCACGTTTTTTATTCAACCTTAAAGCAACGCGAGGCACTTCTTCACTCAACGCGCACCTGAGATGACCTCTTAGAGGAGTAAGTGTTGGCAGCTGAGTTGGAGCCTATCCTGGGAGAGCAATATTGGTATTGGTCATTAAAAACCACAGTGAGTTATTAATCAGTAATGTATTATAGCCCGTTTTAATTTAAGAATATACATAAGACAAAGTGGTATTTTCCAAATAGTCTAATCAGATCCTCCATCACTTTGTAAGTTTCAGGCATAAGTAGGAGTGAATTCAGACATTTGAGCATCACCAGGAGTAGGGCAACATTTTTTTCTGGGAACATATTCGTTTCTTCTTGTTTTTGGGAAAACTTGTTTTCCTAACCAAGGCAATCAGCCAACTAAAAATTCATATGACCATCCATACTACCGCTTCCCCTCCCATCACTATCTAGGTCATCTCACGGACTTCTACAAAATCAGCAGCTTCTGATATTTATTAAATATTAATAACTGAACTATATATTAGTTACTCATTCACACGAATCTTGGTGAATTCATGTGGATATATTGATAACCAAAATTTCCAATGTTTTTTCAGGTATCTGACACAGTTGTTGAACCTTATAATGCAACGCTTTCTGTCCATCAACTTGTTGAAAACACAGATGAGACCTATTGTATAGACAATGAAGCCCTTTATGATATTTGCTTTAGGACATTAAAATTACCAAACCCTACTTATGGTGATCTAAATCATCTTGTATCTCTTACTATGTCTGGAGTGACCACTTGTCTCAGGTAAAAGATTTTTTTTAACATTCAATAATATCTCATATCATTTGTGTTTTAACCATACATATGCATAAATGGGGATTATTTTTGTATACCATAGGTCATGTCATTGGCCACAGATACCTCGATCCATTTGGAAAAAAGCATCTACCACAAGTAGTAATATTTTCCCTTTAAATGGGCAGGAAAAATCAAGATGAATTATTTTCCAAGGGTGTCTAGATGCTGGACATGACATACATTCCGATGGTTCCTGGTTGGCATATTTGTTGCATGTTTCACAGGACCTAATTTTTTCTTTGATGGTTCAACTTACGCCATCAAAACATCCCACGAGCCAATGCCTCATATAGACCTTGCAATTCATATGTGTGTCTCGGGTGATTATAAAAAAGTTTTTTTCTTAGTATTCGGGAGGAAATTACCTAGGCAATATATCCATCAAGTGTAGTTAATTCATGTCTAATTTTGAAGTACAGTAAAAATTGTTCAGAGCATTTTTTGAGCCATTCTGTCAATATGAAATCATAAACTAGTAGAAGGAGAGGGTCCGTTGAGGCCTCTTTGACAATTTCTTTGCTTTGAATTGGAATGCTCTCTCTCTTTCTTAGTGTTTTGTTCAGCAGAATTGAGTGTTTTAGACATGAACAGTACTGGTCGCTCCGTTCTGTCTGGGAATCGGTGTAGAAGAGTTATTCCTACTTCCTTGAAACTGGAATCCACTGCCAAAATTAAAGCCAATTTTGGTTCATAATGCGCAAGAATGCTGCTGTTAATTTTTCTGAAGCTTCATGTCAGGATGGGCTCCACACAAAAGGTGTGTCTTTTTTTCTTAGCTGGTTTACTAGTACACATATATCACTGAAGTCTTTAATTAATTTCCGTAGTGAGTAATCATACCAACCTTTTTTTCGCTGTCCCCCATAGCTGTATTCCGTATGTCCAAATTGGCTTGATTATAATTTTGTAGATTAGCAATTTATTTTCTATTGAGAGATGGGATGTCCTTCGAAGTAGTCTGTACAGTAGTCCAAAGCGTCTGTTTAGTTCTTGTCTTTTTAGTCATTTGAGTGGGTTCCATGTCAGATTTTTGTCATTTGATTGAGATGGAAGCCTAAATACTGTACTGTCTAGGATACAGGAAGAGGAATAAAATTAAAAAAACTAGTGGAAAGGACTTGCGGCAGAAGGTAAAGGTAATGTGGGAACATTTTGCATCATAAACTTTGATCCACCATTGGTTGCACCAATACTCAATCTCATCAAGGTGTTTTTGAAGGTTATGGGATGCTATATCAATACTAAATCAATGCTATATATATTAAAGGTCTGGATGGGATGACAGGACTGGAGTGTCTTCCGCAAATGTTGCCAAGAAGGTATTAGGGGTAGAGGGGACATCAGCGGTGTATAGGTTATAGAACTTATTCATTCCACAGGGAGTTATCCCTGGTAGACAAAGAGGAGAGGTGTAAATTAATAGAATCGGAACAGAAGAAAGCTAATTGCCGCTTTACCAATGTGCAGTACTGATTGCACGAGCGACTATCAGCAGGATTTCGGGATCTTTCTTACACTGTTCTCGAGTGGCGTTTGAATTAGATTAGATCTTTGAGATGCTGAGGTAAAGGATTATGACTGTAAATTATTGGATGAAGTTGGGGTGACGATGTGTCCCAATCCGACCTCTGGATCAGAGTAGTGAAATAATGTTCTGCATCGTCTAGGTCTTGGGATGTTTTCAGAGACAATTTTAGGTCTATGAAATCTTTAAGATGCTGGTGGAAGTAGCCCCAATCAACTTCTAATAAATGAAGGAGGAAGCAGTTTGTGAATTGGACTTAGGGAAATAGTTAGAAACAAAGGGCTATGATCGGAGGAGAGGTCATCAAGGTGTGTAGGTGAATAGTTTAGTGTTCCTATGCTATTGTAGAAGAAGTCAAGGAGATCAGGATTTCAGTTGGGATCAGATGACCAAAATGTGGCTGTAAGGAGAGATAGTGGAGCAATGTTTCCGTGTGAGTGCAGCCAGCAAAGCACATCCTCGTGTATTTGTGGATCTTGAGCCCAAATGTTGATGCGTAGGGTTAAAGTCCCCACCCACAAGTAAACGATGTCCGATGGAGTCTAGAAAGAATCCGGAATCGGAAATGGATTTATTTATTGATGCTAGGGCGAGGGGGAAAGTGAAAGTGCTGATTGACACTGCAGTGGACTGAAGGAAATCGTGTGCTGCCAATGGAACAATGTGATGGGAAATGGAGTTATGGACAATTACAGCAGTACCTGCTTGTGCTCTTCCATCTGGGTGATCTGTTCGATAAGTCAGTAACCATACCAATAAAAGTTTCTGATTCTTTTATATAAGTTGGTTCAGGCATTCTTGTATAGCTTTTATTTTATTTGGGACAAACTGTGGCCTGATTTATCAATAATGTAATCTAGGTATGCAAGTTAAGTCTTTAAAAATTTTCACTTTAATTTGTTTAGGCATAGACCTGCAGTTTAGAGTCTCTTGAGTACTAATTGAAATGTTTGAAAGTGCTGTTCTTCATTTTCTGCTATTATGATGCCATCCATCAGCCAAGCAATGCCTTCTATTCCTTGTAAAATGATTTTTATTTTCTCTTGATAAATCATTGGACTTGAATTTATTCTAAAAACAAACCGCTGGATACTATCCAAGTCCAAATGGGTTGTTAATTATTAGTAATTTTTTGTAATCTTCATCTACTGGAAGTGAAAAGTAAGCTTCTGAGAAGTCCCATACTAATAATACCTCAGTCCCATTATATTTTGTAAAAGCTCTTTAATTATTAGTGTAGATATTGATAAACTTCTAAGCTCTCATTTAACCCAGTTGAGCACATATACGAATTTGATGTTTGGCTTCCTATTCACAACAATGGGTGCAGCATACTCTGAGTATCTCATGGGTTTTATTATGCCCAGAGGTTTCTATCTATCAAGTTCACATTTTAGTGGTTCGTATATGGTGAATGGGAACCACTCTGGGCTTCGCAAAACATTGGAGTTACTTGCACGTCTTTGCAGTGGCCAATACTATCTTGAAATAATTTTTTTAATATTTGTTGGAGTTTTGTGGAGTTTATTCCAGGGCGTATATATTTCTGTGTCCCGCTCTTCTGAAACAGAAAAACAACTGAATTTGTCCAAGTGTAAATTTAATAGTGGCTTATTCTACTTCAGCCCTAACAAATTCTTTCAGCTTCTCCCAAACCTTCAAGCCCTGTATAAATGAACTTGAAACCCCCTTCAAATGGTTTTTTCAAAGACAAATTCTTCAAAGACAAATTTCTTGTTCTTGGAGAAAATTTTGTCAAGTTTACGATGCTCAATTCGGAATTACCTAACTTAAATAGTTTTTTTGTTATCGCTTTCTATTCAATAAAAAACGTGTCCTTTAAAAACCACAAAATTAAAATTTACCCCTTCCCTGTTCGGAATTGGATGTAGCCTAAATGAACATTTCAGTTGCATTTGAGGTCTACTATCACTTCCTTAAGTTTTGGAGATCATTTACTTTACACCCTGTATATTGCAGGTTCACTATCTCAATAGAGAAGGAATCAGTATTTCCAACCACATATTATCTGTGCATACTTGGGAAAAAATTTAGACAAAAATACTTTCCTGGTCTTTTTCTATTTTAGGGCTGGATTTGATCCAGTATTTCAACTGGAGATCTGGAAGGATTTAGCCCAATATAACTAGTGCAATAGACCTATTTGGATAGTTCATGATTAAAGACATTTTGTAATTTCTAAGTGAATAACCAGATAGTCACGAGTCCAACGGTTACTTCAAGTTACAGACTAGTTTACATAAAACAGAGCGGAGTCAAAATGGTGGGTGGGCTAGACATGGATTATTTATAAAAATAAATGTGAACTTTTGAAAAGCTAATAAAAGTGCTCACAAATTAAATAAGATGCAAATTTAAAATTGAAATTCATGTGTTTTCATAAATTTTTTATTAAATTTCACCGATGGCGGCAGTAACTGGTCCAAAAGGACTAATTTGTGACAGGTAATGCCTCGTTACTGACTAGGAAAGTTTTTCATTTTTACTCATGAAATCTTAAACAAGACAACAAAGCGTTTGGTCATTGTCAGCTGAATGTAGCAGAGTTGGAAAAATATTAATAAAGATTTTTCATAAAAATAAAATACTGTGACATAATTATTCTTTAGGGTTTCCTGCCATAACCCATAACCTGGTCAATTATGATATAGTGGACTAGTTAACTTTGAGATAATTGGTAAAATCTAAATATGAAAACGAAAAAAAATTAATTAGAACAATTTAAACCATAAGTAAAGAATGTGAACTATTACAACATACACTAATAAATTCCTTGAATGGGAGATATTCATAAATAAGGTGGGAAAAGTGGATCATAGGTCATGGGAGGATTAAGATGGGAAAGTATTCTAGATATGCGCTTATGAGGGACTCATAAATGCTTAGTTTTATTTTAAATTATACAAAGCAAACAAAATTGGTACATCATTTTAATGGGGTAAATTCAATAAAAATAATAATTCATTAATTTTTGGAAAACATGATACCTTTAAAACATTTGTGTTGAAAATTATTTAACCTTCAATAACAATATAGTTCAGTTTTTCATAAGAGGTTTAATCAACTATATTTGTTATCATAAATTCTTTTGACTTTTATTTCTGCTTTTGCTTTAGATTCCCAGGACAATTGAATGCAGATTTGAGGAAATTGGCAGTGAACATGGTACCTTTCCCTAGGTTACATTTCTTCATGCCAGGATTCGCACCACTCACTTCAAGAGGATCACAGCAATACCGGTATTGTTTTATTAAGGATAAGTTGTTCATGGTAAATATGCATTATAACATTTTAGTACACTTGGTTTTCATTTTCTTGTCGAAAAATAGTGCTACAGCCCTAAATGAGTCCTCCTTGGGGCCAAGTGTTTGATAGCATGACCAGAAGCTCAGATTGCAGGATGGTTGGGGTGATTCCAAGTGTTTGGAAACATAGCCAGTAGCATAGATGGGAGAACTAATGTATGCCCAGAGGTTTAGAAGGACACCCAGTAGCTAAGATAGTAGTACTCATGTTGCATGCCAAGGTGCTTGGAAGCAAACCTGCCAGCTTAAACGGCAGAATTTGTGGTGTATGACCAGAGGATTGGAAGCAAATTGGTCAAAAATAACTGTTAGTTCCTCAGCAGTCATTTTTCCTATTTCTTTATCCATTTTACAGCCGGTTCTTCATTTTTAACAGACCAATGCTGGTGATGTTGAAGGCATTGAGTGTTTGAAATGATACATAAGAGTAAATGAAGGTGCATTCTTCAATCTGGGACCTTTATTCTTGACCTCACGTAAACCAATCTCATGTATCCTAAAGGTCTTCAATCAGCCTTCCTTTGCTTCCACCTGTCCTGGTAAATTTTACATTGGTTAATCTCAGAGAAATTATTGCATACCTTAAATCAAAACTGAACGAGGTTAACATCAAACATGCAGGGAATAAAACCATATTTCATGTCAATGACAGTGAAGATTTCGCAAGCATAAAAGACATATTAAAGGGAAAAAATCAATTTCCACCCCTACACACCAAAACACAATATAAAACTTTTGTCACATATAATTAGCATATGTGTATAAACAGTAATAAATGTGTGTTATATAGATATATCAATATATTTAATAAATACATTAGTGTATAAATTATATATAGATCCAATCTTGATGCTGATCAGTACTTGTGATAATCAGTTTATAATATTCTCTCCATAAACAAATAACAAGTCCAATGAAAAAAAATGTCTTACTTCAGTGTATTACACTGTGTTATTTTTTATTTTATTCATGTTTATGTCACATTCCAATGACATTGAGTAGCAAAAATATAAAACCAATGATCTGAAATGCCCAGACCATACATCGTAACGATACAGAAGTCAACTGTTTCTACATCACAAATATCCCCATTTAGTCTCTGTTAATGCGACAAGGCTATCAGCTCAAGACCAATTTTCTGTATCAGGCTATTTCATCTATTAGAAAGATAGAAACCAAGTGGGTGGCAGAGTGATGGTTTTAATTAGAGCAGTCGTACCACACTCATATAAGCTGGTGAATAATTTTGTTTACACTGAAGCAGTCGGGGGTCAATTCCAGCTAGACGATAAAAGTATAATGGCAACTGCAAACAATATACCTCCTAACAAATTATACACCGGTTATTAATTAAACTTATTCAGGTGTTAGCTTTTGGAGACCTAAATTCAAAAAATTTGCAGTGGAATTGTCACTACACAAACAAAAGTGGTAAAATTCTTTTAAATTTTATCTCAAGGCATAGAGTCAAATTACACCAGCCGTTTGAATCTAGTCATATCCCATATCAGCATTGGTTAAAGCTAAACATTATTGATATTGTCCTCACAAGAAATATTCTGAATTTCTCAAGACTCATTTCCCTTCTTTGTCTAAACTCCCATCCAACATCCAATTTTTTTATATTTTATTTATTTAAATATCTTACAATCTTGCTCAGAAGCACAAATTGAAATTATGACATGTTTTGGTCACTAGGACTGTATTCATGTGTGTACTGCTATCTATTTTTTTTTTTACTATTAATGTAATACATGATGTAAACCTAACAGTATAAAAACCTACACAATAGAACAAAAATAAATATAAAATAAAATTATAATAATACTAGATATAATTAAGTTAAGAAGGCATAAATTTAGTTTAATGTTATTCCAACAGGATATGTTTTGTCCATCCTTTTGAGGGAATGCTCATTGTAATTACCTATTTTTCTTATTAATGGGTTTTGTATTATGGAAGTTAGAAAAAAGAAATGCTCTCTCTGGATGTGTACATACTGTAGGATTGTGGGGAATTGTAGATCTCTTAGCATGGTGGTTAACTTAACAAGCAAGGGTATTGTTAATTATGTGCATACTGATGTTTTCAATGACTTCCGAATTCCTGTAATTTGAACAACAGGTATAACTCCAAACAAGTGCAGCATATAGGCGATTCTCAGGAAAAGGGCAATTTTCAGTGATGAACTTTAAAAAAAGAGGAGATCTCCACAAAAATTGAAAAAATATGGGCTTGTTCTTTGACCTAAGTTTATGGGCATGAAACATTTTTGTGAGGTGAACCTCACTTTATTAATCTAAATTTAGATAAGAGCATAGTACGGACCTTACATCAATGGGACGCACAATGTTGACCTTTTCCCTTGCAGTTATGCCAGTTAATAAATTCAAAATGTATGTATTCGGATTCTACTTCATTTAAACTAAAACAATCTGGGTGAACTAAACAAAGTGTGTGAGAAATAAGGGTTAGGTGTAGGAATTATAAAAACAGACTTAAGTTTTTTTCAAATCACAATTTTAATTTATTTTGTCTCAATATAAAAATATTGATGGGATCCTTCACAGCCTATATGAGAGAAGTAGGAACTTAAGTAATTTAATTAACAGACTCCGTAATTTTTTTTTTCTTAGGCTAAACAGACATCAGATTGATAAAACAGTATTCTTATCATGGTAGGTACTTCATTTTCAACATACATAAGTCTATAACAGTCTTAAAAAAAAAGAAAAAGGAAATTGAGCTAGAAATTTTTTTTTTTTAATTCTATATACTTATCATATATTATATGTATATAATATTATATATTATATGTATATAATATTATATATTATATTATTCACTTTCATCAGATGTGATGTCACTGGAACTGAGAGTGTTCTTGTTACACAGAGGATTCCTCAATGGTGATTCATTGCCTATCAAGTCTGTCAGGCCAGATGAAAAGATTGTTTGGGCAAAAACGAGCTGAAGCCAATATAGACTACAGGAGTTACTGAGTAGTAGTGGGGACACTATTCTCTCTAGGGGCATTGGAAGCAGATTAGAGAGTTAAACTGTAGATAACCTAGTAGAAAAATCCTAGGATTCCAGGGCATATAGTTCCAGGCATACCTGATACATCAAAATTACCTTTTTCTGAGAATCACCCATATGTCATTGTGGGGCAGATTACTGCTTTATGCAGCATTCATTTGTTTTCTGGGGTCAGTTTTGATTTTTTGTGGAAGTAGGCTGCCATTTTACTGACAAGATTTTTTTTTGTTACATTTATCGTTTACATGGTTTGTGATAGGGAGGGAATGATCTAAGGTTACTCCTAGGTAGTGTATGGAATGGGAATAGGGTGTTCGGGAAATGTTTATGGATAAATGGAGGGTTAATATTGGTTTAGGTTTGGTGAATATTATTGCTTCTGTTTTAAGTGGGTTGTTTAATTTTCCTTTTATTGAAATAGGTACTGATTCCACAACCTGGTATTTTCTGCATTGAAAAATAAATTACTAATAATCCGTCCTTCCAAAAAGCACACTGGAAAGAATTTTGAAAATTTTTAAATAAGCAGATTGACAATAACCCCTCCATTAATCATTTATCAAATATTGACAAATCCATAACCCAATGAAATAAGGCAGTAAAATCTGCTATGATAACAGCCATTTCCATGCCCATGTACATAGATATGCACTTGCTGAACCATTTGAAAGCACTCATAGAAATTAAAAACCTAATCAAAAAGAAGCCCATTAGGTAATTTTTTTTCCAAACAGTTCAATTTTTACATCACAAACAAACTTAAAAAAATATAACTGGTCATGCACTCTAAATACGTTTCATTTTGCTCTGGACACAACAATATGTGGAAAGTACATACAATTTATATTAACAACAAACCACATATCCCACCTCTAAAGTCTAACAACCATCAACTAATAAAGAAAACACAGACCTATTAGCTTCCTAATTTAAATTTAACAGTAACCTGACCAAAATTTAGGGACAGAAAACCATGACCTAATTGTAAATGGAACCACCTTTCAATGGTTATGTGATTATTAATAATAAATGAGTTATTTAAAACATAAAACAACATGCTGAAAGTAAGAAAATTGTGACACGATAGTCATAGAAATTTCTGCAAAAAATTAATAATATCCCTAACTAAAATCTACAATAGAATTCTCTGATACAGGCACTAACCTCTTTCCTGGAAAATAGCAAAAGTCATCATGATACCTTAACAAACTAAGACCATGCAAACATAGGAAGCATTAGACCAATCAGTTTATTAATAATTTAACAGTTAATGAATAGTTTGGTTTCAGAACACACCACTCCACAGTTGCACAGCTTGCAAGGCTAACAGACTATATAACCAAAGTTTTCAACAACAAGAAACATGTTGGAATGATCACACTTGATATAGAAAAAGCTTTCAATATGGCATGGCAGAGCGGGCTCATTCATAAATCTATTAGTTACCATTACCACCTTATATGATACACCTCATCCACTCATATCTTCCTAATAGCTCATTTTACATTCCTGCCAATAATAACCCCTCAACAACTCATCACCTATCAGCAGGAATTTTTCAAGGCTCTTGTCTATTTCCTACCCTTTTTAATCTACACATCACCGACATCCCGTCACACCCTAAAGTCAAAATATGGTTATACATAGACGACACAACAATCTACACAGGATCATTCAGAATAGACACAATAACAAAAAATATATTACAGGCCTCAATCAACCTACTTAAAACAGAGGCAATATCATTCATCAAACATAGACCAATATTAACCCACCATTTATCCTTAAATAGTTTCTAAATACCCTGCTCCCATTCCATTCACTATCTAGGAATAGCCTTAGAGAGTTCCCTCATTTTCACAAACCACTTAAACAATAAATGCAACAAAAATCCTTTTACCTCATCAGTAAAATGATACCTTACTTTCACAAAAAAAATCAAAACTAACCCCTAAAAACAAATTAATATTGCATAAAACATAAATCTCCAACACAATGACATATGTAGCACTGGTTTGGAGTTATACATGCTCTTCCAATTACAGGAAATTGAAAGTTGTACAATACATCAGTATGCACATGATTAACCATTACCCTCAATACACCAAGAGTTATCTTATCTGGTGGTAACACCATCCTAACAGATTTTCAATTACTCACATTCCAACAGTATGTACACACCCAGGGAGAGAATTTATTTTTTCTAGCTTCCATAACCCAAAACCCATTAATAAGAGAAATAAGCAGTTACAGTAAGCATTCCCTCAAAAGATACATCCTAAAACGCACAAAGCATATCCTGTTGGAATAACATCAAATTAACTTAAATCAATTGTGTTTAGTATTATTATTTTATTTTAGTCTTATTTGTGTTTTATTATGTAGGTTTTTGTCAGTTTCTTCTTTTTACTGCCATCCATACCCACCATTTTTTCACTGTTTGGAAGTGATGTCAGAATTTACTTTTTTAATACGTACATTATTCTATATATGGCTTTTAATTTCCAACTATATTTTTCTATTTTTTCAAAAATAATTTGACAAAATATATAGGGCCTTGTCTGTGCCAGAGCTAACTCAGCAGATGTTTGATGCAAAGAACATGATGGTGGCCTGTGATCCGCGACACGGCAGGTATCTCACTGTTGCAGCAATTTTTAGGTATGTAAAAATTAAGAACAGTTTTTTTTAGTAGTTCAATTTATTTTCAAATCCCATAAAATTTAATTACTAATAGTTTGACGTATAATTGTTTTTAAGTGATATAAAAAAGACACAAAAGAACAAACTGATATAAGCAGAAAAATGTTGGAAATATTAATTTGTAATAAAATTATTCTAGATGAAAAAAAGAGGAATGGTTACATTTCATTTTATATTGAGAAATATCTGCTAATGGATCTGCTTTTAGAACAGCTATGGCTTGGTTTCATCAAGTGACATCAAATTTGGTTGGGTTGAACAGGAAGACTACATGCATACAAAATGGCATTCATCAACATGTGTATACCTGACAAAACCAAGGGATAAGTTCATGAGGAATTAAAACCAGCAGTGTAGGTTTTATAAAAAAAAAAAAATCATTCCAGGACCATGTCCCCCTAAGAATAAAATAAAGTACAAATAAATAAATTCAGCTCTGACTAGCAAAAAATGAACATGTATACTTTGGCAATTCATAATTAAATCGTCAATGCCATTTTATACAGAATAACTAAATATGTTTAAAAATAACAAAAATGTAAAATAATTATGTAAAAACAATAAATTAAACCAATTCGATTGACTTTGAAAACAAAAACGTGTTCATACTTTCATTTGAACTTGATCCCACTCAGGTCGAGATTTTAATGATTCAACATTAAACTTGAGAAAATTAATGTTAATCTTTCATTTAAGTTTTTAACCAAGAATATATAATTATATGAATGTGTGTGTGTGTACCCTGTGTCAATGAAGTTCGATGCATGGAAGATTGCCTGGGTCTGGTACAGTTAGACCAACAGTGGATTAGTACAGTTGATCGAATAATTTCCTAGGAGGTTTCATGGTTGATATAAGATTTGATAAAACACTACGTTAATTTATAAAACAATAAAGTACTTAAATTCCAGTGTAATTATCTAATATCACTGAACTGTAAATTAATTGAATGATATTACTCCTAGAGAACTTTCCTAGGCATAGCCTACAATTACACAAGATGTGGAATCAACATGTCGTCTGGCTCACACCTCTCTCCCTGCGGTTTTTACCTGTATTCACCCATAAGGTGTTAACAATACATATGCCTGTTTTTCTATCTGGTTATTCATTTTAAAATAATGTTGTAGTATAATGCCTTTCGAGTATATGAAATGATCCTGGCAACACAGAGTTCAGAAGGACGGTTCTATATAGGTTGTTACGGCTTTAGTTTAGTCACAGGTTGTGTGCTCTCTATAGTGTATCATGTGTAATTGTATAGTGTTTGAATTAACTAAACCTACAAAAGGTTATGTGCCCAGATATACCACGATGACAAAGGATTTAAATAGATTGTGTTTAATTAATCATGGCTAAAATGGACACTGACAAAAAGGGATTGAATTCATGTAATATAGAATTACTAAATAGGGAGAGTTATCACACATGTACATTTTGAATGTTGACACTATTTTAAGAAAAGGACTGCTCAGAATGTATTACTACAGAAGATAGTAAAGAATCGAAATCTGAAAGGAAAAGTCTAGCAGAAAGATATGAGAAAAGGGCTCCTAAAGCCCTAATCTTCCTAACCTACATTTGTAATTGCATTATCTTAATTTTTGTTTTTTCTGTGGCTTGTTACTGAAGCAGTTGGTTTGTCTTGGATATTTTTGCAATGTACATGTTTGTTTCAGGGGCCGTATGTCTATGAAGGAAGTAGATGAGCAGATGCTAAATATTCAGAACAGAAATTCATCCTACTTTGTTGAATGGATTCCAAACAACGTTAAAACTGCAGTTTGTGACATACCACCAAGAGGTAAATGTTAAAAGGTTTAAGTTACAGCCTGACACCTACGGACAGGTGCACCAACCCAAGAATATAAAGCACATATGGTGGCCAGTGCGTGGGTGATGTAGATAGTCATGACTTGTAAGCAGTCAGAAATAAGCCATTGCTTTATTTCAAGGTAAACTTGACCAACCTCTGTTTAGCTTCTGTTTGTCTGGTAGATCCTTTTCACCTTATATTTTTATTTCCTTGATGCAACACTGCACTAGTGAGTCCCGCTTTCCATCCATCCTTGAGTGCAGCCTCTCCCAGCAGTCAAAGTCACCTTGTGATCCAGGGAAACGGGTGCATGCAATTTTTGAAAGCTCTCCTTGGCATATTTGATCAGCATCTTCAATCCCCATGAAGTCACAGTAACCCAATACCCCCTGGAAAACTCTGCTGGAATCGATCAATGTGCTGAAACCGTATCTATTGAATGTATTAGTGCTGTGAAAGACAAAAATAAAACCATGGGAAGATAAAATTTTAATTTTCATTGACAAACAATTCCCAATCGGCTTACTACAACATCATGTCAGCTTGTCTTGCTACTGTTGGAGTACATACTGAATGACATCCTATAAAAAAAACTTTTAGCATCTGAATAAGACAGTTTAACTTGACAGTTGATTGTACTAGCACTTTATTTAAAAATAAATGAAAATAAATCATTGCGAGAAAACAACAATTTTATGTTTATTATTTTAAAATTATCGAATGTTAATTCCAACAATATATCCCTGTTTTCAATTAAAAATAAATATAGATTAAAACTGCTTTAAGAGTGCTCAAAGTTCATATTCCAAATAGTATAATGTTTTTCTCAAGCATTATTTTCTTCTTGCAAGCTAGGTAGGGCTCAATCTCACTAACTCTTATTTAACATGTAACTTGCTACTGAACTAGGCCCCTAACTGTGATTCTTGTGATAAAATATTGATTACTTCACACTTAGTTGATATCAGCCTTATATTTTTTACCATTGTAGATCTTACCAAGTTAATGTATGTTAAGGTGAAAATAAAATAGAGAAAAAAATAAGTATTCACATTAATAGTAAAACATTGTATTAAGGGAAATTTATATATTAGATCGATTTGATTACTGCGCAAAATAGTGTTCCAAACTGAGAGTCTATCTATTGTTTTAATTGTGATGTCCTAAGTAAATTAAACAAAATTGCAGGTGAAGATATACAAAACTAGGAGTCCTAATACAAGAACTACAAAATAAATCAAATTATATTTTCTTCTTAATTTCACGGCTAACCAACATCCCCTTACATCCTACCCCCACTGGCTGAATGACTAAATGCTAATAAAGAATGAATGGACAGAGGGAGTCGAGGAGAAACATATATGTGTGTGTGGAAGGAGCCAAGGTTGATTGGGTTCTCTTAGATTTTTCAACAGCATTCTCTATTGTTTTTTAATTTATTTTTCTATTGTTATTTTGCCTGTATGTAGTTGTAGTTTTTTTTTTTTTTGTAGTGAATACGTTGGAAAATTTGCCGGAGTGAACGGTAGGGGTGAGGAGAATCAGATATGTGAGATTGATATGCATGATTTGATTTATCGTTATCATGAGAAAAGTAAGCGTTGCAGTGAACGAGCCTGCAGAAAATTACTTAATAATGAACTCAAACATCTTTAAGTTGTTTTGTTACTCTATAATACCAAAATAGACTAGAACACCAGCAATTTGGATGTGGGAATCCTCCAATTAAAAAAAAATTTAATACTAAACAGATAAACAATAATATAGAGATTGCCACATTATTAATTACCACTTAATTAGTTCTGAATATTTTTCATCGGTCTTTAGGTCTGAAGATGTCATCTACTTTTATTGGCAATACAACAGCTATCCAAGAGCTTTTCAAGAGGATATCTGAACAGTTTGGCGCCATGTTTAGAAGGAAAGCTTTCCTACACTGGTACACAGGAGAAGGTATTATTCAATAATAAAGCTTTTGTTTATGATAAAATAACAAAACACATAAAAATAAAACATATGAAAATATCATGGCCACATATTTGTTTTAGTTTAAAGCTGATGTGAATGGTGAATTATTAATTTGATTCTTCCCTTTTTAAAAAAATTAACACATAAGAAGATCTAATCTGTTTCTCTCGAAATATATGTATTATCTTTTCTATATAACCTTTTGAAATTGCTCTTTGTAGGTATGGATGAAATGGAGTTCACAGAAGCTGAATCCAACATGAATGACTTAGTATCTGAATATCAACAATATCAGGTCAAGTTTGATTACTTTATTGTCCCCTTTACAAAATATTGGTGTACTTCTATTTTATCCATTGCATTGTATCATGCAAGTTACTTCTTTTAATCTCTAAAATGTTTAATTAATCATTAAAACATTGTTTTAAATTTTTTATAATTAATATAATAAGTGTCATAATGGTATGAATATAATCCATGCAGGAGGCAGTTATTGATGAAGATGACGTCTATGCTGATGATCCAGAAGAAGAACAGCAACAGTATGAGTAAGACTCAATGAAATATTAATATTTTTATTAATTATTGAAGTTGTCATGGACAAATAAGTATGTCTGCATGTATGCATACATATCTATGTAGGTTATGTCTTAAGAGTTTAAATGACATTGTAACAAAGTCAGTTTTGCTTAAACTAAAAATTTTCTCTTAGAAACTGAGAAAAAATTAAAGCCTAGGCATGGCTTTACACCGTGAATGAAACTACATACCATAAAAGGAATCTAATAGAAAACAAGAAGTAAATTCGAGAATAGTGATAAAAATAATGTCTCATACTCCCAAAAAAATGTCTATACAGACTGTTATTAGATTATATTAACAATGCTTTATTTGATTCACAATAATACATAATTCCATAAAAAGCCACCTTTCTTGCTCAGGTCCTACCACAATCTGGATCCATATTGCATGGTACTTTTTGAGGGATGTAGGAGTTATACTTTTGTCCTTTCTCAAGTTACAGTTACAGCTAAAAATTTATCAAAGATTTTAGATATTAGTGGATCATTTGTTGGCATATTCGATTTGGTTCATGATAGAAGTTAGGATATATACTTGTTGAATAAACACATGTATATGGAATAGCTTTCTTTATTGTGATAAAATTACAATCTGCCTTATTGTGCAGTAAGTAATTGTGATAAATGTTCTCATTCATGCCATATTTACAATTTTCATTCACTTGTTC
The DNA here is from genome assembly GCA_930367205.1 of Acanthosoma haemorrhoidale. Taxonomy (NCBI): domain Eukaryota; kingdom Metazoa; phylum Arthropoda; class Insecta; order Hemiptera; family Acanthosomatidae; genus Acanthosoma; species Acanthosoma haemorrhoidale. The sequence continues at coordinate 104,825,601 of OV884009.1, read as the reverse complement.
ATTCATACAGTATTTACAAACAACCCAGAGACCTTTCAAATCCACATGGTTGTCACCTTCCTCCCATGCCAAAGAGGAAGCCGAGTCTTGGGAAAGCCCCCACGCTCCTCCGTCAGACGCTTCACTGGATACGAACTAGTGGAGGCTGACGAAGAGCACGAGAGCCACATACGCCCAGGACATGATTGGAGAAACTGGCCATTGCCAGGACTCCCATTGTCACGTATTTATAGCAGGCCCCTCCTTTAATTAGCTATAAAATAAATAATATTTCAGTACATGATAATTTTTTAAATGAATCATTTAACAAATTTACATTAAGTTTTGTTTTTTTTCAGTTAATTGCATCAGAACTGCAGATAAACATTTGAACAACAACTGACATAATGGAATTTATTTTAAATTGCTGGTGACTTGTCTTGGAGATACTTCATCATAGCTCTATAATGCATTGAAATGAAAAAAAAAGATATTTTGAATGAATTATTGTATTAATTTGTTTCTTAGCTTTGTATTTTGTTATATTTTATAATAAAATAAAGAGTTACTTATTAAGTAGTAGTTTTTGATAATTATTTTCTATCAATTATTTAATTTAGTTAAGTTTTTTTTACAAATCTTTATTTGAAGAAAATTGCAATATGCCCTAAAAGGGAACGTAGATCATGGTGATAAATGATCTTTCTTATTCATATCATATTTACAAATTTGTATTCACTCATCATCCATAGCTTATTTACAATATCCCCCAACTTACTATGGAGCCGCATCACTACTACATAGGGGCATTGGAGGAGCGTGAAAGGTGCAGGAAATTGAGAGGAGCAAACTGACCAATGCTTTTGAAGAGCAAACCAAGATGCCTAACCCGGTGAATGCCTGAGCCACATTAAGAAATATGCTACTTCAAAAGTAATAGCTCTTAAGGGCTAATGTGATCAAATATGTGAAGTCCTTGCTCCACTGTGGAATGTTGGAGGCTAAAGCCAAACTGGTGTGTCAGTAGAAGGTTGGGCTATCTTAAATGGGAAGGAGACGTTAAATAAGGATTTTATCGAAAATCTTGAAGAGGATTGGGTGAAGACTGATAGGCTAGTAGGATGAAGAGCCATGCTTGTAGATTAATAATACAATGGAAAACTTACAAAGAGGAGGAGGTAATGCGTTACCATTTTTCTTTGCCCTCAAACAATTCCAGTATTAATGTGTTTAGTTCTGGTGTCTTAAAATAGTATTGTTTGGGTTCAGTCGATAGATAGTTTTTAGGTCTTCTATACTAGTATTTTGTCAAGGAGGATTGTTAGTACTAAATACTGAAAGTAGTTTGTTGTTTATAAGTAGGTTTGCTCCAATAGCCTCTAATGATTCTAAGTTTGGTATTATTACTTGGAGAGGGGGTTTATTATTTTTTATAAGTAGCATTAAACCACTACCTCGGATATTTTGGTATGATCTCCAACATTGTTATCCTGTCATTTTAAATTTGATAGTTCAGACACAAGTGCATCTCATATAGTACAAAAATCTATTTTGTAGCAATTTTGCTTAAAATATGTATACTTCTTATTATAATTTCTTAGATGTTCTTTTATGAATTATTATTCAATTTTTATATTCATTAAGAATAATAGTTTTTTGTAAGTCTCAAGATATATCATTGCAGGGTTCAATATGATGCATAACATAACTATTTTAAATGTTTAATATTACATAGATGATTCGAGAGTTTTATGTTGTTAAACTTAATAATTGCAAAATATAAATAATAATAGCATGGATTTTCTTCAATGTCAGGTGGTGTGTTGTGTTCAATCTCTGTGTGCATGTCCTCCGGATTCATCATGTGGTGCCATCTCTTCAGCCATCTGATGGCCGCTGACTAACTTAACCGTCTCTGAACTCCTTAAATGAAAAGAAAAAGTCAAAGACTCCTCTCTCTCTCTCTCCTACACTCTGCTATTTATGGTAACATACAGGAAAACCCTAGGATTAGCTACCTGCTTAGATAGCCAGGCTACCTGGTCTTAGTGCCAGGTCAAAACACTGCCATTATTCAAATTTTTTGAACAGAAAACTCCTTTCTTAAAAATAATATAATTGTAATGAATAGTTAATTTCATAATAAAAAAAATTATTACGCAATATTATTGCCTAATACAAACTTATTTAAATTCTTGGGACTGCCTTAAAGAACTGTTAGGATTCCAAAATAGTATTTTTTAATATATTCAATATTGAAGGAAGTAATTTTTAAAAATTTGTGCTTAATAACCTTTTGTAGAATTTTTTTTATTTATACATCAATTTTGTTGCAACGATTCGGACTCTATTAGCCCAATTATTATTAGCTTAGTACTCACATTGTATGTTATTCCAAATTAAAAAGAATATTAAAACAGATAAGTGAATAAACATCCTCAGTTAATTTATTTCCTGGCCAGGAAATAATTAAGGTATTTTGAATAGCCCATGTCAGTTAGTCAGTATTATCTGAGTTGTGCCAAACTTTTCACCATGGACAAAATGGAGTTACCTAACTCTATATAATATGAATAGCAAATTAAATAATATGTTTGTTAAGGTAAATATGTTTGTAACCAAAGAAACCGTAAATAATATTTGTAATGAATAGCGAGCTGGTAACTAATTCCCAGGGACCACTATGGTCACCAGGACAGAATGACGGAAGAAAGCTAGAGTCTGATTGGCCCAAATAAACGCCTTCCTGATTGGCAGGAATAAACCCCAGAAGCAGCTCGCTTCAATCTGTACTTTAGTCCCCTCAAGAGACCCTCATACATCACATAGCCACAGCCAAAGTGCGGGAAAATTAGGGACGATACTAGCAGTTGACGTGTCGGCTGGAGGAGCAGATGGCGAAATCGATGGAGCAGTTTAAGGGTGCCTATTTACCGATGGGAAATTTGGGAGATATGATGGTTTCAGAAGAGTGTTTGGCCCATGGTAATCTTATATGACTATCAAGATTTGATACAGGAAAATCAGTAGAGGATCTAAAGTTGTCTCGAGCCCATAAAAATTGCCTGAGTTTTCACCGCGTATAACCTTAGTTTCAGGTTAGCACAGGCATTGATACGATCTAGGTCTCCCAGAATCTTGGCAAACGCAGAAAATAAGTAGGTTTGGGAGTCTTCAGCGTAGAGGAGACGGGAACAATAATGAACCCTGACTAGCCGAACTACGCCTGAGGAAAGAGACAAGCAGATGTAGTGGATAGAGCTATTGGGGAATGTTAATGAATATTACTTGGAAAGATGAACTGACTGAGTGGTCTATGGTGTCAAACGCTTTGGAGAAAACTATCTAAACAACAGAAAATCATCTGTTTAGCTGCGTGTCTTCTTCTGACGAGAATCTTAAGACATCTGACGAATTCATCAACCTACGTCAACTACGAACAACGACTAGACGAGAAGTTGGAGAAGAATTGTTTTGTAGGTCATTTAGTTCACTTTGGATTCCAGGATAGTACTACTGCAGTTTCGTTTCTTTATTGCAAAGTGGTTGGTGTCAAAAAAAACATTTTTTCCCTCAAAGTAAGAAAATCTTGTTTTGAAGTATTGAAGTAGACATGAATGAAACTTTGGTAATCAAACATATTTTATATATATTTGATATTAAACACATATAATATATTTTTCGTAGTTGATGATTGGCTATCGTTACCTACTATCGTCGAAAGCCAAAGAGAAATATTTGCAACTTAAAAGTTTAGAAATGGGCGCGAGCTCACTTATTCTGCCATCTGATCAATCCATAGCATTAACGTATTTCGTACACTGGTTTAGGAATTTTGGGAACGTTTGACTGCATTAGCTTTAATGCAAATATTTTCAAGCTGGGCTTGCTTTCAGCTCCGTATGGATTCATTTCTTGTGCCAGTAGCAAAGAAATTTCCTATGAAATGGTGACATTGAAGAAAGCACATTACTTTGTTTTTTGAATATTAATTGCTGTCCTAATAAAGATTTTTGCAATGATATCCAATCTAAAGACTAAACCAATCAGATACATGGAATCTTCTTTTGGATGAACTTTTCCTAGTCTCGGTACATTTTCCTCCATCCATAAACATTTCTACTCCACGAATCCATGACCAATTCCCTAAATAAAAGGCGATTCTGACCCGGGAAAAAATAAAATTGAAAAACCAACATCGGATTTGTAACTATTTGATTAAATTTACAAAGTAATTTTGATCTAAATTTTTTTATGCGGTGAAATTTTTTATTCTTTGAAGTGAAAGCCTTTTTCTTTCATCCTTAAACTTTTTTTAGCCTTTGAATTCGTGCAAAGTCCTCTAAATAAAGAACGATTCTGACCCCGGGGAAATAAAAAGTCAGAATTTCAAAAATCCAACAAATGATTCGTGTTCATGAGCAATAATGAATTTCTTTAGCCAGTAGCAAAGAGATTTCCTATAAAACTGCCACCATTGAAGAAAGCTCATTACTCTGTTTTTTTAATATTAATTGCTGTCCACATAACGATTTTTCCAATGATATCCAATCTAAAGACTAAACCAGTCGGATACATGGAATCAAAATGAGAATGATTTTCATGAAGTTGTTCTTCAAATTGGGTTTTTAGGCACTGTGAACCATGTGCATTACAGATCAAACCCACTGGTTTTGATACGTTAGCACCCGTAAACACATCCATTCAACCCTTCCTTTGTGTGTTTCCTAAAAAATTTAGATAAAAAACCGTACAGTTACTTTAAAAAATAAAATTATTTTTTCACCATGAAATTCCCCCCCCCCCCGTTATGCTGCCAGAGCCGTTATGCTGCCCGGTATTTGCGGTTTTTGAAAAAGTAGGGCGCATTTGGGATTCACCACAAATAAAGTGTTTTTTCTCGATTATTATGAAATTTTTAAAAAGTTTTTCACGCGGGGGAAAAAAGGAAAGCGAAATCAAAGAATTATCCTGTCAGGGAAGTTTTCTAGCGTCGAAATCGTTTCGGTTGATTATCAATGGGTCCTTCTCCTCCTCATCGTAATATAGCTTTAGGTATAAAAATATCACGATCATTTATCTATTTGATTTAATAGTACATTTCAGCTTGATGAAGAACAATTTAGTTGCCAATTTAAATAATATTAAAAAATAGTGAGTTTACTACTCCATGGTTCGGCTAGTTTAATATGTTTTAAAGGATTTTTTTTGGGGGGGGGGAGGGGGGTAGTACGTAGTAGGTACGTCAGCATTAATGGCTAATGACGGAGTATGTAGTGCGTGAGAGAAGAAGTTAGCTTTCACCTTTCACCTCCCACTACCGTCAAGTTTCCACTTTCTCCCCCATTCTCTTTCTCCTTCGAGCCAGTCCTTCTCCAGTCGCGTCTCCATTCACATCAGGTTGTATTCCACTTTAGCTAAACATACATTTATAAATAGCCCCATTTCTACAAAACACATGCAGCTATTCAAATGAGCATTTACCCGAATAAGCGCATTGACTTTTAGGTGTGCTGTCCCGGCCAAACTCGTCCAATGTAATCTGATTTATAAACAGTCAGGGAAGCACATAAAATGAGCTACGACCATTAAAAAAAACAGTTGTATTTTTTATTTATGAACACTTATTAAAAAAAACAGATATCAGGGTTAATGTGTTGGTCTGTCAGTTCAAGAAACCTGTAGGAACCTACAAAAAACATTATTAAGTGTCGTCAATTAAATAATTGCTTGACATTTGAAACTTATATAATTTTAAATATACCATCAAATTAAGGATCATGTCCTGCTTAACAATATGTACTTTTTTTTTAACTATAATTACAAACAGGTAATTAAAATTGTCATTAACATAGTGTTCGCTTCTTAAACTCGACCAGTGTTTTGTTATTTTGAACGATGCTAGTTCCATTTGACCCCTTGCCGATATATTGTAGCCAAAAATGAAAAAAACCTCAAGGAAAATAAATTGCTTAGTAATTTAAAAAATAAAAATGTTCCTATAATCATGAAATAGTATCGAATTAAAGATGTCGAAATCCTGACTTTTCGATGTCGAAAGAAGGAAAGAATAAAAGTAATATTTGCGTGTCGGGAGGAAATATAATTTTAAAGAGTCATTAAAATCGTTTTCACCTTAATTGTGTGAGTTTTTTTAATCTGTCTTGAAACAAAATAATTTAGTGCACATATTTCTAAGTGAGCGAGCAATATGAGGTAAAACAATTTTCTATGGTGAGAGGAAAGCTGTAGATGAAGGGAACAAATGATTGCTCTCTAAGAAATATGAACATTAAAGAGAATACTTTCCATTTTATTGCAGTGTGCCCAGTCCGTAAAGGGTTTTAAACCATTTTAACTGCTTTTTGAAATTGTATTACGCAAAAGTCCCGACTAATATTATGCTAACCAGTACGTCAACATTTTAAATTCGATACCGTTCTCCGTATAATGTTTATTTTTTAATTGCTTAGAAATTTATTTTTTTGGGGATGTTTTAATTGTTTATCTAGGCATAAAATGTAAATTATATGGAAAATAAGTTGCGTCTAACAAATTTAAATTATACACAGAAACAAAAGCACCCTTAATTTAAATTTAGGGAGCTACTTAATTGGAAATACTTGAAAGAACTTCATCTCGTTTTAAAAACAGCAATAAAATACAGAAAATCAGTAATAAGAAAATTTGATTTTGAATGACACCCCTTGGATAATTTATGCACTATCTGTATTTCATATTTATCTAACAAGCACAAATGTTTATTAGCTACTGCAGGCAGACTATTAAAATAAACTGTGGAAAAATTAAATACTTCTATAAATAAAAGTTGAGTTGTAGGGCCCAAGATTTCCATAGTTTTTATATTTTTATTTAATTTATTGGAACTACAAGCTCCGTCTGTAAGATAATAAATATATGATCATTTATACATACTTATTTTTTTAAATATGAAGAAAAGGATACGCTAGTAAATTGTAAGAAATAAAAAGGAAACCAAAATAATAATAATAACAAAAAATATAAATTAAATTAAAACAAATAATGTAAAACTTTAATAATCTATATTTATAATACAATTTTCACAATTTCCATAACGGAGAAAAGTAATTATTTTAAATAATTTGCCAAATAAGTGTGGCTGCTCAAATACATGACATATATACGGGATAATAATAAGAAAGAGACATAAAATACCAATAGCACATAAAAGTTATCAATAAAATATAGCAGGGGGGATTGTATTTGGACATTATTTATTTTTTTTACGTTTGATTATACAGAAATAAATCGAGGAAATGGGAGAGGACTACGGGAAAGCACTGGAGGAGGAGATGTGGAAGCTGGCCAAGGATGAGCTGCGAGAGGACGAAATGGTTAAGAAGCAGTCCTTGGACTCAATGAGGGCATGGCTGGCTAAGAGCCCGGACATCAAGTATTGCAGGACAGGTAGCCTTTTTTTATTTACATCATAAAAACAATCATATGCCGATATACATCCAGTTTAAAATAAAACAAACTAATAACACCGCTTTTAATTATCAATAAAGTCTTATAAAAAACCAAATAAATAAAAAACTAGATCCTAATAGAAAAATATTTCTTCATAACATATGCCCTAAGCCCTTATGTTTGGATAATTTATCAATTATCAGTATAATATTTCAGCAATACTTCGAAGTAATGGACACTCGCTATGTTTTACATTTATCTATACAGTTTGTGGTTATGCCATTTAAAATATCTTGAACGGTTTGGTTTAAAATATCTTTGGATAATTTGTGCGACTTAACTGATCTGTTTGTCATACATTATTCTTAGAAAGTAATTTAGGATTATTTAAATTTTTATTTTAAATGATACTTGTGTGACTGACTATGCAACTAGGTGCTGCTTAAATTAATACGGGCTTTGCTAACAAATTGTAAAAGAGTAGCTTAGGCTTGGTAATAAGTTTACAATTTCTATCGATAAATGAAAAAAGGATAGGGATAGCTAGTTTTCCTAGGTATGTTGCGCTATGTAGTGTGAAAGTGAGTTTGGGGTTCTTGATAAACCACCATAGTGTAATAGGCTGCCACTCAAATTCATTATTCCTAAATACTATTTTATTTACAATTATTTGCTTCAGTTTGTTGACATTGATTTTAAATTTCCACTTAAGAAATAGTTACCTAACACATAAAGATTTTTATAGCCTATTTACAGTCGTGTTTCACCTCAAGGATGACGTGAACACAGCACTGTAGGTAACTACATTACCTAGGACCATTTACAACTACAGCATCATTATTCCCCCAGTTATAGCTAAATAGCTGGATAGCGATCAGTTTCATTAACTAATAATCATAATTACTTAATAACTAGTTGATACAAGGAACATTGGCGTTTTTATTTCATTACGTTGAAGACTGTTTTACTTTCGTATTTTTTTCTATAGTACTGTTAGTTAGTTCGAATCTACATGCTTCATGTATTAATTCATAGTTACAACATTGTCAAATGATATATACAGTTTATAAAATATAACGCAACAAAATGTCAAATAAATAAATAAATGGGAAGATGACGCGTTAAGCATTCATCGTGATTTTACCTGATGGGTAATGTTTACTCCCGACTGCGGTGATGACTACACATGGGGTAAATGAACTACGTTCACTACTTGTCGAGTAGTACAAGTATAGGTAAGGCCATTGTCAGTCTTGGAGTATTATTATAGTGATTAATTTATTTCTTACTCCGTCCACATCCCTACAGTTGCACATAAGGTTCCAGTAGGTGGGCTCAGTTGAGTCACAAGCACAATTTGGATTGTCAATTAGCCCAAATCGCCTTAGGCAGCTATTGGTCGGTGTGTGTCATAACTGTGCCAGTATCACATTTAGGGGAATATTGTGTTTTGTGACTATGTGTGATGTATAGGGGAAGATTGTGTTTTTTTGACTATGTGTGATGTATAGGGGAAGATTGTGTTTTTTTGACTATGTGTGATGTATAGGGGAAGATTGTGTTTTGTGAATATGTCTGATGTATTGGGGAAGATTCAATTTATTTTTTGTGAATATGGCTGATGTATAAGGGAAGATTCAATTTCTTTTTTGTGAATATGGCTGATGTATAGGGGAAGATTCAATTTATTTTTTGTGAATATGGCTGATGTATAGGGGAAGATTCAATTTCTGTTTTGTGACTATGTCTGATGTATAGGGGAAGATTCAATTTCTTTTTTGGGAATATGGCTTATGTATAGGGGAAGATTCAATTTCTTTTTTGTGACTATGTCTGATGTATAGGGGAAGATTGTGTTTTGTGAATATGTCTGATGTATTGGGGAAGATTCAATTTATTTTTTGTGAATATGGCTGATGTATAGGGGAAGATTCAATTTATTTTTTGTGACTATGTCTGATGTATAGGGGAATATTGTGTTTTGTGACTATGTCTGATGTATAGGGGAAGATTGTGTTTTGTGACTATGTCTGATGTATAGGGGAAGATTGTATTTTTTTGACTATGTGTGATGTATAGGGGAATATTGTGTTTTGTGACTATGTGTGATGTATAGGGGAAGATTGTGTTTTTTTGACTATGTGTGATGTATAGGGGAAGATTGTGTTTTTTTGACTATGTGTGATGTATAGGGGAAGATTGTGTTTTGTGAATATGTCTGATGTATTGGGGAAGATTCAATTTATTTTTTGTGAATATGGCTGATGTATAGGGGAAGATTCAATTTCTTTTTTGTGAATATGGCTGATGTATAGGGGAAGATTCAATTTATTTTTTGTGAATATGGCTGATGTATAGGGGAAGATTCAATTTCTGTTTTGTGACTATGTCTGATGTATAGGGGAAGATTCAATTTCTTTTTTGGGAATATGGCTTATGTATAGGGGAAGATTCAATTTCTTTTTTGTGACTATGTCTGATGTATAGGGGAAGATTGTGTTTTGTGAATATATCTGATGTATTGGGGAAGATTCAATTTATTTTTTGTGAATATGGCTGATGTATAGGGGAAGATTCAATTTATTTTTTGTGAATATGGCTGATGTATAGGGGAAGATTCAATTTCTTTTTTGTGAATATGGCTTATGTATAGGGGAAGATTCAATTTCTTTTTTGTGACTATGTCTGATGTATAGGGGAAGATTCAATTTCTTTTTTGGGAATATGGCTGATGTATAGGGGAAGATTCAATTTCTGTTTTGTTACTATGTCTGATGTATAGGGGAAGATTCAATTTCTTTTTTGTGAATATGGCTTATGTATAGGGGAAGATTCAATTTCTTTTTTGTGACTATGTCTGATGTATAGGGGAAGATTGTGTTTTGTGACTATGTCTGATGTATAGGGGAAGATTGTGTTTTGTGACTATGTGTGATGTATAGGGGAAGATTGTGTTTTGTGAATATGGCTGATGTCTAGGGGAAGATTCAATTTCTGTTTTGTGACTATGTCTGATGTATTGGGGAAGATTCAATTTCTTTTTTGGGAATATGGCTGATGTATAGGGGAATATTCACTTTTGTATTATTAGTTATGCTATGTTACTACAATTATCAGCCAAAGAAAAACTAATTTGAACCTGTTTCCTCCTGATGTTAAGTCAAATTAAGGAGATTTTAGGAATTGACTAGGCTGGAGGGTGGTAATAATGATTCAATATGAAATCCTACAATAATGATGTTAATCGTTTCTTTTTTTGTTAATTTCTTTATTATTGACATCACAAAATTTAATTTGTGTTTATTATTATTTCTCTCTATTTCGTTATTTACGACTTTATTAGCGGTCTGAATATCTGGTTATTTCACATATTCGTTTATGGCTACCAAATATAAGACTAGAAGAATCCTGTTCTTCGTGGAAAGCATAGAAATCATAAGTAATCATAAATAAAACTATAAATAAAAATAATAGTCAAGAGTGCAGTACCCCACACAGAAGTGTTTCCATGATCTACTAATTAGTTCCTCTTGATGTATTTACTTTCTTCACATTAAGTTTTATTTTTTGCTACAGAGAATTTCTTTATTTAATTTAATGTTGCATGGTCTCATGAAATTCAATTAATACGTAAAACTAAAATATCCACTTATTTATATGTAGGAAACCAGAAAAAAAAACCTAGAACTAACTAAGTTATATTGTTTTGTTATATAAATTGCTGATACCATAAAAAAAGGACATGATTCGTTGAAACACTAGTGTTAGCAATGCAGGAGCCTTCGTAGCTCACCCGACTCTCAAACAGAGAAATGGATAGGAGAAAAAATTACAGAAATTTCAATATACATACATACCAATAAGCTAATATACCTTTGAACGGTTTCAATATGTGACTTGCCGTAGGATCGTTCGGTGTTGGGTCTTCCACACCAAATCAACCAATAATAAAAAAAAATCTTGAAATTTGGCCCATACATTTTAATAACATGTACATGTAACATATATTTTTTTACAAAATTTCGTTTTTGCGCTTTTAAAAATTTAACTTTATGAATATTTTAAAACATTTTAAGATTGATTCGGTAAAGTCAAGTGTTAAATTAAAGCCCTTGCAATTATGGAAAGAATGACACTACTTCAGCTTTCTAGGGCAAATAGTTTTGGAGCTATAAGCTTTTGAATGTTTCAAAACGTGTAAAAAACAGTCAATTTTTGATTTTTTTTAATTTATAACTCAAAAACTTAATATTGAAAAAATCTGAAATTGATAGTACAATCATTGATTTCTGGGACTTTCAGTTCTAGACCATTGGTTCCATTGACATGGAATGACCCCCATTTTGTTTTCTGATTCCCGGCTGCATGTGTGTAAGAACTATGGCCCATAAAAGAGGGGCTTATTCTTTGTTCTCTCCTTCAAACAAAAACCTCAAATGTTTCAGATATTTTTTTTTTAATGAGATAATTTTTCGTGGAATGTCTGTAGTTAATGGATTAAATACCTTAGGGAGAATATCAGAGCTCCAATTTTGTATGAAAAACCGAGCTACAAAAGTTAAAAGTTTTTTCTAACAGTGGTAATGCAGTTTCCTTAACAGTTTAATTGTCTAGGAAGGTCTTGAGGGGTTACATAAAAGTGTATTATAAAAAATGATCAAAGGAGAGAGTGGAACGAAAAAGGTCACAAATCACTGCATGAGGCTTACCACCTTGCTGAGTAGTGATCCACATCTCGTAAAACCTATTTACATTAGCATACTTTGATAATAAAAAATTATTCGAATATACTGTTCGTTAAAAATCTACGTGATTACTTAATCTGCTCAAGCTGTGATCAGTATATTGCTATGTTTGATCAGTATGATAGTAATATGCTAGTAAATCTGATCATTTTACCATTTAAAAGTTTTGCTTGGTTTTCAAGAAGAAAAGAGGTGAAATAATATGCCATGAATATAAAATACTCGAAATGTTGAGTTGGGTTGATGCCACAACACCGTTTAGATCAGCAACACAATAACTTTTCTATTGAGTGGTTACAACTTATTATTTAGAACCGGAATCTATTGATTATGGACATTTAAAGATGTTTTTATGTTCTATGTCGTTAGGTCATCAAACAGATCTCTATATGTAAAATTGGATATCTCCAAGTTTAAGTAAAACATGTGACTTACAACCACCAGAACACATGAGTGGAATACATATGGGTTTCTGGTTTTGAACAAAAAAGTCGCTTTTGTCGGACACTGCATGAGTTCAATATGTGAACTTCTCCGTGGTCTTTCGGTTATTACGATAGACTTCTATTCATTTTTTTTTATCTTTATTTGAATATAATCTGCCCTCAAGTGCAATAGATAATTGTGATAATCGATCGCATTCGTACCAAATCTACAAAAGATTGAATTCAATCATATTCATAAATTTCTCTTTCATTCATACCATATTTCCAAGCTGCATATATTCATCAGGAGATGAGTGTAGAAAACTGACCAGGGTCAGAACTCGTAGTGACCAAATACTTACTAATGATCACGGGGCCACTTCCGGTCCAATTTCCAAGGAAACGAATAATTCCCCTAGAGTAGTTTTCTGGAAGGGAAAATTATTTGTAAGCTGGTCGCGTAAGGGGAGTATTAGTATCAATCATCACAAATGTCAGGAAGTAACTATTTGTTAAAGTGATCATTAATCATCTTTTGTTTACTTAACTTTATCATGGACCAAATTCATTGAATTCTTAAAATAAGTAAAAAATAAATTGTTCACGCACATAAGAAATATAATGATGCATTTATTTATTTTCCAATATTAGATAACTACTTAATGTGATTGTGCTATAGTCGTGATTATGTATTTCTATTGTGCAGATGCTCCGTTCCTATTGCGATTCTTGCGCAGCCGGAAATACAGTGTGCCTCAGGCACAGGAAATGCTCGAAAGGTACTTAGCCATCCGACAACTTTACCCTCAATGGTTTCACAGTCTGGACCCAGAGGATCCCAAAATGTCAGCTTTAATAGACTCAGGGTATGACATTACCTCGTGAAAATTACAAATAATATTAACAACTAAAATAGGTATAGATATCCAACTTGATTTGAAGGTACTGTTTCCCCCTGGCGGAGAAGGACGAGCAGGGTCGACAAGTGATATTCACAGCAGTGGGGAAGTTCCGTGTGGGGGACTTCAGCGCCGCAGACATGGTGAGATACCATGCCATGGTTATAGAGAGCCTCTTGGATGAAGAAGAGTCACAGGTAGCCGGTTAGTATATGTCTCCGAAATTATATTTACATTAAATATCCAATTAATCAATTCTGGAAATATCCCAGTGGTCTGTGAATAAATAAATGAGAGATTTTGTTCAGGATACACACAAATCTACGATGAGAACGGACTAAGCATGGCTCACCTATCTATCTGGTCACTCACTGATATAAGAAATATTATCAGGTGTATACAGGTAAATTCACCAATTACTTTCTATCGATTTCATTATCATTCCATCCTAGTGTGAGTCATTGCTGTTGTTTTTTTGTTCTTTGGTTTATTAGAATTCACTTCCTATGCGCCATAAAAGTTCACATTTCCTAAGTCTTCCGTCATCGGCAAACACTATATTCGAATTCTTCACATCACTCCTCAACGAGAAACTGAAGAAGCGCATTGTGGTGAGTTGTGTAACTTTTTTTAAATTTATTTAATGGACGAAGGTGTACTAATTAAAGTAATTGATTGGCTTATTGCTGCGAACACCTCTGGGGTCAGCCATAGACTGATTTTCCATATCATCAGCAAAGAGTAACTATGTTTCTAAATTTAAATTTGTAAGTAGGTACTTGTTCTTTGTCCTTTTCTCCTTTTAATCATATTCAATTTAATTTAAAATTTCAACGCTATCATGATAGTCCATCTTTATCTCATTCAATAAGGAAGTGGATTTGATTCCTTTCTACTTTATATCTTCTCCTGAAGGAGGTACCATGCAATCGTCTTTTTCTGTTTCTGTCGGTCTGTCATTGTCCTCTTAAAAAATTATGTTGTTCGATACTTTAAAGTTAGGGATAAGGGGGCACCTTTCGGGGTTGATAAGTGCAACAACAAATAGACATTTTCCCCTAATTCTGGCGGAAAACAGGCCAGTCTGCTGTTTAGTGTGGTCAGTAACAGAACTCATTGGCTAGGCTTTAGTGATTACATCTTGAACTCAAGGTATTCTTCAAGTTTGTAATGAGACCATACAGAGTCGTTTCGCCGTATATTCCGTTGGGTTTTTTTTTTACACCTTGAGGTCAAAGCACTTAAAAACACAGTGAACGATCTCATTATTTTAATTCCCTTGTAGCAAGAAAGAAGAACTCCTTATTACGAAGGTTCATGTGTAGCAGAAACATTCATAAACGAAATCCTCATAATTTGTAATAGTTTGCAGTCATAGAGGTAAGAGTCGTTTTTTTTTGTTTATACTGCCCACTTTAGCTTCACCGTGCTCACAAGATATATATTATATTATATATATATATTATATTATATATATATATATATATATATATATATATATATATATATATATATATATATATTGAAACCTACCTCTTTTTTTACCATTTATTTTTATAATTTATTAGATCAATTGACCTTAACTAATTTGGTAGGTCCGTCATGAGATCTTTAATTCAACTTGTTTTTATGTCTTCGACACAGGAAATTATCCCGATTGAATCGCCCGATCTCAAGGCTAATGTTATAATTATTAATAAATTGAGAAACTGGGAATTGTGAAATATATACAAGTAAAATGGTTATAACAAATAATTATAATTATAAAGCGTGCTGACATTAATTATATAAAAAATATTCAATTCCTTTTGAACAAGGATAGTTACTACTAAGTACAATAAAAAAAAACATGAAAATTGAGCTCAATCTCTTTTAATGGATCCATAATAATAATAAAAAAAAACAATATCAATATCACCCAGTTTATGATCTCCGTTTAATCCAATCAACGTTACTGTTGATCTCTTCTTCTTCTTCTTCTTCTTCTCCTCTTCTTCTGTTGGATACCGCCAAGTCGGGGTCTTGCTCTTGTTCGCTCTCTGGCTGTTAGGCTAAGACTGGCCCTTTATCTCATCCCCACTCCTAAGAGCATAAGGGCAGATGCTGGACAAAGTGGGAGGGTGGCTGGTCATGATATTCTCAAATATCATGAATGTTACAATATATATAACCGGATCGGGATTCATAACACAAACACAATGTGTTGAATATCTAAGATAATGTTTTAAATAACCGGGATAAATATTAGATGAACTGTAAACAATAGAGCACGTTAGCAAGAAGGTGGGCTCCCTCGACACTCATCACTACCAGTGACCACAACAGAATCCACTGTGCTTTCCAACATACCATCTATTCCAGGCTCTGGCCACTGGATGACACGCTTTAGGCGTATTTAACACACATATAATAAATAAAAATAACACACAGACACACATAGTGTTTTTAAAGTTAGTATATTAACAATACAATTTACCTGACATAAAACCCCTAAAACAGTTACCTTACTTACCCTAACCTCCTTTGGCTGCAAGTCAATATATGAACACGTGGTACCACGAATTCCATTAATTTCCCTACACGTGGAGACCCTAAGTATCCTCTTCACTATAAATAAATGAGGATATCAGGGGTTAATATATAGTGATAAAAGATTTCTTAGTCGTTGATTTATTGATGAATTTACTCTTTTAGTAATTAAACTCAGGTTGGGTTCTGGCAAAGAAACACTCGTACTTTAGCTATCCTTAACATTACATAGCTAACACTTGGAAAGCATGAATTATAAACAGCTAATTGTCTCGAACGGCGAAGGATTGTAAATTATCTAGTACTCAGAGTAACTTCTTTAAGGTGCGCCTTCGGTCTGGTGGACTCGCGGGTGAAAGGATTCTTTTCTTCAGGTAGCGGTTCTCGTCTTCTTACCACACATCCACGACATGCTTCTAGAGTACAATCCCAAGATATCTGAAATCTTCGTAATCCTACTATCAGCCATGCCTGCCCGCATTCTCAAACCATCTAACTGTTATTTCCTCGGCCCCAGCTAATAACCTAGAGGAGCTTATCAATACTGTAGCCATCTTTTTTCCTGCTCTTATCACGATGCTTCTTTTCTATGGGCCCGTTCTTATCTAGGACATAGGTTGTGGGTTACACGACCTCGATTTCAAGATTATGTTCTCCACATGGCCATTACAAAGACTTTCTGTTTAATCTAACTTTGTCCATTAATAACATTTAATAGTTTAACCTTATCATACTTAATAAATTTATTATACTGTGATATTGGAGATAATCCTACAATATATATTTATTTTAATGTTATACGATTTTTTGGATGTTGTTAGTCAATGTGTTGATTGCCGTTTGTCTTACCTATTTTGATTCAAGTTCATCACCCGAAAGTATACTTCCAGATGATCTCTATTTGTTTTAGAATAATTATTCCTTATTACTGGAAGTCTAAATATCAGTCATACACGTTCGCTGTTGCAGTCCAATACGTGATTTTCACGCTCGTAGTTTTTTGGTATTGGGAAAAACGTCTCAGCTTAGGCGGCTTATGTAGCTGTCTCTAATAACTAGCGGCGAAGAAGACGTGACGGGTCTCGGCCGTACAAGTTTCCCAATCATCTTGAGTCCGCATTACCGGCTCATCGCCCCAGGAGCGTATGCATATAATTCACCATAAAATCTATCATACATAACTTATTGAAAATCTAGTTGTTAAAACAAAAAATGAACGTATTGTCTACAAAATAATTATATGAACTATTGTGATACAAATGAATTTAATTTAGCTCGTTGCCTTTAATTTTTACTGCCTATTGAATTATGAAGGAATTCAATCAACATTTAAATAATACTATTTACATATACATATCGTTCAACTATTCCTCGGTACCTTAATTATTGTTCGTTTTCAGAGTTCTTTAAGTAGCAGGCTCGTTTGAGATTCATTTATTCTGTCCATGCAAATCATGTTCCTTTGCTGAGTTTCCTGACTGAATCCTTATTATGCCGTTAATATTTCTTCTACGATCACACTCACTTCTTATTACCACCTTACTTATCAGAATGGAAATACCGTTCAACTTGACACGGGAGCCAGCCTCCATTGTTCCGGGATAGATGTGGACTGCCTACTCTTCTTTATGTCTTCAGAGCTCTTCTTACTCCCTCAGAGAACCTCCAGTCAACTGACCGGAAAACGGAATCCTCCCCATGATCGCCAGGCCTTTCTCATCTCGAACATTCAAATCAGCTCGCTGACAGATTTAATCGTATTATATAAAATTAAACATGTTTAGTTAAGATTACTAAAGGTAGTATACGTATATAGGTAAATTCATAATTATGGTAAAAATAACTCACATTTTGATCTTCGAGTAAATGTAGCTGAGTGAGACTTAAATGTTTTTTTATTTTCTATTTTAGATACACAAATCTATAGAAGACCTTCACCAGTACATTAAGAAAGATATTCTCCCTAAAGAGTATGGAGGCACCATCCCCATATCTCAGATGACTGGTAATGTCACACAATTTGCACATACTCAATTTAATTTATTTGGAATAATATCAGATTGTCCTATATTTATGAATATAATCTCTGGATTTTCAGATAAATTCAAGCAACATTTGATGTCAAAGAAGAAGATGCTTGTGGATTTGGACAAACTAGAAATAGACTTGTCAATGAAGGAAAAACTCATCCAGGATTTCCAAGATGACATGTCTGGAATTGCTGGATCGTTCAGACAACTACAAGTTGACTGATTTTTTCAAATTAAAATAAATTTTACAAACACGATACCCATTATACATAATTACGTAAATGTTATTTTACATTTGAAGACTTTGTTTTTGAAGTATTTATAAATGAACTTAAGGACATAGGAGGTATAAAAAAACAACAACACTTTGGACCCACTTCTTTACTGCAATTTTTAAATATTTAACTGATTCTGAAAAAAAACGTAGTATTTGTGATAAAAAAATATTTATCCTATTTGTTGAATTCTTCAGATCAACCTAAATATGCAGATTGACTCTCTGTAGCTTTTTCATAGCTCTGTAACTCTATGTAGATTTTTCATGAACAAGAGATATTTAGATCCCTCATCGCATTTTAATTAAGTAATTGACATTGAAGTTAAATGTTTGGCTGCTACTATGCTTAGAAATCGTATTAACTAGCATTAATAATGTGTAACTACAAGTGGATGAATGTAAGATTACTTAACTAATTGTGTGTGGTAAGCGATAGTTTAATTATTTACACAAATTCCATTTAGTGCTACAATGTCTGCCCTATCGAGAGCCAGCGTTTTCTATTTATAGACATCATATAAATTCATTGTCCACCTAGGGATTCAAACCCATATCATGAAGGAGTAGTTCTGTCCACTACACGTAATGAAAGCCCTTTGGCTAAGAAACCTCGTTATTTAATTTGAGTCATCTATTTTGCGAGAAATTAATCTCAAACTATCTAGTTTTTGCTTCAAAATATAATGAAAATAAATTACTAGCAAACTGAGCTGGTAGAGAATATTTTTTATTTATATACCAAATGTAACAAGTAATAGAGAAAGTTTTTATCGTTAAGTTTTGAAACATTTCATCCAAAAATAATATGTGATAGATTTGTGATTGTAAATAAATACAGATAGGAAAACATGGAGTTATCGAACTTCGAAGATCAGCGTTAGGTATAACAGTGCACAGGGCAAACGTAACCTTATGTCTCCAGTTCAGGTTTTAGTTTTTAGTTGAGATGTCACCTTTGAATAATTGAGTTCAATTCACCTTAATTTTAAGCACCATTGATTCCTTACTAATAAATCTACTTTGGGTAGTTTTAACTCAGTTTTAGTAATCACTCTTAAATCAGTTTTCATTCCTTGATTCATAGTCATGTATTTTTATATAATTATTTTGTTTATTATTCAGTGCAAGTATTAGTTGTTATTTATTTCATGCTGTATGCTTATTAGATACCATTATAATTCAATTATATATACCATGCATTATTATAACAATCATTGGAATAATTATATACTCTAAGGAATCTTACATGTGATTGCTTTATTTTGCACCTATGTGGAAGTATGTACTGATGTAAAGTAGTATGCATTATCATATAACACTATAAGATACGTACCCAATCGAACCACATTTTGTTGTACTAACCACTGTCTAAATGGAAATTTCGTTCTTCGGACTAACCTAGGAATGGTAGTGTGGTCCATCTCTTATTTGGGATTACTATATGGGTACTACTCCATATAGCACTGTACACACGTGACATCGTCATACCGGCAGAACAGCGTGGCACCCTCCCCCGGATGGAGGCCTATATGATGGTCTTTATTAATGATTGGTCCATTACAACTTTGCTGGAACAGATACCAGCCAAGCCTGTCTATAGTGCACTGTCGGGGCACACCTTCTAAGATCTTATGGAGTCAGATCAATGCGAATTAAGCTGCCCGCCGACTAGGCCACCAGCATGGGTGAATGACCACAGGCCCACCCGCCTTATCTCTTTCTAGGCGCTTGACGGACGGCGACTAGAGGATGTAGTGACCCTACCCCGCGGTGGGCGTTTGACTCAGATATCTAAGCCCGACACTCATCAATAAGACATAAATGTTCCTTCCTGAGCTTCCTCTAACACTTTGAAAATCACTGGCCACCAAGCGTGGTAAAAGTCTCTTTTACCTCTACGGCAACAATAAGAACATTTAGTCTCTCTCCTACAATAGCTATTGAGCTTACTAAGTAATGGATAGTTTTCATACCTGCCATTTATTTTGTGATACTCTTCTTTGAGATTTGCAAATGAAAGAACAGCATCCTGAATATAATGGGGTTGATAACTAGTTATAGAATCTAGTTTATTAACTGTGCCCTTAAATGCTTCTAAATCGATAGTACGAATTCTGTTAATTACAAATAACGTAAATTGCTCCAAATTATTTATAACACTTGATGAAAGATAAACATAAAAACGCTATAGGAGTAACTAAGGACAGGTTTTATACTGATAACGGGTAACCTACAAGGCTATTGATAACAGTGATAAGCACCGCTCACCAAGTGATAAGTTATTATAGGAGCAGTTCACGTGATCAAGAAAAATTCAAACAAGAATGAATATGGGCGAGGGCAAAGAACCCAAGAAAAAAAAATTTAAAAATAATAATTTGGAAAAATGCACATCTTAAAATCAAGCACAACGAAAACAAGTTAAATTTAAGGGGGGGGGGAAGGTGAAACCTCTGGTAGTTTGTATGTATTTAATATAAATATGATATATGAAATAAAAATAACAGTTGCAAATTATATTTAAAATACCCTTCCTTTGCGCTTTGAAAATCACTGGCCAACAAGCGTCAAAAGTATCCTTTACCTCTACATAAAAAACAAAAATATTTAGTCTCTCTTCTAAAACAGGTATTGAGCTAAGTAATGGAGCACATCTAAAGTCCAAGTACGTGTTTTGGATCCAAATCGCTTGTAACTTTAGCTGCAGATGGAACAATAGCCGAGAATCCTGAAGAAAAATTAGCTTGGTGCTTAGAAATTAATGTTGAGGAGTATTTAACCAACATATGATATATGAACTAAAAAGGACAAATGGAAGTTATATAAAAAGAAAAGGGGTCTTTGGTGAGTACAATCAGAGAGCAAATGAAACATAAAAATACATAGCTTATAATATAGAGGTGCATGGTGTATTCGAACGTAAGGAAAAAAGGCAACGGGAAGAAGGAATTTCAGGACGGTTGGAAACACACCCCCATTTAAGAAGGCAAGTGTAGAAGGAGTTAACTTGAAGTGTGAAATAGTTCATGAAATAATATACAATTATCCGGAACAAAACAGCTAAGATGAATGGGGTGACTCCATTTAATACATCGACATATGCGAATATGTAGCCTGCTCTAAGCCAGAAACCGAGATCTTTACATATGACGACACTTATCAACTACTATGTACTTCCTTTACGTGACCAATTCTATGGTCAGAAGAGGGTCAGGTTGGGGAAGAATTGGAAATGCTGGATTTAGACAGAGTGACCAACCTAACGTTACAATTAAATTATAAACTCAATATAACGCAATTATACAAATACAAGGCAATATTGTAAATAATAAATATTATAAGAAAATAATATAACATGAATAAACTGGGATCCTGTAATTAATTACAAAATAAATAAGAAAGGGTGGGCGCGATGACTGAAACGTCTAATAAATACGCTACAAATGCCAATTGGGATATTTTGTAGAAGTGTTTTCTTTATAAATGGTAGAAGGGAAATAAAGATGGTGAAATACTGCACCCTTCTATTTATTTAAATTATTTACTACAGTTACTATCGGTGAAGTCGTGGATGGAAGTGTTGCTAGACTGTCACAATTCATGAGATACAGTGAAACCTGGATGAGTGGTACCTGCGTCACTGGAATACCTCTATAACTGGTACCTAAACTTGTAGTCCCATAATTTTTGCCTAAAATAAAGTTTTTAACTGAGATATGTTCTCCTCTGTAAGTGGAATCAATTGTCTCTGTATTTAGGGACAGTTTCTATCATTACCTCTATAAGTGCAATACACATTGCTTAGAGAATTCCAAGGTGTGGATTGGTTAGTTTTCTTTTGACTAATCCTTTAAATCTAAACATTGTTACTCTTTGTCACACCCCCTCTCCCACCAGTCAGTTAGTAAACCGCATTCCATCAACATGTCCCGACAGTTGAAATCTTGTCCCTTTAGTGAAGAAAAACTAAAATGTGTGCATGAATTTGAAAGAGGAAGGTCAAAGGATAAAAATTTCAAAATAGTATTTGGTGTCCTGAAATCAACATTGTGCTGTATATTAAGCGATAAAAAAAAGATTGAACGTGAGTATTTAGAAGGGCATGGAAATAGCAGCATTACTAAACGAATACTTTTGAAGCTGAGGATAAAATCTTTGATAAATTATATGATATAGAAAAAACTCACAATGTAGTGCCAAAATGAAGTACAGATAAAAATAATTGATTAGTTTTATTAATATAACCTGTATTGTGTTTTTTTCAAATGAACTATGTCCATATTTCATGATGTTATGTATATTATTTTAAATACATAAGTTAATAATTAGTTAATACATTTTGTTAGGAAACCTTTTAGTGGTACATGTAACCTCAATACGTAAAACCCTGTATAAGTGGAATTCCTCATTAAGTGCAATTGAAAACCTGCCACCAATAGATTTCGTTTACACAGGTTCGGCTCTACTATATTTCTAGCTTGATTCTGTCAATGTCCTGTCATCCTTTTGCATAGTTTTCAGTCGCAATGTTTGTCTAGCCTTACTTGTAGCATTTTTGTAAATATATTACTAACGGTTCTGGGGGTGAGTGTTACCGAATCCAAGATTTCCGCTTTTTCTTTTTTTTATTATGTAGCTTGTTCCTCTCTTCAATTACTAAGTGTTTTGGGATATAGGTTGAGGTTATTTACAAATAAATCATCAGTGTATCAATAAATTCATACATATATATATATATATATATATATATATATATTTATTTTTATACAAATTTGTGTTTTTTTGATCATTTTTCATACTGCGAGAGTATCTAAAATGTGTACTTGTACAAATCAGAAGTATGTTATACATTACATAAATGCACTTTTTATATGTTAATTAAAGGGATATGAAAAGAATAAAATGCTTCATTAGAGTTACTATGTAGAACTACCCAATGATTTTTGCTCATATCATTTAGCACAATGACCACTCATAAATTTACATTTTAAAGTGTCTACATCAAAAAAATAGGCGTAATAAAATAGCCAGGCACATTTTTTATGTTCCCAACTTTGATTTTTATCACATTCGTAATAATGATGGCAACTTAGAAGATCAGGTTTGAGACTACCAATTTCACATGATATTGGCGTTGTGGGAGTAACGGTGGTGTCGGATGTTGGGGTTGTGGAAGTAAGGGTGGTGTCGGATGTTGGGGTTGTGGAAGTAAGGGTGGTGTCGGATGTTGGGGTTGTGGAAGTAAGGGTGGTGTCGGATGTTGGGGTTGTGGAAGTAAGGGTGGTGTCGGATGTTGGGGTTGTGGAAGTAAGGGTGGTGTCGGATGTTGGGGTTGTGGAAGTAAGGGTGGTGTCGGATGTTGGGGTTGTGGAAGTAAGGGTGGTGTCGGATGTTGGGGTTGTGGAAGTAAGGGTGGTGTCGGATGTTGGGGTTGTGGAAGTAAGGGTGGTGTCGGATGTTGGGGTTGTCGAAGTAAGGGTGGTGTCAGATGTTGGGGTTGTGGAAGTAAGGGTGGTGTCGGATGTTGGGGTTGTGGAAGTAACGGTGGTGTCGGATGTCGGAGGAGGGGGTGAAGTAGTAGGGCCATCAGTGCAAGGACTGTCCCAGACAAACATGCATTTATTCTTATTGTCGTTAAAGTTTTTACATTTATCACACACATGCTCAACGAGTACCCCGTTGGTACACACTGTATATTTCTTACATGTACCTTTCACTCTCCGCACTTCATTTTCTGTACAAGTTAATTTATAATTTGTTATTGATCGGTCATCACAAAAACCTGAAGTACACCTATCGGAATTTGTGTCAAAGTAATGTCCACTTCCACATATTAATTTTTCCCCATTAACATTATATTCATTACAACTTTTTTTGCTAACCGTACACGCTTCTTCAACGCATTTGCCATTTTTAATTATCTCGCCTTCTCTGCACTCCAGCGCATGCCAAACTCCTAAGATGCATTTGTTGTATGATTTGCAGCCGAGAATTTTAGTATCTCCTTCAGTGCATCGTTTCCCGAGTGCTTTCGCACATTTGTGCCTGAAAAAATGCAATAATACTGTAATTTCGAGAACATTACATTTTAATTTAAAAAGTTGAAAGGAAAGGCAACTCATGATGCCACATTGATAACTAGTTTTCGTGGCACTTGATAATGGGAATCTGCGCTGCCGAAAGTACTTGTTAGTAACACGTAATTTGTGTGGGTGGACACCTAAAAGTGACTTTTCCTTTTAACCCTTTGAAGAACGACCCACAACAAGCATTGCATCCTAAAACATTTACTACTTATGAATAACTTTAAATTTATTTAACTACTTTCAATTTCCTTAAACCCAATGTACGGTTATGCGCATGAACAGTTATGATTTCTGAAAAACGATTACCTATGACCTGCCAACGTAAGTGGTTTCTGTTTAAACGACCATTTTCATGAGTTATTTATGACACACATACTTTCACATGAATAGTATATTTTGGTCATGATATACTGTTTATGGTTCTAGTACAGCTTAGTAAGAAGCAGCGATTAGAAACGGACTACGCACAACGTTGTGAAGGCAAGAGATAAGTCTGGCTGTTTGGGCCAGCAGCTATTTATTCACAGTTTGGATCACTCAGTTTAAAGAGGGTGTAGAGAAAGGAGAAGGGTTGTTTGGGATTAGTTCCACCACACAGTTTAATTAAATAGTTTTTAATAACATTATAAGCAGTAAGGCCAATTAATTTAAATTGTCAAAAAGTTGAAAATGGTTTCAATTAAAAGTATAGCCATAATTGTACGACCCCGCTGAGTACAGGTCGTTTATAATTAGGCTGATTGAAATTAGCGTTTGCCATTAAATAATTTAAAATTTCCATGTGGATATTGGAGTTGGGGTTCAACTTTAAAGAGAGCCTTGTTTATCCAAATATATCGATAGCAACTTATCCCTGCCTATACTCCGGCATATTCTATTATGTGAAAGTTGTTTGTATAGAGCACTTCTGAAACAGTGTTTAATTTCTTACAGTGACCATCGTGGTGCGAGACACTAGGGTTTACACTTGCTATCAAAATTAACCCCTCATTGCATTAGTTAAGAAAAAGTGAGATTGCTTGCCAAGTTTGCTTAATTCATAATCTCCCTAGTTGTCATTTTACCCTCTAACACTTTCACCCCACTTTCTTTAGGTCCGTGGAGTGTCCATTTGCAGGAAGTTTGTAATCATTATTAGACTACATCATTGTATCTACTTACAACTAAGGGCCTACCTGCACCTGACCCAATCCTGAAATCCATGTTTTGTCGCTGTTTAAGTTTTTTTTACGTTTAACGATTTTAATGTTTTCCTTTTTTTTTTTTCACAAGAATAAACAGCTTTAACAAAAATTGTGAAAATTCCTGTTTTTTAACGCTCCCTTCGTCCTAAACCATTGCCTTGAAAAAATCAATAGAAATACTTTCATTGGTGATTTGGTGTACATAAAGGATATTTTGCTAAAATCACCCGAGCGGGGGATCTTGCGCTTAACCCCATCCTCGGGGACTTTAAGTATGTTGTACAGGATATTAAATTATGCTGTGTTTTTTTTTCCTTCGTTACCTGAACTATAATTATGGCTGGGCTCTGAGGCGACAGTTCGCTATATATACTCGTCAAGGCAGCTTGCTCAGCAAGTATAAAGTTTACCCCAGTTTAACCCAGTAAGGGTTTTTCTTCAACTTTCATGACATGGTATATTATATTATATATGGTACATATTCACTTATAATATTCATGCTACGTATCTTATATGAGTGTTTTAGGTGACAGGGTAACGTTACTACCACAATGTACATCTCTTCCTCCTTTGCAAGCAGGACCATGCCATAATTTCCACTGAACCCTACTCAAATTAAGACCCACTGGCGAGCTATTTTCCACACTGCAGATAAAATATCACAAATGCTTTCATTGTGATTCTAAAAGTCTTGTATGTTCTTTAATACCATTTTCCTGGGCTAAAATAATCTACATATTTGTTCCTATATAATTCGGCAAGATCTCTGTACCCTCCATAGCAGTCACGACCTCTGCATCAACATTAGTGGTTTCATCTCCATACCATCCGGAAACGCTTAATCGCGCCCAACCACCAAACTCCTGACCAAACACGCCACATACTAAAACTCTTGGTCGTGGTATGTTAACTCATAACATTCACAGAGATCTTACTAAGATTAGTGCAACCAATGGTTGATCAAAGTCAATGAATGCTAATGCACACATTACAAATAAATATTGACCCTCCATTGCAAGTTTAGCTCATTAGTTTATAACTCTACCTCTCTTCCCGTACACAGTATGGTGTCTAGGTTTCACTCTCAAAAAATGACAACATGGATCCCACATACGAGATTTAAAATATTTAAGAACTAAACTTATGTTATTGACAATTTTTTGGCATCGAAGGACATCCCATCTCTCAATAGAAAATAAACTAGTCATAACAAAACCATAATAAACAATCTGGAGATACGAATTAGAACTCTATTGCTAAAGTTTAGTTTTTCTTATTCATTTAGTTTATGAATTCATTTTTTGATATATATATATTTATAAATATCCTTCGATTCATTTTGATAAAAATAAATATAATGATTAGATTATGATATTACCATGGCCACACCCAAACGCAACTTCCTTTTATTGAGTCGAAGACCTGAGAGAAGCCACAGGTTTTCTTATATAAGTTTCCAGATTTGCACTCCAAGTACTCTTTGCAGTTGCTTGTAGGAATTTTTTTATTCTCTTCATCGCAAGTGCCAAGTGGGTGACATTCTGCCCCTAACCAAACACACTCCCTTGACACACTGTCGAAACGCATCAACCAAGCACATGATCTCTTCACTTTTTTGGTCCCTTGACATGTGTAAAAACTATTACAATCGTTCAGGTTTGGCTGATTCTTTTCACAGCCATAGCAATTAGCTTTTTTTTCTGTAACGCAAGTAGATGTTGTGATATCAAAAGCATAGCCGTTTTCGCATTGATATGTAAGCCAGTTCCCATTAATGCAGACGTCATATCTTATACATTGTTCGTTCGGTCTTACGTAACCTTCGGTATTACACTGAGAGGACGTACTATGGACTGGACATTTGTACTCCATAGTACCGACACATTTTTTTCGGTTAGGATCAAAGAGCTCTCTAGGCGGAGAACATATCCCTTCAATCCATTGGCCTCCTCGACAGTATTTGAACTTAGAACAGTCTATTCCTACAGGCTCCCCAAGGTTGTCTTGGCACAGTTCAGCTACCAATGAGTTCATACCTGCCGAGATAAAAAATAAATTAATAATTGAAAATTTAGAAAGCTTTATAAAATAATTCTTGGGATATGAAATACTTAGTGCTACTATGAACGCGCTAGTTGGGGTTAACTTGCAGCTGTGCTTTTTATTGTTTACAGCATTTACAATGACTTATTTATGTTATTTACATTTGTTTAAATTAATTTACAATATATATACATATAATAGAGTATAGGGTGATTTATCTTATGTAGTTAGCGGTTGCAACAAGGTCCTAGTCGGCTGGGCCCTGATAAATGAAGGAGGAGGTAGTTAGGAGATTGGGTGTATTGATAGAGCGAGGAGTAAAGAAAGGCCTATGATTGGACGACAGGTCATTGAGCTTTGTATTGGGCGAATTTATCGTTCCTAATCCATGATGGATGAAGAGATTAAGATGTTAGGTTTTCAATAGTGATCTGCAGGCCAAAAGGTAGGAGTATGGAGAGAAAGAGTGGTGGAGTTGTGGATAAAAGTTGATGCATTGCATTGAAAACTCCACCCACTAGGTAATGATGTCCAATTGAGCTACGTAGGAGGTAAATTGTGGTATGGAATGGGACTTGTTTGGTGAACAATACAGTGCTGCTGTGGTGAGGGGGGAGGAAAATGTGGGGATTGATACGGCTGTGGCTAGTGGGAGATCATAAGGATAGCAGTACCAGCATGTGATGTTCCATCAAGTTGGTCTGTTCTATAAACCTGGTACTGAGGGCTTTGTTAGCAGTCAGTGGGGTTTCAGTAATTCAATATTTTTTTCATGTAGTATATTTTCAGTTCGTGTGTGTCATTTTGAACACCATTCCAAAGAAGGATAGTTAGGGATTTTTAGGATGTCATAATTAATTAAGAGAGCTGGGAATGAGGCGGGAAACAAGGTTTGTGAGCAGTGATATGAGAGGAATGATGATAGTTCTGAAATAGGTGAAAAATCAAGTAAAAGGCTAGTGAGGTCTGTGAAGTTTTGAGGGGGAGGAATTTGTGAGATAAGAAGGCGATTGTGTCTTGCAACCAATCACCCGGCAAGAATTTGGCGTATGAAATTAAACCCTGTACTCTGGTAGGAACGCTTCATGGATTCATGGCGAAGCCTCTTGTGTTGGTCTTCACTTTTCACACACCAAGATAGGTTGTGACAGCAAGAACGACTGTGGCCATATTCCTGGTAGTTGTGGCACTGCACTATGTCTCGCCTTGTTTCTACCTTGAGCTAAAAACTATGGTAGTGGAGTTTTCGTGGGAGTTTCGAAGTCTTTGTCCTCCTTAAAGACGTTGACTACTTACCTTACTTTGAACCCTTGGGATCCTAATTGTTACTAAATTAGATAGATTAGTGTTGTAAGGTTAAAATTCCTAATGACAACTCTCAAGGATCGATCTTCCTTTAACTGGTAGGTGTAGAACGCAGCTTTTATGTTTTCAAGATATTAAAAGATCGCTGGATATGTATCTGAGTTATCGGACGCGATCCTCCCGAATCTACTTTTATTGAAGCAAGTGAACAAGCCAATGCCTACTATTTTCTGCAATTGATCACACATCAATTTGGAATATTTTATGTTTTTAACATATATTGAAGGTGGCTTTAGTGTTTTCGGGATAACTGTGGACTCCACGTCTTGATGAGAGGTGTCTTGTGTCAGTGGCCCGAAAGGATTCAAAGTTAAGTGTTAAAACACGGTCCTGGTTCCCTTTGGTCACCAATAGTTGATGATTAAACCAATCAATAGAGGAATACCTAGCATTACTTAAAAAGGATCTTCTTGACTCTCAATTTTTCTTTATATATCTAAATATCTCTCAACAGAAAATTTTACTAATCTGCAAAGTTATACCTAAGCCAATCTGGACATACGGAATAGAGCTATGGGGTACAGCAAAAACGTCGAACATCAAGCACATCAAATCCTTTCAATCAAACGTCCTGAGAACAATAGTAAATGCCCTTATTACGTCAGCAACAAAACCCTTCATAACGATCTTAATATACCTTACATTCTTGAACTCATCCTCTCCATGTTCATGAAATTCCATAGTAACCTATCAAACCACCCTAATAATCCCGTAACACAGTCATTACACTGCGCCACTCATCCCCATAACCCTCCTCGGAAACAAAAGTGGCAGTGACCTTGTGACCTGCTATAAATACGTGACAATGGGAGTCCTGGCAATGGCTAGTTTTTCCAAGCGTGTCCTGAGCGGCTGTGGCTCTCGCGCACTTGATCAGCCTCCACTGGCTCGTATGCAGTGACGAGGCTGACGGAGGAGCGTGGGGGACATCTTAAGACTCCACTTACTCTTTTGGATGCGAGGGACGTGACACCCATGTGGATTTGGGAGGTCTGTGGGCTGTAAATACTATACGAATGAGCGAGTGAATGAAAATTGTAAATATAGTATGAATGAGAAAGTTTTTTACAATTACTTATTGCCTAATAAGGTAGATTGTAATTTTACCACAATAAAGTTATTCCATATACATGTGTTTATTCATTTTTTTATGCTATTATTTAAAATTATATGTTGTTTCATAAAAGGTTGGCCATTGGACTTATTGTAATTGCATTTACGTTTTTAAATATTTCTCACATATAGTAAAACACATGTCTTTGAAAATAAACACGTATATATGTACAAAGCTCACTTTTTTATTACATATAAATCCCAGACCTAATAATGATAATTTGATCAAACTTATAATCGAAATAACAAATTTTCAACAAAACTTTAAGTATTTATGAAAAAAATTAAATAACCTTAACATATATTATGGTGAAATGACTTACGCACAGTAAGAACATATGATCGTTCTGTCGGTCTTAATCTAGTGACCCTTATTCAAAAATCAAATTTATGAATTATATTGCGTACATTAGGAATGTTTAATTAAGTAAAAGGTTTAATCTTATCATGTGTTTTCATTTATAATTTTATCAATCGATAAGAATGACTCATCAGTGATTTTTTAACCACACCTTGTAACTGTCTCATTGTGTCTTTTCCTCGAGCACTTCACATCGAAAAAAGTATACTGCAATGATCGAAACTTCCTTGCAGACATCGTTAGAGCGATTTATTTTTAAATTTCCCCCATTAAGAATGGGTTACTTCAAGGATGCAAATTACGTGGATTCTTAAACTATTGAATTTAATGGCATTATAGCTCACCTATGTATTCGTCACGATTTCAATTATCGTATTTGACCACTAAACATGGTTTGCCTTGGAATGGAAGAATGCTGTATTCGGCATCTTCACGCAACTGAGTCGCCAAGCGATTTGACAAGGTTTACCGATTTTAGTGATGAGAATCTTGGGCGTGTCATATCAATTACGAATACAGGTACACGATTTCTCAGTAATCATCACTCTGACTTAAACGATGGTAATACAGCTGTTCTCACTTGCAAATCCGGGGAGTTGGCTGGCCTATTGTTATCGGCGGTGCCTAGAAACGTAACGTGGCTCCGTGCGCATGCTCTTAGATGTAACCTATTTTCTATATTCTATATCTTCTAATTTTAATTTTTGTTTATCGGTATTCTGTATATTATCCTTGACTATTAAAGATACAAAACGATTGCCTGTCAGTTTGGTCAAACTGTTAATCTTTATATTGCTCCAATACATCTGTCATACAAATGGCTGTCTTAGCAATACGGGATAAAGAGGCTACTACATCGTTTTTTTTTTAAGGTACTCAACCTTGAAATTGTACTGTTGTAGTTGTAAAACCTATCCTAGTGGAACATCATCAGGAGACATTAGAAACAAATACGGTCCGTTGCATCGGTGTTAAGATATCCTTGTAACTTCGACCTTCCTACTTTTTTAGGACAAATTCTGATGCCAGAGTTAAATAAGTTCTCAGGGGAGTGGAATTCTTAATTTATTTGAAAGAGAACAAGCACAACAAAAATTATAAGCTATATAAGTTAGTTACTATGTAGAGAAAATTAAGTTAATTTTCTGTCTTCATGAGAACATATATTGATAGATAATGTTGATAATAATTATGGTGAAGGGGTATGACTCATAGATCATGGAGACCTTAGGACAGATACAAATACAAATAATGGTTAATGGTATTTAAAATCTAAAGATAATTATGGCTAAAGATAAAGATAAGCAGAATAAATAGGGTGAAAGTGTATAACTTAAAAGTCATCGGGGCTTTAGGTCAGATATAAATACAAAGGTAATTATTATTATTTCTTACAGTCCAAAAGGTAACTATAGTTAAAGATGGACAAATAAGGTGAAAGGGTTTGACTCAAAGGTCACCACGGTGGTAGGTTGCATAACTGCAGTACTACGTGTTGGGGACCTGAACAGCCATAATTCAATTTGGGGCTCCATGGATACCAACTCAAGATGCCAAAAAGTCGAAAACTTCTTAGATGTTGTCGGGTCGTTACGAGGGGGTATTTTTACGATCAATATTTTTGATAGGTGTGTGCCCCGACAATGCACTATTTTCAAGAGAAGAGGTACAGAGGTTTTTCAAAAAGAATTAGTCAAGTTTTCAGAGTTCGAGCGGAAGCCACGCGTCAACGAGTAGAGGTCACGAGAGACTGATTTACAGGGCTAGGAGCCCGCCTTAAGTACCCTACCCAGCCTTCAATTGAAGTACTCAAATAGTTCTTGAAAAAAAACCAATACTATCCAAAACCTACTTATGTAGCTTTCGTACGAAGCGGTCTATTCTTTATTTAATAGTCCAATCGGAACCTTAAATCCAATCAGTCTTTATTAAAACGACTATTTGGCATGTTAAAAGCACTCGTATTAGGGATCCGGACGGTTTTGCCTTTCCTTAGATACTGGGTGTGAATTCGTGTTCATTATAAGACTACGTAAACTACCTGTACCTAAACATAAACCTTTATCCTAAACACGGAGAGCGTAGCGACGTGTGTTCTTCCATGGTACGCCGACCAGTAATGCCATCGATCAGCTGGCGGTTCTGAAGATCTACCAGTAGGTGATAATGGGCCAGGAAGTCGGCACCTAGGATTGGTTGCTGAACTTCTGCCATTATGAAGTTAGATCCGCTGCAGGCCTAGGTCGAGGTTCCTGTTGACTTCTCCAATGGTTGGAATGGAGCTGCCATTAGCGGCGTAGAGTTGGTATTCGGAGGATATAGCCTTTTTTACTTTGGGGGGGGGGAAGTACGGAGATAGCTGCTCCCGTATCTATCACATAATGCTGCCGAGTGCGGACGTCTGTCACGAATAGGCAGCGAAAGTTTAGGCCTGCCATGGGTACTGCTCTGACCATGGTGGCATTTATTTCCCGCTGGTGTGGTAGCGTCGTCAACCCACCAACAGGGCTTGCGACATCGATATGCATCCTTACCGGATCTGTCGTGGTAGAAGCATAAGCCCTTATTGTTAGATTCGGTAGTTGGTTTTGGTCGCTGGTATCGCTGAGCGGACCTGTTTTCTTCTCGTCTGCTCATTGAATTGGCCAGCACGATTACTTGTTGGGTGAGCTGTGCGATAGCTGTCTGGCAGTCACAGCTAGAGCGTGACAGGCTGGCCTTGGGAGTCGATGTGGGCTGTACTGTATGTATTGCGGTAGCTGAACTTAAGTCCATGATTTTGTCCGCTATTAATGTCAGTTTCGACAATTTCTCCTCGTAGTGCGATGCCAGTATGTTCCTGACCCTGGACAAAGCGAGTAGCCAGAGTGTGCGAATGACGTCCTCAGAGGTCGTGGGTCCTGCCAGTGACAGCATTTGACGCAGGAGATGTGACGGTTTCTGGTTTCCGAGGTGTGTCTCTTCCAATAACCAGATCAGTCGTCTGTCGTGGCTCTGGCTGTACGTTTCGATAAGGCGAGCCTTTAAATCTTCGTAGGGACTATCACTTGGAGAATACGCTAGGTCTGCGACCTGTTTGAGTACCCTGAACGGAAGCTGAACGTAAATATGCTCCGATTTGGCTTTAGACGAAGAGATCCGGCTCGTTGAAAAAATATTTTCAGCCTGCTGGAACCATAGTCTTGGGTCTTTTTCGTGAAACTCTGGCAGTTTGCACGTCCGAGAAATGGCGTGTACGGTTGCACAGCATGCTTTGTCGAACGGGGCTGGTGGGTCGGCCATCATAAGAAATGGTTTCTTCTATCTTCTGATATCACATCGGGGTCACCAGTTGTTGGGTCGTCATGAGGGGGGTGCCGGTTTACCCTAGCCCCTGGTGACAAGTGAGGGTTAGCTTGAGTTTATAACCTGGATAATCGTTTCATGACGGCGTTACTCTGGCTCCATTTTTGATATGTATGTGTCCCAACAATGCACTATGGTCAAGAGAAGAGGTACAGAGGTGTTTCATAAAGAATTAATCAAGTTTTCAGAGTTCAAGCGAAAGCCACGCGTCAACTAGTAGAGGTCACAAGAGACTGATTTACAGGGGCTAGGAGCCCGCCTTAAGTACCCTACCCAGCCTTGTCTACTGGGAGAGGCTGGCAAGGGTTGCTTAGGCCTGCGGTCGTTTCCCTCGTGTGGTGAGGTACCCGCGACCGACGCCTAATTACCCGGCCAGCCCTGTCCCCTGGGAGAGGCTGCAAAGGGTTGCTTAGGACCTGCGGGTTCCCTCATATGGTGAGGTACCTGCGACTGACAGCTGGTGACCCCTCTCGTGTGACTATTTGGCCCCCGCCTTTTTTATTGCTTACCACATTTACAGTGATTTATATTTTTTCATGTTATTTACATTTGTCTATAATACATTTAGTTCATGTTATTTACGTTTGCTTACAATAAATGCACAATAGAGTATAGGGTGATTTATTTTATGTAGTTAGTGGTCACTACAGATGTGTTGGGTATACTTTTATTGAACTTCGGTGAAGACATTTACAAGTTATCATGCATACATCTCACTGGACCTCTCTCTTCCGCTTCTTAATTCGACAGAATGAATGGACTGTATGTACTACTCTCCGATGGAGATCATTCTCCCTCCACGCATACTTCGGTGAACTAAATCTAAATGATAGTAGGAAATTACAATGAATAATGGAAGGATCAAAACTGAATTTCTTCGCATGCTTTGCTATTCCGCCTTTTGATCATAGCATTGCGAGTAATTGAAGTACTCAAATAGTTCTTGATAAAAAACCCAATACTATCCAAAACCTACTTATGTAGCTTTCGTACGAAGCTGTCTATTCTTTATCTAATAGTCCAATCGGAACCTTAAATCCAATCAGTCTTTATTAAAACGACTATTTGGCATGTTAAAAGCAATCGTATTAGGGATCCGGACGGTTTCGCCTATCCTTAGATACTGGGTGTGAATTCGTGTTCATTATAAGACTACGTAAACTACCTGTACCTAAACCTAAACCTTTATCCTAAACATCGTGCACTGTTGAGGCACAGCTTCTACGATCTTATGGAGTCAGATCAAACAAGCTGACCTCCAGTCAAAAACCCACATGTTTATCTATTTCTTATTGCCCACTGGGCTGGCTAGGTCCACGAGATCTCCCCCAGAGGGCGTGCCCAACAGTGGTCACCTATCAAATCACATCAAAGAATTCTAAACATACTATTCAATATTCGTATAGGAAATAAAATAAAAAAGTTGAGTAACTCAAGTACGTTTTTGGGGGAAAATTTAACTAGAGGCCTGGAGATAACACTGGTTTAAACTTAAATCCTATTTAATTTAAATAACCAGTGTTATTTGTGAGACGACTTTGTTATCATCCGTAGAGCCAAGAATCTTTATCTTATAATGACCAAATTTCCGGAAGCTTTTATGTGTTTTTGTAACTGTTAATAAAACTTTTGATTGAGGTTCTAAAATGAAAAAAAAAAGTGCATACCTCAGCGGAAAAAGGAATCCCAAGCCATCACCAGA
Source organism: Acanthosoma haemorrhoidale (assembly GCA_930367205.1). Lineage (NCBI taxonomy): Eukaryota > Metazoa > Arthropoda > Insecta > Hemiptera > Acanthosomatidae > Acanthosoma > Acanthosoma haemorrhoidale. The sequence goes on along the minus strand of OV884009.1, from coordinate 104,790,066 downwards.
ACTATCGCTTAGAAATAAAATTACTCACCTGGACTGGTGACATTTAATGTCAAGTCCTAAGCCAGTGAAGGCGGCAACAGACGGTACACGTCCGGGAGCAAAATTGCCCATCGGTTGATTGAGATAGGATTGCAGGAAAAGCCTCTGTCATGCAGTATTCAATGTCGGGGACGGATGAACACATAGGTGGCTAAAATTCACGTGTGAATAAGACGCAGATGAGTATCATCGATAATCAGATAAGTGAAATGGTAATTTTAAGGAAGAAGAACAGGATGTTTGTTCTGATATGGCAGGACTAGAGTGGATAGACTACCACCGACACAGATAATACTGTGTTTGCCAATAAACAGATAAAGCTTCATGATCACACGACATGATGGTTATTGGGGTTCAATTTCCTCAGCCAATTGTTGAGCTTGGATCAGATGAATAAGACAAGTTTCCACTTCTTGCAGATCAACAGAGAATAAGCAGCCCGAGTGAGCTGGAGCCAGAATACCTTTAGCATTAAACGCAAAACGTCAACCTTTTTGTTGGTTGACGATGACGCGTTTCAGCCGAAGTAGTGGCTGCGAACACTAACGTGGTGGCTGGCTTGGCTCCGAAGTTTATGTCATCAGTGCGAGGCAAATCAAAAGAGGAAAATAGTCAAAATGATTGAAGAGATAATAGCCAACGAGGCACCGCGCTGAAGTTGCTGATGGGTGTCACGAGACAGCAATCCTTAAGACGCGCACAAAGAACATGTCTCGAGTGAATGGGAGGCGCCTTGTCTACAATTTCCGCTAAGCGATTGCCAACAAAGGTCTTCATTTGTTACTGAATTGGGTCACGTTCAGAGGAGCGCCAGATTATTCGCTGATAATCCCTCTGCTCATGGTATACAATGATTTGTCGATACATTTGCCTGAAAGATGAAGCATGCAGACGAAAGCGTATCGAAAGGATTGAAATTTCAGCTCGGACCTGTTAACAAAAGATCGTTGAAGGACTTGCCATTATATTATATTGCCATTATTGTGCCACATCTAAAAAACGTTGTAGACAACCCGGATTTAGGTACGTGGGTATTCTGGTCGATGTACAGGATGATGAGGAATGTAGTAGGGTTCATAAGGAGAGAAATAAGATGATTTATCTACCAGTTCCATTTAACCACTAGTCAGATAATCCCAGATAAACTCCATGACATGCCTCATGTAATTCTGGCAGCTTTTTAAGGCAATGTTCTAGGCAAAGAAATTGCCCAATGGCCACATTGATGGGCACGCCAATGATCCGGAAAGTCAGAGGTAGGTCCAATGCAACACCACAGTAGGGGTGAGATCAATGCTGGAAGTATAGACCACTTCACCCTCCCTTCTGGCTGAAGCAAGGGAAATGGCAAGGGAATGATTGCGAAGCTACAGCAGAATTAGAACTGGGTGATCAGTTGAAGTAAGATTTTAGCAGTACTGGTAGCTAGCAGAAAAAAACAGAGGTTGCTGCTGTTTGGGTTGATGAGCATGGGCCGTATGAACTGGTGGTGGAATGAACAGACAAATTGCTAAAAGAGGATAATAACTCAACGCCAGATTGGTTTGCTTGCCGTGAGCGCTTCGGACGATGGGTACTCCCCTCGACAGTACCAAATGAGAGAGACCGATGACGACCAGATGGTCCAAATATGACCGAGCCCAAGGTAGTGGATATGGTGCCTGCGACTTCAGATGTCGGACACACAACATCAGGAAGGGTCAGCAGAGGAAGCACGTTGGAGCCCAACAGCAGCTCCACGGCTAGCTGAGGCCATTGATGGGGAAACGCCGAACCTGATTGAGGATCAATGAGGTCGTCAAGGACATAATAAGGCTTGGTCCTAAGAAAGAGGGGGGGGGGGTTCACTGATTTGATAAAGCATGACATTTACATGTCCTCTTACACGCCCCGTGTTGAAATTGTTCAGCGTGCGAAGATAAGGGGTGGTGGCAGAGTAAACATTCAATTTCATCGTTGAGGGACATTTTAAAGTGATCAAGGTATGCTGCCGACCTCAAAGTGTCTTATTCAACCGTTATTCAGTTGAATGAGAGCAGTAGGCATCAGATGCTTAAGATCAGGAATGCGAGACATACAAGGAGGAGACAATGTAGCGATGGGTAATGTAACAGTCAATATTACCACTCCCCACAGGAGGTGGTGATCGAAGTGAACTGCGACGTTGTGCTCTAAGAAGATACGACAATGCGTTAAGGGGGCCAGAGGATGATGTTGAAGCAGCACGTTATCGTGCAGCAGAATCAACGCAACACATGCAGCAGAGGAAGACGATAATATTCCAGATGGAGATGAATATTATATTCCAGATGATGAACAGGTTGATGCTCGCCCAGCAGGTTGAGCATTAGGTCCAGGTTTCAACATTGATTTCAAGTATGATGTTCCTTGCCACAAATGTCGCAAGTATGAGTAGATCGGCATCGTCGGTATGATGAAAAGTGAACATACAATGCCGGCAAAAGTATCTTTACAAAATTTAGGTCTAAAGTTTTGCAGAATGTGGAAACGGGCAGACGAGTAGAACTAAGCGATTTTGGGGGTGAGTACCAGCACAAGCAGGGGGATGAGAATATGACTAGCCCCGAAAGGGGGTGTCAGATGATCGAGATGGTCTTGGTGAGTAGGGGCTCGATGTTTGGTCCGGTTGCCGGGCCTGTAAGTGGAAAAGAACAGACAATGGGTTTCGCGCAAACAAGGATGATGAAGTGCTCTCTAGAAGGTGTATTTGGTTAGTAGCAAAGACGAGTAACTGGATAAGCATAGGAAACTTATCAGAGGACAGGTGGTTTTCAAACTGCTGTCGAGACTCAAGATCCATGTTTTGGAGTGTCAGTGCAAATATCATGAAATCGGTTAAGTCGCTGATGTTCAACGCTTTAAGATCCAGAATAGTATTTTGATGGGTAGTCACGAAGTCTTGAATATGAGTCAGAGAAGGGTTGGAGGACCTTGAAAAGTCATGTGTCTGATATAGATACATACGAGCTAATCGGCGAGTATTTCGAAAATTCTATCTTGCAAGGCATTTTCACTAGAAGATGGCTTGGAGAGCTAAATTCAAAGCTTCCAATCGTTGCAAAGCTTCTCTCGTGAACGATGATAGAAGAAAATGGATTTTCTGGACCTTTGACAATGATACAATTTTATGTTTAGTAGGGGAAGGTTAACAGAAGACGGCACTTGGTTATGATGCCGATTCGCGTCCAGTTGGTGGAAGCGAATTTTATATCATGAAATCAAATTGTCAAATGATGTAAAAAATACGGGGTATTTAGAAGCAGGGGTGTCCTGATCACTCGGAGGCAGTTACTAGTTAAGTTTGATAATGAAATTATCCACTGTTTTGAAATGGGCTTTAATACTTTGCAACTTCTCAACGCATACCTGAGTATTAGCCAATTCACTCTATTAGCCAATTCAGCAAAGTTTTGATTCAGTCGTGAATTTTGGTTACCACGGAGAAAAGCTTCTCCCTTTGCTCAGTTGCGTCGCTCAACGGAAGCCGGACTCATGCTTCCAACAGAAAAATACTAGAAATTATTAAAAGGGGCAAAATAAGAATATTTATTAGATATACCTCTAATTGAATTAATTCTGTCCGAGGATTAAACAAAGGAGATTAGACTGAATTTATGAAAACTTTCCCGGGTTTTGGCACCAAAATAAATCCTGCATGATAGAAATAACCTTAAAGAAAGCAGAAAAAAACAAGAAAAGAAAAAGAAACAAAAAAACCCAAAAGGAAAATTACAAAAAAAGAATGAAATATCTACGAATAGAGTGGTTCGGTGCAAATCACTGTTACGCAAGAGAAAAAAATGATGACATGCATAAAAATCGGGGGCTAATGACCAGCGAAGAAAAGAAAAGCCTTGATTTCGACGACTGAAATGAAAGGGAGGCAAATAGGGGAAAAGGTTGAGGAATAAAAATAGGTAGAGGATGATGTTCCTTATCAGTCGAACCATGTAATGGTGACTGCCAAGGAGTTCTCTGGTTCCAACATCCAGCGAAGTAAGATGGTTTCAATATAGGCCCAGACGAAAATGATAAAGCGTGAGCTCAGTAATGATCGCATAAACTGGTCAAAAGATGAGAACGGATTACACACTTTTAGCTTTCAGGGGTAAAGAGAGAGAGAGCCGGCACAAGGCCTGCACATAAGAATAAATACAATGAAGGTCAGGCAAGAGCGGCAGGTCTCAACGAACCCGACGGAGCATGGAAGCAAAAAAACGGCTTCCCTCCCAAGCCATAATCTAACACGGCTTCCCTCTTAAAAAACAGTAGATCGCATTAGATTCTTTGATCTTTTTCGAATCAGTTTAAATGGTTTTATTCTTAAATGATTCGGTTAAATTACATATTTTGCCTCATTTCGCATATTATTGTTACACATGTTGTTTATGTTTTGGAGTTATTATTTAGCGATGAGTGAAAAAGAATATTGGTTTAAGCCTATGAAGATTATACGTTTCCACAATCTAATATATGTAGTATTTATTGGGATTACGTGACCTATTATCATAAAACGTCATTTAAAGTATTAATAAAGTGGTTTTCGCGAGCTAATGAAACCCCTAACTATTTAATAGATCACTCTCGCTTCAATTTAGCTACTTATTTTTCTTCTAATCGACGTATTTTGAGCTGCTCTGGTCACAGTGGAAGGCAGCTTCGTGGAAACGTATAAGCATCATAGGCTTAAAACAAATATTAGTTTGTGCTCATCGGTAAAAAATAATTCAAAAACATAGAATATCTAACAGTTACATGTGAAGTGAAGCAAAATACATAATTTAACAGTATCATTTAAGAATAAAAGCTCTTAAACTGATTCAGAACGTTATAGAACATGTATCTTCAAGTAAGTGTGTTTCAATATTATATTATATTTTTATATTAAAACACTTACTGTGCAGATAGAAATATTTTTCACACCCTTAGAATTCTAAGTGACAAATATAAATAGGTACAGTATTTAGTATTAATTTAAAAAAATGATTACTCACAACCAGCGAGGAAGACGATGTATGCCCATCGAGCCATTAGGATCAGAATTATCTAAAGCACTATGGTCAGCCAGCGACTAAAATATTTTTGATTTCCATCAGCTAATCTTATCACCTCAAGCACCCTTTGTTAGTGCCTCGTACAATGTCACCGTGTATACGCGTATACAAGTTGCGATTAAAAGCTCTATACATTCCAGTCTCGGGAAAACATTATGAGCAATCAATCAAGTATCATTTGATTTCTTTTTAAGATAAAGCAGCTCACTTACCTGCTGAGAAATGTGCTGTATAGCTCTCATCACCATCCTTATATACCATATTGTACAGTTTAAATCTTGTGTTTAATCCTGGAACATAAGATCCCGTCTCTCTGGCCTTCATATTCCTGCCCACAAAACGGCAGCATATGATGTTTCCTTGTTCACTCGCTCCACTACCCTCTGGAATTTTATAACTCCCAATATCCGTCATGCTTCATCCCTTCTGAACTTTTCAAACCCCCCAACTCCAACAGCTCCTCAACATCCAGGCCAACTTAATATATTATATTTTCATTCTTGTATTTTTTTTTATTGTAAATTTAGCTGGTTTGTACTTTTATTCTTTTGTATTAACCAAACGGTTTCCATTAGTTAGGGTTTTCATAAATTGTTGTTTGTATTGCATGTATTCTTTATTTTATTGTTATGCCCATCCATCTATAATTTTATTTTATTCACTACATGCAGTTAAACAATCTTATGTTATTATTATTATTCGATTACTGAGGCTCAAACTTTATTTTACAATGTCTTTTACATTTATATATATAAGTTAAGGCTCGTGTTATGGCAATGTTAGGCCTTAACCACGTAGCCCCATTTAACAAAGGCTGTAAACAGAGATAGAGGATTAGAAGCGTAGCAATATAAACATAAACTAAACAGTTTAAACCTAGCCGTTGTTCAAATATCAGTTCCCTTTACTTCTCTTTTTTTTAATCGTCTAAAGCCGATAGACGATTACTCGTACCGAAGCCCGGGACTACGAACGTTCAGTTAAACGACACGGTTAGTTTTTTTGTTTTTTTTATATATGTACGTGAGTGAAATGGTGGCTTTACCGCCGCAGCCTTCAAAGTTCCTGTTGCCTAAGGAAACGTTGGCGGAAGCTCACGCAAACTCCCTGGCGTGGATAAAAGTGCGGGCGGCGACGTCGCAAGACCTGAGAACGGCAATCTCGGACTTAGCAACCATCCTCAAGGTAAAATTTGGAGGCCATAGAATCTCCAGCGCGGGAGTGCAACTAGACCACAGTAAAGTCGAGGCGATCCAGTGGATGACCACCCCGAAAGATGTAAAGGAAATCCGACAACTACTCGGGTCCTAAAATTACTATCGGTGGTATGTCCCAGAAATGGCGGAGTACCTAGTGCCTATCAATAACCTCCTCAGGAAAGGACGGCATATAGTGATCATACCAGTAATGGAGCACAATCTACGGCGATGCATGGAGCGGCTGCAGGAGGAACCGGTATTAGCCTGTCCAGATTTTCTCTACAATTCACGGCCACCAGCGACGCCAGTGAGTACGCATTCATTGGGAGCGGTACTCTCGAAGGATCGCGATTTCTAAGGCCACCGCCTCGGCCCTTATTTCGGCATTGTTTAATTATCTTCCACCGTCGGATGCCACTTTGTCTGGCACACCATGAAGTTGGCACCATGTGCGTAACGCCCCTAACACCGCCCCCGCCGATCGTTCACTAATAAGATGTGCCATCACCATCTTGCCAAATCGAACAATGATGGTGACCAACTTATATCCCCGCCAGGTGAAGGTATCCACTTGCAGGTCCACCAGTGGCATGTCCACTGTAGGGGTTTCCTCCTGTATCACTCTAGGGGGGGTTTCGATCGTACTTAGTGGTGGGGCATGTGTCGCAGGTACCAACAACGCTCCTGATTGTGTCCTTCATGTCCCACCAAAAATATTGACGCTCCACTGCTTGTAGGGTTGCCTCTATTCCACGGTGATTCGTTTTGCCTTGGCGAAACGCGAGGGTCACCTCCATCTGACGTCCTTCATCTTTGACCGTTTCCACCTTCAAGGTACAGCGGAAGAATATGCGATCGATCCCTATTCGTTCCGTCCTCCATAACCGTTTAATGCGATCCCATATCGTCGCATCACCCACATATAGGTGATGCGTCTTCCCTGGGGTAGATGCCTCCTTAAGGGCCCGACAAATCTTGTCTTCATTAATCCCCGGTAATGACCAAATCGTTACGATATCGCAACGCTCGTATTTCGTGTGTTTGGCCTTTCATAGCCCAGAAGTCTTAGTTAGCCAATTGATCTGGCGTCGTTGTCATTGATTATATCCTCTACATCTTCTGTTTTGGAGGGCCGGTCTCCCGCTGAGCTATTGTCTCCTGGGCCGTCCTCTGCTTTAGTCCTCTCTACCAGTTCCCATGCACCTTCTCCGCCAGGTGATCATTTCTGGTAGAATTGCCGGATGTCTCGCGATGATCCTGCAACATCTTCCTGGATCGCATTCAAGACGACCGCCCTTGATAACAAATCTGCAACTACGTTTTCCCACCCTGGTTTATATACAATGTCCATATTGTACTGGCTGAGAAACTCTTTCCAGCGGATAATTCGCTGATGACTCCTTCATTGTTCCTACCCATTGCAGGGGTCAATGATCCGTCTGGATTTTGAATCACCTACCAAAGAAATAGGGACCTCAAGAAATGTGTTCAATTGCCCACACAATTGAACTGTTGCCGTTCGCAACAGTTCTCTTTCGAGCGCGCTGTACCAGCTCTCAGGATCAGTGAGCCGCCTGCTAGCGTACGCTATCGGTTTTTCCTCTATATCGTGGCCCTGCGAGAGTACCGCTCCCAATGCATACTCACTGGCGTCGGTAGTGATCGTGAATTGTAGAAAAATCCGGAAAGGCTAATACCAGTTCCTCCTGTAGCCGCTCCATGCATCGCTGTATATTGTGCTCCATTACTGGTATGATCACTATATGCCGTCCTTTCCTGAGGAGGTTATTGATAGGCACTAGGTACTCCGCCATTTCTGGGACATACCACCGATAGTAATTTAAGGACCCGAGTAGTTGTCGGATTTCCTTTACATCTTTCGGGGTGGTTATCCACTGGATCATCTCGACTTTACCGCAGTCTGGTTGCACTCCCGCGCTGGAGATTCTATGGCCTCAAAATTTTACCTTGAGGATGGTTGCTATGAATGCCATCCTGGTTTCTACTCCCGTTGTATCCACTGTCTCTCTCATTTTCTGTGTAATATTGTGGTACCGCGCCAACAGTTCCCTGCTGTACCGCCCTTTTGTCTGTCCCCGGAACATCTGAAAGATTTCCTCCTCCGGTTTCCATCTGCCGTCCTCTTATGATTTCTTCGACCTTTCCTTTACTACCACCCATGGGGTGTCTTCAGGCCGATGAATTGGTTAAGGTTTAATACATTTCTTTTCACCCTGCACACCTGCCTTAATCTGTCTGCCTTAATCGACTTCACGTCGCCTGGATCAAGTAGACCTTCATTCACTTTAGCTTCCACTATCTCCATAAATCTGTCACTGCCTTTGAGAAAATGACTTAACTCACTGAGTTCTCCTGAAAATTTCTCTAAGTCCGAGATTGCCGTTCTCAGGTCTTGCGGCGTCGCAGCCCGCACTTTCATCCACGCCAGGGAGTTTGCGTGAGCTTCCGCCAACGTTTCCTTAGGCAACAGCGGAACTTCGCAGGCTGCCGGCGGTAAATCCACCATTTCACTCGGTTATATATAAAAAAAAAAAAAAATACCCACACGTCGTTTAACTGAACGTTCGTAGTCCCGGGTTTCGGCACCAGTTATCGTCTATCGGCTTTAGAGGATTAAAAAAAAGAGAACGAGAGTAAAGGGAACTGATATTTGAACAACGGCTAGGTTTAAACTGTCTTTATTCCGCTTCTAATCCTCTATCTCTGTTTACAGCCTTTGTTAACTGGGGCTACGTGGTATTAGGCCTAACATTGCCATACCACGGGCCATAACTTATATATATGGCTTATTTTTTATAGTATAATATTTATTTTTATTTGATAGACATAAACCTGTGATCTGAGCACTATTATTATTCAAAGGGGACTTAGTCCCGGAAAATTTTTTTTTTCTATTTACGTGGGTAAAAATGTTACTAATTTATTTTATTTGGTGGTGACATTAATACAACAACAATACGCTATCGTGCAAATCATTTATGGATGTTTGTTTTTATTTTACTATCACCCTTAGACAACTTACAAGGGTGGGCAGTCCTATATGGAGCCACTCATTACCGTTTTCCATCTATCTCTTTGATTCCAGTACCTTGACATCAAGTAGTAACGCTAACCACTGTATCCGTGGTTATGGTATCTGTGTGGCACACAGCAGGTCCCTCAACCTCAAATCTGCCCTAAATCTCTTCACCTCACAACTACACCAATTTCACTAGACTTCTTACTTCATTCCCCACTGGTTTCAGAAACCTCACCAATCCTTTCATATCACTTCTCACAAACCTAGTTTACCTAAGATGATATGATATTTGACTTGAACTCCTTGGAAATTCGAATGGACGGTATGGCGTTCAACCTAATGCTAGTTTCTCAACCAGTGCCGCGTGGACCCGAGTACTGATTCTTTTTAAATCCAATAAACAATAGCAGGATCTTTATTTGTCAAATTACAATTCGCTTACCCTGCATTAATAATTGTGATTTAACATCTCATCTATACCTTATTCACAATTCCACTCACTCAATATGTACAGTCACTCTCGTACCAACATTCATCACATACTCATATATACCTAAAAGCTCCCATTTTCCCAAAGATTCCCCCAGTAAACTGGTTAAAACGACAGGGGCAATGAAGCTCAGATGTGGAAGATCATAAAAAGTGCAAGAGAGCCACAGATGCTCAGGACTTGAGCTGGGGTGCCAATACAAGGACCCCATGACATACCTATCTATTTACAATAGAACGCCAGACCCCAGTCACTATAGAAAATGAAATGCAGCAAATATTGAGGTTATAAGATCAAAAATGTAGGTACGTGGGGATCTTTGTGGAGGAATGAGTTTGTGATACAGAAGAAAGGGTTGACTATGTGTCTAAGGACTTAAGATGACAATGTTTAAACTCGTTTGATGTTCGAAGGTTTAACTGAACTTCAAAGTTAAAACTTTGAAATCGGTTTTAATAACTGGTTGTATATGTGCAATTTGTTTCCAAGAGTGAGATTAGATTTTTTATTAAGCAATCTGTAAAGTTGTCCAAAACGTCTGTTTAACTCGTGTACCTCAGGTCTTTTATAAGGGTCCCACGTCAGATTTTTACGTACCAAGGTAACAGAACAGTATTGGATTGAATATGATCATTGAACATAATTCTCGTCGAAAGGGGAATGTTTTAAAGAATAGGTATAATCTCTTTCTCCATAGCACCCTTATAAATATCGGTTGTGAGGTTTATTTATTAAAATAAATAATTATCAGTATACAAGAATTATGGGGCCCCTGAATATGGGAAGGAAAGTTAGCCACTTTGAAAATATTATACATTTTACGATTTGACGGAACTTAACGTAGTGGCTACATCATGTTTCTTTCAACGATTTACTTAGATTATGTATTGATCCTACCTTGCCACATTTGTCTTTTTCAAAAGAATATCGTGTTTGAACAATGGAAGGTTTTGTTGGTAATATATACCATAAAAATAAAAAGATTTATTTTGAAAAAAGATAAATGAAAGAATGATGAATGATATATATATATGTAATGAAAGTGTTCTCTCTTTCATTTGAATTTGCCGTGCTGCTTCCACTGGCTGCCACCAGATGGAGCAGCTATCAGATAGAGAAGGTTATGTGAGGTAACAGAACATGTAAATAGTGTGTAAAATAAAATAGTGTGAATAGAGAATTGATAGTTATAAACTGCACCCTTTTCCAATGGTTTAAATGAGAGACTAAATCAAACTCTAGTCAATAAAATCAGATGTAAAATGAACGAAAAAGGGAAGAAAAGAGCCTGGACAACAGTCGCTAAGGAATGTGTGGATAAATATAATGAAACAGAACACACAGTAACTGGTTTTCCACCCAAGTATTTATTAGATGGCACAGATACAAGCATTTTACCTGAAGAATTAAAAAAAGGAAACAATAAAGAAAACTGGATGAATGACAGTAAATTAGCCTTAGAAAGAACAAAAAAGTCTCATAAATATAACAAGAAAATATTCGATAAATCAAGAAAACATTGGGAATTTAACACAGGAGATACAGTATATATAGAAAATGGCAACAAATTAAACAGGAATAAACTAGATGAATTAAAAATTGGCCCCTTTGAAATAACAGAAAAGATATCAAATTCAATATATAAAATAAAAACCGGAAGAGGAAAGCAAGAAACTGTATTCTTTCACATAACAAAATTACTTCCGATATTACCAGACTGAAAATGTTCAAAGAATTTTCACCTCAGAGAGGGGAGATGTAATCTTCAATGTAATGTGTTCTCTCTTTCATTTGAATTTGCCGTGCTGCTTCCACTGGCTGCCACCAGATGGAGCAGCTATCAGATTCAGATAGAGAAGGTTATGTGAGGTAACAGAACATGTAAATAGTGTGTAAAATAAAATAGTGTGAATAGAGAATTGATAGTTATAAACTGTAATTGTCGTTTCTTTGTTTACAGGTAAGATTGTGTAAATAATATGAATAATTGTTATAATATAATATATAGTGAATAAAATTGCTAACTTTGTTTACAGAGAAACTGATTTCAGTTTATTCACCCCACCTTCAATAATTGTCTTACAAAATGACAATAGGAGTTACAATGGCGAAAAGACCTTTTCATTCACCTTTAACTTTGTGGGATCACCGAAGGATAAGAAGACAAATGTTCTCCCAATTACCACAATTAACATCAGAGGAAAACGAAGAATATGTGTTGCCCCTAGAGAAAAGCTTTATGAGTGATCATGAAGAATTGACTAAGACACTTATTTATAAAAGATTGAGGAACAGTTTTACTCAAAGAGGTCAAGAGAAGAGAGTGTGGATTACATTAACCGAGAAAATGAAAACAATATATTTTGATGAAGAAGGTAATGTAATGTTTGATAACTTATATTTAGAACAAGTAGTGAATAAAGATAAGATGGTTGAATCCACACAAAATAAAGAGAATGAGCTAAATTTAAAACATATAGCAGAGAAGTTCATGGTTGAGAAGTTTACACGTAAACACTCAAATGCTAAACAGTGGCTAGAGATGTTTGAGAAAGAATGTAGAAGATGTGGAATCAGTGAAGACAGTAATAAGATTGAGATATTAAGGTTGTTTATGGAAAAATCATGCTTAGACTGGTACTCGGCAACCCTAACAATATTAACAATGGACTCTGTATTGTCTGAATGAAAAGAAAAAATTTTGGAAACTTTTGAAGACCAAGGATGGAGTACAGGAATGCATGCTATATTATATAGGTATAAAGAAGGTCTACTGATGGAGTACGCCATGAAAAAAGAGAAATTATTGTTAGATATGGATGAGAATATTAGTTCACAGACTTTAGTGATTCTTATAGCTGCAGGCTTACCTGAGTTCATTAGAAATAAGTTAGATAAGGAAAAATGTGAGAATTTGACCAAATTATTTCATGAAATTAGAAAATGTGAGGGTCTAGCGAACAAAAATAATTTTATGAAAAAGAAAGATGAAAAACTTTTTAGTAAAAACAAATTTCAAGAGAAAAAGCCATGCAATAATTGTGAACAATTAAACAAAGGCATCAGATATCATCCAGAAGCTTCATGCTGGTTTAAAAAGAGAGACAAATATGATACTAGGAAGCAACTCAGTATTAGAAGTAGATCTAAATACAGAACAAAAAAACGAATAATCACACCATTGATTAAAGTAAAAATATTATTAGAAGAGAAGTTACAGGTAAACGGGACATATGATCCAGGATCCCAAGTCTCTCTAATAAATTCAAAATTAATTAGGATAAAGGAAAAAACAGAAGACGTAAATAAGATATATTTAAAAACAGTCAATGGTGTGACACAAACAAAAGGTTTAGTAACCATAAAAGTGAAAATTTTTGACATAGAAAATATGTTGATGTGTTCATTGTAGAGAGAGAAGATTTTGAAGATTTTCTTATAGGATTAGATATTATCAAAAAATTTAGATTAATTCAAAATGAGAATATACAAATATTACAGAAGAAAGTAGATGAAACAGGAAATACTGAGAAAAAGAAAGAAAAAAATGAAGAAGTTAAAGTGAATTTTAATGAACATATCGAAGAAGACGGGTTCAAAATAAAATTAGATCACTTAGATAATATGAAAAAGATTACGATAGAAAGACTGATAGAAAAGTACAGTACAGTATTTGCCAGGAACAAATATGATGTGGGCATGGTTAAGGATTACGAAGCTAGAATTGACTTACTGGTGGACAGATTCTGCAGAAAAAGGCCGTATAGATGCACTATAGCAGATAAGAGGGAAATAGAAGATCAGGTGGCAAAATTATTACAAAATGATTTAATTGAAGAGTCTTATAGTCCATTCGCAGCCCCCGTGACCCTAGCATTCAAAAGAGATGAAAACAAGCGATCAAGATTATGTATAGATTTTCGTGAATTGAACAAACTAGTTATACCACAAGCTCAACCATTCCCATTAATAGATGATTTAATAATACAAATAAGAAACTGCAAATACTTCACCACACTAGATATAAATTCCGCTTTTTGGTCAATTCCATTACGCATTGAAGATAGACAGAAAACAGGATTTGTCACACAAGAAGGGCACTTCCAGTGGACATGCCTACCGTACGGTTTAAAGGCATCACCAGCTATTTTCCAAAGAATTTTATCCAGCATCTTAAGAAAGCACAATTTAAAAGACTTTTCAGAAAATTATGTAGATGACATCTTAATTTTTTTGAAATCATTCACAGAACATATAGAACATATAGAAAAAGTAATAAAAGCAATAGTCAATGAAGGTTTCCGATTAAAATTTAAAAAATGTACATTCGCAGCAGAATCAGCAAAATACCTTGGGCACACAATACAACACAATACAGTAAGACCAATAAAGGGCAACTTAATTTCAATAAAAAAACTTTCCAACTCCAAAAACCCAAAAGAACATCAGACAATTTTTAGGAAAAATTAATTTTTATCACGAGTATATACCAAAAAGCTCGATATTGCTAGATCCACTGCATAAATTATTAAGGAAAAATGAAAAATCAAGTTAGTAAATAATGTGTTGGAAACAGACAAAATAGGAATAATACTTACAGATCAATACCCAGGAATCACTCAAGAGAATTCAAAGATTTCCTAAGGGAAAAGGAGGCTTGATTGATATTTACAGCAGTTAATGCACCCTTTTCCAATGGTTTAAATGAGAGACTAAATCAAACTCTAGTCAATAAAATCAGATGTAAAATGAACGAAAAAGGGAAGAAAAGAGCCTGGACAACAGTCGCTAAGGAATGTGTGGATAAATATAATGAAACAGAACACACAGTAACTGGTTTTCCACCCAAGTATTTATTAGATGGCACAGATACAAGCATTTTACCTGAAGAATTAAAAAAAGGAAACAATAAAGAAAACTGGATGAATGACAGTAAATTAGCCTTAGAAAGAACAAAAAAGTCTCATAAATATAACAAGAAAATATTCGATAAATCAAGAAAACATTGGGAATTTAACACAGGAGATACAGTATATATAGAAAATGGCAACAAATTAAACAGGAATAAACTAGATGAATTAAAAATTGGCCCCTTTGAAATAACAGAAAAGATATCAAATTCAATATATAAAATAAAAACCGGAAGAGGAAAGCAAGAAACTGTATTCTTTCACATAACAAAATTACTTCCGATATTACCAGACTGAAAATGTTCAAAGAATTTTCACCTCAGAGAGGGGAGATGTAATCTTCAATGTAATGTGTTCTCTCTTTCATTTGAATTTGCCGTGCTGCTTCCACTGGCTGCCACCAGATGGAGCAGCTATCAGATTCAGATAGAGAAGGTTATGTGAGGTAACAGAACATGTAAATAGTGTGTAAAATAAAATAGTGTGAATAGAGAATTGATAGTTATAAACTGTAATTGTCGTTTCTTTGTTTACAGGTAAGATTGTGTAAATAATATGAATAATTGTTATAATATAATATATAGTGAATAAAATTGCTAACTTTGTTTACAGATATTGTGAAATGTGAAGATTCATGCGATAGTAAGACAGCAACCGAGATTACCGAGAAAACTTCCTCAGTGGCACAAAAAATACAAATTAAGACTACAAAGCAGTTAGATCGAACAGACCGGAAACTAAAGTGTTGGAATTGTGGGGGACCTCACATTTATTCCCGATGCTCTCTACCACGAAAACAGTTTTGTTATCGCTGCTGAACCTCTGGGGTATCTATCGATACATGTCCTCGATGTCAGGGAAACTACCAAGGGGATCGGAAGTAAGGGTCATTCCCATTCCCATAATCTCAGTTGACCCAGTTACCATGTCACTTTCTACCGCACCTAATACCGTACCGTCACCACCGTCACATAAAATCTATAAGCAATTATATGTGGCTGTGAAATTAGGGAAACGTGGCCAATGTGATGAACGCACATACTTGGCTCTTTTTGAGTCCGGCGCTACAATATCCTTGGTTGGGCCAAAAGGGGTGAAAATCTTTAGCCAATTGGGGTATGTCGCAGAGTCTGTACCGGAATCCCAGGTCTATGTCGCTGATGGAAGTAAATATGTGAATAAGCGATTTATTGTGCCGATTACCGTAGAAGAGAGAACTTTCCACACCGAATTCTATGTACTAGTCCCGCTTCCGTTTTCTTTTATTTTGGGGCAAGACTTTCTATCGAATTGTAATATGTGCACGTACTTCCAGGAAGAAACCTGGTGGTTTCACGATGGCCCTAAACGTCGATATCGCTTTTGCCGTGAGATTTCATTGAAGGACGGTGAGACTCCAGGCCTATGCGGTATAGGCATGCTTTGTCATTCGGAACGGAGTGTTTTGGAAAGGGTCATGAAGGAAGGTTTGGCTACCATTGAAAGTTCTCCAGGTTTAACAACCTGTATAAGTCATAAAATTGATGTAAAAGATGCCCAACCTATCAAGCAACGATCCTACCACTACTCACCTAAAGTACTTGAGGCAATGTACAGTGAATTAGACCAAATGTTGGGGGAGAACTTGGTAGAGCCCTGTCAATCTCCATGGTCTTCACCAGTGGTCATGGTACGAAAAGGATCAGGCTACCGTTTTTGTATTGACTTTCGCAAAGTAAATCGAGTGACTTGTAAAGATTCGTATCCCATGCCCCACATGACATCTCTACTAGACGGACTTTGACAAGCAAGATATCTATCAAAATTTGACCTCAAGCAAGCATTTTTCCAAGTGCCACTTGCAGACGAAAATAGTAAAGAGATCACTGCCTTTACAGTACCAGGTAGAGGTTTATTTCGATTTAAAGTAATGCCATTTGGGCTAACCAATTCTCCCGCAACATTTCAAAGATTAGTAGATTCAATATTTGGACCCGAGCTTTACCCGTATGTGGTAGTGTTTCTGGATGATATCTTAGTATGTACTCCAACGTTGAAGTTACATCTGGATATGCTCAAAGAAGTGTTCCATAGACTTCATGATTCAGGCTTGCGTGTCAACCTGGAGAAATGTGACTTTGGATGCACAGAAGTTAGATATTTGGGATATCTAATAAATAGGAATGGCATGAGTGTTGACCCTGACAAGGTTAACGCTGTTACATCGATTCCACCTCCAGACAATGTAGCGCAGCTTAGACGGTTCCTTGGAATGGCTGGCTGATACCGGCCATTCATAAAAGATTTTTCCACAGTCGTATCCCCGCTTACATAATTGCTCAAACGGAAAACTAATTGGGTTTGGTCGGGAGAAGAAGACAAATCTTTCAATACTCTTAAGACTGCTTTGACTGAAGCCCCAATACTAGCTAGACCTGATTTTAAGCAACATTTTCAATTACAAACGGACGCCAGTGAAACAGGTCTTGGAGCTGTATTAACTCAAATACAAGATGAAGAAAGAGTAATCGCCTTTTGTTCTCGTACATTGAATGCCGCCGAAAGAAATTATTCCGTTACCGAAAAGGAATTTCTTGCTGTATTATTTGGGATAGAGAAGAATCACCACTATTTGGAAGGATACCCATTTACTGTCATTACCGACCACGCTAGTCTCAACTGGCTGTTGAATCTGAAAAACCCCTCAGGACGTTTGGCCAGATGGGCTCTTAGATTACAACCATACGAGCTTAAAATCGAATATCGCAAAGGGAAATTTAACACCGTAGCAGACGCGTTATCACGCATAAATACAATTTCCGTATCAACCCCAGTTCCTATTACATCTATCGAAACGTCTTCCGGGGACATACCGCCATCTGGTGATGCATGGTATGATCAGAAACGCTATCGAGTCCACCAGAACCTAGAAAATCACCCTAGATGGAGTATAAAAGAGGGACAGTTATTATACCATCGGAAGAACCCATTAAAAGAAGACCTAGAAGACCCCAGTGAAGAGTGGAAAGTTGTCGTTCCGCAACACCTTCGAAAACAAATATATGATAATCATGATCATCCACAATCGGGACACTTAGGAATAGAGAAAACGATGGCCAGGATTAACCGGCTGTATTATTGGCCAGGAATGTATAACGATATTAGCAAATACGTGACGCAATGTGAAACATGCCAAAAGGTAAAACCCAACAATGGACCACCTCGTGGATTGATGTACCCTCGTTACAACAAGCAACCGTGGGAATTAGTATCGGTGGATATCATGGATCCCTACCCACGAAGCTCTAAAGGCAGCGTATACCTACTTGTCTTCATGGATGTATTTAGCAGATGGGTGGAGTTATGCCCAATACGAAAAGCTACTTCCCAAAATATCGTCTCAAAACTGAAGTCACGTATACTAAATAAGTACGGAGCTCCGGCCAGATTACTTACAGACAATGCGAAGAATTTCGTAAGCCGGGTTGTTAGTGATCTTGCGGAGAAATTTGGCATCAAGAGAGAAACTACCCCTCTTTATCACTCACAAGCAACCCCCACTGAACGAGCAAACAGGAACATCAAATAGTTACATACCTAGGTAAGAAACACCAACGCTAGGACGAACAAATAGGAGAAATTCAATTTGCCCTTAATACATCTCTCCATAGTTCAACTAAGTTCAGCCCAGCATTCTTGAATTTTGGAAGGGAGCTGAAGCCTCTGCATGATGTTCCCAAGATCGAGACATTGGAGGTACGGGAAGAGGAGCGCTCATCATGGGCCGAAAAGATGACACGACTACCGGACATACACCATGTAGCCGAGGAAAACTCTCTAAAGGCTAGTATGGAGCAGACCCGTCGATAAACTTCAGACGCAGGAATGAACGCTTCACTCCAGGAGACCTGGTTCTCAGGGAAGCGTTGCAGCTCTCTTCAGCAGTGAACAGGGTTGCAGCAAAACTGTACCCCAAGTATGAGGGTCCCTACACTGCCATATATGTTACTCCCGGGGGCTCTTGCAAGCTGAAGAATCAGAATGGGAGTCTCGCAGGTTTGTGGCATCCTTCGAAGCTGAAATTGTTTCGTTCACCGAGACGGACTTACCCGCTGGAGGGGACTGTGTAACGGCCTTATTGATCGCTGAGGTTTCCTTCATCCAGTGCTGACGAATTAACTTAACCTGAACGGATTAACGTAACTGAAGCTTTTGTGAGAATGTGTTTGTTGTAGATAATCAAGTGGTGAGTGGAGAGAGAGAACTTATAAAACCCTTCTCACCGATAGTTATGTGTTGTATTTTGTTTCTTTTCTAACCAAATAAACGGTCCCGCGCATTTATTGCTACAAAAAGCTTTACAATGATTTGCATACATTTAGTTCCTGTTATTTTACTTTTGCTTACAATATATATGCACTAGAGTATAGGGTGATTTAACTTATGTAGTTAGCGGTCGCAACAATTATATTTTAATTTATAGTGTACAAATTTGTATTTGCTTTGTAATTTTATCATATCACGCTGGACTGAGCTATCTTTACTTTATTTCTAAGGCAGCTACTGTAAATTATATAATATATCTATTCTGTATCGGAAAAAAAAAATATACAGGGTAGTAAAATAGTGTTGGTGCTGTACATAAAGTATGTAGTGGTTCTAAATTCAGAGCTCCGTGTTATAGGATATTATTATAGCACATATGAACTTACACATCATTATTCAAAAACATTGCTCTTATGAGCCTATAAAACATGCACCTTGAATTTCAAACAACAGATCGTGAATGTACTTTCAAGTCATCAGTGACCTTAGTTTAATTAAGTATGCCAATATATCAATTCTAATCTTTAACCTAGTAGCCAAAGAATAAACACAATTATATTATTAGAATACTGTCGAGTATTGCAGTAAAAGTAGTGAACTGGTATATAAGCTCTGATATTAGGAAATTTTTAAACGTGATTTATTTAATATTAAAACCTATTTTATAAACATTTTTTATCAGTTATTTAATGAGAAATCAGGCTTCAATAATGCGACAGATGTAGGCAAATAAACGTATCATAATAGACTGTAGAAAAATAAGAACTATTTCAAATTTGGTACGCATTTGTAGGGAAAGAAGGAATTAAGGAAAGAGTAGGAGGATACAGAAATAAATCATAATGTACCTTAAAAAACTATTTAATTATAGTAGAAGACAAATCTACAACGGAAATACAATTTCAAAAAGGAAAACTATATACAATTGTAGAATAAAATATATTAAAAAGAACCATATGTGATCAGTCTTGTGTTGAGGTTGAGTTTGATTGTTTCTCGTATGATTGACGCCTTAGTTACTGCGGTGAATGTTGATCAAATGAGTGCCTTGATCCTGTTGTTAGCCATGTAGAGTCGCAGGGACGTACCGATGCTGACAAATAAGAACAGCATCGTGGAGAAGCAAGCCGAGTAGAAGATAGAAGGTGAAGTACATACCTCCCAATCTAAAAAATTGTGAGCATTTATTAACCGTAACCATCAAACTATCATAATTAATTAAATAGTAGAACTTTATTGTCTTAAGCAACTTCATACTTGAACAGTTTATTTTTAAGTAAGGGTTCAAGATTCAACACTTAACAATTCGTGGAAAAATATTTGCATTTTAATCACCAATTATTTACATGGTGATTGTGTCCATGTATAAAATTCAAGTCATGAGTGATGCATCACACAATTAATAGTTGTTAGGGTCACAATTTAAATGACAGTTAGTAATAATAGGCTACTAAACACCTAATAATATACATTTTTATCAGGAATTCCTGATCTTTAATTTAATAGTCTACTTAAATTGATAGAATATTATTAAGATTGTAATTATAAGTAATTGATTACTAATTGGCCATTTATTAATTTTCATGAGGTTGCTTTTATTTTATCGGGCATCAAGTAAAACTTCCTTGCAAAATTGAGGAATTTTATGTTACAAGAAACTAAATGATAAACAAGGTTATGAACAAGTGTTTGGTGACAGTTTTAATGATTTTTTTTTGTGATTAGAGACCAAATACAAGTTAGTAGTCATTAGTCAGGACATCGAGATAAATAATTTGACACCCTATTAGTTATGATTAAAAAATATTTTGTAGAAACATTTTTTTATTACTACATAATTAATTTATTGTCCTCCATTATTTTCAAGGTACTGCTTTTAATTTAGCATCATTGGGGCATCAAATGAAACTATCTTGACTAAAAAAAACTCTGGTCAAGTAAAAGTTGCGAACACAAGCAAATGGATTACCATTTAAAAATTGTCGGAATAAAGTAAATGCACCATCTCGGGGTTGTAATGTATTTATGGAAACTCTTATGATTATGAATTCAGTAAGAAGTAAGGTAATTAAGGTGGAATAATTCACAATCAACTGGATTCCTGGTAATTGAAGCAGGCACAATCGGTGAATTGGACTTGGGGAACAGTTATAAGGAAATGATTGTAGGAGAGGTCATCATTCATGCAATTGCTTAGATAGGTGCCTGAGTGTATCAGGTGTAGGAGAGAGAGTGTATCATGTTTTTCATAAGAGTACAAAATGCAAGTCACAACCTTGTGTATTCAACCTCAGGTGCTCCTTGAACTCCGTTATTGGTGTTTAGTCTAAGATGAGGAAATTATGCCCGATGTAGTCAAGATAGGAGATAAATCTGAATAGAAATGAAATTATTAGGAGTACAATATGTCGAGGATAAGTTGAAGGGAAAAGAAAAAGTGGTGATCACATGCTACAAGTGCAACAATGTTATGGGAAGAGATAACTAATATAATATCTAAACAAATAAAATCACCTGAGTTGGATGACTTGGGTGAGGGCATCCAAAGCCTGTTCTTGATTGTAAGTAAATCATTGGTGTGTGTGCTATTGCTGTTTGATTCCCTTTTTTTGCGGTGATTAAAATCCTGAAACCATTTATAATGAAATAAATCTAAAATAAAAGCAATAACACAGCTTAGCGATGAAAAGTTGTCTTAAATATAATCTATGATTTTAAGATAATGAATAAATCCATCAATTATACTCCTATCACAAATCATAGATTTAGTAATGACCCATTTACTTTCTTACAAAGCAGGTTAAAACAATTTTGTTTAAACTTTTTGCTATTATTTATAAACATTACATTTTAGTGCTTATACTCCTTAGGAGGGGATAAATTGAAGTTTTAAGGATTTATCATCACATTTTTTTTCTTCCTGCCTTCAGTCAGTGACTAAACTTGGATTTTATAACTAGGAATTTATTTATTAATACAAAATCCAAACCATTGAGCATTATTTATTATTTAATTTACCATATTCCATTAGAACATTATTTTAAATAAATCCAAATGTGGTTTCTTTATACATATTCATTTTTAATCTTGTCGTATAAATGTCTTAGAAACTCCCATTATTTGTTGAAAAATCGCTTTCAAAGTTGAATTTCCGACAATTTTAGTGATCATATTATAAATTAACTAATGAACAGTTGATGGTTAAAGAAAAAAATTGACCTTCGAGATTGTATTCATATAATTATCAAGAAAATTTTGGAATTATAAATTGTAAATAAATTATATAAAATGGAATTGTAAATGTTTGTAAATATTGTATGAATGTGCGAACGAATGATGAATTGTAAATATGGTATGAATGAAAACACTTATCTCAATTATTTATTGCCTATTAAGTAAAGGCAGATTGTAATTTCATCATAATAAAGTTGTTATTAAATGTAAATTGGAATTATAGATTATTTTGTTCTTAAAGATAATATGTAACTGTAAGTATATCTAAAAAACTATTTTGGAACCTTAAACTTGTGCTAACATGGCACAAAATCAATTTTGAGATGGATAGTCTTAAGGGCAAGAGACACTCCTGATAGCAACTGTATGAAAAACTATGCCTATTCAGGGTTAAAAAACAGAACTCATTACATGTAAAAGAGCATTGTCGGAGGCATCACTAGGGGAGTACCTGATCACTCTAGCCCTGGTGACAAGTGCGGATTGATGTAGTTTATAACATGGACCATTGTTCCATGACGGCATTTTAATATCTGACTCCATTTATTGATAGGAATGTGTCCCGACAAGACACTATGTTCAAAAGAAAAAGGTAGAGAGGTAGCATAAAAGATAATACCGGTTCAGAGTTCAAACGGGGCACGGCAGCGTGGTAGGCTGAGGCGGCACAGGTGGTCTCGAGACTGTGAGACAGCGTGGCGACTCATAGGACAGCAGGGAGAGAGTACCGTCAGCCCTTATTTCCTGGCATTTTTATACCATCTCCCCTACCTCGTGAGAGGTGCAGTTGCTGACAGGGGTATGGTTTACGATATATGGCCTTGGTATATGGTATACTTAGTTATATGGCCGTTGGGATAAAAGGGTGTGTTTTTTATGGTTGCTAGCAGGGGCTGAAGGTCTATTCTAATAGGGGTAAGTGTCCTTGCCCTAGGTTATATGGCAGTCAGGTGGCTAATTCTCTTGGTTTATTGCCGTCTGTCGGTGCCCGTATGTCTGCCTGCTTCCTACCACGTGCCGCGACCCTGATTTATTCCAAAGAAGCTTACAAGATTTACATTATATTATAATACATTACTAACCCGAGTGTAGGGTGATTTACATATATTTATTGCTACGCTACAAGCATATACTTAATTATGGGTAGTTCATAAATGTATTTGAGAATTAATTTAAGTTTAATGTTTGTGTTTGTCTTTACATCCTGCAGTAATTAACATGTGTATATATATATATATTAGTTCACACACACATCCTTCATTGGCAGCCCTTTCAGTGATTTCAGAAATTATTTTTGGTATTTGAAAAAATCATTATTGCATATCAGTTTTAAACCTTTGATGAAAATTTTTTTATCCTCTATATAAGAAAAATGAATAATAATAATTCAAATAAAATTAAAATTAAAATAAATCAATAAATTGTAAATTAATGAAAATTAAAAATAAAATAGTAGGTATTATATATACAAAAAATATAAAGTAAAATAAACCATAGGAAATACATCTGAAAATTCATTTTTACAAAGATTTCATTTCATGATGGGTTTGGTTTTCTGAGTTTATCGATGTAATACACATATACACATTTCTTAAAAACAATTAATATATTTTACTGTCTAGGAGCAAAGGGTTAACATATATACAGTCTCGCCTAACACAGTATTACTGGATTTCAAAGTGTATGGAAATGTTTTTTATCAACTCATTCTTTAAATAAAAATGTATACACATATCGGGTTGCTAATTGATCCCTATAATTAAGGAAGTTACCGTGATATATAATATAAAGTTACCATTTTATATTAAGTATTGCAGGAATGTACCCATTCGGGCGTTAGAATAATTCATAAAAGTTCAGTAGGTTTGTTTGATTTTATTCCTTGGATTGTCACCAATTTTATTATTTATTAAATATTTAAATAATTTAATTAAGTGTATTTTGTTATGTATTTTGATTTTCATTCAGTAATCAAAAGGAATATCGAAGGAACTGTAAAGCGTTCGTGTGAAAATGTTTGATGATTGGAGTGTTTTTTTTTTTGATTTTTTAAATAATTGTTATTTCGAAAACAAGTTTTGTTTCAAAAGCAAAATGATGATTATTACAATTTAAAATTTTATCCGCTATAAATTTATACTCACATGTACAACTAATAAACTAGATAGAAATAAAATTCTCGAAAACAAAAAAATTCAAACTTTTTTTGAAAAGGGTTTCTGTCAACTCCACACCAATCGAAAGTAATGATTGTAAGAGCGGCGATTAGCAGAATTTCGGTATTTGCCATAGTGTTTATGGGTGGTGTATGGGTTGAATTAAGCATTTGAGATACTCAGGTTAAGTGTTTTGTTTACAGATTTTTGGGTGACCGTGGGCGCTTTCCAAGACAATCGCTGGACTGAGGTAGAGTGACTCTTTCACTGAGTTCCTGTGACATTTTTAGGGAAAATTTAAGATTTATAGATTCAGTAAGAAGTATACGGCTGAGGTATCAATCAACCGGACCCAAATGTTTATTGAAGGGTATTATATCCTTCGTTAGTAGGAAATGGCAATTTGTGAAGTTGACTAAGGAAACAGCCTGTGCCAAAGGGCCAGAGGTGATTTAATGGCTTCTTGCAAAGCCCAATCTTGTGTTGGGTTGAGGTAGGTGACAGTTAGTGTGCTCATAACCCTGACTATTGTGACTTAAGGCGATGTCCCGTTAGGAATGCAGGTTTTCAATCTATATTTTGATATTAAACAGGCACTTCAGTTCGTAGATTTTTTCTAACCAAGGTGTCCGCTCTACAGCCACGTTTGATGTTTGAAAAATGTTTAAACAGAGTTTTTACAACTTTGTCTCGTTCACCGTCCTCTCAAGTACACTGGCGATCTGAAGAACGATAAATTCCACCGATTTAGTGGGATGCAGATTTCTCGTACATAGAACCCTCACATATTTTAGCTGATATGTGTGGAAAATAGCTTTCGTTTCTTGAAAATATTTATTAATCGTACGGTACGTATCAAGAGTGTTTGAAGATATTTTAGTGCATCGAGTTTAATTTAGACACGTATAGTCACCCGTGCCTATTCTTTAAATCAGCATAACAATTTAAAAACGTTAATATTTCGCACAAATATTGATGGTGATTGCCTTGTTATATAGCTTCCATGGCTTTTTGTTCTATATTTTTTAACATTTTGGAACCGTCAGGCGTGATGAATAGAGATTCGTCAATAGTGTGCACTCTATATAAGTGCTTGATTTCGGTAGGATATCCTCCATTATGTTTGCAATAGAATAATTATTAATCGAGCAACATAGTTATTGTTTACGATCAGCTGCGAAGTTATGCCTAGTGCCTTCTGTCACCTCCTCTCTCCCAGCCAATGCCCCAAGTGGCCCTTGCTTAGTTTTAAAATAACTGTCTATCTGTTGTCGAAACAATGTCTAGTACCCACACCGTTTACTCAAATTTAACTTCGTGAAAACGCGTCTCTCGTGAGTAGCTCACAAGAATGGTCTGTTAAGACTGTTAGGTTGGTAACATTTGTAAGTTATAACCTGAACCTGGTTGTTACCTCCAGAGCTTGGTATGTATATAAACCGATTGCTAATGTTGTGATGCGTGTGTGAACTGATTAATAAACTTGGTTCTTTTGTTAACTTGTGTTGTTACTTATTACATCCAAACATGGCGCAGTTGTTTTAGTTTAAACTGAACAAACGGACGTGATATTAGCCATGGAGTTCAACAAACCCTCAGAATTCGACGTCAACGTGGATAACCTCTCCGAGAGCTTTAGAAGATTCCGGACTGAAATAGAAGTTTATTTTGTAGCCACAGAGACTGATAAGAAATCGTGAGAGGTCCAAGTAGCAAGACTGAAAAACTTATTGGGATCCGATGGTTTAAAACTTTACTCCACAATCACGACGTTAAAACCAGGTAATGAAACAGTAATTTCTATTTTAGACGTCCTAGAAAAGCATTGCACCCCACGGAAAAATGAGACAATGGTGATTTATAAATTTTTTAGCAGAAAGCAAGCAGCAAATGAACCATTTGAACGGTATTTTACTGATCTAAAATCACTAGTAGCGCCTTGTGAATTCGGTGAACAAGAAGAAAAATTGCTAAAATCCCAAATAATTCTTGGACTTTATGACAAAAGTACTCAAGAAAGACTTTTGAGAGAGGACCCTTTATTGGAAAAAACAGTTAATTTTTGTAAAACAGTCGAGATGGCAGAGCTCAACATGAAAATTTTAAAAGCACCACCTCCAGTGAAAACATCGATTGATACGTCGACGGAGATACTCGAAGTAAATCGGAAGCCAGAAATGAAAAGACCACCAGAGCTCCGGGACCGTCAGGATAGTTTATATGCTTGTGATCGCTGTGGCTTCAACCACGCTAAAGGACGGTGCCCAGCATTTGGTAAGCAGTGTTCCTACTGTAAAAAATTCAATTACATTGCAAAACAATGCATCATTTTGCAAAACAATCCATCGGAAATAAGCGTAATAATCGCATTCGACAGGCTCATGAAGTGGTGGAGTCGAGTAATGATGTTTTTAAGTTGGATTCTTTAAACCTGTGTGCCTGTGATGCTATCACTCAGGGGAAAGATGAATGGCTGGCCTTGCTTAAAATTAACGATCAACCGATTGAATTTAAACTCGATACTGGATCCCAAGTTAATGTTATAACAACTACTGCTCTTCAGAAACTTGATGCTGGCTTATATATAAGAAAAACTGATGTACTTCTTGAATCCTTTGGTGGATTTGTTGTTCGACCGATCGGCTCTGTTGATCTTGATCTTCAAAAAGACAGTGTGAAAATAAACGCCCCGTTCATGATTGTGAATGATGACAGAACACCACTTCTGGGACTACGTTCGTGTGTTGAGCTTGGACTTCTTCGTCGGATAGACAAGGTTACTGTCCCAGTCGATGATTTTCTCAAACAGAATCAGGATGTCTTCAGTGGACTAGGATGCTTCCCAGACATATGCAAGTTAAAACTCAGTAAAGATGCTACTCCTAAGGCAAATCCAGGTCGTAGAGTTCCTTATAAAATAAAGAATAAATTAAAAACTTGCTTAGATGATTTATTGCATGCAAACATAATAGAGCGAGTGGATGAGCCTTGTGAGTGGATTAATAATCTTGTGATTGTAGAAAAACCTGACTCTTCACTAAGGTTGTGCATTGACCCCCAACACTTGAATAAGTATTTGGTTAGAGACTATTATGAAATTCCTACCTTAGAGGAAATAAGTTTGAAACTGGCTAACAAAAGTCACTTCTGTCTTTTCGATTTAAAAAGTGGGTTTCATCAAATTAGACTAGATGAGGAATCCAGTAAGTTATGTTCATATAGTATGTAACTTATGATCTAATTTGTAATGTATACTATATTTTTATTTTTGTATTTAAAACTTAAGGAGGGGGATGTTAGGTTGGTAACATTTGTAAGTTATAGCCTGAACCTGGTTGTTACCTCCAGAGCTTGGTATGTATATAAACCGATTGCTAATGTTGTGATGCGTGTGTGAACTGATTAATAAACTTGGTTCTTTTGTTAACTTGTGTTGTTACTTATTACATCCAAACAAAGACAGTTTTTAACAGGTCGTAGGAAATGTTGGATGGCACGTCAGTGAAGTGTGTGCAGGTTGTTTTAACAGAACAACTAAAGAGCTACACGTTAGTTTTAAGGAAATTCACAGCTATAGAATAAATGTAATGTTCATCATAAATATACTTAGGAAATATATACGATAGTATCATTGTCTACAGAGTATAAGCTAAATAGGGAAATTCAGAATTATACATAAAAATAGTCTACATACGTTTACTCCATTAGTTTCTTGGCAGGGGATACATGGTTTCTTGCATAGCTCCACATTGCAGTCAAAGTTGAGCTCGTTAGAGTCGGGGAACTTAAATGCCTGTAAATAGGGAATACACCTTTTTAAAAGAATATAAATTATAAGTTACATACCCATATTTCAAACAGGATGATATTTTAGGATTTTTTTAGTTACATTCCACATGGAGTTATCCCTGCTAGACAAAGAGGAGAGGTGGTAACTAAAAGAATCGGAACGGAAGGACGCCATTTGCCCCTTCACCAATCTGCAGTAATGATTGTACGAGCGACGATCAGAAGTATGTCGGGATCTTTGTCACACTAGTCTGAAGCGGCATTCGGATTGGATTAGGTATTTGAGATGCTTAGGTAAAGGATTTCACCTGTGAATTCATGGATGACGGTGTGTCAAGGATGCCTCCCAAGCCGACCTCTGGATCACAGTAGTGAAAGAATGCTCTGTACTATCTGGGTCATGGGATGTTTTCAGGGACACTTTGAGGTCTACTGAATCTGTAAGGACCTGGTGGAAGTGGTCCCAATCAACTGGGCCCCTATCAATTAAATAGTAGTACACATTGTCAGGAAGTTCCCCCCCCCCCTCCCCGCTCGTGTTTTTCTTATGATCATACAATATAGTGACTAGTGCTCTGACCTGTATGTTGACAGGTTTGCTTTCTAAGAAAACGTTTTTGCAGTAAAATATTAATATATATTACATTACCTTATTCTAATGAATATATGATGTATATTAGTCGGGAAACATGTTTGCACTACTGTGCCAAACCACTGAACCACATGCTCGTCAAACGCAAACATTATGTTTCGTCCAACAGTTCATAGTGTTTCATAAAACCTGTTTATTGTATTAATTGAAACCCTTAAAGGATTACTAAACTTAAACATCTGTTTAATGTTGTGAATATACTGGAAATTATATTATTATGTCGATGGTTAGTTTGATCTGTAACAGTAGCTAACTTGCAAACCTAATTTTTTTTTTTAGTGATGAATGCTTTTATTAATTTTTTTCAATGTTTATTTGTTGTTAACTCTACCTCTTTCCCTTTTAAGATCATGAAATTACATGAAAGTTATTCAATCATCTTGATCCCCTAGTACATTATACCCCACAGTCATTATACAGACTCACATATCCCTACAATCCACTCGAAGATTAAAGAGGAGATGGGGCTATATTCCTGATATAAGCTCATGATAGTGGGAATCCTAGTGATGGCCAGTTTCTCCAACCATGTCTTAAGCGACATCGACGGATGGTCCTCACATGGTTAGCCTCCACTGGCCCACATTCGGTGATGTGTCTGATGGAGAACCGTGATGCATCTCCAGAGCCTCTGATTCTCTTGTTTGTTTGTGCCAGGAATGACAATTTGTATGAATTGTAAGGATGTGTGATTGAATGTGGAACTGCAAATACGGTAAAATATTATCTATGACTGCAACTGCTTATTGTCCGACAGGACACATTATAATAATGTTTATTTCACAGAAAATATTAATCTCTAAAAACTGAAACCTATAAGGATAAACTATGTCACTCACCCTAAAGTGAGAAAAAGCAATAGCGCTGTTTGTGCTCGGGTCCCTCGTATATTCGAAGGCTGAAAAAAAAAAATCTATAAATATTCAATAAAAATAGAAGAATTTTAAAATGATTTTCATGCTAGAAAACTATTTGAAATTAAAAAAGATATCATATACTACAATTAAAATATTAATTTTAATGTCATTATTTAATCCGCTATTAAAGTATTCCTTATTAAAATTAAATGAATTTAATTACTAATAACCTAAAACAAATAGTGTCATTATTCATTATACTTGAACAAAGGCATTATTGAAAATAAATGCAACGTGAACACAATATTTTTAATTTTGTAACGAAACATTTTTTTTTATATTCACACATATACAACCCTTTCCTGATATTTTGTCAAACAAAGCGATGGTCTCTCTACACGGACAAATTCTCCTGTTTACCTGTGTGTCGCTAAATACATAAGATAAATCACCCTCTACTCTATTTTATTTATTGTAAATTAGTTATAATATGCTGTAAATCAAATGTAAATAGTATTGCCAAACCACAAAGTCAGATCAGTGTAAATATTGTAAGCAGACGAGTTCAGAGCCAGGGGTTCCCTTCCGAGTTTGCCAGTTATCCAGCAGCCAGCAATGCGATTGGCCAAAATAAAACCCCAGCTCATTGGCTCCTTTGGGCCATATACACCCCCTAGTTTCCCTAGATAGACACCCCCTAGACTATTCATTCAAGCTACGGCTCGCTTCTGAACTGGTACATGCAGCTGCACTGATGTTTCAAGATATTGCCTTCTCAATCATGAAACCCTCTATACTTCTATCCTAACCTTGCTGTTTTAGTCCGCCGCTGTCAGACCCCACACCTTTCTAGTGGGATCATATGCCTTAGTCTCGCTAAAACTAGAACATCCTTGTAAGGGATCGCTTCCATCCGGACGACGGTTCCTGGGGCGTTACAAACTGTACCTAGTAGCGTCTCCCCCAGCGATCTAGTCTGCCTCTCTCCGGTTCACTCTCACCTTTGGGATCCAGATGGTTTTCGCCTATCCAAAAATAGCTAGTAAGGATTGTACAAAGTAGATTTAAGTAAAAGTTTTTATTTTATTTTGTTTTCTATGTGTTGATTTTGAAAAATAAAGAACGAAAAACAGTATTACTCAAGGTGCGCTGACCGGTGCAACAATCCCATTGCACCGGAATACGCGCACCACAGGCTACGTAACCGCATGAGCTCGCTTCACGGGCTTGTGGGGTAAGCCCGTTTGAGGCTCAGCCTCAGGAAGGGCAAAAAAAAAAAAAAAAGTTTTCGCCTACCCTAAAATACCGAGTGTAAATTCGTGGTCATTCCAAGACCACATAAACTACCTACAATACCTAGCCTTCACCTCTTCTCCTGAACATAGTGCACTGCCGGGAGACATACCTATCAGATATGGAGACAGATAGCTCAGTAGTAAGACCCGTCATCAAGCAATGATCCAGGTCATAGACTATTCAACTCTCACTTCTCACAGTGAGTTATTCACTCATCAACAATTAGCTATTAAATGATTAAAGATTAAGAATTAGCGAGAATAACAGGAATCTCTCTGTCTATTTCATAGTAATTGTTTCCTATCAAAGGGTTTTGAAAATAATAAATGTAAATACAATGTGCGACACTTTTTTTATGTATTAACCGTCCTGATTGTATTATTGAATTGAATGTAATGATCGGTTTGGATAATAATAATTTAGTAGAGGATACCTATTTCTCACAGGGGCAGTTCTATCCCAAAGGCATTTTAAGCCAAACTTAGTTGCTAAGTTATTTTATGAACAAAAAAACAAAATAAATTAATTAAGTTGATTGTCTGGCCTTTTTTAATACAAAACAACTGTTTACGTACCGGACATGAGTTTGGGTCTGAGGGGGCAGCCAGCATCGTCAGATAATTGCAGCTCTTGTCCTCCTCCATTGGCCATGCAACGCCCAACTCTTATCCGATGTTCTGGGTCTCCTTCTACTTTTACCACAAGAGTCATCATGTCCCCAATGTTGGCTGGCTTCGGTTCAGCATTTGAGAAAGGCCCACGTCCACTCTACAAAAACCAAAAATATGTTATTCTATCAATAATTTTATTATATAGTTAAAAAATAAAACAGACCTGAATTTCAAGTTTAGCCGTTGCTGTGTCCCCGCTGAAAGTTACTAGCTCAGTGCTGGGGGTTACTACGCTGAGGCCCGACGTCACTGACTGCCGGATACTGCCTTCCCAAAGACACCTGACACTCCTCACGCTATCCCAGATCTGTGAATGAATGGTCCAGTATACAGTTAACACCTTTTAGAAGATATTAGGCCTGTTAAGACAATCCGACCGGACCGCCCCCCCCCTGGTACGGGAGGTACTCTGTATGTGGCCGACGCCGACACCCATCCAGTCTTGTTTACTATTCTTTAACGGCGATTTCTATAACCACACTGATGATGAGTGAACAAAATAAAAACTTGGACTAAACGACTATACCTTGCTCGTGAGAGTCAGATATTCAGCAACAACCTAATATTGGAAGTGTTTATAAAACTTCTTGAGTAAGAGCCCTTACGTGTTTTATGAATCACATCGAAAAAATACACTGTACACAGGTGGTCTGAAAAGTTTCCGACCTCAACATGAAGATGATAATAAAATAAATAAAAGCTAGTGAAATAAAAGCTTTGTTAGGTCCGAAACTTTTCAGACCACCCTCGTAATGAAAACTGAAAACGTAATTCATTATTATATTATTAAACATAGAAAACGAGGACGTGTTAGCTATATAGATTGGGTCTGTTAACAAATTTGTATATTTACAATTATAGAACAAAATTGTAATTGAGACAGTTTTCAAACTATATCCACAAAAAAGTAAAATAAAAATTAATGTTTATTTACTGTGACAATTATCAAAATGACATATCGGGTCCGTTTGATACTAAGCCAAACTGGCAAGGATAGGTGGTGGGGGATCCAATATTGGGTTGAAACGCCACCGGCTCTTCCGGTCACATTGGTCACATTGACCGTGCATGTTCCTTTCTTTGGGGTTGGAGGGACAGTCTCCGTTTACTCCAGTCTGGTCGGATCACCTAAACGAGCCTTAATGCACTCCACCTCTCCACACTTACCTCTAAGATCCCTGGCTCATTTTGAATTACCAAAACGTTTTCTAAATATGCTTGGCCGCCTTTATCGAACTCGTTAACAAATTGTGAACCACAGCTGTTAAGCTGAACTGTGAACTTGTAGCGAGATGAATGGGAGTCAGCTACGACATAGCGGCATTCCGGAGTTGTGTAGTGGTCCTATAAAAGAGCCTTCATTGAAAATACTTATCATGAAAATGATCTCAATATAACCTTAGTTTGTTATTTATAAGCTAATTCATTTTTGACGAACCAACCGTAGTGAATATACAATGAAGAGGAATTGAAGGTTACCTTGGAATATATGATACCGTTGAATTGTGAACTGAACTCGATCTCTACAGTCATTTTCTCCTTCTGACACTGGACGTTAAGGGCGGTTACTTGTGCAGGGTAGACTTCATTGATGGCAGCAGCAGGCTCCCGGGTCACAGTAACTGGGGATGGAGCCGAACTGGACACCTGTAACTGCATTCCTACTTCCTCAATACTCAGAATAATAGAAATATCCAACTTCTTATTTATATGCTACATAATTGGGCTACAAATGAAATGCATGCACTTAACTAGTCGCTGAAAAACCTGGTAGCTGAAGCAACATAATGTATGTATATTTGTATGTGAATATTAATTATTCAGCCTGAGCATTAGCCACCAGTGATATGTGTACCTGCCATGCCGATCTCATAAGTACTTGTGTTGTAAGTTTTAAATGCCGGTTCGTGAAGATGTACCAAATAGCTGAATCATATGTAAAGGAACAAGTTGTTTGTGAAACATGTTCAAAGTTACCACTTTTAGTTTGTGATTTCTGAACGGGCGGATACCGAGTCCATTTCTAAGAAGAGAAAAGCAATGACATTGCGTCTGCTTCTTTATTTTAACACCCACGTTCACAATAGTTTATCTACCACATATATCAAACCAGTTCACAGTACCTATTCGCAAATTCTGCATTTTGAAATTACAGAGAAAAGAGTAACAGTGGAACAGCTAGCTGGTGACCACGGCGTGAGGTGGACGAGACAGAGTCCCGACTAGGGAATACGAAAGCCTTACAGTTTCCCCCATTCTTTGATTCAACATTAGCACTTTGTAATTGTTGCTTCACGTGTTCTATCTGAAGAGCTGAAGGGTTGAAACATATAATACAAGGTAGTCAACATACAGGCATCCCTAGTATTAGAAATTGGAAATTCCATAGCCCTCTTTATTCCAATAATACTAATCACAGGTAGACAACACCCAGGTACTGAGTCACTCCAATCTCTTGTGGAAAATACCTTAATGTAGAGGATTCTTGTTTAACTTGAAAAGTTAGGTTAAAGATAAATTGGAAATAATTAATCTCATTTCCCCTCCAACGTCATATTCGACAGAGTCAATTGTGTGTTTATGCCACACTCTCTCCTTGTTTCTTCTGAAGGTTTCGTAAATTTCATGACTAAGGAGAATCAGGTTGTCAAGTGTTGATCGTCCTCTACAGAAGCCGCTTTGAAATGAGGACAAATTTAATTTTTGTCACAGGAATCATGAAGCGCCGTGAAAGTATTCAGCTTGAAAATGTTGTTTATTTTAGTAGCTTTCTATTAACGAAGGGTCATCATGTAGAAAAAAGCTTCACCCGAGCCTGAGGGAAAGTGGCCACTGAAGTATATTCTGTTAATGGTGTCCAGTAAATGAGCGTTTGTGATATTCGGTAAATGCTTAATCATGCTGGCATTGTTTTCTCCAGGCGCTGACTCGTGAACGTCTGCTAGACCTGTTTCCAATTACTAAACAGGAATTCCTGTTTAGTAATGGCTTAACATTGTGAAGTTTAAAATTTGTAGCTGGTTAAATAGAGAAACGGAGGCCTAGCGGGTCCATGAATCATTTGCCGATTTCAAATGAAATACTGAAGATGACGGACGGATACCCTCTTAAGGGCGAATTTTCCGCCGTACTTCTCATGGAGGAACATTAACAGTTAATGTTGTTATGAGTTATTTCTAACTGCCTTTCCTATGTAAATATTTCCTGTCCTAGTTGGTCGAATAGCTCTGTTTGGAATTATATACACACAGTACTATACTTATGTATAAAACCTCGAATATCCGGGATAATGACGGGGAGAGTATTCCCGTATAATCAAAATACACAGATAATCGAAAGAAATAGTTTAACATTAGGCTATATGTTGATGTCAATAAACAAACATCATCAATTTTAAACTCACATATTTTTATTTTCATAAAGTACATACACAAAGAAACAAATAAAGAAAAGAAAATACACCTGCAACTTAATTAAAATATATTGTAATCAGTTTTTGTTTTTTATAATCAGACTTCTGTTTTTTCATGCTTCTTAAAATGAAAGAATTTTCCATATTCAGGACATCTATCTTCGAAATAGGTGACAAGCGAGTCAACGGCCTCTAGTGCTTGATCTGTAGTCACTTTTTTGATGGTCGAATCAAATGAGTCCGCCTCAGTGTCCGAAATATCGCTCTGGGAAGTGCTAGGCTTGCTTCTCAAAAGAATGTCCATTATTTCCTCACCAGTGAGCTGTTTCTAGTCACTTTCCATCCACAGACCAAATCCTTCCTTGTCTACTTTATTGAAATCAGACATTTTTTTCAATGGAACGACATTGAAACATATATTAGCATAGTACATCAGGATTTTCTATCCAACTTCCTCATTAACATCTAAAATTTTTCTCCAAGAAAGTTGCAGTGTTTTTGAAGGCCATCTTTCACATGCTTCACAAAAAGCGAAAATCCCACGTATAACTTCCAAAATTTCAAAACATCCTTTCTGGATTTTGCTCAGTTCTCTTCAAGAACAAAACGAAGGAAAGTGCCTTGTTTTTAAACTAGCAGCCCCGCCTTGATCAATGGGCTGAAATAACGAAGTATCATTAGGTGGTAGATAGTAGATTTCGTCAATCATCTGTTTTTTAAATTGATTCAGATGAGTGAGATGGTGCTTCGTCCAGTAAATAGGTTTACAAGTATGCCTTTTTTGGCACTGATATTCACGGACATAAGGAACAAATTTCTTAAAACTTTAAAACACTTTCATTCATCCCCAGATGATAGATTAACCGGATAATCGAGGTTCTACTCTATATATATATATATATATATATATATATAAAAGATGGGGTATTAATTTAACTTAAAACAAATTTTAATGTATGCGTGAAGAATGCGAATTTGTTGTATGACAAACAAGACCTTCCCTGAGCACAGCCAAATTCTCGTACC
Organism: Acanthosoma haemorrhoidale; assembly: GCA_930367205.1. Lineage (NCBI taxonomy): Eukaryota > Metazoa > Arthropoda > Insecta > Hemiptera > Acanthosomatidae > Acanthosoma > Acanthosoma haemorrhoidale. Next base: position 104,753,915 of record OV884009.1, on the reverse strand, counting down.
TTGAAAATAAAGGATTTTCTGACCAGGCTTGACATTTAGGCAACGGAGTCTCATAAAGGTTTCTCCACGGAGCGTCGAAAGCGAGAAGCGGTGTCCTGTGGTACCGGTCTCAGGAGTACTAATTGGCAGGCTGGTTTGTAAGCCAAGCAGCGTACTACAAAGGTTCTGCCCCCCCCCCCCCAGAAATAACAGATGCTGGGCAAACTTTGAACAAACTTAAAAAGTATGAAAGTGGGCCTGAAGTTTCGAGATAGGAGTGGCTACCTGTTTTAGCCGGTCTCTAACCACCGGGCTTGGTGTCACTTCTCTCTTGGCTCAATACCTGCTGGAATAGCATGCAGCCAGAGTTAAATCGTCGTTACATTCCACATCGAAGACAAGGTTGGGGGTAATTAGTATTTGAGCTCACTATATTACTGTGACCTACAGTAAAACCATTGTATTATATTTCAATAACATTTCTTTTAAATTAATAAACACTTCTACTATAAACAGATTTATGGCATTTAGTATATTATTAACTAAGAAACCCTTCAAGCAGTAAAACCTTGATCTGTGGTACCTGCGTAAGTAGAAAACCTCTATAAGTGGTACAAAACAAGTAGTCCCATCATTTTTGCCTCAAATAAACATTTTAACGCGAATATTTTCACCTCTGTAAGTGGAATCAATTTTCGTAGATATTTTCTCTGTATGTGGGACAGTTTCTATATTTTATACCTTTGTATTTCTATAACTGAAATACACAGTGTTTCAAATTAGAAGGTGTAGATGGGCTTTGTTTTCTTTTGACTAATCCTTAAAACAAAACATTGAACGTATTGTTACTCTGTGTCTCCCTCCTTCTACTATCCCCCCCCCAAAAAGCTAAAAGTTTGAAGCGCTAATATCAGTACATATCGAGATTAAAGAACCGTTTAACCAGCGCAAATGGTAGGCAATTTAATGTTACTTAACTGTTGTAATAACAAATTTTCGTCTAGAGCGTGTCGTTTAGCTAAAAACTGAAAAAAGTCGAGGTTTTTAGGTTGTCTTGAAGTTCACACAGGGCTTTCGAATTGGAAAACTTAGATTCTAAGTCACTGACTCCCCACATACAATATATTAAAAGATCATTAAGTTAGGATCTTTTTCCAGGTAACCCTATTCCGGCTAAAAAAATTCGGATTCAATTTATGACATAAACATCGGCCACAAAACTGGAGAATCGAACCTTTTCCACGTCATGAAGCACCCCAGTGTTTATACACAACGTTCGCCGGCCACAATGCTCACTTGCAAGTGCAAGGGTGACGTGCGCGGCGGCAGCGCAGTAGAGTAGACGACTGAATGACTAGGAGTTATAGAGTGAGCGGTGAAGTAGAGTTTTAAGTGCAATTTTGAGTTGACTAAAGTTAAATTTAGGAATTGAATATTTATGTGGAGAAAGAACAATATTTGAAATAAAGGCTTTAAATGTTTACAGAGAAATGTAATTGATTATTTGTTCAGAGGTTATAATGGTTTTTCCTCCACATATGCAGAATATACATAGATATAGATACACATAAGATATACCTGTGGGCTTGATGCTGAGTCCACTTCACTAAAGCCGAATGGCCGTGGTTCTAATGTGGGTGAATCATAATCGCGGTTTAACAAGTTCTTTGACTCATTTTCATTTCTCACTGAAAAACCATGAAATATAAACAAAAAAGTTTTTGTCAGACAAAACATCAGCAGCAATAATTTCTCACAATCGATTAACCCTCTCAATATCAGATGAGGTCCGCCCAAACCCCATACTTTGTTTTTTGTATGTTATGCTCTTAAATCACACATATACATATGAAATTACATTAAATTTCTCCGTTGACTATCTGAGATGAATTCGGGTTGTAGATGTTAGAAAATTCACATCATGCGATTTATCCTGAATTTTTTTCCACAAAAAGCACTTGGTGTTTTACGTCTTTAAAATTATTCTTAAGTTTTTTATTGTTTTACCTATTTATCTTATAAAGTTTACACCAATTAGCCAAATTACAAAAAAAATACAATGCGTAAAATTGTTAAAATAATCTTACGTCAATACAAACAAAATGACACTTTATTGTCAGTCCACTTTACATTTTCTCCAGTGTTTTCACCGCTGATTTCAATTCTTAATATTGGCATTTACAAACACCTAAACTCAAAACGGACAATACAAATCAATGATACCTTATGACAGTCCACTTTAAATTTTCTCCAGTGTTTTCACCGCTGATTTCAATTCTTAAAATTGACATTTACAAACATCTAAACTCAAAACGGGCAATACAAATCAATGATACCTTATGACAGTCCACTTTAAATTTTCTCCAGTGTTTTCACCACTGATTTCAATTCTTAAAATTGTCATTTACAAACACCTAAACTCAAAACGGACAATACAAATCAATGATAGGAAGTAGTAGCTTCCTAAATGTAAATATTCGAGTGATGACAGGTATTTATGCAACTAGTTTGGAGAGTGACATTTTCCTCACAAGTGAATAATAGTATTGTGACAAAAATCTGAGTTCCCAAAAAGCCACGAGTTAAAAAGTGCTTCTATGCGAATAAAATACTTCAAGTTATTCCTTAGGAAATAAAATAATAAAATAGGAAATATTATTACTATGCCACTATATAAGTATACAACAATGTCACTATAGTGATAGGAAATAGTATCTGCTATGAGAATCAAGGATCACTATATGAGTATAAAACTATACCACTATATAAGTATACAACAATGTCACTATAGTGATAGGAAATAGTATCTGCTATGAGAATCAAGGATCACTATATGAGTATAAAACTATGCCACTATATAAGTATACAACAATGTCACTATAGTGATAGGAAATAGTATCTGCTATGAGAATCAAGGATCACTATATGAGTATAAAACTATACCACTATATAAGTATACAACAATGTCACTATAGTGATAGGAAATAGTATCTGCTATGAGAATCAAGGATCACTATATGAGTATAAAACTATGCCACTATATAAGTATACAACAATGTCCTATGGTGATAGGATATAGAATCTGCTATGAGAATCAAGGATCACTATATGAGTATAAAACTATGCCACTATATAAGTATACAACAATGTCACTATAGTGATAGGAAATAGTATCTGCTATGAGAATCAAGGATCACTATATGAGTATAAAACTATGCCACTATATAAGTATACAACAATGTCACTATAGTGATAGGAAATAGTATCTGCTATGAGAATCAAGGATCACTATATGAGTATAAAACTATGCCACTATATAAGTATACAACAATGTCACTATAGTGATAGGAAATAGTATCTGCTATGAGAATCAAGGATCACTATATGAGTATAAAACTATGCCACTATATAAGTATACAACAATGTCACTATAGTGATAGGAAATAGTATCTGCTATGAGAATCAAGGATCACTATATGAGTATACAACAATACCAGTATATAAGTATACAACAATGACACTATATAAGTGCACAACAATGCCACTATATAAGCATCCAACAATGCCACTATATAAGCATACAACAATGTCACTATAGTGATAGGAAATAGTATCTGCTATGAGAATCAAGGATCACTATATGAGTATAAAACTATGCCACTATATAAGTATACAACAATGTCACTATAGTGATAGGAAATAGTATCTGCTATGAGAATCAAGGATCACTATATGAGTATACAACAATACCAGTATATAAGTATACAACAATGACACTATATAAGTGCACAACAATGCCACTATATAAGCATCCAACAATGCCACTATATAAGCATACAACAATGTCACTATAGTGATAGGAAATAGTATCTGCTATGAGAATCAAGGATCACTATATGAGTATAAAACTATACCACTATATAAGTATACAACAATGTCACTATAGTGATAGGAAATAGTATCTGCTATGAGAATCAAGGATCACTATATGAGTATACAACAATACCAGTATATAAGTATACAACAATGACACTATATAAGTGCACAACAATGCCACTATATAAGCATCCAACAATGCCACTATATAAGCATACAACAATGTCACTATAGTGATAGGAAATAGTATCTGCTATGAGAATCAAGGATCACTATATGAGTATAAAACTATGCCACTATATAAGTATACAACAATGTCACTATAGTGATAGGAAATAGTATCTGCTATGAGAATCAAGGATCACTATATGAGTATAAAACAATACCAGTATATAAGTATACAACAATGACACTATATAAGTGCACAACAATGCCACTATATAAGCATCCAACAATGCCACTATATAAGCATACAACAATGTCACTATAGTGATAGGAAATAGTATCTGCTATGAGAATCAAGGATCACTATATGAGTATAAAACAATACCAGTATATAAGTATACAACAATGACACTATATAAGTGCACAACAATGCCACTATATAAGCATCCAACAATGCCACTATATAAGCATACAACAATGTCACTATAGTGATAGGAAATAGTATCTGCTATGAGAATCAAGGATCACTATATGAGTATAAAACTATGCCACTATATAAGTATACAACAATGTCACTATAGTGATAGGAAATAGTATCTGCTATGAGAATCAAGGATCACTATATGAGTATACAACAATACCAGTATATAAGTATACAACAATGACACTATATAAGTGCACAACAATGCCACTATATAAGCATCCAACAATGCCACTATATAAGCATACAACAATGTCACTATAGTGATAGGAAATAGTATCTGCTATGAGAATCAAGGATCACTATATGAGTATAAAACTATGCCACTATATAAGTATACAACAATGTCACTATAGTGATAGGAAATAGTATCTGCTATGAGAATCAAGGATCACTATATGAGTATACAACAATACCAGTATATAAGTATACAACAATGACACTATATAAGTGCACAACAATGCCACTATATAAGCATCCAACAATGCCACTATATAAGCATACAACAATGTCACTATAGTGATAGGAAATAGTATCTGCTATGAGAATCAAGGATCACTATATGAGTATAAAACTATGCCACTATATAAGTATACAACAATGTCACTATAGTGATAGGAAATAGTATCTGCTATGAGAATCAAGGATCACTATATGAGTATAAAACTATACCACTATATAAGTATACAACAATGTCACTATAGTGATAGGAAATAGTATCTGCTATGAGAATCAAGGATCACTATATGAGTATAAAACTATGCCACTATATAAGTATACAACAATGTCACTATAGTGATAGGAAATAGTATCTGCTATGAGAATCAAGGATCACTATATGAGTATAAAACTATACCACTATATAAGTATACAACAATGTCACTATAGTGATAGGAAATAGTATCTGCTATGAGAATCAAGGATCACTATATGAGTATAAAACTATACCACTATATAAGTATACAACAATGTCACTATAGTGATAGGAAATAGTATCTGCTATGAGAATCAAGGATCACTATATGAGTATAAAACTATGCCACTATATAAGTATACAACAATGTCACTATAGTGATAGGAAATAGTATCTGCTATGAGAATCAAGGATCACTATATGAGTATACAACAATACCAGTATATAAGTATACAACAATGACACTATATAAGTGCACAACAATGCCACTATATAAGCATCCAACAATGCCACTATATAAGCATACAACAATGTTACTATATACCAATAACAAGGATAACTATTTACCTTTTCTCTGGCCAAAGTTGTATCGCTTCTGTAACCAAGATATGATGTTCTGCACGGACTTGTCTGTAGCACCACTTACATCTCCTTTATGATAACAAAAAAAAGTATTGATGATTCAAAAATCATATACATTTGAATATAAATATGTAATTATTAGTCGTTACCAGGTTCCATTCGGAAGAAGAGGGCAGAATCCTCCATGGTAAAGTTTTCTTGGCTCTTGACAACAACTAAAAACTGATTGACTGATTAGACATAATTCATAATTATATACTTCATTCAGTAGTCCCAGTTAGAGAATAATTGAAAAATATAAAATTATGTTTAAGTAGTCATTTTTAGTTTATTTTCTTCTGGTAAATGGGAGGCAATTTAATGTTATTTAACATTAGTAATTAAAAAAACCTCAGCCACTAAAAACGCGCACACCAGTCAGTCCGTCCGCAGTGCATCATGGCTTGACGTCATCCAGTTGTCGAAGACTTTATTATTCCATCCGAAATACAGTGGGAGCTTCACCATAGCCTTCATTATCTTGGACGGCATGTGACCGAAACGACAACGGTGGCGTAAAGTCGTAAAAAGAATTATGAAATGGTCATCTGATGGGAAGTAGCCCTTGACCGACCTCGCCCAGACCTCCTGTCACGGTTCCTACCTTTCTGCCAGGATCGACGGAGTATCCGGCTAACCAACGATTCCTTTATTCCCAAGCGTATGGTATTTCAGGCAAGTCTTTACCCAAGAGTGTTTGAGCTATAACCGCGAGTTCTTCAGGCCTGTTCATATTAAAGCTCCAGAAAACTCGAACTCAAAAAGAGCTCACAAAAAACAATGGAAAAATGAAAAAAAAGTTATCACTTAATAACAATCACTCAAAAACTGTTTGTAATATTTTCCTTGTTTTTTTTCTTACTTACCCTTCTAATATTATGTTACAAAAAAACAAATCTTTATTATAAACATTTGAAGAAAAATATAAGAGTTGTTGATTTTCTATCCCATATTTCGAAAAATAAAGTAATGCGCTAATTTTATACAGGATTTTGTATTAATATTTGAAACAATTACAACATAAACTAATTAAAACCTTACTTTCTTTTAATGACCCCAAATAAAGAACTTATTACAAGTTGGAACATTAAATGTAATAACTTTGCTCTAATAGATCAGATTTAAAGATTGAAACCGATTTTCATAGATAAACCGAAATTTCATTCTCTACATTACCTTTTTCCCATTCACCAAATCTTTGTGGGGCTTCCGAAAATCGTAAATAGGTCCAGGATATCTTCCAGTCCCAACCCCCGATTCTCCTTTTATCAGATCTCTTAATTTAATTTCTTAATTGCGTTGCTGCACGCTAACGAATCACGGAAGTGAATATTCTTAAAACGAAAGTCTAGTAAAGTGGCTATGTCATAATGACAGTGTAGTGCCAACTTCTTCACCACGAATAAATAGAAGTTACCCTCTTCGCGGATCAGAAAACACCCGCCTATATTTCCAAATTTTATTAATAAATCTTCGGGGTCAGTTTAGAGAGGGGCGACTAGTTCACGAACCAGACTCGGCCGGAGCTCACTAGGGGCGCTGGCATAGCCCGGCCTCTGACTTGCCTTCTTCTCAGAAATTCTGAGCTTTGACACACACTCGGAACCAGACACTTGAAGTGAACACTGCTCTCAAAATTAAGCTGTCCGCCGACTAGGCCGCCAGCAAAGGTCAAATACCACAGGTTTATACATTTATCTCTTACATGAGCCCGTTGGGCAGTGGCCGGGTCGCTGAGGGTGCCTCCTCGACACTCAGTATTTCTAAACCGTCTGCACAATAGTATTCAGGTTAGGGTTATAACTTTCAATTTGGTAGAAAATACTATTAATCATAGTTATCACTTTAGAAACTGTAGTATATTGTTATCTTGAAAATTACCGTGTGAACTTAATTAATTATTTGTTTGAACACCTCAATCGGTTGCGCTAAGAGTATCGTGGTTTACCATTTATGATTAATTTCTGTCATCTATTAATATTTCGAAACACAACTTTAATATATCAATAAACATTTCGAGCAAGTATTGTAAATGACCCCCTGTCAACCTGAATTTTCTGAAGTGTGTCCGAGTTAATAGCTCTATTTTGTATGCGCGTTACCACATCCCTAATTTTTCTAATCAATTATTTTACTGGGTCAGAGGACTGAATAGATTCTACAACTAAACTTACAGTATGTGCAAATCAAGGTAAATGCTTTTTTCTTCCTATTAGTAATTTAACCACCGCAATCACCATAGACCAAAATCATCTAGTTTTATTTTAAAATTGTGGCGAAGTAATATTTCGTGTGATTAGATTTCAATTCCCCAACCACCCTCCAGGTTTCAAGCGATTTTGTACCATATAAAACGGGATGGTTTTAGGATTAACATATTTTTAATTTAATATTTAATAAATTAGATTAATACTTTTTTTTTATGGTTCAAGTCCATATATTTGCCATCATACAAATATGCCGAATTGCCTTCGGTAGTATCTTGAGTAGGAAGTATCATGAGCTTAAACATTGTAAAATGGTCAACCGTTTTTAATATATTGTTTTTTAAGTGATTTAGTTTTATTCGTTCAAGAGATATTAATTTAATTAATTTACGACTTGAAGTTTCTTTGATAAAAAATAACTATCTATAACTAGTTTATTTACAATTATTTGATAAGTATTTAAGACTCAGGTAAGGTTCCTTTTTTACTTTCACTATTTAGTTTATACATTTTCAAAAAATAAATAGAAATTAGTTGATGAAACAAGTGAACATATTTTAGTCCACCTTTTATATTATAAAACAAAATCGAGGCTGCTACCCCTTGGTGAACTATTTTCCTTTTATTTACGTCTATAAATACATTTTGGTTGGAATACTCCCATGATACGGCAACCAATTCGACAACGTGGTGTCAATGTCACATCAGTTAATACCCCACTGACATGCAAATCCAAAAAAACTAAAATAAGTCTGAAACCGCGACATCTTATAGTGATTGTAAAACTACTATGGAATTATGTAAGTTGTTACAGAGAATACAAAGCCGGCAGTTGTGCGTCAGTGTCTTATCGAAGTATTAACAGACGCATTGCACAACTGTGCAAAATGTTAGCGGATTCATGCAACGCCTACGATTACTTCATAAATTATGCTCAATCTGTCACATTTATTAAAAAATAATTTTGTCCGAAGGGCCAAATTCAATCCAGGATAAAAAAAAAAAAAAAAATAGGGCTTTCTTACTTAAATCCCTTGGAAATTCTGCTAAGATAGTGTGGGAATAAAAATACAACTCGTACGGTTTTTCCAAAGCATTGGAATTAAAGCCCTTGATCTCTGCAAGAAATTTATTAGCGTAGTTGGTTACGTCTCACCAAATTGAGGCATCAACAGGACTTCAACAATGAGATCTAATCCTAGATAAAAAAATTTGACAAATAATTTGTTAGTTAATGAAATACACGCATCATACTATATGAATCCTTTGTCCATTCCATTTTAGTCGGGTTTTTTTTTCACTTTTTCCTTCTGAGCCGTATTATTGGCTACTATAATATAGCATTATGTGCTTGTTTATAAAACTATTATTACCAACGTTGTATGGTTCGATCCTATTGATGGCAGTTTTTACCGATATCCAATGAAGAATACTTAATATATTTATCTGAATGGCTAACAGACCATGCAATAAAAGAAATTCAACGAGAATAAACCAACACGTTTGATATACGTGTGATCAGGCTTGATATATAAAGCGCTTTCGATACCCCCGATGACATCCCTAGAAAATATCACTTCTACTTCCACAATCAAAACTGACCCCAGAAAACAAACTAATACTACACAGAACAGTAAATCACCCCACATTGACATATGCACCGGTTTGGGGTCACTCTCGTCTTTCAAATTAGATGAAATTGGAAGTCGTACAAAACATCAGTATGCGCACAATTAAAAATTGTTCTTGAGCCACCAAGATAACCACCACGTTAACAGATCTACAATTACCCACAATGGTTCATACATTTATGATACTTATAAATATGATAAAAATTTATTTATTTATTTTATTTTAAAAATTATATTGGAATGAAATTAATGATCTTGAAGTCCTGATTACCAATATGTAATTTGTATATTTTTTTAATAAAAAAAAATCTCATACAGAGAATTTTTGTTCTGTAGTTTTAATTATATAAAATGCAATGATATTTTATAGTTTTTGTTTATTCTAAGAAAATATTAATTTTTATACAAATTTTAATCCAAAATTAAGAGCAATTTTGTTTGTATTTAAAAATGGTAGGCTTCAAAGTAATGAATAACCTGCTCTAACTGATATTTTTTACCGAATTACCGAACAGCTCTATGTATTTCAAGTATTAAAAAACAAGACCTCCTCTAGTCACGTCATTTACTACTGATAGTTTTTATTATGCTGATGTAAATAGTGTATGTTGTTTCAATAAGATAAGTTTTAAAACTTGTAGCTTTCCAGAATAAATAAAAAATAAGTAAATATGACAAAAAGCAGTATGTACTTTTATAACTTCCATATCCGAAAACCCATAAATAAGAGAACTAGCCAATTACAGTAAGCATTAAAAAAATATACCCGCAAACGCACAAAACGAATCATGTTAGCATACCATTAAATTTAATTTATATTTACTGAACTTAATTTTAATTAGTATTATTATTATTTTTCAGTTTTGTTTTAATTATGTAGGTTTTTGTTAGTTTTTTTGTACTGTTAGATTTCCATCATCCATTGCAATAGTAAAAACAAATGATTGCAGTGTACACATGTATACGGTCACAGTGATCAAAGCATATAATAAACTGTGCTTCTGTGCAGGATCGTTAGATATTTATAAAAAAAGGAAAAAAAAAAGGGATATGTTTGGATTGGATGCTAAAAAGTAGCGATATATAATGAAAAAGTATAAATATATTAAGCTATTCCCCAGACTACAAATCCAAACCTGTAAGGTAATTAGGAATTATGGACAGAAACTAACGGTTATTCGCTAGCTAAGCTGGCTGGTATTCCCACATCTTATAATCGAAAATTACCTAACAATGACAAGTACAATATCCCACATGTCTCACATGAATTAAATATGTGTACTTACGCAAAATATAAATAAGATCTCCATGTTTTTTTTGTTTGGTTCTTCTCTCATGAAACAGACCTGCAAAAAAAAAAAAAATGGATTCCATGTTAGAGTACATAACCTTAGGAACATAAAAATACTTATTTACAAGATCACTAGGGAAGGCCATAGCCACATATATAATTTAACCAATAAACACTAGAAAAATAACTGAGCATTGTAAAATATTTATCATTTATAAAAAAAAAAAAAAGAACATCTTGGGATTGATGCTAAAAAGTACCGATATCAAATGAAAAAGTATAAATATGTTAAATTGTTAAATAGATCCAAACCTGTTATGTAATTAGGAATTCGTTTCATGAACACGTCACAGTAATTGATGTAATGTGCTTCGACAAAGTATTGCTAAACTGGATTTTTGGCCAGCGTGAAAATCTTAACGCAATAACCCATCTTCAAGATTACGTGCACTGCACAACCGCTAACAGAATTAGTGTGATATACATAGACAATACGTTAAAGGCAAAAAATCAGGAACATATCAATTTTTAAAAATGTATATTCCGAACATCACTGTAGTTGTGCTGTAAATTTTGTTAATTCAATAAATCTCTCAGCGAAAAAGGAGGAGAGGTACACTACGAGGTAAACAAGCTGCGGAGGCAGCGGTTCGTGGACGAGGATGAACAAGTTGTAAACAAACTCAGAAGACATAAATTGAAAATTAAGTATAAGAATATTTTATTTGCTAACGAAAACAGATTAAATAAAAACCAAAAATGTGTCTTCATATTAATATAGTCCATTTTTACAATGGAATTTTCCAGTGTAATGAACAGATAAATTTTAGTTACTTAAATAGGAAAATGTCATCTAGGACCAAGAGCAAATACCTAATAAAACTATCATAACATTAAACCAACTAAGATGTGCACAATAAGTAATTTAAATACCCCCCTAAGACCGCTTTGATATTCTTCTCCCATGCCTAATGTGTAAATATCTACGTACATTTTATTTCTTTATTACTTATATAAAAACAAGATACATTCAAAACCATTCTTACTCCAACCGCCATTAAAGAAATAAAAAAATAATTTTTCCAGGTTACGCACTTATACCTATTATTAGAAACATATATTATAATATTTATGCATAGCTTTAAATAAAATGTGAATTAAACTTATAATTTATTATATCTCAGGATGGTCCTTATCACCCAAACATTTACATAAAATAAAAAATTAATACATATACTGTTTTTGAGTTCTTCACAAATATTTCGTCGAATTGAGATACCGACGCTCCTAATACAATGTTGCCAAAATGGCCTCCTGTAGACTCACCAATATGTAAATTTGATTTATGAGGGGATATGATGCTATGCGATGATATAAAGAAATAAGCCTTCACGACAAATATGTTTGACTATCCGCGAACTGGACGAAATCGTCAGCAGCACTTCTCTTCTGCAGCAATTGTAAACAACTCCTTTCAAGCATCTATAAACAACTGCTCCACTCCAGTAACTGCTAACTACTAAACTCCCACCTGTTCCAATTATTTGTGTATACAAACTCCTGAACAGAATTAGCGTCATTTTGTATAGCATGACAGAACTATTATTTACTATAGATTCTCAAGTGAATCTATTTAGATATCACATTCTATATGTCCTGTAACATCGGTACATTCTATACAAGGTCTGAATTCGGTATAAAAGTTATATAATCCATACAAGTACAATGATACACAATGTACTTGGCTTCATTGACAAGACTCTACAAGGTGATGCGCCTCTTCAGCATATCCCTTACGTGCTCTACCTGATTAAGGTCCACACATCTTGCGGGAGGGAGCGGAGATAAAGAAAATCATCACCAATAGATGGGGCAAATGGCATTACATATCGCTCCAGGATGTCCGTCACATATCTCTCTCCAGTCATTCAGACCATGTTAGTTACGTCTAACGTAACGTGCGGGATTCCAAACTAATGCTAGTCCACCATTACTAGTAAAGTCCAGCATTACTCCAAACGATATTGGAGAAGTGTTAGTGCACACTACTCTCCAGGCCGTTTTAGCAACAGATGGACAACCCCACTACCCAATCAGCGTGAGTCCAATTTCCATGATGCCGTGAAAGTTCAGGTCTGGGTTCTAGATGCTGTCTGGGAAGAAATGGACCAGTGGGAGGGCGTCTGGAATTGTTCGATCTGAAATCATCACTTGTCTGCCCGAATGAAGTTTATTTCGAAGTTGAAGATTTGTTTGGAACCTCTGTCTTAAGGGCGGGAGAGTTATGAATTGGTCATCTCATGGGAGTAGCCTTTGACCGACCATGCCCAGGCCTGTTACGGTTCCTGCCTGTCTCCCAAAAACGGAATGACCGACTATTGGCTTATCCCAATCGTATTGTCATTAGCCTTCACCCAAGAGTGTTAGTGCTCTAACAGCGGTTTTCAGGCCTATCCATATTAAATCTCCAGAAAACTCAAACTCAAAAAACAATGGAGAAATGACACACAATAAGAAGTGTACCACATACCGAGCCACTCATTTATTCTCTGAACGAATGATTACATTGCATTATCCCTGATCTAGATTCCATTACTAATACCAATGCTAGTTAGAGATATTACATTTAATTCTAACGAATAGGTAAACAAACAAATATACAATACGAAGTCATGTGTTAATTTATCTCAGAAGTGTATATATGGTACGTATATATAATGTAGAAATCGATATTTACAGTATTATACAACATTTTATTATATCCTACAATGTAATACAAACCTGACATACATGTTTGTAATTGAAAATTGTGGTCGACCTACTAAGGACTGAGTCTTTAAGAAACACTCAAAATAAATTTTATTTATCATTATTAAATAATATAAAAAAAAAAGTATGTATCAACGAATGTATAACACAATTGAAGGGTTTGCTGCAAAAAGGAGGTAGCTCCAATTTTTCCATTTGTTGGGAAACCAAACAAAACGTTTAAAAAATTCAAATTTTAAGTTATGTAAAAATATTGTTGTTGCTTACTTTCAATTATGGTGTTTACATATTACAATTGGAGCTGCATCCTTTTTGTGCCAAATAAAAGAGTTTTTTTTTTTTACACAAGAAAGTGTTTCTAACTCCCAACAGCTATGGGATGGAGCTACCTCCTTTTTGCAGCAAACCCTTCAATTAACTCTTTCGTCAAATCTACTCTAATGCCTCCCCCATGGTTTATAATTCCAACAAATAATACTGGAACATATGTTAAATCAATCGGGCCTACTTGTATAACCAACATTAATAGGTTTTATATCTATATTGGTATAATTAATATTTACGAAGAAGAAATTTTTAACATATTTTTATATAGTTTAATTCATCCAAACAATAATTATTATACTTACGAATGTCGCACTTTCTCGGAATACTCGGGAAATATTCACCTGCCCGGAGTACAGGGTTAGGTTTCGATTATTTTATGTTGCTAAATTTTTGAAGCATCCATATAAATTCCAGCAAGTCCTCTGAGATCAAACCATTCCAGGAAATGATCGGGAATATCCCGTAACTCTTCAATCAATAAATTTACCTCAATTATTTTGCTAAATCTTGGTGTTTTCGCTTCTTTTCAAATAATATCTTTGTTACGCGGGAAATTTGGGAATACCACGTAGCAAAAAAAAATAAAATAAAAATAAACAAATGATCATAAAAAAACACAAGGGCAAACACCCTTGTTTCAGAGCCTATTTAAAATAGAGCGTCACGCTATTTTAATCCAGTCAGCAATTAATTGAACTTACCAAAGGTCACAAAAAAAAAAAAAGGTAAACCTACAATCACGTAGAGAAATAAACCAACAAGGGGAAAAAATACAAACAAATAAAATTTATATAAGTAATACTTTCCGGGAATAATTCTCCAGGAAAATACAAAAAATGTATTCGAACCTCCATAAACAAATTTACTACTCCTTTCTTTCTCAAAAAACAGAGAAACAAAAATTATTTTGTGACGGACTTGGAGAATGTCAACATTTTAAAAAACGGGAACTAAACCTTTTAATATATGGTAAAAAGAATGTGGAAACTGAAAAAAAACTTAGTAAAGAAAAGTATGAATAGAAATCTTTTTATCAATAAAGAATAGGTGGGCGCTCTGGCTGTGCCATGACAGCAAGCTACTATTGGCCCACACAGGACTTCAATGTGGAACCCGTAATTGCATTATTATGTTAGCCTGTTTTTAATATATTATACAATATAATAGTACGTTCACATCAAGCCCATTTATTCCCTCAATAAAAACACCTACTTCCATGCAAAGAACGAAAGCAAAAACCAAATAGATATCTGTATTAAAAAATTAGGGATTTACGCAATAAAAAGGTTTAATACTTGAGAATTTTTCTTTTAATGAAAAGAAATACCACTCTTTGACACCATAAACCATACTATAAAACCATACAAATCGGTTCCTTCCTGACATTTTAAAACTAATACCATTCAAATATTACTATCCTACCAGTAGTGTAATTGTTCATAAACGAAAATTAATCAGGCGAATGTCGTAAGAAAATAATAAATGACCGTTTGAGAGCGTGGATCTCCAAAGTTCACACTTCTTCACCCCCAGAAGCAAAGACAAAAACTTGATTTACGAGTACATTAATGAGGTTGTTAATGTCATAGGTCATCATGAACCTTTCGGCTTACAATCTTCGTTTCTCTTGATGGGTCCTCGTCTTAAGCCCTTGCGATATCCTGGAGTTGGAAATCATCGCACTGGACTTTTTTAGGTTCGTCACCGTCACAAATAAAACCGTGCACTCCGCCAGCTGCCCACCTTCTCTCTATATAGTCTCCCCCTCCTCGCCCTATTTCACTCTCTCTATAGTCTCCCCTCCTCACTCAGATATTCAATCCTTTCTTTAAGCATAATTTTTCATCGAGGATCTTTTGTTAAATTTGTATGTCAAAATTTAATGTTTCCCATTTCATTGTAGCAAACAATGAGGAGAGCTCCCATCACAACAACTCGAACAACACTCGTTCGTCAAGTTTTATTCATGGGCTGATAGGTGCAGCGTGCTCTTCATTAATATTTACCTTGAATACGGCATTCTTGGTGCAGGAAGTCTGTTGCATAGCGGGACCACGTCAAAATTAATGTGTTCCTTCATGGTTTGTCTTCTAAGTTCATCTTTAGGCTGTGGGACAGTTTTTTTCTATTATTTCCTAATGACTATCTGCAAATTGGGACACCACGTTCACTATGTGTTGTGAATCTCCTTCGTGATCTCTGATCAAGGTCTTACCAACTTCAGCCTTGATATTATTTATTTCTGCCTCAGCCAGAAACTGACGCTGCAGTAGAACCCTAATTTGAAGACCTAGTATTTGTGATGTTATCTGGGAATCGTTCATTCTAAAAATAGAAAGATAATTCTACAGTGGTATCCAGTTTTCTCCTGTTCGTTATTTGTAGCCAAGAAACAAGCTCGGAATGCTGTAATATTCATATTGTGGTTCCACTTTATTCTAGTTGGCCTTAGCGGGCGTGCCATCCTCTTCGCGTAGGAGACTATCTCCAAACGTGACTCAGAGTTTTGGTGTTAAGGTCCTATAACATTGCTTACCAATGTTGAAGACTGGTGGTTCAATCCATCCGGTGTAGTCCTCACTCCGAACTCCTTCCAAGCTAATTAGCTTCTTGTACGCCAGTGCGTTTTATACCTACTGCTAGGTCTACCTCGGTAAGTTAGAGGTAGGGTGTGTATTGGGGATGTGCTTATATTCGTGTATGTGTACGTATTGGAATGTCTATTTGAGAGCGGAGCATTGCACAGAGGAACCCAGCAATTGCGCTCATCTGTCTCCCCTTGCAGGGTAATTAATTATTATTGTTCACTTATGGGGTATTCTCTGTTGCTATCACCTAATTTAGATAATGGGTGCAGATATTACCACCAGAAACTGTATATGGGATGCACTTGTAAGTAATGAAATGATGTAGTGGGCATTATTTTAATAAATGGTATAAAGGAATGCTAAAAGGACATTCCGGATGAACATTACAGCATAGTGCATATATTCACTGATGACATGTTTATGGTTGAATAGGGGGTTTTATTTGACAAATCAGGGTACAATCTTGTTATTTTGTAAGTAAATTTTGCCTATCGGTTCTGAACTAATTATCAAGTAAACTAAATATAAATATAAATAATGAGTGGTAGGTGGCGGTGCAATTGAAGGCTAAAGCTGACGTCTTGAGGATGTTTGATGTGAATTGATCTTGGTTAATAATGTTGCGAGCACCTTACTTGGTTATTGATAAATGCAGTGGTTGGCCAACCCATTTCTTCGCTCTCTCCCTCCGTTCAGATGAAATGGTTTTACTCTTGATGATGAGTATTCAAATGATTCTGGTAATGAGGTACAATCTGATGAGCCCTTCTCTGCTCCAATCTCTTACTTACTACTCCTGCTCTGTTCAAAGGCTAAGTACCTGCATTCAAGGACTTAAAAGAGAGAGAAGTATAGAGTGAAGTTTAGCCCTGTTATATCTCATAGGTAGCAGCACCAGTCAATGAATAATTGCTGTTTAGAGATGGTTTCATAGTGTATATTCTTATGTGATAATATAACTGATAATGGTAGGAAATTCTTTCCTCAACAATTATGGTTATTGATTACTATCATTATTAAGAAATTATATTTTGTAACAAATTGTGTACATTTTATATTAATTTTAATTCGATTATTTTTAGTGTTTCGAGGATTTTTTCAAAGCCAGGAATCCTAATGTCCTGACCCATTAGTCTATATGTCTATCCTGGAGATTGTGAGACCCCTGTAAGACCTATGAACATGAAATGTTAAATGGAGATTATTTTTGATTATTTGAGGTCATGAAAAATATCCTCAAATCCATAAAACATAATTAAGGGTTACTCTCCCTTCTATATTACAAACTGGTGATCTCAACGTAACCACTGACTTGACCCTATATCCTCAAGATTTAAATTCTCCTGATTCTCCGAAAACCTATCAGCTCATCCAAACCCTCTAGTTGACGCTTAATCCAGTAGCACCCATCCCTCTTCACGCAGTGTAGTACAGATAAGCCAATCATGGCTTTATTCCCATCTCGCTGGTCTTCGCCAGATAGTGAAACGGTCGATGAAGACAAGGGAGGGGGAGCAAAGCGCTGTTTCTGCCACTTCCACCAGCTTGCCTAGGGAGTAAATAATAATATATTGTTTTCTTTAACACAAAAAGAAGTTTTCTATCTAACTCGATCATGTAATTTGATGTGATTCCACCACCATCACAATAAACCTTTTTAAGCACTAAACATTTTACCAGTTATTCTTGAATAAAAAATGTTGGTAAAAGTAAATGTATTCTTAGTACCCAGAAATCAGTGAGTCAGGTAACGAGGCCTAATTACTTTGGTAATTATAACTCCAAGTTATAATACTAAGACTAAGCATCAGAGAGGGTTGTGATTTTAACAACTTATTCTTATTTCAATTTGCTTAAGTCCCAAAAATATAATATACCATTAAAACGTCCAACTACTCGATTCAACTATCGCTTGTCTTGCAAATTGTTTCTGTATTAGATGTAATATTTTATTAGGGGCCTAACTTCCTTTAGGTGAAATACAAACTAAATTGCATTAATATCAAGGAAGTGACAGCGAAGAGAGGTTCGGGCCAAAGTCTTCGCGTCAGTAATTTTGGGTAAGGTATCAAATAAAATATATCAACGCCCACATTAACAATTCATGTTTTGGTTTTTAACTGAATCATATTAAAAGTGGTTAAAACTCTACGGGTTTTTTTAGGAGCTGGATTTTTTGTAAGGTAGTTTCACTTGACGCAACAATGTTGCTAAAAATTAAAGCGACGCCATAAAAAACAATAAATACTCATTGATTGTTTATTTGGAAATAAAGGTAAATATCTGTCTATTATATTGAATATGGTATTGAATTAATGACCTAGTAGGTTATGACTTTAATGGAGTATTATTCACTTAATTAATAGCTTACTTAACTACCCGTGCTTGACGGGCATGCACGTTTTACCTGGTAGTTTTGTTTGCTAAAAAGAAAGGCAACACACACAAAAAAGTATAAAATTTTGTAATATAATTTGTTAGTAATTGGAAAATAAATTGTTCCAGAGTTGAGAAGGGTATTATATTAGATATCTGGAAGCCCTGATTATTTCAAATGCCTTATGTTAACATCACGGTATCTGCTTAATATACTGCCAACCCTAACCAACATAATATAAATAAGTTATTAAAAAATAAATGACGCGGTAATTACCAAGGTTGAAGTGAGAAGTCGTTCTGTTGATTTTATTTGTTGTTCTAATTTGGAAAGAAATGACGGGTTATATTTTTGTTGTGATTTGAGAAAATTATTTAAAGAATAATTTGTAAAAATCGCAAACCCTTTATGACACTGAGCCATGGCATTATAACTTGGAGGGAAGAGGACTCCACTTGATGGCTCGGTGATTCCTACCTGAATGTGACATCACGGCTGATTAGGTAATAACATAGTAGGTCTCATTAAATAATCGATTATATAATAATATATAAAAAAATAATATTATATATAAAAATAATCTGTTATTACTCAATAAGAAATGGGACCATTTTTCATACTATCGGGCAATCAAATGATATGGACACGACTAAGTAGGGACAGGCGACAAAGCAATAAGGTGGTGAGGTGGAAGGGCAGAGAGTCTATTGCCGGAAGTGGTCTGTAGGAACAGAGGAAGATAGGAAGACGGTTTGTGAAAAGGCCGACCTGAGGGTCACAAGTGAAAGGGTGAAGCCACTGATTGGACTTTCCAAAGCCAGTACCACTGCAATGGCCTCCCTCGCCGAATATTCACGATCCTCCCCTTACCATTTCTTCCTACATTGCATAAAAGATGTTTTTTACCGGCCAACATTTGTTTACATCAATTACAATGCTCTGCATAAAAACTCAAAAGAGAAAAGTTTGCCAAAGGGGCTGCTTGTTGTAATTACATGTTAAACGTAGCCGTGTATTTTACACAAGATACCTCCAGAAACTATAACGTTAAAATGTAAAGCTGGAACTATTTTGTTTAAAATTTTTTTTGGTTGCATCTTCATATGTATTCACTCTATCTCTACCAGTTCTCCAGAAAAATAGAACTTCACATTTAAGCCCCATTTATTTTAATGCATTAGTGGGCACTACACAGTAAATGTTACTAATAACGCGGTCGATTTATTTAACCTGATACCCAAATATTAGAATACGTTTATTCGTATATAATTCATTAATTAATCATCCTTCATTTCTTCAGCGAGATGATGCTATTTTTAGCGTTATCGAGACATGAGGTGGATCTTACAAGCGTTGAATGGGAATAGATACTGAAAAGTAGCGTTGTTATTAAACAGAATTACCTAACATTTTCCCATCTTGTGGTGTTGTTATTAGGGTACATCTCCTGGCAAAATTTTATAATCCCAAGAGATCTTTTTCTCAAGAGCATTGTGGCTGAGTTGCATAATGGTGGAGTTATAGATCCTTCCTTTCTTTTACTGTAGGAAAAGAAAGGAGGTCCTGGGATTGAGGGTGTCCTGTATTATTTGCTCTGCTAACAGCACTTGGCCTTTTAACATCAACATCTTACGCAGTTACGTTACTATTCAGTTATTGTTAAAATAGTAAGAAATTGTTACAATTCACTGTTATACAACCCATACTCTTAAGGTTTGTAGTGATGAGCACCTCTCATTGATTCTTAAATGTAATATTCCACGCCCTTGAACTGATAAAAACAGATATACAAACAATATACTATGCCAGTTATAAAAAATAGTACGACAGGAAAAACTCAGTTGAAGGAAATTTAACCCATTCTATGTTGTTCTTCAATGTCACAACTAAATAATCCCCCCCCCCCCGAAAAATGAACCAAATTTTAGTTTGCAGTCACCGAGATTCGGGTTGGAGTGTTCTCGAGTAATTATAAAGTTACTAAAACTCCATAAGATAAGAGAAGGGAACAATACTTCATCAAAAGAGAGGGTTAGAACGGGAAAGATCCACAAATTCAAGACTATGTGGTATGACTATACCCGATTCCCGTAAAATATCTTGTTTTGAAGTTATATTTCCGTTAATGTATTCTTGTTTAATTATAACCTATAATTATAACTATTAGTTGTGGCAGGTAAACCCCCCTTAATAATTAACCATTGAAAAGTAAAAATAGTGACAAGGATTGGAAACAGCGACCTTTCGATTTCCATTCAAGCGTCCTTAGTTGCTAGCAACTTGACAATTCCTTAGCAACTAGGTTGTTTCTGAGTAACTGGGATATTCTTTAGCAGCTAGGTTATTTCTGAGCAACTTGGATATTCCTTTGCAACTAGATTATTCTGAGTAACTTGGATATTCTTTAGCAAGTAGATTCCCCAAAATCTCCTTTTTTCTTTAACAGTACTTGTGTCAATTAAAGATTTAATAAATATTAGAAATTAAAGACATAGGTCAATCTAATTAGTAAGTGTACCGAAAATCATAAGATCCAGGGTTCGAATCCCGGCTAATTCACTATTATTTATCTTTAACCAATAACAATTGGAGCTATTATTTATTTATACTGTCACAATATATCTTCCAAGAAAAAACTCATACCCTCTATCCAAAAACTCCCCTGCCCGAATGAAAATCTGCGTGTCAAGCCAATACCACAAGCGTTTATGCATACCGCATTATTTGGTTACGTAAAATCTGAATGGGGAATTGAAGCCTGAATGAAAGAAGTACCAAGGATTATATTTATTGTAATAGTGTAAAACTGAAAAAGTATAGAATTTTTGGGGCTTAACAGTACTAAACAGTGCACAAAAACTCCTGTATACCCGACTCCTGTACACAAAAACTTTGTACATGCGGCCTTACTGCACAAAAACTAACATAGCTAAGTTAAGGGGCCCGGTTTGTGAAAATAGCAGTGATACCTTCTGACAAGTCTAATTATTTCGGAGAAAAATACATCAATGATTATTTTTACATTTTCAGCCTTAGGGTTAATTTTCATCATCTATTTTTGACAATGAGGATCTAACTGTGTATGACGGAGTGACCACAGTGAGTGAAAACTTAAGTGGATCATAGAGTCCTTATAAATCAATCATAGAGTATACAATAATAAATGTTTCAAATACTGTACATGAAGTCTAAACCTAATGAAACATGAAGTTCGTATTTGTCTGTCTGCTTAATGTGTCTTTTCGTGTTGTTTACCTTTAACTAAATCATTTATATTTAATATAAATAAACTAAACCTATTTAGATATTCCAACTCCTGGCCTAGTGTTTTGGGGTTCCTTTATTTATTTCGTCACTAATTCAACAATACTTTATGGTCGTTTTAATACAACTACCACCTAACAGTATTGTAGATATATATATTCTGTAAACACATTTGGAAAAAATAAATTAGTTATTGGAATTATTCATATTTTATATTATAGGTCTTCTGCTAAATATGGTCAATGGACATGAGAAATATTGTTTAAAATCAAATTTGCAATAAGCAAAAATTTTCAATTAGTATAAAAAATTAAGTTTGGTTCCATCAAAGAAGGCAATTAGAATGTATAAAATGTTACATATACTTAGCAAGATTAATGAAGCAAAATTTATCTTTAAATGATCACCTGAAGAAGAAGTGCTTGGACACCAAAGTAATTTCAACAGCTTTGTAATTTAACAAATTGGTATGCCTTGCACATGCAGTGAGAACAAAACAAACAATTTTCAATATGACTGCAAGAGCATTGGTGCTCAACCTTTTTTGGGCCCATTACCCACGTTCGTGTACTCCCATATAACTTACCCTCCCTCCTCCACTACGCTCATTTCGAATATTTGTTACTGATACATTTTGATTTTCAGGAGTAATTGGGTAACAGGAAAAAAAATGAACCCTGACATAAGAGTAATTTAATGTTATAAGTAACTGAAACATAGGCTGAAAAGTAGTTTATAAACAACTTTAGCAAAAAGACCGAAAGCCTCCTTCGATTCCTGCGGGTTGGTGATATCAAGTGAAATTAAAGTGCACGTCTTGCAGCTCCTGTTTGTGTGATATTCCCTTTTTCCCTTCTGGTACCTATCTACATTTTTCTCTGCTCTTAGCAAATATTAACGTTATAGTTTTGAAGTTTTTCACTCACAGATTGAGATATGACAGCCCCATCTTCCCGTGAGCTAATTCCCCCATTACAAATCATCAAGCTACAGCATCGTGGTACTATCGTATTTTTTACTTGCATAAATATTTTTTACATAAATTTTGCTTTGTTAAACTTCCTAAGTATATGTAACATTTGATACATTCTAATTGCCTTCTATGATGGAATCAAACTTTTTTTTACCAATTGAAATTTTTGGCTTATTGAAAATTTAATTTAAAACTTAATTTTAAACAATATTTCTCATTTCCATATTTAGCAGAAAACCTATACGAGGGCGGTCTGAAAAGTTTCCGACCTAACAAAGCTTTTATTTCACTAGCTTTTATTTATTTTATTATCATCTTCATGTTGAGGTCGGAAACTTTTCAGACCGCCTGTGTAATATAAAATATGAATAATTCTAACAACTAAATTTTTTTTCCAAATGTGTTCACAGAATATATGAATTTACAATACTGCTAGGTGGTAGTTTTATTAAAACGACCGTAAAGTATTGTTGAATTAGTGACGAAATAAACAAAGGAATCCCAAAACTAGCTCGTGTATGAAGCCCGGCCGGGGATAGAATCACCGCAAGCATATTAACGATCTGCTACTGCTACTTTATTTATGAAATGGAAACAGGTTGATATGGATATGCACACTTCCACTCAGTAAACCACTTACAAATCGAACCCTGGACGTTGTAAACACATTATCACAAAAAGGGCAGAAGAAATTGAATTGGTTTAAGCCGTTGAACTGGAACGTAATCATGGAATCAATTTCTTTTTGGAATAACCAAAAATTTACCAGTAGGATCTAATTAACAAGTAAATTAAATACCACTTGAATAGGCGAAAATGCTTTATTTCAATAGCAGTACATATTTTATTAAAACGGTGTGAAAAATGGAGGTAAATTTATTTATTTTAATTAGCAGCTTTGGTTAAGCGAAATAAAATACATTCTCCAAATGTAATTTATTCACGCTAATCTCAACATCTCATTCCTTCCACAAAGACCACCTCCCGCTGCCACTACTTCCAATCCTCCCAGTCTGGCCATCCTGATGTTCGTAGAGTGGTGATTACTAATATCAAAAGTTAATTGGTTTTGACTAATGAGCATTTTTCCCCTATAAAGTAAGTAAAACGTTCTGATCGCTGCTTAAAATATGCATTAATTGCATGTTAACATTTCAATAAAGATATATTAAACAAAAATATTTAAGCTAAAGACCCCCAGGAGACACCATAACACCATGATGATTATATATCAAAACATCAGGACATATAATCAAAAAATAATTTGTAAATAAGGCTATTTATTTTTACTTTTGGTTTTTAGTTTGTAATTGAGTAGGTATTTTTCTGATTTTTGAGATTTTTTTTTGTAAATATCATCTGTACTATTATATAGCTATACAAGATAACATGAAAAGAATTACCGAATCATGTAAATACAATCAGTAATTCCATATGAATGTGTAAGGAAAAAAACTTAAATAATGTTTTCATCTTTTATCTTATCTAACCTCTGAAAATCTTCATTTGCCCATTCCTGCCAGCTATATATTTAAAAGACGGTGTATAAGAAACAAAAAGGTTTTTCGTCCTAGGAACACGTTACCGACAGGGTGTCTGAGCTTTGGAAACACGACACACTATTTGGAACCGTTCTAGCAAAAACAATGGATGATGATGCGTTTAAGGGAGTCCTAGGAACCTACAGAGGCTGTAAATACGTGGGTTTATGTAATATAAGTACGAAGACGAAACAAACTGGGGAGAGAAACTCACCTGCCGGAGAAGAGATCCCAGAGTGACTAACCACTTTCTCTACGAGGGGTATTCCTCTTATATCAAGCGAAGAGGCTGCCCCCCGTCAGTGACAACTGGAGGGAGGTGGAACAAGCCATCCAGGATCATGTTTATATCGTTACACAACCTGATTGTTGTTGGGGTGAGAGGTCTCCAAGCCATCATCCTCCCCGAGCTTTTATAACGAAAAAGCTACTTCCTCTCAGTGTCTTCATCCTAAACACCGACTACCAGGCAAATGTAAAATAGTTAGCAAATTAAATAAAAAAGAATATTTTCTATTTTATGGCTTTCCTACTCTCCAATGATGCCATTCATTTCATCATGCTCTATTTATTTTTTATATAAACTTTGATCTGAAATAAGGTCAATAGTTGTGGTTCCAGGGTACTCGTACGCTGTTAGGATTCATAAAAATATGTTGAGATTAAAAAACCACCCCAGAGTAATACTGACATTTAGTTTAACTAACAAATGTTTGCATGGTAATGATTATTTTTAAAATGTATGAATATTTTCTTGTTCTTGATTTGGCTACAGGCAAAGCTCATTCTAAATACAAAATATCTAATTTCACTCTGCAGAGCTACTTTTTGTTTGTATTTATTTTTTTGTCAAATTTGGTTATGGTATGGATTATTATTAGCAATTATTAGCCAAACAAAAAATATACCGAGCTCTATAACCAAGCTTCCCTGCACGCGTGGACGATGCTCCCAATATGATTTTTTGCCAAACTCTCGAAAATAATAAAAGCAAAATTTTTCTTTGGCTACAAATTATTCCTTATAGTGATATCCATACCATACACTCGTTGCAGCATCTAACAAACCCAGTGTTTAACACTATGACCCCCCCCCAACATTCCCGCATCGATGGCAACAGACAGTCGAGGAAAATTAAGTCAAGATTTAGTTTAAGTTTTTATTATTAGATGTAAGTTAGTTTTAAGTCTATTATAAATAAGGTGAGGCCCATCACGTTTAAAGATGTTCAATAAATTAATATATAATGTGCATCATTATACTTTTGTACAAGCGCAAATCGCAATGTAGGATAATTATAAATTGTATAAAATGTAGCAAAGCTACAGGTAATATAATGATCTATTGTAAATAGATTCATTTCTAGAATCTATATTGAATTCTATAATAATTTTGTAACAAGGGGATATGAAAAAAAAAGATCCATACCACACTGAAATTTTAGTTACATAAAAGGGATATTTAAATTTTTCGTATTTTCAAATATGCCCTAAAGTCATACTCTCGAAAAATGAATTCATCCCGTGTCTCCGTTGTCCACCTCCGTCATTACCGGCTACATTGCAGAAAGCCTTTGCGTCAGTTTGGCCGAAGAGAATTCATCGCTCATTCCTGCAGGATAGCTTAGACCTCCCGACTGCATTTCGGGATGTCCCCCATGTACTTTTTTTTTTTTGTTTAATGCTTACTAGTAGTTCTTAATTTTTATTTTTTAAGATATATCACATTCTAGTAATTTTCACGAAGACAAATAATATTCACTTCTGTGTAAATTTTCATTCAATGCATTTTATTATAATTGAAGTATATTTATATGAAATATTTCAGCCAACCCTTGATATAATCATTTACATTTTTAAGACAGTTAATTATATATGTATCTGTAAAGAAAGAGAAGTGAATCGTTCTTCAACCCCCCCCTTGGGGAAATTTTATATTGTTCGCTATTTCACTGCTCTACCCTCATTAGCTTAATGCTCGTGTATTCTGTTTTAGTATAAGTTTTTGACCTAATTAAATATAAATAGTAGGCTGAAATAGTACAATAACTAGATTTTTGTATGTGATAGTTTGATTAGTAGTTAGCCATACTGATGGTAGATAGAGCTGCATAGATACAGCTTTCACAGCACATTGGAAGAGGAGAGGCAAACGGCCATTCTGACTTAGCATAGAGTTAAGAAATGTGTCAACACCAGAAATAGAATCTCGAAAACAAATTGTGGGATATTGAAAGATAAATTGTGTTGTGTTGTCCAACCTGAGGGATAATAGTGTTGGATCCTCTACGTTTGTTATGATTATTAATTAAGAAAGTTGTTTATGAACATATACCTTGTGTATAAATAGTAAAATAAACGTGTGTTATTAATTCAACAAATGTTTCATTGTGCCGAAATCCTTTAGTGGCGGGTTGAGGGTCAATTTATAATCTCCACAAATCCTAGTTTGGCCATTTCGCTTCATAACTGGAACAATAGGGGAACCAAAATCACTATACTCAATGGGTCCAAAATTCCTTCCTGCACCAGGCGGTCAATTTCCTGACCAACCTTGTGTCTTATGGCGTACGGTACCGGCCTTTGTTTTATAAATTTTGGTTTGGTTTCCGGTAAAAGATCTAATTTGATTTGTCCTTTGTTATATTTGCCAAGTTTTTCCGTAAAAACTTCTGGATACAAACTCTTGAGTTCCTCCTCCAACTTTTCTGCCTCAATGCCATGTTCCACATTTTGATAAAAAATTGAATTGGTGAATCCCAGAGCTTTGAACCACGATCTACCCAACAACGGTGGTCCCTCTGTTTCAACCACATAAAATATCAAATTTGGCACCTTTCTATCTTGATATTCTACGTCCACTGTGACATAGCCCACTAACCCTTTCTGCAAAAAAGTGCGAATTTGGAAAAACATCCATTGAATATCTTGGATTCAGAATTGACGCTTCAGGTTTGCATTCGACTGATGAGAAAATAAAATCTATAGTAATGGCACCAAATCCTAAAAATATTAAAGAGCTGCAAGCTTTTTTGGGGTTTGTGAACTATCTGGCGAGATTTCTACTTGCACTGTCATCGACCCTCAACCCTCTTCACCAGCTTCTGAAGAAAAACATTCGATGGGATCGGAATGCTAGTTGTCAAACCGCTTTCACAAAAATCAAGAGTATAGTCAAGGAAAATCACTCTTTAGCACATTATAATCCAGAATTGCCTATCAAGTTAACCGTTGATGGTTCGGACCAAGGACTGGGAGCTATAATTTCACAGGTCTATCGAAATGGAGAAGAATTCAAGAAGTTGACTATAGCGGAAACAAAGTATAGTCAATTGCATAAGGAAGGCGCTGCATTGGTGTTTGGTGTGAAAAAGTTCCATTTGTATCTTTTGGGAAGGAAATGGATATTGGCTAATGACAATCGACCCTTGTAATCAATTTTTGGACCAAAAAAGGGAGTGCCAATTTGTGCGGCAAACCGTTTGCAACGTTGGGCGCTACTTCTAGCAAATTATAACTATGATGTGGAATGGGTGCAGTCAAATAAAAACAGCGCAGATTAGTTATCGAGAGCACCACTAAAGACTGATCCGGAAATAGGAGAAGTTTGGACCCAGCGCTGTTTTACGTATTCGAAGAAAACGAAACTCTACCTCTACAGTATAAAGACATCTTGCTGTGGACAAAGAAAGATGGCATCCTGAAGAAAATATCAACGTATCTGAAAATCGGATGGCCTCGTACCATCCCGGAAGAACTCCTCCCGTTTTCTCTTCACCATGATGAGCTCCATGAAGAAGAAGGGGTACTCCTATGGGGAAATCGAGTGATTGTGCCGACAAAACTTCGATCCTCAGTGCTTCACGAATTGCATGATACACACATGGGGATAGTGAAAAGCAAGGCAATAGCACGATTATATATGTATATATGGATTATATATGTGTGATGGCCAAAAATTGATGCGGATATAGAGGAGACGGTGAAGTCTTGCATACCCTGTAATTCGGTGAAGGACAATCCCCAGAAAGCTGCTTTAATTCCATGGGAATGGCCAACAAAACCATGGCAAAGGCTTCATATGGACTACTTGGGACCAGTTGCGGGTCAGTATTACCTAGTAGTAGTGGACAGCCATTCGAAATGGGTGGAAGCTTTTCCTACGAAATCAATGTCTACGGAAGTGACAATAAAAATTTTATGCCAAATTTTTGCCAGATTTGGGCTCCCCGAGGTATTGGTGTCTGATAATTACGCATCATTTGAATCAGAAGAATTTTAACTTTTCATGAAAAGGAATGGGATTGAACACAAGAGAGGGGCGCCTTATTACCCTGCTACAAATGGAACGGCAGAAAACAGTGTCAGAACAATCAAAAGGTTGTTAAAAACCGCATTAGCTGAATCAACTAGTACAGACCTCAACAAAGCTCTGGACAGTTTTCTGTTACAGTAAAGGAATATTCCTCATGCCACCAAAAATGTGTCACCGGCACAAGCTCTGCTTGGTCACTGTTTGAGGACCAGATTGGATCTCCTCCGCCCAAATCCTTCAAAAACGGCTACTAGAGTTGAAGCGAAACAAAAACAACAAATTAAATTGCAATCGGGAAAGGCACTGCCGTCAGACAAATTTGCTTAATCAAAAGATGTTTGGGTGAAGAATTTTCAGAAAGGCGAGAAGAAATGGGTTAAAGAAAGAGTTATCAAATGCTTGGGTCCCAGGAGAAGAAGAGTTTACATCCCTGATATAGATAAAACATGGATACGTCACATAGATCAACTCAGAATATCTTTACAAGGGCCTAACAGACAGGAAGACAACGTTGATACTCCGGAATACAACAACTCATCGGACGGCGATGAATCATCTGATTGGCTGGGATGGCCTACTCCCTCACCAAAGAACAAAGCATATGATCTTAAAACTGTAACGAGTCAGGACACCGAGTCAGTACCAGTGCAGCAAAGTCCAGCTGAACAGCCGACTGATCATCAGCAGGCTAAACCAGGGACGTCGTCAAAGGACAAGGACAGGTCTCCACTCTCTGTTGAATCTGGGGGGTGACCTCAGCGCAATTGAACTGCTCCTCGCCGTCTAATTGAGGAGCTGTAATGTCTAATTAATGAGCTTTAATATCTAATTAAGAAAAAAAAAAAAGTTTCTTGTTTTGTTTTTGTAGAATTTATTTTAATAGAGGGGGAAAGATGTGGGATATTGAAAGATAAATTGTGTTGTGTTGTCCAGCCTGAGGGATAACAGTGTTGGATCCTCTACGTTTGTTATGATTATTAATTAAGAATGTTGTTTATGAACATATACCTTGTGTATAAATAGTAAAATAAACGTGTGTTATTAATTCAACAAATGTTTCATTGTGCTGAAATCCTTTACAAATCATATGGAGTAGTTCATGGGGCATTTTAACTTTTCATCAAGATTCCGTAACCAACACAGCAGTAATCAAATTGGAGAAGGATAATGTCGGAAACGAGATGTTTGCGTGACCGTTGCAGTAGATGACAGGACTGGTTGTAGGAGCTAAAGAGAAATAGTCAACGTTTAAATGTTTTTCTGCGGGTGTGTGTAAAATTTTGTAGTCAAACCCACTTAGATGGACAGCGTATCTATGTAATCGTGCTGATGTTATTGATGTTAATTTTGAATTTTGATTAAATATGTGCATAATAAATTTGTTGTCTCTGGTTAAGGTAAATCTGCACACATACAAGTACATAAAACAATTTTGAAAACAACAAAATTCTAGTTGGGTATAATGTCGTTTAGCAATTGTCAATGAACGGAGCCTATATATATAAAGCTTATAGGCTGCTCTATGCCGTTTATAAGATGTGAGAGAACTGGGTATAGCAGCTATCGGTCCAGCGTCACAAGAGAGCAAAAGAAGTATGGAAGCGTCAAAAGGTACAAACACCTAGCAATTTCGTTTTTCAATTTACTGAGTGATGATTCACAGCTTGAAGTCCAAAGAAACTTTTTGTTTTTTTGCTAGAAGGTCTCTAACTGCAGTATTACTTTGGTAATAGCCTCTTGTACTTCTAGTGAATCAAGTTCCTGGCTAACTTTGTATCGATGCACTAGAAAAATTTTGAATTTTCTATTAGCTTTAAGAAGCAGTGAAAATTAGGAGTACAACTTATCTTTGGTTCAGAAATGTCTTTGTATTCTAATAGTATTTTAATATTTTTATTTGATTAATATTGAGTGTCCATTACCAACAATAAAAAGAAGTTTTCCTTGGTACTCTACACTCACTCTAGCAATTCCAAGGGGGCGAAAAATTTATCAGCTGAATGAACGGAATTGAATGCCAATAGATTTGAGTGACTTTAATTAAAATTCAGAAGTTGATATCTTTGTTCAGGCAGGGGGTATAACCTGCCCTTGAAAATTTGGGTTGAAACCATTCAACGAAAAAACTTATGGCTGAAAGTGGTCATGTTGGATAGATGTGATGGTTGTAGATCGAAATCCCACAAACTGGCCACCAATAGTAATTACATGTCCAGAACTGACGATCTCAAGGACCCTAAATTAGGTTGCATTTAACGAAAAGATTTGCGATTGAAATTGCCTCAAAATTTGTAGCAAGCCGCCCTGAAACAGAATTCAAGTTAACTGATAATATAGGTGGTTACTGATTGAATTTAAAATTTGAGTTGATACTATTGAACAAAAACATTGTAACTAAAATACTCGTCTTCAATAGATTAGAATAAAAGTGGCAAAATCACACTGACCGATTGCTCGAAATTTGTAAATTGGTTCATCAAATTATTGCGTACATTTAACTGAAAGACTAACAATTTAAACTGAACACAAAATACGTAACCACTCTCGCTTAAACTGAATCCATATCACCTGATAATGAATCAAAATGCTCCAACTGAGCGTAAGCAAAGTGGCCCCTACCGGGTAAAGCTCCAATACGCGGAGGACCGCAAAAAGAAGCAAATGGAGAAACCACCGTCGCCCCAGTACGTTCAACAATGAGATGGACACCAAAACACCGAATCACGCAGCAGTGGCCGCTTCTTTTCCTTGTAAACCCGCTATCACTAGCCTTCCCCTGGCTCTCAATCCTCGAGACCATCATAAGTAAGTTTATCTCCGGTCTTCACAGCTTATTTGCTCAATAGGCCATCGCACGTCATGGGTAAATACAAAATACTTAACATAACGTAACGTCGATGGTCTAATGGCTATCTTCAAAGAAGTGGAAAGACTAACAGCGATCTCAGTCCAAAACATCGTCATGCTCATGGGCACGAGAATTGTGAACCAGAACATAAGGTTACAGGGCTACCCTGTTGTTGTTGCCCAACGGAATAGCTATTGTGGAGTTCTAGTGGCTATTCGGTACATCATCACATAGATGACCGGGTAGGAAAGTAAGAAAGTGGCTTCACCACTGACAACATTTGATGTCAGGATCCAACAATTGACGGTAAAATAAACCCGGGGAAACCGATTTATCAAGGGGATCTCCCCAAGAGTTCTCAGCTCTTCCTAAAGAATGCGCTGAGAAAAACAACCACTGGGTTGTCAGAGACTTCAATACACAGCATCCACTGTGGAACAATGCCACCGTCAACCTAGCTGGGAAACAATTGGTAAAGGCACCCTTTACTGTCATCCTTTACCCTCAGAACTTCACTTTTCGCAACCGAAAAGGCAGTCGAATGAACTCCACCCTAGACCTCCTACTCACAACAGCCGCAAATAATTGTGACGACTTATCGCCTGCCAGTCCTGTATTCAATTGACGGTAGAAACTCCTTAAGACTACTACCAAGAAAAACTCCGGCGTCCAGCTTCATAACAGCGACACCATTTACACGGCGGAGAACAAGTGAAAATACAGGCCGGCCACTACACCGCAGACAACACTGCTAGACAAGTTACTAAGACGAAACTCATTAGCTAGAAACAGGACAAAACTACATTTTCGACTTCTCAAATGCATCTCATGCAGATTCTTCGTAGGTGTTAGGGAAACCTAGCACCAGTACACAACGGGCTGTTTTCCTGAAACAGCTGCTGAGGAGAGGAATCTCCCAACTTGTATAAATTTACAATTCGTGTATGTCATCAGGTTGCTTCCTGACAGCATGGAAACAAGGTTGTTCCCACTGAGGAATCGCCAGACTCATCTGACTACATAACATTCATTTGTGAAGGTACAGACGGAAGACATCCTCGGTATCGACAGAAACACAGCTACTGTTATCATGTTGGACAGCTATACTATGTTGGTTTCCTTCCTGCAGGATGGAACGGTGAGGGTAAGGGTAGGTAACTGTCTCTGGAGCCCCTCTCTATTACCTCGACTAGAGAAAGCGATTAAAACGGCGTTACCATTGTACTGTGTACATCTTGAGTGAACACCTGGAGTAGGGAAAATCTAGATGTTAACCCACCTGTATTACACAAGAACACAAGTCAAAAAACCGTACCACAAACGCAACATCGTCCAATGCTCTAATTGCCAGGCATATAAGCACACCAAAACCTACTGTTACCACCCTCCCAGGTTTGTAAAGTGCAGTAAGCAGCATAAGAGCGAGTTATAAGGAAGCCCTTGAAATAAGCGCTCTGCAAACAAGCCCATAAATGTTGCTAAGCTTATAGAACCCTGAAGTCTAATAACGAACAACCTCGGTGGCCAAAAGAAGAGAAGCAAGCCACAGGTAGCTCAATAACCGGCCCAGCTAGAAATGTGAGCCTTCTGCCGCTTTTGCTGATGTAATTTGAAACAGAGGGCAGTCATAGGCACTCCCCACTCCTCGTGGGCAAGTTCCTCTTCCTCAACATTCCCGGCAACCAGCAAACCAATCCCATCCTCCACCACGAATTTCTCATATTACTCCATCTTCAAGCTTATCAGATCTCACTAGCCTACTACCATTATTTCTTACAAACTTCAGAACCCTAATCACTCTTCTCATTTCCCTTCTTACAAATCTTGTCTCCTACCTTATCCCTGTAAAACAAAATCCATAAGTGCAACCCTCCCACTCCTTATCCATTCTTCTTTAGAATTCGGATGGTGTTACCACCCACACAAACTAACTGACAACACTGCTTAACTTAGACAAGAACACTGTCGTTGCTCTCATTAGAATAACAAAACTTCGAGTAAACGAACATTTATAGATCGACACTATCAAACTAATCACCTAGATGGAAGAGCACATGCAGGTTCCACTGTCATTGCCCATAACTCCATAACCTCACTTCATATCTGTAGATTTCCAAATTTCCCTGAAGACTTCCCAAGACCTAGACGATGCAGTGTATGCTTTCACTACTCTGATCCGGAGGTCGACTTAGGTGGTATCGTCACACCGCCACCATCAGAAAATTCACAACGAAAATCCTTTACCTCAGCATCTCCAAGACCTAATCCAATCCAAACACTGCTAGGAAACAGTATGGCAAAGATCCCGACATCATGTTGATCGTTGCTTGTATAGTCATAACTGCAGATTGGTAAAGTGGCATTTAGTATTCATCCGATCCGATTCCTTAAATCCCACCTCTTTTCTCTGTCTAAAGGGGATTATTCCCTATGAAGTTTATCTAAAAAGATCCTAAAATATCATCCTGTTTCACACCCACTCTGTCGTGATGATGGGTCCTTAGTGGCTTTGGATGGGGAAAGGTCGGAAGAATTCCCTCTGCATCTTTCCCGTACTTTCACACAGTCAAAACCATACTCATTCCACACCTGTTAAAGATTTATTCACATCACTTATCCCTCTCTCAATTCCACCATATTCCGTTAACCCTATCAGGTCAAATACCTTCTGAATAACGTACCTTACCGAATATTTCTCGGATAAGATCATAATTTTCCGACAACTTTCTCCTAAACCTATTGACGCCTAATCTTACTGTCCAATTAGCCTACTCGCTATCCTCTAAAAATCTTTGAAAAACACCTATTAAAATGCCTACTTCCAATTATTGAATCCAAAAACCTTTTATCTACTCACCAGTTTGGTGTCCATCTACGACGTTACTCTCCTCAACAAGACCTTCAAGTTGTTGGTTACATATCCTCAGCCCTTGAAACCACACAGTATTGCACTGGTGCATTTCTGGACACCGCACAAAATTTTGACAGGGTTTGGCGCGCAGGTTTGCTTTACAAGCTAAAAAAATATTTTTCACAGACCACTTCCTAATCCTACAGTCCTACCTTTCAAACCGCTTCTTCCAAGTCCGGTGTGGTTTAGAATATTCGAACTACTTTCCCATAAAAACAAAAGTTCCACAGGGCAATGTCCTGGGTGACATCCTATCTAACCTATTCACCGCTGATGTACCCTCTACTCCCAATAACATTTAGGCAACATTTGCAAATGGCACTTTAATCCTGTCTTCCTACCCACACCCCGATACAGCAACCCATAACATTCAAACCACCTTGATTAGATCGAGGATTGGTTCAACAAATGGTGGCTCAAATTTAATCTGTGCCCACATTACTTTTACGGTCTGTCGGAATACCTGTATACTAGTTTTTTTTAATTCCATCTCTCTTCCTGTGTCCAAGATAGTGCGGTATTTAGACTTCCATCTCGACAAAAAGCTGACATGGAACTCACACACGAGGCTAAAAAGACAAGAACGAAACAGGTGTTTTGGACAACTGTACAGACTACTTTGGAAAAACATCCCATCACTCAATAGAAAATAAATTACTAATTGGCAAAGTTATTGTACTAAAGCCAATCTGGACAAAAGGAATAGAGAGCTATGGGGGACAGCAAAAAAGTTGAACATCAAGCGTATCCAATCCTGAGAAGAACAGTTAATGCCCCTTATTACTTCACCAACAAAACCCTTAGTAATGTGTGAGTTCTGGCAATAGCCAGTTTCTCCAATCAAATCCTGAACGTCTGTGGCACTCGCACTCCACGAAGGAGCGTGGAGGACTTCCCATGGGTCATGACTCCGCTTCCTCTTTCGCATGCGAGGTAGGTGACAATCATGTGGATTTGGGGTGTCTCCGGGCTGTTCGTTAATAATGTATGAATAAACGAATAAATAAAGAATTATAATTCAATTGATTCATAATTCAAGAAAAAAAGAATATTGTCTAATCTGGACAACAGAAGAAAAAAAAATTCAGTTTTCCAACTCACACCGACTATGACTTATGAACCTCTTCTGATAATTCAAAATTACATTAAATAAAAAGTAAATTTCTATCACTAAGGCCACCGTTACTCAATCAAACCAACCTCTGAAAAGTTCAAAAAAACAAAAGGAAACAACGTTTACTTGTATCAATGTCGGGAGCGGAGTCCTTATCTGTTAGGTAGCCCTGATATCCTCTAAAATTCATTTTGAGCTGTTCCATGTAATGCAATAATACCTTGGTCAGGTATTTCTAGTTATTACTTCACGCTTCATAAGAAGAGCCTTGGCAATGGAACAGAATTTCTTTTTTATTTAAATAAAGAATCCATTCAGCGAACTGATCCTCTCCATGAACTCCGCTTCGCCCTGCAGCCTCCTCTCTTCTCTCTTCTGTTGTACTGACCTTTCTCCACATCCCATCTTCTCAAACGGTGTTGCGATGTTATTTTTTCCTCCTTTCGACAATCCCTTACAGTTGAATGGATTGTACTAATCATTTTATCCTACTCCAATACTTATATTGTTTAACAAACTAATGATTATAAAATACTTCTCCTAGTCCTTTTAATCAAACTAGGCAAATCCAATTCCAATGGCTAATTTGAGACTGCCTGTGGAATCCCCTTTTGTTATTTTACTTCCTAATTGCAATAAAACCTTCACCCCAAAAATTTCATATGTATAACGTAATTTTTTCCATCTTGATTTTCATTTTTTCCCCTATTTTCGATCTTTTAAATTCTACTGAAACAAAAATCGTAATAGTATACGCCTCTTAAGGTTTCCGAGCCCGTCATTCCCCAGCTCCTTGGTTGACTCAGGAAATTAAAGATTTAATGAGGCATCGAAATGCTGCAAGGACGAGATTTATTTACACCGGCTTCCGGCCAGGATTTTCCATCAAATCAGCTTTCACCAAAATCACGCAAGACCTTCAATCCACCTTTGACCAACAACATATATCTATCCTTATCCTCTTTGAATTTACCAAGCCATTTTATTCCCTTGATCACTCCACCCTTCTATCAATACTAGTAACAATGTCCCATTCTTACAGTGCCGTCACCATTGCCATCGACAAGGCTTAAACCTTATTCATTTCTGATTACTCCCAGGTAGTACTCATTCTTGATCATCCTTCATCCCAACCCATTTCACCTCTGTTATCCTAACTATCCAGGCTTATTATTAGGGGGTACCACAGGATGTAGGACCGGTTTTCCCCCGTGCATTGTACTGGTTTCAATTGATAAATATCTGCTGTTCGGTGTGTTCCTCCAGATCTTTAACCGGGCAGAGTTCTAGATTGCAGTGGTGTCATACCTCCTCAGTATTATTTTCAGACTGTAAGTCATATGTGTGCCAAGTTTGGTGTAAATGGGCTTACTATCTTGGACCGTTTTTTCCTCAGACAGTTGATGCATTAGAAATTGAAAATATTCGGGACAGATAAGGTATAAAAATACCTCTGATATATCGCCATCTAGTGTGACAAAGTTATAAACGATGTGGGTATAATTATTATAATCCTTTATTGTGCTAAAATTACAATCTGCCTTTTATAAGGCAATAAGTAATTAAGATAAATGCTCTCATTCATACCATATTTACAGTATGTGGGTATAATAAAAATGGAATTATTCAATACTTTATCCTGATTTATAACTTTAAGCATAATGAATACATATTAGTTATTTAACTAACTTTAATCAAATACATAAAAACTAGTTTTCAATATCAGGATTTTCATCTTTCGGCACTACAAATCCATAGAAGAAGAATTACCTACCCATGTGAAAAGCTAAGAACAGTGAGCATGGTGGAGCCTTCATAGATTGAAAAAACAATAAACCTTATAAGCTTCTTTGACGACATGGTTAGCGCTATAAAAGCCTTCAATGTAAACTAATTCTGTAAAAAAGTTTTAGATCGTATACAGGAAAATATTGACTCTATGGATTACCTTCTTGAGATTCCAGTAACCTTCCTTTTTCACTGACTATGGCAACCCTAATTCCTGCAGCTGTTAAAACTCACAGACAAAGAGTTCTAAGCCTTTACAAAAGAACATTAAGAAATCTTGAAGCATGGTACTATCACAGGTGCGTATTGCATAGTTATTTGAAATGGGATTGTTGCCTTCTCGTAAAAGTATTAGGACAATTTGTTCCCTGGCTGTTAATCATTATTGATAATTATAAATGATAGTGGTACCAATACCACAGTTTAAATTTCTCATGTTATAGGTTACCCTATGTCTTAAAAAATACCCCAGTAGCTGCTTTTATTAAGGAAGGTCATTTTTTATGTTTTCCTGATGTTAATTTGCTTTGATTTCGTTAAATTTTTGTACTGATGTTATTCATCTCTATTCTAATCACTGTTCTAATATTTTGGAATACTCATACATTACATTTTCTCAAAGGTATGCAAGAGGTTATTAATATATATATAAGTTTGCCTGTTAGCTATTTGAGAACAAAAGTGACTTACTGTAAACTTTTCAATTCCAAATCAGCCTCAAAAAAAGTTTTACAACTTACCATTCTGTTCCAAGCTAAATTTTGAGCATTTGAATAGGAAAAGTTAAATCTCACTTATCCCATTGAATAAATGAGCGTTTCATTTTTGTGCCAGTATCACTGGTCAGTCAAGAAAAATACCAAATCTAAATTTTGCCTTCTATATTCACTGTTGGCTAAAAATCTTATTGAACTAGAAAAAACATTACAGGCATTATCTAAACCCAGTTTTTGCGTTATTGATTGTAAATTGTTGAAATTTAAATAAAAATAATAAATAATTATTAGTCGAAAAATATACAGGCACGATCGGGACCTCCTCAATTCCCTCTTGGTCGGTCTGTCAACTGAGGACCACTTCAAAAATATTGGGGTCAATACCACTACTAAAAATAATGTAAAGACAATACATGTCAAATATTTCACAATATAAATATGCTGTAAACAAGGCAAACTAACAATCGAAATGTTTTAATTTAAGGACTACACAGTGGCCCTGCTCCAATTCCATGTTAGCAGTGATTCTAGTCAAAAAGAGAACGCTCAGTTGATCCCAACCCTGCCAGAATATATTTCTTTGGCTAGTAATAATTAAAAATTTATGGATCGATACTAAAATTAAAAATAACAATCCAATTAAAATAAAATTTTACAGAACTCTCTCCTACCTATAGTTTATCAAAACTTTTTTTTTTCATTGTAGAAGCTTTATAAAATTGAATATCTATACTTTAAATCTAATTTATAAATAGTTAACATAACACTTATGTCCACACATTTTTAATTAATATTACATTGAAAGTTTTTATTTATCAAACCTCTCAAGTCTTTATGTCCAATTTTTTTGGTATAGTTTACTTAATTGTGCCTGAACATTCATTTTTTTTATAAAAATTGATTTTGACTAACTTAAAACACTTATATAAAACTGTGAAATAGGTTAAACACCAGGACTGTGACTGAGGGGGCAAAACAAGATTAGTTACATTCTTAAATCTTCAAATTTATATTTAATATTTTTTTTAATTTCCCTTAATAAAAAATTACTATTTTTGTTTTACTATGGGATCAGTTCATACGTTCTTGATATAAATAGAATTTTGTTCCCCTTCCTGTAGTATCCTTGCCGGAAGGTCTCTTATTTCAAAGTACCCACATTATATTTGTATATTATCTTTTATACCTACTTGAATACTACATAAAATACAGAAAAATTGCTACATTTGAACATAAATGTAAAAGATATAGTGATAATGATTCATTTAATTAAACTAAATGTGTAATAAAAAATAACCAGTTTTAGTATTATATTAATATTTTTATTTCTTTAAAACACCTTTGTTTCATGAAATATAGTGAGAACATAATGCATCTTTCAATTAAGTTATAATTTCAACTTATTTGGGGAAATTTAGTTCCTGATAATTAATTTTTATTTTTCAATTACCAGAGAGTGGTATTTTTTCTCTCTGAATTACAGGTACAGGTCGTTATTTGGTTTGTCTCTATGTACTGCAACAGCAGTCACCAAAAAAATACAAACTTTCTCAAATTAAGCATATTCCACAACTAGCTCCTCAGATAGCATTGAGCATCTATTGGTTGAAAGACAGTACGGTAATAATAGACAGATATAGGTTACAAAATATTGGCTTCAAATGAACTAAGAAAAAAACACTTAATGACCACTGACAACTGAACTCGCCAAAGTAGGTCATGTCTGATGAGTGTGATGGTTTACTCCCGAAAAACGTATTCTATATTAAAAAACATAAGTAAAAGTGTATTTTATTTGTTTACAAAGGTGCAATATTTTGCTTGCTAATCCTGTATGTACTGATTTTGAAGATAGGTTATGAAAGAGCACAATGGCCTTGTATAACTGACATTGTCGAGGGGAAGCGAATAAATGTAACTGTCATAAGGGTAGAACTTAATTTAATAACTTTGCACGTTTGACATAAAGTATGTTAATATCCCCCATAATCCTTTTCAAACTAATCCTGAGAACATCATATCCTATTGAACAAATGGAACATTTTATCTTCGGTGCTCTCCTCCTATTAAAAAGTTATCACAAGTTGTTATATTCAATGTACATAGACATCCTTCAAAACAACAAATATTATTAAAAACTTAATTTTTTAAAAAAATATATTTTTGATGTTATCAGGGTATGTCATAATCCCATAGTCCTGAAACATTTTTTCTATTATATGACACCATCCATGATTACAAGAACTAAGCAGATTACTTTGTAGATAGTTGTGCTGCAGCCTCTTGGTGGATACAAAATAAAACAGTCCACAAAGGTTGCTTTATCTGTGAAAATTCTATTTATGAAGTAATAAAAAAAAATGATTGCTGTGTCCATGTGATGTGCTCATAATTTCATTGTTTAAATTAAGTTCTTGGTTACTTAGAAACTACTAGAAAATTAGAAAACAAAAATCAATTTTCTCTTTACTTGAATATTCCCTTTCAAATTATTTTAATTGTATGGAGACTTGCCCCTGATTGATATTTGATAATTATATGGTCTTACTGGAAGTACAATGCTTAACCAATAAAAGTTCACTCATTGTTTTAATTGCAGTTATCGACATATTGCCTTAAAACAATCATCTTTCACTTGTTCTCCTTAAATAAACTGAGTTTTATCTATTGCATAATGTCAGTAATCCATAGAAGACATTATGAAAAAGGGTATCAATGTGGCTTAATGGGAGCAATAAAACCTTTATAATGCAGAAATAAACAAATACATATTACTCATTCATGAAATTATTTGTGTGTGCCACTTTCTAGTTGAGGAAAATTCAGCAGTGGATGGTTTGGTTTTTTAACAAGGCAGTCATGAAGACAACAAACTGTGATAATTGGGTGTGTATGATGTGAATTGTTGAATCCCTGTCTGAAGGTGTGTGACTGAGATCTGACATACTGAAAAAGTCACGGCTATTTATTTATTTATTTTTATTTTTCCAAAGGCTGTTACACCTGCCAAAATACCCCCCAAGGCAGAAACACAAACAGATCTTCCCCACGTTTCACATGTCTTTGTGCCAACAATACATTAAGCAATAAGCAGCATTTAGCTCACAATACCATTCAACTGATATATACAAATATTTCTACCCACCTTTTTACAATGACTCATACATTGTAACTTGCAGGCCTTATCTTTATGCAAAGTGGCTTGGTGAATTTGGTAGTTTTTAACTTGTTAATATTAAATGATGAAACAAAAATAGTCTAAAATTATTAGTTGTCCAAATATATAATTCACAGTACCATTGTATAATATGATGCGTAGTAATGTTTCTGGTATTAGTCTGAGGATGTGATGTGTCTATTTATCTGTGATTTGAGTACTGGAAAAGTGAAGGGTAGGGTCTGTTACATTGCTTGCTGAGTTGTCAATTAGTAATGTTGAATGCATTTATTAATGTACTGTTTGGCCTCATCAATATAACCTGAATTACAAGTTTTAGTGGTACATTTAATCTTAAGTACACAATGTGCGTGGAAGTTAAACAAGCTGGGAATCTTTAGGCCTGAAAAAAATTTATTTTTGGTTCAGGGTATTTACGGATATTTTAATTGGTCTGAAATAACTGGTTGGTAGATAAGGACTCTTAAGTTATAATCAATAAGTTGTAGGCTATTAGAGAGTATGGCTTGGTTTATGTTAATGTAGTATTTATTGGTCAAATATTATATTAGGTTAATAGTATATTATATTGATTTAAAGATAAAATGTTGATTAGGCATTTTTCGTCCTTTCTTATTATTATTCTGGTTAATAATAATTTTTAACATTTTTCCTTTTCTTGTTCTTCTATGATAATGTGTATATTTATATGGTAGAATTGAGTTTTATTCCAAAACAAGTATTTGTTGGATGGAATGTGTATGGTTGGGGTCTTGGATTCAAAGGATTGGAAAAGCCATTGAACCTTGGTATTAAAAGTAGGTAGTGTAGGGAAGACCCTAGGTACCCTTATCAGCTAGGTAGGAATTAAGGAATGAACCCTGGAAGTGAAAAAAATAAACCCAGAAAATACCTCTAGAAACACCACAGGGCTTAACCTATGATGCAATGGAACAACTATTGCTTTGTGGGGTGGAAAAAACTGCTTATAAATACCAGGTTCACAAGAAAATCAGGCTGCAACTTGTGAAGGCACAGACGTAAGCGACCCTTGGTATGAACAGAAACTTAGCAATAGCTATGATCTCGTTGGACTGCACACAGACATTCGACTCAGTGTCCCTTTCACTGATAAACATTAACACTGATGACAGTAAGATGAATGCAAAAAGAGCTCTTACCCAGGCCAAGTCAGTTTTTAACGTAGTCGGTTACAAACTGGGTAAGTTCAGTGTGAAAGCAGGATCTGCCGACTTCATAATCTTGTCCCACCAAAAAGGGAAAACAGCCTTACTAAAATCCTACAGTATGGGAGGGCAAGAGAACTTCCCAGCTTTCTCCATGTACTATCTGAGTGTACAAATGGATAGGCATCTCCGCCCATTTTAGGAACACGATAGAAAAAGTCTAATGGGCTTTTGTACTTATTAATTGAGAACCATGCAGTTAGAGATCCGAGTGTAGACCAGAATATTCATGTTTTTGTATTAGGTATTTTTTATTTTCTATCTCAATAGCCAATTGTTAATCTGAATCATTTTATGTTCAAGAACCACACATTTCACCCTGAGATATTTTAACTTAAAATAAACTTATTCTTTATGAAGTTGTCTTCTTTTTATTTTACCTCTTAACAAATAAAAATAAAGTATTAAAAAATATCATTTAAAATTGTAGGAATCACTGCTAAGTATGATTTTGTTTAAAATATTTTAGTGATATTTTTATGGTAAAATTAATTTTATTTTAAAATACATATTAGTTAGATAGAGTATGTGCGGTTTAGGCCTCATGGACAAAAAATCGGAAAAAACATTGACCCTTAGTAATAAAATCAGGTAGGCACTGGGAAGACCTGACTTGGGAAATTAACTAATAACACAGGTACTAATAAAGCAGGTAGACACAAGGATTTCCTACGACGTCAGAAAAACTCTTTTAATTTGGTGAGGCAGGCTGCCTATAAATGCCAGTGTTTACAAGAGAGCTATATCTCTTCTTTTTAGCCCTTACGTTGGAGAGCTTGGTCTCTTTGTACTTGAGTCAAGTTGTGGCAGCTCGACGAGGGAAGCTAGCCTGGAAGGAAGAAGGAAGTAATAACGATAACCTATCAGCCAACAAGGCAGAATAGTCATATTTTTATGCGTATTAGGTTTTTATTATTTTAAGTATATAACTCTCTAGTAAAATGTAAATATGAAACATTTAAA
The DNA here is from genome assembly GCA_930367205.1 of Acanthosoma haemorrhoidale. Lineage (NCBI taxonomy): Eukaryota > Metazoa > Arthropoda > Insecta > Hemiptera > Acanthosomatidae > Acanthosoma > Acanthosoma haemorrhoidale. Next base: position 104,710,073 of record OV884009.1, on the reverse strand, counting down.
TAGTAACATTATGCACTAAAAGAACCACATTGAACCCTGAGATAAACCTAGCTTAATCAACCTACCTAGCTACATAAACTGTCTGTTATTCATTATGAATTTTTACGAATGTCCTTTTACCTCCTAATAAATAAAAAAATAATTTATAATAAAATTGTTGGAATTGCTGCAATATATTTATGCTTTCTTATTATAAAAGTTGAAAGGACATTCATAAAATTGTATTAAAAATAACAGTTTATATCCCCTTGTTATTAAAATTATGCAATTCTGTATAGATGAATCTATTTACAACAGGTAATTATATTTCCTATAGCTCGGCTACATTTTTTAGAATTTTTACTTAATGATTTGTTAAATGCTATGTGGATTATAGATTGTCTACATATGTTTAAAAAAGTGATGGGGCTCACCTTATTAAAACTTTAAACTAACTTACATCTAACAAACAAAATCTTAACCTAATTCTCCCTGACAGTCTTGTTGCCATCGATGCGGGAAGGGTGGTCGGTCATAGTGTTAAGCACTGGGTCTGTTAGGTGCTGCAATGAGTCAAAAAACTTGATGTGTCTCCGGTAGATGAATGCACCCTCCGACCGCACACCAAGCAACAGGTGCAGGTCGGGCGTTCTTTAACCTCGAGAGAAAGTGATGTCTGACCACTTCTCCCATTATGAAATTGGTGGAGACATTTAGCTGTATAGTCAGTTAAGTAAGTATATAGTGGGGCACTGTAGAGCAGAGGTGGCTGGAGGACACATTTATATATCATCAGCTTAAGACGCAGTTACAAGTCGGGTGAAGTTAGCTAGTGCGACAGCTGGTAAGTCCTGTACTTAAAATGGGTAGAAAAATGGAGATGCCTATCCATTTTTATACTCTGATAGTACATTGAGAAAGCCGGTGAGTTCTCTTGCCCTCCTATAGTATAGGATTATTTTCCCTTTTGGAGGTAGAAGATTACGCAATTGGTCTTCCAGGATGTTTGACTTACCCAGTCCGTCACTGATTATGTTACAAACTGACTTGGCCTGTGTAAGAGCTCTTTTTGCCCTCATGCTGTGCTGCTGTAAACCACAATGTCGTCGGCGAAAGTGATAACAGCAGCTAGCTTTCTTGTACAATCACCCACCCATACCCTTACCGTTCTGTCCTTCTGGAAGGAAATCGACATGGTATATAACTGCTCTGGGCATTCCGTGGCACATTGAGTCAAAACCCTGTGTGCAGTCCAATGAGATCGTAGCAGTTGCTGTGTTCCCGTTGATACTGAAAGTGGCTTCCATCTGTACCTTCACAAGTGGATGTTCTGTGAGCCTGAAAGCCTGCTTGCTCATATGGAATGATAGAATTTTCTGAACAGAACTTCTGATAGTTCAGTATAATCTTTACAAGAATCTTCTCCAAGTGAGGAAAGAGTGATTGGGCATTAGTGGGTTGGGTGGTCACCTCTTTTTGTGGGCTTCCATAGCAGGAACAAGATAGCTTGTTTCCACACTGGCGGGAAGTATCGCAACCTGATACATGTATTGTTATAGGTTAACAGGTTGAGCAAACCCTCTCCTCGGCAGCTGCTTCAGCAAAACAGTTTGCACCCCGTCGTGTCATGGTGTTCGGTTTCCCTGACACCGGCGAGGAATTGCCTTGAGCTGCTTTGGGGAGACAAACATGTGGTTTTGTCCTGTCTCCAGCTGCTGAGGTTCGTGGTAGTTGTCTATCATAGTAGACACCACTACACTGCAGTAGTGGTCGGCAAGTACGTTCACCTGTTCTTCCGCTGTGTAAAGGGTGTCGCTGTTATAAAGACGGACGCCTGAGTCCTTCTTGGTAGTGGTTTTAAGGAGCTTCCAAAACTTACAGTGATCGTTGTATTAGCCACCAAGCCTGGATCAATGGTTTTTCTGTTCTTTGTTTTCAATGCATATTATATCTAACCAATATTTGTTTCAAAATAAAAATTAACTGGTGTTATTTAGTACTTCATTGTTTATGCACTTAAATCAGTTCTTGATTTTTATTATGAACCCCAAACATGATGAATTGCTAACACTCAATAACTAGGCAAACTTACACATGGGTAATTCTATGTGAAATCAGACAATATTTAGAATATTATTCAGACAATTTATTATAAAATTATTCGGTTTGATGCGATCAATTATTCCTTCTTCATAACAACACATTTGTCTGTAACTGGTTCTACAAGCATTTCTTCTAATAATATCTAGAGAACTTTTTTTTTTCCACCATTTGAAACATCTAACTTACTAACAGGTTAATTAATTGTCTTAATAATTATACATTTTGAGTCAAACTTTCATTACTAACATTCGCGGGTGCTTCTTCTAATTGGTCAAAATCACTGTTAACTAGCAGGTTATCTATTTTACTATAGGTTACAGCTCTGTTTTGTTTACTTTGAAATTCTAATAATCGATTTTTCATTTGAAAGGACCTGTCTACCTCACGTGGCAGAGATGTAAATTTACGTATTTTTTAATATTTTAATTCAGCTTTACAATATTAGCATTTCGTTCTAGTTCTGTTACAAGCAAAAAGTTGGCAAAATCGAATATAGATTGAATTTGACAGTGAAATTTATTTATATAATATGTCTTAAATGTAAAAGATTAAATGAAAATTTAACTATTCATAACGGCCACTTCTGGCCTGTATACAAGCTTGTATTCTGCGGGGCCTGTCGTCTATTGCAGTACACATTGCTTCAAGTGGACCAGGAAAAAACCAGGGGATTTTTCAGGCTCTCCAAACGAGTGTCTCCCCTGTGTCAAGCCTTAACTCCAGATTTGACCAAAGTCGGAAATCCAGATGGTTTCCCTCTAAGGGACTTCCCGACGGCCAGTCTGAAGCCTTAATGAACTCACGAACATTCTCCTCTAACAAACACCGCTGAGTTGATCGAGCCTTGTGAGCAGCGGCTGAATCATGCTGGAAAACCCAGTGTGAAAAGAGAGTGCTGTTCAGGGGCTTCACTCCGAGCTCCAGAATATCTTTCTGTTTGTCCCTGGCTTGAGTTTTGACGCCATGTTTGCAAATATGGCCGTTTCCAACCGCAAAAATGAAGTTTTGTGGTACCGTTCACCAAGTGTATACCCACCAAACCACCTCATCAAACTAAGCTCGGTTAGTGCACTCGTTCCATCTTTCCAATCTTCTCTTGGGCTTCCCAGGAGATGTGTGCATACACTTGATCGTTTTGATAATTAAATTTTCATCAATTAAAAAATTTCTCAGCTGAAAAAAACTATCTTACTATGATAACCATCGGCATACTTGCTTCGCAATACCTTTGCTCTCTCTTCTCTAATCTTCTTAAGTGAAGCAGTGATCTTTTGTCCTGTCATTTCTCTTATAGGCACTCATTTGAAGGTCATTTTTTATGATCCAGGACATTGTCCCTGCCGAAATACCCATCTCTCTTGACATAATTTTTTGTTTACTTAGTGGATTTCTTCAAATTCAATTTTCAACTGCTTTAATGGCATTTTTTGTTCTTACCATAAGTGGTCGGCCTGGCTGGGGCCTGTCCTTTACAGACTTGGTAGCAATGGAGTGATTAATTGTGCACCACACAAACATTTAATTAATTCCCTATGGTTTAAGACCTTGAAAAATGTCTGAGTTCGACTTATCTTCCCTGTGAAGAGTAAAAATGGCTTGTTGACATTCTTCTAGGCTTCTTCATCTTCTCTAAATGAAATTTCATTTAGAGACAAACTAAAAGGGATTATAAGCTTCATATTGAATATTAACAACAAACGCTGAGACGTTTATTTATCTGCATGAGTATATAATTTTATCTATCTCCAAAGGTTGCGACAGAAGTTATGGCAGAACTAGGTACATATAATGGGACATTCATTAACTTGTGTTTTGTTTATCCATTCCCTAATACTGGGAACAATTCTATTTATTTACCATAATAAGTTTATGAAACCTTTGACTAACTAATATGCTTTGTCAAGGCTATACTTCAATAAACATTATTAATAAACCAAAAATAAAACGTCCTTGTGTTGGGCAACAAATGTTGGGATTTCACTTCTTTTTTTAAAATATATTTTAAACTTTCTAATTATAAAAGATAAAAGGACATTCATTAAAATTCATTAAGAATATTAGTTCATTTAATAATGAACAATTTAATATTATCTCAGGGTTCAAGGGTGTTTCTAGTGCATATTGTTACTATTTTAAATGTCCAAAACCGCAAACATGATTATAATTGCTAACACTCATGTAGTACTTGTAGTAGTAATGAAGAAAATAGGCAATAGTGCACTCACTTCAGCCACTTATTTGCTGCAAATGGCTTGAGTGTGTCTACTGAAGCGTAAAATAGGTGGGGCCTTACTGGTCACTAATGGGGAGTAGGAACCAAGTTTACTATTACTGATCTAGAACTTAAATATTTTGAGCTGTTATCAGCTTAAATCAATTGATAAAATGGGGTCCTCACATTTTTCATACTCAAGCACCTTTGGTGACTGCTCTATTAAGCTTGTGGGCAGGATTAAAGGAAGATAAAGGAACTTTAGGATTAGAGAGAGAGACAAAATGTACTGGAGGGTCCTTAGGACTGTGATTACTTATTAATTACTTTTAAATTAATTAGCAATACTGTAATTTAGAATTTGTCATACTAATTGCATACATATGTGGTTTATTATAATTCTGATAAAAATTAACAATTAGTTTCGTTTTTGTCAGGTCTTCTCTGCACCATGTTTCTATGATTTTTCATGCGCCATCCTAATGCATGTAAAAACAGGTTGGTGACGATTTAATAGGGCTTCATTTCCATAGGTCCATAGGCTGGTGCATAAAGGATGCATTTTTGGGTCGGTTGAAGAGCTCGTCTACGACAACACCCCAGAATTGTGGTAAAAGGAAACTTCTTTGGAGACAGCCTCTGTGAAACTTCTATTAGAGTCACCAAGTGAAATTCAATATTTCTGTGGGCCAGAATTGAGTCGATCCATTTGATGAAGGTATCAGGAGGGATACCTCTTCTAGGCAAGGCTTTGTCAAAGGACAGCCCTACACTGTATGCACTCCCTGTAGTGAAAGGTTTTTTCTATTCTTGTGACCACATCATAAAGTCTTATTTTGGTTGATTTTTTGTTTTAATAGGCATGCCTGGTGGTAGTGTAGCAGTGACTGTCTTGCTTTTAGGAAGCTGCTTACCAATTTCTCCTGGACTTTTAGCTTCAAAAGAAGTGAGGCTCTTATTAATCTGAATGCCTTCACCACTGAGAAATCTTCCTTTCCTCGTTTAAGGATGAAGGTGACCTTGATTATACACCATGGTTTTGGTGGATAGACCCAGTACAATCCTGGCTTGAAAGATTCTTGATAGTGCTAATGGCTACAAGGCCACCCCTCCCTCAGCATACTCAGGTTAAGCCCATCCTTACCTGATACTTTGGGTAAATAAGGCTTAGTTGTCAGACCTACAATCCCAGGTCCCCCTTCCATCTATTTGATGCTTTGTGTGCCTTGAGCTCTCCTATTGCTTCTGTAACTGAATGCTGGGTAACCACATTATTTGCCTCTTTACAGTTTTCCATTGTATATGTGGGTTTTAGTTTGGGCTCTAGTGCGTATCTGGCTGTTTTGTATGATAAATGTTTTTCCATCTAATGATCAATGTTTTCTCGCACAAAATTCACCTTACACTTGCTCAGCCTTCCAGACACTGGAACACTGGAAACTTTCACCGAAACCTCCAAAGTAAATTTATCTAAACAAATTTTTGATCAATCCTAATAATAATGCATTAAATATTATATTTATCTTTGACAATAGTGCATGGTTTTTTATTTAGACCGTTTATTGTATGATAAACATCAGTTATTTGTTTCAGGCCAGTATTTAGATACCAAGCAATATTGATGAGGGCACAGTTTGATGAAAATAAAAATATCAAAGATGAAGTGAGAGCTGCTCAGTTACTCAGTGAAGCAGAGGAAGAACTGTGGAAAAAAATGCACTATCAGCCTAAACAATGTGAGTTCATTTTAATTCATAGTTCAAAAAAATCTTGAACACAGCTTCCTCCCAGAGCTAGGATTTAATTATATTTGTTATGTGATAATATAATAAGGTAAAGAAATTATGCTATCTAATGTGTTACCATGACAAACCATATTGTAAAATAAGTTAACTCTTACTCAGTCTCATATAGAATTAGGGAAGCTTCTAATCTAGTTAAATGAGACAATTTCCATTTTATGTCTAAAAAAAATCCATGGACCACTACCTCATGAAATAATTAAGCTAAGCAAATTTGTTGCCCTCGTTGGCAGGTGGCACTATATTACTAGTAGTTGGTGATAAGCTCTTAGATTTAAACCTATTAATTTTGGTTTTGTATGCTGGATTTGCTACTCCTTCATTTAAGTAGCTACTTATTATCCTCACGAGGCTAATTAGACCTTAAACAGACATATCCCCCAACTATAAAATCATCAGAGGAACCGGGAATAATCAGCAAGGCACCAAGAAGACACCACCACCATTAAGCTACAGGAACGGTTCCTTCAAAGACTACTCTCTCTTAATTACCAGTTGCTTGCCTGTATCCCACACAGGTATAAGTATATGGGCTTGTGTACTGTGTAATAAGTGAGGGCATAATTTGATCTTGAATTATTTAACAGAAGTTAACTTGAATAGAAACGCATATCATCACAAAACTGAAATTTCAAGTAAAGCCTCATTTAACAGCATGAATAAGAAGAGATTACTGTAAGGAGAATTAATACAAAATTCATGCCCTTTAGCCCCAAAATGAAATGAGTTGCTTTCATGAGAGAACAAAGCTCATTAGACTAACCTCTTCACTTGTATCTTTATAAGCTCATTCATATAAACAATGTTTATATACTAAAACAATGTATGAAGAAGGTAACAAAGACACCTCCACCATCGCTGGGAATAAGATATAATTTAAGAAGTGATATGGAAGGCTAGAGAATGAGGTAGCTAGATTTGGGATGAAAGGGATGTTGAAATCAGAGTGAAGCCTTCACTCTTCTTGATGGAAAATTTGCTACCTGGTAGGAGATTCTGGATTGCAGGGACTTAATCTGAAGAATATTGGAGAGCTGGCCACTCCCCCAAACTTTTATCCTATAGGACTAGGTAGGTTTAAGTAAGTTTTCATCAGTCCTTTGTGATCAGTAGTTCCTTGGAACCTGGCGTCTAGGAGGGGAAAAAATTGTTTGTATTATATGGTAGTTTCTTGTCATTTAGAGGTGATCTGGGTTCCCCTTATGTGTCGCTTATCTATTTTCTAGACAGCTGACCTGGGATTTAGCAGGAATTTATTGGTTTAAAAGAAATAATGTAAGGCAGGAAGGACAGAGAGTGAAGTTCACATGAGGTTTTTCGGGATTCACTGTGAACCTCCATTTAGAGTGCCAAGGTTTCAGATGGGTAAGGTTTTCCAACTGCGTTTAGAAAACAAGTTATAATCAGAAAGAAAGGGACGATGGTTCTATTATCATAGGACATGGTGGAACTGAGAGCATCGCCTCAAAGAACACCAGCAAGTCGTAGGAATAAAGTTTGTATGGTAGAGGTAGAGGTTTGTATCTTTCAGATAGGTATGATAAGGAAGAGAAGGCTTGTCATTAAGTTTATAAAGCACTGGTGTTATACTCTATCAAAGGCTAAAAGTCTATAACTTCAAGAAATCAGAGTAATACTCTTTCTTCTCAAATGAAGAATAAATGGAATCAACAATACAATAGCATTGTTATATATTGTAATTTGGAGATAAAAACCCAAACTGATAACTCTGGCTACCTCTTTGAAAAGGAAACCAGATAGTGCAGTAGAGAGAGGCAGGTCCAACTGATTAGAGACAAAGGGACAGTGTTGAGGGTTCTAGATAGTTTCATTGGGGCAAAACACATTTGGAAGATGTTGTGCAAAGGCAGAACAGATCTCCTTATCTATCTTTGCCCAGTAGCCAACATCACGATGAAGAGGATGTAGAGTGTTAGAGAATGATGAAATTCTCTTGGTGGTTGTTCACAATGACTGGTCAATTGGACTCAGTTGGTTAGTAGAGTCTGAAAAAAGTTTGTTTAAGAGTTTTAGCATTTCTTTCAGGAGCTGTCTTATTAGTCGTGTTTTATCAGATGGGTAGCATGAAAGATGCTAAGACTTCCTTGTTCTTCTTTTCTTTGTCAGAAGCTGTTGAATATGTGGTATCAAGGTTTGCCTGTTAAGTTGATTTAGGTATAATGGTTCAAACAGCAACTGTATGCTTGTAGGCAGCATAACCTGTGTCCTGAATTTTGAGAGGGTGATGGTCAAGAAAGGAATCAAGAATACTATGGAATAAAAGCAAAACAACATTTTGCTAAGGACCTTTAGTAAAAGAAGATCTTTTATTAAAGTATAAGGGTTGATATCAGTGTTGAATGAAAACAAGATGGGGTTGTGATCAGAGGATAGGTTGGGTATGTTGGCTAGAACATGATTAAAACAGGAAGTTATGAAATAGTTGACTATAACAGGATGTTTTGAGGTGTAGGCCAGCATATGAGTTTAAGAGGGGGGAGGATTTTTAAGCAAAAAAAGGTAGGGACAGACCTCAAGACATTCCTGCAGGAGTTCGAGGCTCTACTGCCAAATAGAGGATGCTGCTTGGCATTGAAATCTATAATAGTCTGGATTATAATAGCTAAAAAGATATATTTACATGACTGAAATGACATTAAATTTGTTTAAATTTAATTAAGTGGAAGTGTTGTGTTAGGTGTGGAAATAAAAAAGGGGTTAAAAAATCAAAGTAGGTAAAACATTTTGAGATTTCATAGGGAACTATTGTTCAGTGAACATTTTTCATCGAAATTCTGTTGATTATATTGTCTTCCTAGAAATACATAGATATTTCTATATAGACGTCTAAATCATAAACTATTTAAATACAAAATGAACAAGTTGAAGGGTTGAATAATTGTGTTTTTGTAAATAAAAGCTTTGTGTTGAAATCATGATATGTTTTTTAAATAATAAATTTATTTCATTTTTCAGTTCCAAAAACTATTGGTGGTTCTGCTTATGGGAGAGATATTGTTACTCCTGACTGGGTCTTGGACTACTGGCATCCATTGGAGAAAGCACAGTAATTTGTTTTTAATTTTTTTCCATAACCTTATTTGCTTTTAATAGCATTATATGTATTGTATATTTGAAATAGTTAGCAATAAATTAAAATATGAGTGGATTATTTGTTGGGATGTCGGCTTAAGTTGATAAAAGAACTTTATTAATTACTTCAATTACTTTATTAATAAGTCAACTTTATTAATTACAGTGTTTCAACATACTATGTGTCTCTGCATCATGTCCTAATAAAAAGAATACAAATAGTAGTTATATATAAATGGAAAATAAATATTTATAAATGATAGATGTATGTTGATCAGTTTGAATTTGTTCTTATTATTTAAATTCAAACTGATTAACAATTTCATATTTATTTATTTTTCACAGTTGTTTCCATTGTTTTCACAGTACAGTAGACTTTTACTATGGAAGGTAATTTAAATCTGTGTGCTCCGTATCAACACCGATAAAAAAACAATATCATTTTTGAAAAATCAAAGAATTTTCCTACCGGTGAGTTACTTAAGTAATTTTACTTAAATAATGAACCCTTTGGGGTCTGAATCAGTCTGGTATATTTGCAACTAATTTGTACCCTCATCCTCTATATCGTATCGAAACTTTTTAATGCCAATGCCAAACTTTTTTATTGCAAAATAATTGAATCATATATATACAACATGATGTTGTTCATCAGAAAAGTTTTCTTTTTCATGGTTTGTCACATATTGAAGTGTTTGTATGTGAAATATTGTCTACTTTATAATACTTTTTCCTAGAATAGTGTTGGTATACTAGTCGAAAATCTGAACGCTTCATGTATGTATTCACCACCTGTCACCATCTTGAAAACTCAACCATTTCTTTTTTATGTTTATCTGCCTCTTATTTTTATTCTTACCAATTTTTCACAACCTTTTTCTTGTTGTGAGGACCTGATCCAGACATACATGGCAAGTCGACATCTTCATTAATAAATTTAATGAAAATCTAATTTTATAAACCTTAACCACTAATATTCCAACAAATAATCCGTACATACATATATATATTTTTTTCATAAATATTAGATCTGAAATTTAATCTGCCCAATGTATATTTTACTGATTATTAATGAAAAAGAGAAAAAAGTAGTATGGCCACGACTAAGCCAGGGACTGGTTTCCTTTCATCCCTTCTTCCAATTGAGCTATCCCTGTCACCTCCAGGCTACAGTGCTATTTTAATTTTTTTATCTAATGTTGCTGTTAATGTGAATTTAATAAATCTCTATTAGCTGAAAAACCTTGGTTTTGCCTGTCATTTTTTAAACTAAAATTCAAAAGGTTTTACAAAATCCTGCAGGAAACATCTGTCATCTCATCATTTCTTCACTCTCATTTTTCTAAATAGATTAATAAATTTTATTTAAGCCCAGAACTACCTGACAGATGCAGAACTTATCCCTTTAAGTCATTTGCAATATTTTATCCTTTTTTTTTTTGTAAGTAATTACTTAACAATTATGTATCAAACGTGTCTTTAATAATTGTTTCTAGCCTGTTTGTTCTTATTTAATTTTAGGAGAAAGCAACTACAAATTATGTTGCAACAAAAAGTTTGCAAAAAAAATATATTATCCAACATCAGTTTTTTGTAATAATAATAATGATAAAACAAACTTAGCATTTAACAGATTGTTGGCAAAATATGTTATCCAAATTAAGTTTTTCGTTTATTAAAACAAACAATTTGTCTTCACAAAGTTTGTATTGGTAACCATCTATAAGCCTCATTTGTAATCAATCCCTCTCTTAATTTTTCTCAAATAATAGGGGGACCGGAAAGTAATGTCGTTTTTTTTTTACATTGAAGTCAAAAAATAAATTTTTAACAAGTTTTTGTTTTTAATCAATGATGTAATCACCCTCGTTAGCAGCAACCTTTTTCCATCTAGTGTGCAAATTTTCAATGCCGAATCGATAAAAATCAATTGGTTTTTGTGTAAAATATCTGGAGATGGCATTTTGGACATCATCCAAATTTTAAAATTTTTAGCGATCAGAATTGATAGAAATCCGATGGCGCCATATCGGGCGAGTCTGGTGGGTGAGGCTGGAGATGAAAAATGGGTCCTCTATGATAATCCAAAAATATCTCTCCGCATGAATCAGCACGAAGTACAGCTAAGCAGTTTACACTCCAAAAAGGCGCTTTTGTGTGTTTGGTGTAGTATTCTCAGGGTCATTCATCGCTGATACCTGGAAAAACTGTGAATGCAGATCTTGACAGTGAACAATTGTATCGAGTATATCAATCTTGTAATTGAAAATTGCCCAGCGATTGTCAATAAAATAGGCGTTATTCTACAACACAATAATGCAAGATCCCACTGTGCCTATTTTTTCCGCAAGAACCCTGGAAAAAATTAATGAATTGGGGTGAGAGGTATTGCTTCAACCACCATACTCGCCTGATATCGGATTTCTATTTATTCCGATCGCTACTTTTTCTAAGTGTCAAAAAATTTTCAAATTTGGATGATGTCCAAAATGCCATCTCCAGATATTTTGCTCTAAAACCAATTGACTTTGATCGATCAGGCATTGAAAATTTGCACAATATATGGCAAAAGGTTGTTGATAACGAGGGTGATTACATCATTGATCAAAAACAAAAACTTGTTAAAAATTTACCTGTTTGAATTTAATGTAAAAAAAATGAATAATATATTTATTTGTTAGCCTTTATGCAGTGTAATTAGATTATAATGCAGATGTCTGCAGCCCAGTTGAAAGCGTTAGTTCTTAACCAATAAAGTCTTAAGGCCAATAAACCTCGTGGGGAGGCAAATTGTTTTATTATGCAGTATACAATTTACAAGCAGTATCTGCCCACTATAGTAAATTTAGTTTGAAGAATAATTAGTTGTCTATAAGACTTTGACTGATCGAGTATGACACAAATGAAATGTTGGATTTCTTTAGTTATCACCTCCCGATTCTGCTCTACAGTTTGTAGTCTTCCCAGCTTGCATAGACTAAGGTGGTGTCTCTAGTGAATTTAAACCTTTCCTCAAATATTTTATGGACTGTTATATACTATTTTACTTCAAGATTCCAAGGGATGCTGCTATTTCTCGCACTGAGATTAAGTATCGTAAATATTTACAAGCAAATTTCTTCTTCCATGTTAATAATCCCGCTGTATTTCATAAATTACCCAACTTCTTCTATCCAAACCATCTGTTCACTAACATTCAAACACCACTTTGGGTTTGTTTATAAACTAGCATAGCCTTAAAAAGTTCCATTTATTTTTTGAATTGTAAACTTGCTTTTTATAGCTCTAAAACAAGCAAGATTTTTAAGAAAATTATTCATTAGTTCATGATAGAGACCGAGCTGCTGACCTAGCCGTAATGTGTCCTACTGAATTTCCCTCTTATCTTAAAACTTGTATTATATATATAATGAGATTGTATCTGCTAAAGATATATTGCTTACTTCGAATTTCCATTTACATCCTCCTAATTGCATACTAATGATGCATGATCTTTTATTGGTTTCATTGATTTTCCCCTTTTAATTTTGAAAAGTTTATACTTTTGCATCATATTTTTATTTTCAGGTACCCAGAATACTTCAAGAAGAGGGAAGAGCGGAAGTTAGAGTACATACAAATGTGGGAAAAGCAGCATGGGCCTATCAACCCCAATGAGAGTCATCACTAACTCAAACCAATCCTAGCATTTTTTACATTAATGATAAATGATAAACTTAAATTTATCTGGCTAGAATTAGTTGTTACAAAATAGTAGTATATGCATTATTTATTTACTTTAAATCACTTCAATGAATCGCTAAACAATAGATTTGAACTGTGTATATTTAAAAGTAAATATAAAAAATATCAACTACTTGGTGGATTAAAACATGTTTTTATTTAAAATTTAGTATCCCAAATAAATGTAAATAGAAGATGCATTTATTATGAAATTACTCGCAAACCTAATGTTTTTTTGTTTTTTTTTCTGCTCTTGTTTTGTTTAGCTAGCGATAAACCCAAGATTGGTTGAAGATTGTTTGGAATTCCTTCTGCCTGAGAGTGTCTTCTAAATTTGGAATATTTCTTACCATTTCATTAATAGCAAGACACTGTTTGAAATTCTACTTACTAGTTGACCTCTTGAGGTGACCAATGGGCACTGAAGATAAAAGACTTTCTGATGACACAGATTTGGTTACACTATATCACACTAATGCCGCCTATTTTGTCAGAGGGGATTGTACAAGCTCACTTGGGGTGGTCCCAGTCATTCTAATGTTGATGAAGCCACCTTCTCTTTTTCATCAGGATGAAGATATCCTCCTAACCTTCTACACCAACATACATTGCTGCAACCCATTTTTCAGCTACATGCAAAAGGGTTGGAGGGACTTGATCATTCTCCATTATCACCCTCCAGTTCCAAGTGTATTGCTCACAATAATCCCTTCTAATGTATTTACATTTAAATAGGCACTATCAAAAATGAATTTCAAGAAAGAACACTTCTCCATTGTTAGTTTGCCTAGTCATATTTTTATTATATTGGCACAAACATTTAAAGATATGTGGTACCATACTAATTTGAATAAAACTCTAGGTTTGACAATTCAGCAAGATATTTTGACCCGATCTCCCGATAAATATTTGTATATCAATGCCATGTATCTATGAGAGTGTGGCATCACAGTTGATATTAGTGTCTGAGATAATGCATCACACTTTTTATGGCACTTATCCAGAGAGCCTTGTTTTTTTTATTAGAATTACTGTTTCAAATAAAAGTTGCACTGAGTCAGGATTACTGAATTTGTTTTTTTGTAAAAATTTATTGAATGCTGTGCATTTAATTGTATCATATACTTGTTAAAGAATACTAACAGCAGTTATCTTTTGCACATGTAGTCTTTCTCCTCATGACTTGATCTTTTGTTATGGTAACATTTATTCGCAAGTATATTGTGTCCATTGTTTTTGAAAAAAATAAAAGATGTTAAGTTTGCAATTTCAGCAATCACTATTTCTTCTCAATACTTCTGAAATGGCTGTATAGAAGACCTTTGCTGTTCTAATATCAAAGCTATGTTCTTCTGTTTATATATGTATATATATGGTAAATGATTTTATCAAGAGAAAACTGGCACTTCTTCAGAGAAATTTGACTAAATGGATTCATCAAGAGTTGAACATATTTTATGTCTTTTTGGGAGTGTCTCCCATACAGAATACTTCATTTATATACATATTTTAACCCATTGTAGCCCATTTATTTATCTATATTCAGACAGTCTAATAAGTGGAAGAGTTGTTTCCACAATAAATAAATGCCTTTGCTGCCGCCCTCTTCCCTCTTGTACCATACTTGAACCTCATTTAAGTTAAATATGCTAAAAAACTGTAACCATTTTTCATGTGCGGTCCAGTAGATTGTATTGAGCTCAGAACCATTTAAAAGTTCTAAATTCTAAAGACCACTTGGTTAAGGACATATTTCAATGATATTCCAAAAATTTCTAAGTAGTTAATGTCATTTCAACCAGTTTCAAAAAGTTTTTTGTTCAAAAATACCTAGAGACTTAACTTCTCAATCATTCAATAAGTACTTAATAAACTAACATCCCACAAGTATCTTTCAATTTTATTTCTTGACTTTCTATGTGTTTATTCTATTTATGTAGGTTTTACCAAGTAAAATTGATGGACAAATATTGTAATAAGTAAAAGTAAAAAAAATCTACTAAATGGCATGATCTAAATTTAAACACTAGAAGAGCTCAATCTTTAAGCCTGGCCCTGGATATAGACAATCTGATAATGCTGTCTATCTCTTTCAAAATATATCCTAACTATGGAAGTAATTGGGAAATTTACAACCTATTTTCACAAATAAAAATATGTGCTGAAAATACGTTATTACACATACATATTTGTATGTTTGAAAAATATATAATAGTAATGAAAGAATAGCACGGTTTAATTCAATAGTTAAAAAGTAAGGTAAATAATTTAGAATAATTAAAACAATGAGCAGTAAAATTTTATTCCTCAGAATGAAGAACATGAACACAGGTACTTGGCAGTTTAAAGGACATAACATTCCATATTCTTATAAAACAATCATTTAAAAAAAACAGTAATATTTAAATCCGTTTTAATTACAATATACATGTACAAAACAAATGTGGCGTTTCGTTTATTAGATTTTGATGTTTCTGTGATTAAGACACTTCTGATATGACCATTTATTGCTCTTAGTTGACCTGATAAACTGTTACTGTTGGAGTAATTATTAAGTTAGTGAAAATATGGATTCCCTCCCTGGAACAATCAACAGAATAAAAACAGTTGTTACTTAGCAAAGGCTAGTAAGATATAAGTAATGAGGAGTAAACTGTAATACATTCAAGTATAGCTGGATAGCTAGCACTAAGACATCAACCTTTCACATTTATGTTTAAAATTCCATCTTTCCTATATTGATTAAAACAAAATCCTACAGATATATTGATCATATGGTTCCATACAAATTTGATTGATCCTAGAGAAAAATTCAAAATGCAGTAGATAACTGATATGATCCGTGGACAGTAAAACACAATGTCCATAATAAATTGATAATTGCATAATTCCTTGCAATTTTATGATGGGGTGATATGATAAACACATGGTTCAGAAGCAATACATCAGTTCTTAAATCAGACATGTGTAACCTGAGGAAAATACATTTGAAATTAACTTAATACCTCTAAAACCATATGTGCCTAATATTACCTACTGCTTTTAAACTGATATATTTAACCGATTAACATACCCTATAAAAAATTATTTGTTTGCTTGTTGAAGTTCATTTAATTAACAGTATCTTTATCAACTATTAATCAATGTGTTCACAGCAAATTCTGTGACACATCACTCCTTTCACAGTAAAATTGTATTTTGTTGGCTTTTTGTTTTATCTAATTTCACATATTGGCAAGAAGCTATACATATAATTTTAGACAGGTAAAAAAATTTGGTTTCTTATAGAGCAGAACTGGGTTCTCGTCGACTACTTCTTCTTTTTCTTCGACCCTCAAAAAGAAAGAATGCCTCGTGAAAGTCATCTGAACTGAGATTTCTCTCTTGAACATGGAGAACAGAGCTTAGTTCTGGCTCTTCTGATTTACCACCACTAACACCTTCTGAGAAAAAAATAATAATCATTTTAACATAAATTGTATTTTTTAATAAAATAATATTAACAGAGAAATAAAAAATGATTGAATAGATTTATAATGCAAGTTCAATATTTATAATTAACACAACAAAATTGGGTAAGAGAGATTTTTAAACAGTGAAATCAATATGTCAACTAAGCATAGTATCTAGGAAAACTATCTGTATTTTTTGCTATTAAGAGTTTCATTTCATTGATAACCATCAATAATTTCAATTTTTCGTAGAATTTCAAAATATTGGTAATATGAAGGTTAATTCTTGCCTTAAATGGGTTTCAAGTTTTACGCTTCAGTGTGTCTGTGGCTTCTTCGTTGGTCAAATCTTTTATTACAGTGGATGGTATCTGATGATAACGATACACTGTAGTAATGTCAACGTTTATTTGTGGGGAGCCATCAATAAGTCTGGGCAGAAACCATGTTATGGTTGCTCAACAAAATTTGCTGGGGATTACCTTCTCACATCTTAGCTCACCATGGACTGACTACATCAAAATTTCTCTGTGTAGTGAACAGGAACCTTCAAGTTTCTTGTGATTAGGTGGGAATTCAACCATCTAGTGGGTAATGTTCCCTCAGGTTATCTAAAAGTAACATATCTATTTATAAATAGCTTTTTGATGAAGCTTATAGCTCCCATCATGCCTTTGATGTATATTTTCCCCATGTCTATACTTTGACGCCTCAATATATTTTTTTCATCTGCTGATTGGGCTTCTGTGCTCGAGTCTAGAGCCCAGAGGGTGGGGGTGGCATATCTATGGCTCAGCCATTTTCTACTATCAATGGTGGCTGATACTCAAAACAATCAATAATATTTAATAGTGCAATAAAAATTTAAGAGACCAATTCATCAGACCCTAGGAAATGATGAGTTTGATGATAAGCAAAAATAATCATGGGGAGTCGGGGCCACCTGGATCACAGGAAATGTATATAATCTTACTTTTTTTGGTTTATTGAACCCTAAAGACTTTACTATACTCTATATTATCCCTGTGATACCTGGAAATCATCAGGCGAATTTAAAAATTTTCTGAAAGTATGCATTGTAAATGGTTGTTTCTACAGTATATTGGGATCAACATTTTTAGTTTAATTTAATCATAAAAAGAAAATATGGTACACATAACAAACAAACTAATAATATTTTAAAAGGTATAAGCTAAATTCATTAATAACTCTATATAGTTTATTTAATAATGATCAAGTTAGTTTATCTCAGGATTCAATGTGGTTCTAGTGCACATAACACTACTATTAAATTGTTTCAAATTGAAAACATTTCTACAGAGTTTATACTTATAATATTAATTACCTAGTAAAAAAAAATGGATATTCTGCATTGATGGGTAATCAGTTGTCTTCATTGCTCTTTCTTCCTTCCATGCTGGCTTCCCTCGTTTAGCACATATCGCTCCAGATGCCACACACAGACTCAACCTCAAAGAGACTAAGATAACTAAGTTCTAAAGAAGTAAGACACCACTTCCTCCTAAACACTGGTATTTATAGACACCCTACACCTACCACCAAAAATGTTTTTCCTATGTCTCATTGGAAATCCCTGTGCCTACCTACTTTTATTACCATGGGTCATGAATTTCCTGTTATTTGTTTTCAAGCTCCAAACAATATACAATACATATTCCAGGTAGGTCCTTCCAGTTCTTAGTTTTCAAGGCCCAAATAATACACATTACATCCTACCAGTATTCCTTTTAAAATGAAAATGAATTTGACTATAAAAATTTCATTACAGGATATATAGATTAATGGTGTTAGTAACATATTTTAAACACTAATACTTAATTGTACTATGAATACAACTATGCTACAAAAGAAAATTGAGAATTATGTAGGTGCAATTGATTGACTAGTTTGCCAGATAAAACTATCCCTCTATTTTTTACTACCACAGTGTCATGCTAAATAAGTTTTAAAATAAACCTCCTTAGCTGCCAGTGCAAACTAAGGACTCTCTTTTCTACGACCACTTCATTGTAATTAAGTGTACAAATAAAAGATAAGCTGGTCAGTAGTAAATCATTTCTACTGCCAGATGAAACTTCTAACGATGACACATAGAGAATGATAATTTATTTTTAAGAAGATGTGTACTTCCACATGGGGTACTTTTTCTTAGCTCATTGGTAAATGGAGGAGACAAGGCCCTCTTAGCAAAAAGAAATCGTAGGAGAGGTGGAACATCACCAGATACAAGGAGACTCAATCAGAATTTCTACTTGTTTCGGCCTGAGAGCTGGTAAGAAAAGATAACATAACTTAGTTATCTAACTTAAAGAAAAGTTTCCATATGGGTAGTGTTACAACAGTTAATAGAGGGCTGCCCTCTAACTAGTCGACTATGTTCAGTGGATTTATTTAGAATAGATACATCTAATGTGTCGTCAATCCCGAAGACCCTGTAAATGGCGGTGTGCTCTTCATATAAGTCATCAGCAAACCATGTCATTTTCTATTCTCAAGTAGGGCGAGTTCAGACTGGAGGGAAACTGTCTCCCCGGGTGAAGATCGTACATACATCTTCCTTTGGCTGATCTCAGATGACTTCCTTTGGTGGATCCTAGGTGACTGGCACGTCTTCTTCCTTGGCTGAACATAGGTCGAACTGTGGAAATTGGCCATACCTAGCTGACAAAACCGTTTCTAAAGGAAAAGAGATAGCTGATATGGGTTAGGAAAATAATCCTTTTTCATATCAATTATCATTAATTATTACCATTCCGGATAATATGAACAATTTATTAAAACCGTCAAAGAAGGGCACGGTTGGGTGTGACCTTGGAAGTACCTGTCTTGAACTCTTGTGAAGGCTGCATCATTATTCAGCAGTACCACAGCCAGGTAAATAAGCCGTGAAACCCAGCAATTGGCCCTGGAGGGGAAGGGGAAAGGCTTTAGATGAGAGGTTTCCTTGCTTGAAAGAAAATTTAATGGTCTATCCGCTGTGAGCTTTTAAAAAATGTTTGCTTTTACAGGGCATTGTGCAATTATTTTTAATTTTTTATCATCAGATTTCTATGGAAATATATGTTGTTTTTGTTTGAATCAATATCAAATAATTTCAATACTAAGGATGGGCAGAATTAAGAGCATAATGTGTCAGATTTATATCTAGTATCCATGCATAGGTTATATTTTGTGCAGGATACATTAAATTTTTATAGTCGGGTACTGTTCACAGGTGAGAATGGAGACATGGACAGGGTCCTATGAACTTTTTTGAGACTAGTGAGTACAGAGCAATCACAGTCCCACCCAGATGGTGTCAGCTAATGTTCATAGTTTCTGGTCATCAGTCTGTTAGTTAGTTGCCGCCTATGCTCACCAAACTTCATTTGAAATGGTCCTCTGGACAAAAGACTATTAATACTGGCATGGTCATTTAAACAAACTATCAGCCTTATTGTTATAGTAATTGTTGTACACTGTTGTGTACAAAAAAGGATAAACCTGTCGAAAGAAAACAAGGAGATTTTTGTTTAACATTCCAAAGGTAAGTTTCCAATAAAATAAATCGGGAAGAGTGTCAGACAAAAACAAATTATCCAATTTATGTTTAAGCACACTAACCATCTAGGAATTGTTTAGTGTATGAAATTTGGAAGAATTATTGCCAGAATAGCTGTTGAGTAAAAACCTAAGGTGGTTATTATTGTCAAGCCTTCTGTTGAAGAGTCATAGATATGTTTCATGACGAGAACATACATATGGGAGGAGAATTGGGGGGACTCGCTTAGGCGCTCTGAAGCCAGGAGGACTCACTTAGTCTCTCTGATGGAAGGAGGACTTAAGTGGTGAGCCTGGAGGTGACTACCGCTGACTGCTGACAGGTTGCAGACGATTGCTTTTGGCTTTGAGGTTGCTTCTATATCAGATTGAAGACATCAATGTACAATAGTAAGATTTAAGCTTTATTTGTAGCTAGTAAAATAGATGTAATCTGTTCATCATTTTGATTAAAAGTAAAATCAGCCATTCCTCGCTAAACCATTTTAATATTTTGTTTAACTTTGTTTAATTTTGGATAATAAAACATTATGTCTATGAAATTATATTTCACCATTGAATTTCTTCCATTTTGACACCACATTAACTTATTAAGGTAAATTACTTTGGGTTTAGAATCAATTGGGAGCAACAGTAAGTAAATTAAATATTTAAGTAAGGTATAATTTTGTACAACTTTACGCTAACGCAATATGCTCAAGATTTGAGGAATCAAATCTGTCAGTAGTTGAACAGTTTGATGGCATCCCAAAAAAATTAAATATTTTAATTATTCAACTAGAGCGTAACACCATGGTGTTTGTGGGTAAGTCAGGTAAATATATAAACGAATATATTGTTGTGATATTTTAATGTTATGATTTTTAATGGAGTTTTTGAAATAAACTCGGAAAAAGCAAGCGTTGAAGAACGTACGAACGATCCGTGGTCCATGCCTATGAAAGGATGAACGTTTTTATTGTCGTTATATTAACTATTAATATTTATAATAAAAATAATATCAATAATTAATATAAACATTTATTTTATAAACTACGTAAATTAAGCAAAGTATAAATATCCTAAACAACTGGCATTGAATAACCAGTTGAAAGATCAATAAGGCAGCGGAGAGATGCGAGATATATGAACCGGCAGAGGACGAAAGGACAAGCACTCTTTCATCAGGAACCGGCAGAGGAGGAGGCAGGACCAGAAGGCACGGTTACTGCTGCCTCGTGGTGCATCAGAATACAGCCCTAGACTTGCATCTGGCCACGAGACTAGACCAGACCTTTTCACTTTCACCCGGCACGAGAACAAAGGACGCTCAAGTAAGACGATCCGGATCACGCGATGCAGCTTAGAGGAAGACAATCCGAATCACGCAATAGAAGACGACCATCGAAGAAAGCAACACAAAGAAACACTGGCCAGTATTAGTATCACGTTACGAATAATTATAAGGTACCAGTTTATTGTTAGATTTAATAGTATTCTTTTATTACGTACGTAGTTAATTTGTATATCAATTTTTAAATCAATGTGTGTAAATAAACCATTATTCCTTTTGCCAGAAGTTTCCTATATTTTATTAACAGAACCTTGAGATAACGTAAAAGTTAAATATAAAGTTATAAGTTATATGAAAAAGTATATAATTAATATATATATAAATAATAAATATTTGAATAATATGTATCTTTAGAAAAGATGCATTCTTTAGATACTGCCTTAGAGTTATATTTATTTGGATACAGTTGTGTATCAGATAGTATAGATAGATAGTACAGGTAGTATATTGGTATACCCAAAGGTATCCCTAAATAAAAATATATAATAAAAAGGAACCCACCGTTCACTGAACGTAGCAATGAATAACAATAATGTAAGAGGACAAATTCATTTCTGGCAAACAAAAAGAACTATTACATCATAAAGTAAAATGAAGTATAAAGCTCTTTAGAAAAAATTAAATAAAAGATTGTTTTTGGCAAATAAAGTTATAGATGGATCAACATAAAACAAACAAAATTCTTCACCCCATGAACAATGGACAAATCGTTTACCTGAGAATGGTAAATACACAAATCCCAAATTCTCAACCATTTCTAATTTCAATGACTTATGTAAATCATTGTTAGTCTACTGTGAATTTTGTTATCATGCAATTCCTCAATCATTGTTACATCTATTTCCAACAGCAGTTGTTTAAGTACTGATTAGGGAGCATTCAGAGAATCTTAATGGACTTTTAAGTTTATATTGTCAGATATTTTAGTATAACAATTAGGTAATGTTTCCACTGAAGCAAAGGATTTTTTGCTACCAGTTCAGGTGCAAGTAATAGTGGGTGCAGCAGTCCTTGGCTCAGTAAAAGGCTATCGAATTGCTAAAGAATTTGAAAATGTGTCAATTAAATAAATTAAATGTTTCAAATAAAAGAAATATTATGAATATACAATATATTATGATTTTACCTGTAGCAGGTTCTGGTGTCCTAGAAATAGATACCCCTGATATGTAAATTGGGGGTCTGACATCCTCTGATTCTGAGCTGAGTGAGAAGCTACTCTTGTCCCTAGTTAGTTGAGAATCAGGTATGTCCAAAGCAGGACTCTTTCCTATTGATGATAGTCTTAATCGGTTATCCAATATTCCTGATACCTAAAATTATAATGTATACTAGTTACATTAAAACAATAATTATACAAATATTTAGTGTTACTGCACTTCCCATGTAACATTAAAGTAAATTTCTGAATTTACATCTAATTAAAACTATTGGCTGCTTTGTTTATTTTATGAAATAGGCACCAATAACAAAATGGAGAGTAAAGAAGTTTTGGGATTCAAATATAATTAGTAAATTCATTACTCAAATCTTGAGTTGACTCTTATCTATCTTTCCAAGAAACCATCAGGGATGTTAAGGGAGGGATGAATCGCAATTAACCTATACAATAATCCTCCAATCCCTTATCAAATTGCCAGCCTGTGCTTGTTCTACAAAATCAGAAATCCTAGGCACTAAGTGAAATAAAAGATATTATTATTATTAGAGAAAAAAAATACTATTGATAAAATTATCATTATAGTCTTAAATTGTTGTTTTTGCATAGTGTTAGCTAGTTTTAACTCTGATTGAACATTAAAGATGGTTTCGGAGAATAAACCAAGAGTGTAGACCAGTGCAGTAATACCAACTGGACTGGAATAAGGGCACCATAGGTGACAATAAATCCCATGTGTCCGCATCACAAGCAATGGGGAATCCCAGTTTTGAGATAACGACCCCGAGTAGGGGGGAGGGGAATTGCATTAGTAATATCAGTTGGAATTGTTTTGTTTTCATTATTTTTTTCCTAACAAGCTCTTGGTTTCTTCCTCTCCTATATTAAGGGGAATAAATTTCCAACCTTTATCCTATCTACTCCAGCTTAATCCTTACCATATCACTACATCCTACCTTTACCATCTGGGGTATCACATGTCTTGAGGTAACATAGGGTCTCCAGCACTGGGCTAATCATCTGTCTGAATTAGGTATCTATTTTTTTAAAAAAATCCAGCTTGGGTCATGAACTGAAGCTGATTCTCCACGCTTAATGACAATATGGAGGAAATAAAAAAAGAAGATTTTATATTAATAATCATAAGTTGAGGTATGTGATCTAACTATTTTAATAATTATTGACCAGAGCCCCCCCCCCTTGTCATGCCTCCATTTTTTTTCTTCGGCTAATAATTAAGAGGAGTTTACCAAAACATCATTATATAAGAAACTGAGTTGTGAGTAAAGATAAAACAAAAATTGCATTTGTGTTATATTAATTTTCCTGATTCAAACGCTGTATTTACAAGAACATTCAATATAATAACTATTGTCCTAAATTTGTTTTGTCAAAATTTAATATATTTTTTTTTTTTCATGTTTGACTTTTGTTTCTTAAAATAGATTTATATGCTGTGTTTTAACGATTTAATTAAAATTGTGTAGTCTCATAATATTTAAAATAATATATTGCTTCTCTTTGAAATTATTCTAAAAAGAAGTAAGTTCACCTACCTCCATGTCAGGGTTGTTGGTGTCAGATGCACTGTCCAGTGAACTTTGAGGCTGGCCATCCAACAATAGTCTTTTTACTGCTTCCTCAGGCCGTTCATCGTGTGAAGAATGGTCAGAATCAAGATGATACCTACCAATAAGCAATAAAAAGTATCATTAAGCCTATATTTTCATCAGAGGATGCTCACAATATATTACGTTTACTTGAGTAGTGATTACTGATTCACCAAGCCCTGACCTCTGTAATTTTATATTACCAGCTTGAGTTATGGGGTACCAGTGGTACTAACAAGCAAGTCAAAACAGAATTCACCAACTGGAAAACTCTTTGATTTTTACATTAATAAAATAAATAGTCTTTTCACAAATTCTTCACTTAGCACAAATGCTTTTGATTGTGCTACACTGGCATCTGTAATGAAACCTACTTATGATGTATCATATCCCAGATAAGAATAAAATTTTCAAAAATAAATGGAGATATTAGAAGCCTTACTAGGCTTCTATCTATGGTGCATAGATCACATCAAAGAAATCATTGCCAAATTCGGTACAATAGAAGAGAAAAAATTTTATTATTGAACCATGTCGGCTATGAATAACAATAAGGTACAGATAAATAAGTAAAATTCTTGCTAACAAAAAATAAATAGTAGATCACAAAAAGAAAAAAACAGAATAAGATAAAGTGGTTTACACCCAGCTATATAAAAAAAAACCAATCCAGTAAATAAATACAAAGAATCTGCAATGTTATTTCCTTTGTTGATTTCATTATAGAGACTGCAGCGGACTGTCTGTGCTTATTTTATTAATTTAACTGTCAATACACAACCATCACCAAACCTTTCTTATGTTTTTAATTTTGGCCTTTTTTTTTTTTGAAAATGTAGTAAGATATTTACATTGTGAGGAAATGGTAGGAGCTAAAAAACAAAAAAATACGTGAGAAGAAACAATTTATAATTTATTTCAGAATGTAAAGCTGCATTTTAGGATTTTTAGGGGTGAAGGAGGATTTTAATTGATTGGCAAATTGACTGGACCTATATCAACGCTCATGGAGTCAATATTTAATGAAAAAAACCCATCCACTAGATAAGTTTTCAATTTTTCGATTTCACATTTTTTTTTTATTTTTTTATTTTTACTTCTATGGAGGAAGACCAGTTTAAGCGTTTTCTGCAGACCTTTTCTCACGTACTATCCCAAAATCAACAAGACCTGATCGAATTGCTAACAGAGATAGTAGATTTTTCAAGAAATACAAATAAATTATCAGTTGCGGAAAGACAAAAAAGCTATTTTGCATCTCACAAATACTGAATTGGAAACATAATCGTTGACTGTTACATCTATGAAATTTTGGGAAAAACTGTAATTTCAAAAAGCTCATAATGTAATCAAAAGTTAATATGCTGTAGAAAATGAAATAAATATAGTAGTGAAGCTGCTTGGCTACAACACTATCACAATTCAATACCCAATTATTATAAGAGTGTATCCAACTTGCTCGGAATTACAAATGTGATTTCTGAAAAGTAGTATTTTTTTTTTATTTAACAGATTTCTAGTGAATTTGTGATATATAAATAAAATCTTGGTTAAATTTGTTGGTATAGCCAACATACCTAAGTATCTTAAAGTTAAAGATTTATTCTTTACCTAGGTTCCTGTGGCCTTGCTATATCACCTGTTGAACGAGACCTACGAGGGCGGCCAAAATCATTATCTGCAGGACAGTAAACTCCACTTGTGTGTACTTCTCCAATTTCAAATCTCCCCTCTTCTCCAGGTCTAAAATCAAATTTTAAATAAGTTGTTTATGACATAAAAAAATTAAATTTACTGTTTATTTTAGGAAAGAATATGAGGTGATAAACAGCCTAATGCATTGAGAAGGTTATATGTCCAAAACCAGTAAGTAACGTACTTAATGGACTAATTACTTCATAAAGCCCACTAAGTTAACAATTTATTATTTAAAGTTTTTTTTTAAACTATGCACTTTTCGCAATTATTCATTTTTTTTAATGGGCAGCCCTGCCAAGTTCAATTTGACATGCTACTGTAAAAGTTTGCCAGCCCTCCACCATTCAAGTTTAAATTCCTCTGAGAATCCCAAATTCCACCAATCCTGTTCAATCCCAACAACTTGTTTTTGTCAATAGGGAAAAATACACTGGGTTTACCTTAACGGCTCTCAATCTCAATCTATCAGATGACAATCGGGCAAACTGATAAAATTTGAAAAAATATTATAATTGAAGAGGCGTTATCTTTACAAGTTAATGAAATTATAGGCACTAATAACCAGTATAAATAATATAATACCTGTATAAAAAAATTTGGGTTAGTAAGGGTTAGTTAAAACTAAACAAATTACATTTTTATATTCAGTAATCAAGAATTTATTCTTGATCCAAAGATCAGAAACTGACTCGATGTTTCCCCTTCTAAGACCACAATGCCATAATATATCTAAAATAAAATTTAAAACTGAGCGGCAGCTCACAGCTGCCCTTCAGCAGACAAAGGTTACGTACGCTGAGTGCAGAGTTTACAGCTTACTGTACTTTATCAGGAATCTTGAAATTAGTTAGTGGATCAATGCAAAATTGAATTAAATATCAGTCTGTTTATTGCTGGAAATATATGGCTACAGCCAAAGCATCTGCATATATATATATTGTAATGTTCTTATTAATGTTAAGAAATATTAGAGTTATTTAGATATATAAAATAGAATTAGACATAAAAATTGCATTTGCTATTGAGGGTTAGATCCCACACGTGAGGGAGATAAGAACACGGCCCAATAGGAATAGACGATCATAAAAACTTTGTGGAAGTAGGGAATAGCTATATAAGGTGTCTGCAAAATAAAGAGTGGCAGACGAGGAAGGAATACTTGGATGCTTTAAAAAGATGTATGCCGGCAGGTATGGCTGGGAGATAGAGGCATTAAGAGATGAGATCCCTCCATATTCCATTCTTGAAGTGTGTCGAGCAGGTGTATGGAGGAAGAGGGAAGAACAGGAAATGAGGCGGAATAAAGACTTCCCTTATAGACGAGTCCACTAGGCACATGTACGTATATAAGACGAAACAGTAAGTACCAGAACTGATTTACAATCATCCATGGGTAGAGACAGTTAATTGTTCATAATTTGTCTTAAGTTATAAGAACTTAAAGATAGGAAGGTTAAAGTAAGTATTTAAGTTTGTGTTTTCATATCAGGTAAATGTTTTATTGATTTACTAACTTCAAATACTACAATAACACATGGATTGGAAAAGGATGCACCAAGGAAATATTGTACACCACCGAAAGAGGAGAAGAGCCTCTAACTCTAACTTGGCGTAGATGTGGGAGAGATGGGAGCACCACGGAGCTCCAAAGACAAACCTATTGAAGTAGTTCATGATTTGCTTCAATCTGTCCTCCAGTCCCCTCAAGAGACCCTCATACACCTCACAGCCATAATCAAAGTACGAGAAAATGATGAAGGACAACAGGAGTTGCAGTTGACATGAAGGGTGCGGGAACTAATGGCAAGAGTGATACAATAGTTTAAGGGCACCTAAAGACCAAGAGGAAATTTGGGAGAAATGTTGCTTCCAGGAGCAAACTATCTCCATGGTTATCCCTAGGCTTTTAATGGAGGATCAGAAAGTGAGAGGATGGTCATCAAGATTTAACACAGGAAATGGCGAAAATGCCAGGATTTAGCAGAAGAATTAAGGTTAGATCAGAGAGTTATGGGATTTTTGTGATCATCGATTCTTGGAATAGCTTGATCCCAGACACATTGGAATCAATCCGGATTTTAAAACTGCTGAAGAAAACACTTGAGAGGACTGGAGCTAATAATTTTAGGAACTGCCTGCATAGTTCGAAAATTCAGCAACATAAAATAATCAAAACCTTCCTTTGACTTCCTGGGTGATTCAGAGGAAGTATGAAATTCATAAGAATAATAAAAATTTGATAAAAAATCTTGAGTAAAAATTAACCGGACTGGTACTAAGCAATTTCACAAGTGCATATTAATCCTAATAATTGGTCAGGCCCTCGTTCTCCCCAACCAGATTAGCTCACCCCACCATAAGCCCAACTGTGACCAATGCCAACACAGCCATCCACAGGCCAACCCTCAAAGGACACACATACACAACTTTACTAAATACATCTGTTACACATTAGAAAAATAGATACAGCCTCTCCTTTAATTAGCTATAAATAAATAATATTTCAGTACATGATAATATTCTGGCTCGAACAGATATCAATTCAGATTCATATTTTTTCCTTCAGTATTATTTTTAATTAGCGCATACATTAGGTGATAATACCCAAGTCAATCCTACTAAAAATTTTCGATTTCTTGCCTTAACGACAAATTTTTTTAATGTAAATTAATTTTTAAATTGGATGGTTATTTTTTTATTCTTTGACTCAATTATGCGTATGAAATTTCAAGAATGTCTGGACTGGAAATCCACCAAATATTACAAGTGATCCAACTTCACATCTATTTTCTAACATACTCTAAACAAAGTCTGCTATGTGGGTAGTACTCCTGATGCTGATAAACAAATAGAACAAATCCTCTACCATGGTGTTGCTCTTTCTCATTCACATACTCCCCAAGTATCTTTCTCACAGAGAACATAAATGTAGACATACAGTTTGTGATTCTGAGGATGATTGTTCTGAGTGTGGGCTTTGGTGTAATTGATATTACTGTTGGTTTCATGTACCGGGATCCAGCTTGACTACAAAACAGTCACACAGTCATTGGCTTTATTTAAATGTACTATACATGGTCAGTAATGGATACTGAAATTAAGCATATCACTTTATTATCACAGCTTTGTTAAATTATCTCAGGGTGAACACAACAGTAGCTTCATTCGCTGACGACATTTTGGTATACAGTAACATCAATATGAATCAAGTAAGAGCTGGTTAAGCTGTGATGTAGGAATTGTAAAGGGTTGGTATATATTTGGCAAATTTTGCTAGCAGATATTATGTAAATATGGAGATCTATACAAATATTTGGTTAGGGCTGATATTTTCATTGGCATATGCATACCTTTTAAGTCTGCTCTAGAAATAGTAAGCGTTTTTTTAGCTATGGGAAATATGTGCAAGTAGATTGGAATGATTGTCTAGACAATAACAATAAATATTATGATGTTAACTATTGTTCATATAAGGTTTTTTTTAGAATCATTGAAATTGCTTTTTCTGCTTCTGTTTCTCCTGCTTGTTATTAGAAACGGTTTGAGACCCTTGTTCAATATCTGTGTCGGTAGTTACCATAGGCTCGGTATTGAGGCTTACTGTCACCCAATTCTCTCTGCTTACTGATTCCAACAACAGAAGGGATAGATGACATCGGACAGGAGGAAGTAATTGGGGAACCCTTGCTTGACTTACTTCGTGTGTGAGGGAGTCTTGGCTCAAGTCAGAGAGGGGATGTGGACGTGAAAGTAAAGGAGTGGGAGGAAGGGGATAAGTGTATAGCAGACACTCTGCTATTGTTTATGTTAATATCAACCTTTACTCATTGATTTTAAAACTAAAAATTAAATCTGTTACTATGTAAACTCTTTACATTCCATCAGAATTTCAGATTGCTTGGAAGATTTCGTTTCTACCAATAATTTACCATTTTTAAGTTTTGTGATATTGTTCACCTCTCCTACTAATCCAAGTATAAATTTATTGATAAGAAAAGGAGAGGTTTTTTCAAAGTTCTCCTCTCCTATCCTCGTAAATATATTTGGGGGGATGAGTGCATCGCCAACCGGAGTTGTTGGGGTTTCCATGTGGCCGCGTTTTTTTCATTTAGCTGCTGGGCTTGGAAGTGTATCTTCCTCCATTTACTTAATATATCATCCTATCAAGCAAAATGTGTAGTTCATAGGAGCAATAAATAAAAAAAATAAAAAATGTATTAATCTTAGCTGCATTTAATCCTCTGGAACGCAGGAGATAAATAAGAACCATTCTGAGGTTAGACACTGACTGTTGAAGAGTTCAGTGGAGTCAGATGTATTAATTTTTGAGATAGTGGCTATGAGACAGGGCTGTGGAAGGAAGACTACATGTTTGAGAACAAAGAATAGAAGCCATCTGGAGTGACGAGAACCCATTACCTTAGAAAATTATGCTAAAATAAAACTTTTGAAGTACACAAACTTATGTACTAGAACCATATAGAACCCTGAGATAATACTAACTGAAATATTATAGAATAAGGTATTATTCTCTGTACATTTTTTATGAATGTCTTTCTATAACTTTTTATAAGAAAGTAAAAATATTTTAACAAAGATGGAAATCGGTATAATATATTGAAACAGTTTTAATTATAAATTAGGTTAAATGAAATGATAAGGTAGCCTATCTGTTGCCATACAGCTTTTAGCTAGAGAAGTGATATGTTCATCACATCCAAATTCATAGGGTGTCTGTTGGACAAACGATCATCATTTAGGAAATCCAATTGAAACAAATGCATTGACTGACTGACTCAACAGATATTCATAATGAAACTGAGACTGACCACCAAAATGAAGCAGAAAACTAAGAGCTTAATTCCCCTACCAATCCTTTACAAAGATGAGAGTTACATCTTTAAAAGGGTTCATCAGTAAATAACATAACCAGGAATGTGAAGGCCATTAGCTTCCCAGCACCACAACTGGCATTCCCTGGAAACATACTACGCGATTAATTTCAAATGGGATGGTTGCACAATTTCAGTGCATTTACAATTTTTTTCACATTTATAAAAATGGAGTTGAATAATACACATGTAAAGTATTGGTACATAGTATATGTTGCCTGAAAGGATATTTACTTTACCTGGCTAATAGCTTAGGTATGGCTAAGTGTGGATGCTGTTGTCGAAGATCGATTCCTGTGAGACTTCTCAAAAAGCTGTCAACAGTAAAATCCCTTTGAGTTTTGCGCGATTCTCCACCAGTAAGAGACATCTGAATTGCCAATGCAAGTTCTGCGTCTCCTAAACAACATAGGTTTTATCAGATTTTTGAAACGTTCTCCTTGTTTTTATTATTGCCAATTGGCTTGAATTTAAAAAGAATTAGTATAGGATGCATTACTGTCGCATCAATTAGAGAGAACGTTTCACATTTCTGTCTCACAGATCAAATTTACTTTAACCTTCTTAAAGTATATTTAATTCAAAAACCTTATACTAAAAATAAATAAGCCACTAAATTTAAATTAAATAGTCCTATGTTATAAGCCAAAATCAACAAAGAAATTAATTTCATTTAAAATAATTTTCATATATACAATAAGTTACGATAACAATATATTTTCTTGCAAAAATCGTCATTATTTTTTTTTTCATCATTTAGAACTAGTTAATAAATTTAATTAAATAAGATACAAGGTTATTTTACTTATTAAGAAACAACTGGTTTTGGAAAGGTTCCTTGAGATAAAAATTACAACTGATCGAAATACATATTGCATTATTATAGTCAATACTGAGCAACATACTGCAATTTAATAGAATTTGTGATCATGAATTCTTTCTTTTAAAAAAATATTAGAAATTCAAAATTTCCCGAAAACAAATAAATTTTTATTTGTTTGTTAGGGAAATGATTGTGGCTCATGGTGTATACCTACAATATGACAAGGTGGTAACCCACTTTTCACACCAATCACCTCATCTCCTATCTTTTGTTCTCAATCTCAATGTCAAAAGCATCTGATAAAAAATGAATGAAAAAGCCGATTCCTAACCAAATAAATTCTCATTGAAAAAAAAATTATTAATTTGATTTAATGTGATGACACTTACCATTTACAATGCTTGAATCCTGGCTAGACCTTCACAATAGGATTATAATGAAATAATTATTGTGGAATGTTCCTTATAAGCCATAGTAAAGTAACATTCTTACAAGGATTCTTCACGAAGCCTCTTCTTCACTTGATCCTCAATCATTTGAAGGCGAGACATTTCAAGTGCAATGACCAGTTCCATTGTATCATCTCCAGTCACATTTTGATAGCCTATAATGAGTTTCAAACCAATCAACTATATTATATTGGAGTTGATAATTACAAAACACATTTTAAGAAATTTTTATATTTAACTAACTTGTTGATTTGTCCAATTTGGTAAATCCTGACTTTGATGTTTGCATTCCTCCTTCATTGCAACTATCACTTTCTGGACACTGAAAAGATTAGAGACGTTCAAGAAAATTTTTGAAACTAAAAAGATTTCATTATAATTAAGAGCACGAAAAAATTTCCCTGATCCAAAATGTATAGAGTACACACACCCAATGTAATATATGTTTTTTGTAATATTATAAACCTTAAATCCTGAAACATTTAGAGTAGGATATCTAAGATCTACGATTTAGGAGCAATACATCTGTTTGTTATATACTATATTAATAAGGATTCAAAGCTAGTTTATCATATCACAAACAATATAAAATTCCCCCATTGCTACTTAATATTTTGTCAAGAAACTCACAAATGTACTAGGCAACTAAGCCTCTTGTTTTCGCAAGCAGTTTTGGCATTGTTCACCAACCACTTTTTCCACATTTATTGTATGAAACCAAAACAGGATTCCTTAAATTTATAATAAAACAAAACAATTCTTAGTTCAATTGTCCAAGAAAATCAAGAGTCCGACCTGTTCCACGGGTTTTTTTTTCAAAATTTTTCATGCACTTTATCATTTCTCCAGAATCTTTTAAAGTACACAATTCTCAGTCTAATTATCCAAATAAATAAGGCCACCTATTCCAAGAATACAATATGTACATTATAATTTCTCCAAAATTCTTATATTTCAATTGAAAGTGACAAAATAATTTAATTTTAAAAATGGTATGTATAACTCCCAAAGAAATATGTTAGGAAGACTTAAAAATATGTAACTTCATGTAATGTAATATATAAACTTAATCTAAATTTACTTAAAATGCATAGAAAGTGTAGTAATTGATGGTACAGCATATATTTTGTTCTAAAGAAAATATTATATATAACTCTGTGCCCTACATATGAGCCAAAAGTTCCGTAGTCACCGTTGATAATAGTCATGAATTAAGCAGACAATTTGGTACCTAGAAGGATATAATAGATATTCATAACTTAATTGAAAGCCAGGTAATGTCGATTGAGCTTGTTGGTGTATTTGCTATATCAGCACAGAAATAATCCTTAGCTAGGAAGAATATGGTAATCGAATTGGGGGATCACCTTATTTAGTAGTTTAGCTGATTTTCATAATAATTTATGCATATGTTTACTTTTTGCTAAGTTGAGCATGATAGGAAGGAATCATGACTCACCTAATTGTTAACCTGAGCATACGAGTATGCTAGTTTATTGTTCATACATTTGTAGGTGAATAAACATATTTTATTTTGGTTATAAATTAAGTATTTTTTTTATATTTCACACAAATAGTCTATTTTTTTTTTATATCCCTTGAGTTTGTTTTTAGTTTTATTTTAAAAATGGAAAAATAATAGACCCTAAATTTCATGAATATTATGGGCCGTAAATTAATAAGAATTATTCATTAATATTATTTTCATGTTAAATGCTGAAAAAAAGGCATATTTAAACACTAAACCATTATTAAGAATATAATTCAAGGGATAGACCCTTCAAGTACTAAATTTTATGTGAAAATTACAGATTTCACATTCTTTTAATCAATATATATGTATTGTAAATACACAACTAAGAAAAAAAAAATATTGATAGTATACTTGAGAAGTTGTGTCAGGAGGTACCCATCCTTGGGACACTGCCCTAATGAATTCCTGTCGTTTGCGTCTTGTCAATAAAGTAGCCTGGACAATTGTGGACCGAGGGCTTCTTAGGTAAGGCCTGGCTAGCATTTCGGAGAGCTTTTCAGTTGTTTCTTCAAGTTCATTCTAACAAAGAAATAAAGCATTTAGTACACTGTGAGTTTGGAGTTAGCCGTGAGCATATAACAAGAGTTGAAGTATTTTTTGGGAGATCAGCTTGGGTTGATGAAAAAGAGAGGTTTATTTACGGACAACGTTTTTACACACAATGTAAGCCTGCATCAGAAAAACATTGTATGTAATCTGTATATAACAAGGAAATAATGCAGAGTAATAGTAAAAGAATGGATGTGGATCCACCATATTCTTGTTTTGTTTCTGTTGTACCAAACAGTTGCCATTAATTATTATCAATCATGTTTAACTCCTACATTGTTTCCTTGTTATCAGGACCTGATTAAGATATAAATAATATGTCGAAATGTTACACCTCTTTTTTATCAACCCAAACCAATTTCCAAAGAAACACTTCAACTCAAAATACTTAGTATTTTTTTTATAGAAACAAAAGTTTATTAATGAAGAGGTTACTAAAACCTATTACGTATAAATTAAACAGAATTCATATAACATTCCCCAACACCTAGTATTTCTTTAATAATCTGCTAGTTGGGGGTAATGATTTCAGGAATTATGATAAGTATTTTTAAAAATTGGTTTATTTAGTTTGGTCTTACATACTTATCATTTTCAAAATTGAGAGAGAGAAATTCTTCTGAATGGAATAAAATTACAATCTGTTTTATCAAGCAATAATCAATTGTGATCAAGTATGATCCAATTCATACTATATTTACAATTCAGCACCCACTTACTCATTCACAAAATACATGCAAATACACGAAGCCTCTAAGCCCTATATCACATACACACATTCTAGGCAATCAGTCACATATCATGTGACTATGGAAGTGAAAGAGGAAGCTCCTTCATCAGCCCTATCACTAGATATAAGCGAGTGTATGCAGACCAAGCCAAGACCAGGACTTCCACTGTCATGTCCAAGTTGGTGATGTCTGAGATTACTCCAGGCCAATAAAAAAACTGTTTAACTTTTGATTTCATGTCCATTTATGGACCAATTAAGGAGGTCCAGGGTTTGTCCCTGTTTTTTCCTTCATCATTGCTGCAGCTTGTGTTTTTTTTCACCTGAAAAACATCCTCTGTTGTCCCTTGGGCTGCTATCATCTCCATATCCCGTTGGTCCCCTATATCCTTTCAGGTCCCATCGGCTTGTTAAACTCCATTTTGCGACCGATTCAAGTACTTCACAAAATACTGAAAGAAAATCAGTTTACAAACACATAATCAAGTTTGTTGTCTAAAAACTTTATATGAATACCGACTGCACCATGTTATTAGGATGAGAATAAAATTAAGAAATCGGGTACTCAAGAACACATTTCATCTTTAAAAGTAGGTTATACACTAGGTTATATAACAAACATATAGGGAGGTAAGTCATACAATGAATAGTTTAGAGTTCCTAATTTATTGTGGATGAAGAAATCAAGGAGGTTCAGTTAGGATCAGATGGACAGGAGGTAGGAAATAAATGAAAAAAACTTCATTCAGGGACATTGTCCCCTAAGAATAACAAGAATCCCCATAATAGGAATGTCTAGCTGACAAAAAAAAAGGAAAAAATACATAAGTACATAAAAAATATATATAACATTATACAGATTTGATAAGCTTATAAATAATACTATGTACATATGTATAATATGATGTCCTATGGCTATGTACATATGAAATTACTACAAAGAGCCAACAGCAAAACAAATAAAAAATAAAATAAATTATTTAAATTATCACAAGAGGAAGAGAGCACGGAAGGCTGCTGGGATGAATGAAAAATAAATAAACAGAATAATAACGATTAATTATGAATTGTTAGATTAGATGGAGTAACAAATTCGATTTAAAGATTGGGAGAGTTGATGAATGATAAATATCAATGGGAATAGAGTTCCAAGGGTCTGTAGCCTGTATAAGAAAGGAACGGTCAAAGAAAGCCATATTGGGCTTTTTATTTTTATGTTAGTAATGAAGAGGAGTAGGAAGGCAGATTGGAACTGACTAGGAGGAAAGGATAGGTAAATTTGGGTGTCGTTAGCATATAGGTGGAATGATCAGCGATGAATTAATGTATAGAGGTCATTGATGCAGACACAGAAAAGTAATGGCGAAATAGATGAACCCTGAGCTACACCGGAAGATAATGAAAGGGATTTGGATGGATGTTGATCAGGGATGAGTACTACCTAGGAACAGTTAGGGATGAATGATTTAAACCAGGTGACGTCACTTTAAGGAAAGGGCTAGTTTCGGTACAAGGATGAAGTAATCAAGGGTGTAAAATGCATTGGTAAAGTCTAACAGTACAAAGATTTATATGTGCTGTTGGTCAATGGTGGATTGGAGGTCTTGCCTGATTATGGTGAGTGCTGATTGTGTGTAAAATCCTGGCAGGAAGCCAGATTGTAGGGGATTTAAACGTATTTTTAGAAATGATGAAATTTAACAGGAATGCAATTCGGACCTACCAAGTTAGTTCTTGATTTCATAATTGAGGAAATAAGGTCAGAAGGAGAAATGTAAGGGAAAAAAAAGATGTTTGTGGGGAAATTACAAGTGGTCTCGATTTGACTGGAGGGACGGATTAGCGATGAAGCCCTTGGGATGGACAGAAAGTGAGAATTAAGGTTGTCAGGTGAAATATGGCAAACAGGAGAGGTGCTTGGTTTTACAAAGGAGGTCACATTTGAAGCGAGTTTGTTTCTGATCGACTCATAAAAACATTTTTATTAGGCAATCCGGATTTTAGACTGGGTAAGGTAGCAAAGGGTTTTAAAGAGGGGTTCATCTTTGGGGTCCCTGGTGTGGATAAATTTTCCGTTAGGGGTGGTAGGAAACTTTAGCGAAGAGGTATTTTAGATGAGGGCCACGGGAGGGAGGAGAGGATTGGAGGATTCGGGATGTGAGGGTATTGTGGACACAAAGCCAGGCGCTACCACTGATCCATTCAGACCGATCATGGGAGAGAAGGGAATTGTTGGGGAAAGAAACAGGAAATGAGGGAATATCTGGCTTAACCCTGGGGCGGGCGCGGTGTGGCTATTAGACTGCTCTTGAACACCCTGGAAGTGTAATTTCCTTTGCTATTTGACTATGAGGCACGTTCTTTCATGGATTCTTGAAGCGAGTCCCCCCCTCTATAAACAGGTGCAATTCCACCCACCTCTCAGCCCTCAGTCAGTGTCAAGAACAGGTCAAGTGAGGAAAGTCAAAAGTTGGGGTCCAAATACCGCAGCTCTATTGAGACCAAAATAATTATTGCTATAGATGTGGAAGCCACAACAATAGAACAAATACAACTGACAAGAAGTGTAACAAAAACATATCTAAATATCATGGCGCTGCGTGCCCACTCACGTTACTTTGTGAGGAGTGCACACCAGAGGATTAAACCAAAATTAAGAAACAGCTATTATGTCATGAAACTTGTCAAGGAAGAATTGGAGGAATTCGCTTAGATGAGCAGGGAGGGAATGGGTGTTGACATGGCATGCTGTGTGTCCTAACAAATGAGGAAGGGAGGGAACAAAACATAACGGAAAGCATCAAGCTGAAAGTAAAGGGCTTGAAAGTAGACATGAGGAAGAGAGTTGAATATGGTGGAATGTTGTGTGGTTGGAAGTACACAAGGATCTCATTAATCCGGCCCTCGTTGATCCGGATCTTCGGATAATCCAGAACATATTTTAGACTCGACTCACTAGCTATAAACAACTCTGCGAGAGTGTTGAGCAAGCAACATCTGGATCAAGATCCCTACCCAGCATTTGTGAGATTAAAGAGAAGGTCTGCATACGCTCCATGGAGCAGGCAAGTCAAAAAAAAAAAAAAAATGTCTTCTGTACACATCAGTAGTCCCTTGGCTTCCCTCCTAGTCGAACATGGCAGTTGTCATTTTGTTAATCATGTGTTTCAACTGGATTGTTTTTTGTTTACCTTTCTTGATAATAATTTATAATTTTTATTTGGGATACTGGTTACATATTTAATTTTATGTGTATATACATATGTATATAATTTTATTTATATATTTAATTTTGTTGTAAAATATACAACATATGTATATTTTATGTATGTGTATTTATGTTTGACGCTATAATTCGAATTGGGGCTAATTTGGGTGTTCGAACTTCAACAGGGTCCGACTGGAAGAAGCAAAGAAAAGAAATTGAAGATTTTTGTGATGGCAAATGGTATGTAAAGACAGTTTGGAAGGCAGAGTTATGGCAAACAAAAGCAAAAAATGAAACATTAAACGACGTACTTTTGATGTGGTACAGTGCTCAGCAAGAACATGGTTTGCCTGTATCTGGACTGATCTCGGTTCAAAAAGCTTTCAGCTTAAACAAAAAGTTACTGAATCCTGACCTAAAATTCACTGTTAGCCTGAGGGTGACTAGAGCATTGGAAAAACTGACACAGTATTCGCCAACTTACTCAGAATGGAGAGAGATTGTCTAGTCATGTTGCTGGTGCTGAAACATTTAAAAAGGACTTCGAACAATTTGTATTATCAGAAGAATTGACACCCGATCAAATTTATAATACAAGAAAAGCAAAGATGAGCTAACTGCTATAGCTTGTAGTAATGCATCAGGAAAGGAATAAATTTCCTTTAGCCATTGAAGAAAAATCGAAGAATCACGAGTACTAAAAAATGTAAACCAAAATTTGTTACTAGTGGTTTACGGACCTGAAAAAATGAGTAGATGCAGTTTTTTGATTACTTTGTTCCTTAACTTCAAAAATTCTAAAAGAAAGTAATTTTCCAGAAAAAGCAATTTCACTGATAACAAATATCTTAATGTAATATCCTTAATATAGTAATATTGAATGATTTACAATTATATACATGATACACAACTATAATATACAAAAATATTAATATCGATATAAAACCTTAAAACTACTTAAAAAACTAAAACGACTTATACTTTAAAATAATTCACTACATCATACTACAGTAAAAAACGGTAAGTCTGCTTATTTAAGGATTTTTTTTTATTTATTACCGATTTTATCTGGATTTTCAATTGTCCGGATTGCCTTTGGCCCACATTAGACTGGATAAACGAGATCCTTGTGTAATGTGAAATAATTTGAGTGCATAAAATCGGCTAAAATGAAAGTAAAAATGACATAAAAACTAGAAACTAAAACAATAGCTAGAGACACAGGTGAGACAGGTACCAAAAGAAAAGGCGAAGCAGAGGTCAGTTAGAGTAGTAGATTCAGTCTTTGGGTATCTGGAAGTCAGGCAAAGATGTCAAGGTCATCAAATTATTGGGAGGCCGTTGTCCCCCAAACATATCACTGGGCCACCCGTGAACCAGACGAATTCGACCTTTCCGGCTATCTTCAACTGTCTCACCAACCAGTAGGGAGGTCGGTTCCCCGGAGACATGTCCTCACTCAGGGGTAAATGCTTCCACCAATTTGAAGAGAGGGAGTGTGAGCTTGACTGAAAGAAGTAAATAGGTTTGTTCTAACACGAGTCCAAACTATCAATCATCAAACAGGCGGGAGCATGCTCATTACAGTTATGCTGTTCCAACTCGCCCAAAACCAAAAATAAAATTGTTATACATCTGTCCCAACAAACTCTAAACCTAGTTTGAAAATGGTTTGTGATAGTCAAAACTAGGGATATGTAGTTCGTGAATGAACTAGTTCCAATAAAGAATTCTTTAAACAACCTGAACTAACTGGACTTCATTTTAGTGAACTACAGCTCTTTCTATAATCCCCTCCCCCATCTCCGTTCCTTCAACCATGAGCCCCCCCCCCCAATCACAGGATTTCCAGTTCACAGTTCAGTCAAATCAGCCAGTTCATATTTGTTCCTTTCGGACATCATTCCTAAGTTTATTCTGACCTGTAGAACTCTACTGTTCCTTCCACCGCTCCACCTTAATGTTTTTTCGTATTCCAACAAAACATTATTTTTATTTTGTAAGAAATTTTTTTTCTAACGTTTCGTTTTTTTGTGAACTTATTTAAATATTTAGCTAAGAATTATAAGGTTGATTAAAATTATAAATTAAAACTTAAATTTCAGATGATGTATTTGAGATAGACTAGTGGTATTTGTTACCATTTCAATAAAAAATAAGCGAACAGGGGATAATGCAAATACTACCGTTCACTTAAGCTCAAGTATAGCAGGATAGTCCTTTGGAAATCTAAGGAGGCATTTAAAAAATAAACATTCTAGAGTGTCAATGGAAAGGACAAGAGCCATACCCTCAGTGGGTAGTTCACATACTCCTTCAACAGGTTGAAT
The DNA here is from genome assembly GCA_930367205.1 of Acanthosoma haemorrhoidale. Taxonomy (NCBI): domain Eukaryota; kingdom Metazoa; phylum Arthropoda; class Insecta; order Hemiptera; family Acanthosomatidae; genus Acanthosoma; species Acanthosoma haemorrhoidale. Next base: position 104,669,833 of record OV884009.1, on the reverse strand, counting down.
TTTTATCGTAATCATCTTGTTCACCTTCGGTGCCAGCCTCAACAAGAGCATCATCTTTTGGCATATTAGTTTGTAGCCTCCATAAACTTCTCTAGTTTGTGAAAGGCCTGAGCATCCATCATCTTGCATCTACTTCACAATCGTCAATGTGCCGATTAGAGCCACATATTCGGTAATTTGGCCACTAAACTGAGAAGCCCGTGCGAAGAATGGGGGATCCAAAACAATTTTCAAGTGATAACACACCTTATAACAAACAACAGAAATATCGCTAGAATTAATTTAAGTTATGCAACTCTTCACTAGTTTAATTAAAATTTTTTAATCATAAAATGAATAGATATTAATTTTTATTCTGTATATTAACAACTGAGTATTCCCTTTAAAATTATTAATCATTGAAAATCTTTATTAGTAGAAGTTAATTTTAATGTTATATGTTTAATTTATAAATGAATTTTGTCCGGGTCATAAACAAGTAAGTTGTTTTTTAGAGTAAAAATTTTTACAGGTGAGTGCAAATAGCAATTTGCATTATTGGTCTCATGTGTCAAGCTGGCGTTCTTCTTGAATTAACTGAGGACTGGTTTTCTTCTTGTGGTCAATGGCATTGTTAAATCATTGATTTTAAGATTTAGTAGCATTCTCAGTCCTTATGGTTGGCCAGATGTCCTTGTTGGCAGAGTGGTGTACTCATCATAGGCAATTTAAAGGGCTCCTAATGAAGCTTACTCTTGTGCTGAACACTGCTTCAACTTGACCTGACAGACTTGGGAGGGTGGTGGCAGTCAGTACGTCAGACCACTTGCCTATTAGCCACTCTTATCTCTATCCCAAACCTTGCCTACCAGGCTCTAATACGGTTGCCTTTTTGTAACTTGCTTGTACATACACTAGTTACTCATAATCAAGCAATCCCACTCACATGAAAAAGGATCTCTTATGAACAGGTTACAAAAATTGTATGTTAAGACAGTTGTCAACATGAAACGCGTCATTCTCACCATGGATTATGATTTACTAAGGTCAAAGTGTGGTATCTCTGGTTTTCAAAATAAAAAAAATAAAACTTGTCAAGACTGATAACCTTTAGATTTAGTGGTAATGCAAACTGAATGTACATGTTGAGGTATTGGCATTAAAAACAATAGTTGTAAATTAGCTGATTAAGTATGGAAATGGATTGTTTGAGAAGATAAGTTACCAGTTAATGGTTACCTGCATAAACTCAAATATACTGCGGTTGTAGCCATTATCTTGAAGATAGTAGCCATAGACATAAGAGCCACAGAGGATCCTTCGAGCTTTAAGTAGTTCTCTGGCCCCTTCCTCCACAAACCGCACTGCAGATGAGTCCTCTTAAAATACAACAGGATAGATAATACAATAGCAGTTTTTTTCATTGACACTAATAAAAGTTCAAGTTTAGAAGTCTCACCCCAGGTGAAATACTTCATCTAATGTCACAATTTCCATGCCAGGAAAAAAAAGGTATAAAAAACACTCTGCCACTACTTATCACTGTGTGTGGAGTGCAGTGACCAGTACAAGACTGAGGACTGCCAAAAGACAAAAGAGTCATCTGTAACAAGCTTACCCTATGTTCTCAGGACCACCCACTCTGCTAATTATAGTCGAGGGGCTATCCTCCAGCCACACTCCAAACACCCAATTATTCCTTCAACCTACCCTATTCCTTAGTCTCAACCTTCATCCCAACAACTGTAGACTTGTAAGCAAAGTCCCTCATATTCCTCCGCCACCAAAATCTACTAATCTTATCAATCTAATGACCACATTCAACCTCAAAAATTTCAGGAAAATTATAGATAAGCAGACACTAAAAATGAAATTGAGGAACCTCTACCACTTGGCAACTAGACTTTAAATGACTGAAGTAAGGCTGCCTTCCACTGATAAAATTTTGCATTCGTCTATAACTGGAAAATTAAATTGTAAGACGTATGTATAATCTAAATAAATAGTGGACAAAAACATACCATGACCACTATTTAAATGATTTCATTGAACCAGCAATCAGGAAACCAGGAAGGTGTTTTTTTCCCTTCCTTGTTCAGGGACCTAATACTTCTTGTGAGATCATTATATATTCTTCTAAAAAATCTGACATCAGATTTTCATAGGAGTACCGTTTGTGGAAGTGGTTTTTCACTAATAGTACTTGTATTGGGAAAAGGATTCATTGGAATGCCATACCATTTCCTTAGAGTTCAAGTCTACAGTAATATCATCTCTCTTGAGTCTCTTGGGAGAGCTTGTACCCAGCATCACAGGAATTGACCCATAGTAAAAAAATAACAAAAGAGAAGCTGGAATGAAGATTATAAGGGATATGTTTCGAAGTAGACCAGGTTCATTCATATATCAGGGTGATATACCCGCTAATAAAGATATATAGCAGTCAAAAGAATCGACGCAAAAACCGTGCCATCCCAGAATGTTTGGTGAACTAAGGAGATTATGGGCACAACTTCCAAATAATATCAATAATAGTAATTAAAAAAATTACCAATAAATTCAATGAGATGATCAATAACCTAATAGAAATAAATAGGTATGCTAACTGTAAGGAATCTACTGGCTGATTGGACATTTGAGGAATTATTTAAGAGACTATATTCCATCTAAATTAATTAGGACATCACACCGTTTAGTTTCCTTCCCGTTTCGGACTCACAAAACCTTCGACCAACTTAAAATTTTTATTTTTTTCTGATTTACAATCTATACCTTTATAACAGTTTATTATTATTTTCAATATGAAAATAAAGCTTTTTGTTACAAAAACTATTAGGAATAATTATTTGAAGGTATTATCTGCAGCTCTGTTGGTAACCTTCAGCTCTTCTTGTAACAGTTCTCTCCATCTTTTCTCTTTTTAACTATCAAATTTTGGAGTCGATCATTTGCTCTTTCCCAGGAAAAATGACCCGAGGGCTAAAAAACACTTTTTTGAGTAGTTTTCCAAACCCCAAATTTAAGGATTAATCTTACAATGCAAACACCTTACATGTGTCATGTGGAAATGCTTCCAACATCTAAATTTTAAAAGGAATATTGTCCAATCTTACTAGTTCATCAAAAATATTTTGATTTAATTATCTCTAAAGTCAACTCTATGTTACGGTGCTCAGGATGTTACGGTACAGTGAATCACTGAGAAAATACTTAATTTAAGGGATTATAAAGAATTGGAGGGAAAAAGTGACACTTGATTAAGTAAATATTCAGGATTTCTTGCTACATGCCAAACTATGTTGTATACCTTGAAACTGATTCAGATGAAATAAACACACAGAAGAATCTCCTAACACTTCAAGTATACAATAAAACAATTACTTAATCTATAAAAAAAAATAAGATATACTTACTATCTTTATTGCCAGAAACTAAAAGTTCCATCTTGTGCTTGGCACTTTGCAAAAGTGGTTCTTCCATCTTACGACTATTGTCATGATTTTTAAACCTGGTGTAGTAATGGAGAAACCTGTTCAATTCAGAAGTCTGCTGGTTCCTTAGCACAGCCTAAAATGATGTAATGTTTAATGAAACATTAAATGTAAGAGGTAAATTTCAAAATGATAATATATGACGATAAATACTTTATTACCTCACTTATAAGAACTCCTTGTTTTTCATCTGCTCTATTGACTGCTTCAAACCTATTACATCTGAAATAAAAAATAAATAAGAAATTATCCAAATTGGTGGTGTTTTAAATTTGATATGAAACATATTTATTATTGAAAATTATTTAGGATCCATCCTTGAAACAACTCACTTCTGTCTATCATGAATGAGGTATTTAGTGGATACCACACTATATCCGTGTTCCCTACCAAACGAAGAAACAGTTCCCTGTTTGTACACTGAACAGCACACCTATTCCTACTTATGGTGAAACTGTTAAGCACTTTGATTTAGCGTTGGAGAAAAAATCATCTAGGTGTTGATACTGGAAATCGTGAATCAACTTAAATTCATTGCTGGCAGCTGTTTAACTACTAAATCATGATTCATCTTGTGGAATACCAACTGTTAGATAAGGTCTAACACTAAGAAGAGACACTAAGATGTCTCAAATCCGGAGGAAGTCAGCCAATGATCTGGAACCAACCATCCATCTAAACCTTTCCAACCATATAATTCATGCTCCATTGTGACTGGTACAGTCAGTCAGTCACTTGGTCAGTAAATCACTGAGAAAATACTTAAACACCACTCATCTTATTAAAAATTATGTTATAAAGTAGGCTAAACACCCAACTATCGCAAATACTTTATATTCACTGTTCACACTACCTATATGCCGACTACATTCAAATGTAATGTTATAAGGTAAGACTTTAGTTCCCATATATTTAATATCAAATAGTTTAAATTGTTCATAAGCATTGGTAACTTCTTTATTCTTGGCTGTACCTATACATGCCAATCTATATATACTTTTTTGAAAAGAACACAAAAATGTAGTAATAATGGAGGTCATTTGTAAAAAAATCCTAATTATAAGGGTTGTTAATTTCTCCACTGAGTACTTGGTAGCAGGAATTATATTTGTTTGAATTACAACAAACTAAGGTATTCCTTACTAACCTTGGTTCTGGAGTATCAAATTAGTACAGTGTCTTTTCCCAACCACATGCATAGGGAGAATATTTGTTATTTTAAAACTATTAATAATCAAGAGAATATGATGTAAAAAATGAAATCTACCCAGAAAGGAATTGCTAATTACAAAGTTTTTCTATTAAAGCTAAGATTACTAAAATCGGAGGTCGGTACTATTTTTTATGCGTTGATGGATGGCTTGCCCAAGTCAGGGAAGAGAGGAAACTGTTAGATTTATAGATTGGATTTATCATATATTATAATTTTTAGTTGGATTATTAGTTATTATATCTTAACAGTATATAATGTATTTATTATACAAGTAGCATGTGCTGATTTCTGAGTCACATATATGTTGCCCCCTCCTCAGTCAATGGTGTGAGCCGCTCCCTCCGAGTATGACCATAATTACCTAATAAAGCATTATGTTTATAATCCACTGCATTTACTTCATAACCACTAATCCAACAGAAGCTCTGATTTGGATGGATGCAGCCTGTGACTGCTGATCCTGGAGCTAGTTGTGTTTTCATAGTGAATCAATATCAATATTATCTTCGATGTACCACTATTTAACAGCTATTGCATTTGAAAATGAAAAAAATTCCATTTTTTTATGCCAGTGTGACATCATTTTGGTTCAAGGTCACGTGCCAGCTGGTGGAGTGTAGAGTGAAAGACAAAGGCTAGTCGACATTGAGTCACCTGTGTTGGAGCCATCTTGTCGGCGTAATCAAACCTATTTAGTGATGCATATCAGAACCTTATTCGCGAGGTGTTGTTTTCCCGTTTTATTGACGTTATATTAGAACTTGAAGGTGGTGTCAAGCGGTTGCTTGCTGAGCTGCATCAACGAGAATTAAGAAGAACATTGGGAACATTGTTGGCAGAGGTGATAGATAGACCGAGGTAAGCAAAATTTCTTTCTCTATCTCCCCGGTGTGGCAAATTCATATTATAGTCCATTGGTTCAGTCTTAATACCCTGGTGTTGGGTGTTTTGGCGGGTACACCAATTACTATTATTAAAGTAAAGATTGAGTCAAACAATAAGAGATTTTTATTCATGGAAACGTATCTTTGATGATTTTTTGTATAATAATAGTTCAATATTGCCATTGTAAAGTTTTCAGTCATTGTTTGTAGTTCAGGCACATTATCATCTTATTTACCCAGTTATTGTTCAATTATTTTTATCAAAGTGAATTCCTTTTCTAAGTAAAATATGTACATCTTAGTCATGGTTCATGATATAATCATATGTTTTTATTTATTTATTATTCATTGATATCTACCATACCTGTTATTGTTCTTGTCATGACGGCATCGGTGGCACATCTCACTCTACTGCTTTTAATGTCCTCCTACCTATTTGGTAGCTAACCACTCTTTTAGTTAGCTCTCTGATACCGCAAATCAACTCCGGGACAAGGAAAGTGGTTGTAAGTGGAAATGTGATATTTCTGAAGGATAAATTTTTGTCAAATAGCAAAATACAAAGTATTAACCATACTGTACTTGTAGAGGAAAATTCTTATGGCAATGACTTGATGATTGTTGAAGTACCCTTGCTAGAAGATTCATAAAAAAACAAGAAGAAAATTTCGAAGAAATAGAGGAGAAACCACATTTTTTAGGCTTCTGAGAAGATGAAATTCAAGGGGAAGTCAGTAGAGATTTGAGGAAGAGCTGAATGAAGAAATACAATCATTCAAGAAAAATGAAATATTTGAATAGGTTGACCTTCCAGAAAACAGAAAAGCTCTAAGAACAAAATGGGTTTACAAGGTTAAAGATTCAAAGAAAGACATACCTTGTTTCAAGACTCGCCTCATGGTGAAAGGATGCGCCCAAAGGGAAGGCATGGACTACGAAGAAACATTCTCACCTGTGGTAAAATATTCATCTTTACGATCTCTTTTTGCTTCAAGAGTGAAGGAAAATTTAAAGATTACACACTTGGACGTAAAGACTGCTTACCTTTATGGCTACCTCGAAGAAGAGATTTATGTACCAACCTCCTGAGGAATTATCCAACGAGTATCCCAGTAAGGTGTGGTCGCTGAAGAGGAGGGGGGGGGGCTACTTATGTCCTGAAGCTGAGTGGAACCAGCATTGTTCTAACCCACTTAAGGAATTAGAACTCCAACAGTCTCAGGCTGGCCCTTGCATTTATTTCAAGTTTACCACAAAATATCATTATTGCGGCAGTTAGTGTGGGTGGTGTTCTCTTGCTATACAACGATCCAGTTTGGGAAAAGCGAACCCATCTCAAACTTGAACAAGAATTTGAGATGAAGAACCCAGGAGAAACAAAAGAGTTTCTGGGAATGTGGATCACCCGAGATAAACAAAATGAGAAGCTATGGGATTGTCCAGTAAAATTCATTGACAAAATGATCTTTAGATTCGATCTAATAAGAAATTTCTTTATTGTGATAAAATTACAATCTGCATTATTGGGCAATAAGTAATTGTGATAAATGTTCTCCTCATTCATACCATATTCACAATTTTCATTCACTTCCTCATTCATACAGTATTTACAAACAGCCCAGAGACCTCCCAAGTCCACATGGTCACCTCCCTTGCAAGGGAAAGAGAAAGTGGAGGCTGACCAAAAGCGCTAGAGCCACAGACACACATGAAATAATTGGAGAAACTGGCCATTGCCAGTATACTCACATATTTATAGCAGGTCACGAGGCCACAGCCACTTTAGTCTCTGAGGAGGATTATAGGGATGTGTGGTGCAGTGTAATGAATGTACTAGGGGATTAGGGTGGTTGGATAGATTTTGATGGAGTTTCATGAAAAGGAATAAGTTATAGAATGTAGGGTATATTAAGATCGTTATGAAGGGTTTTGTTGCTGACGTAATAAGGGGCATCTTCAGCAAACTGAGGCATTTAATTGACAGGCTTCTCGACAAAAGGGCGTTTAATAATTTGAACGAAGACCTTTAGACAGCACCAGTGCTCTAACATTCCTAATCCAGCTCTCTGCTTTTATCACAATTACTTTGGAAACAGGGCCAGAAAATGTATCCTTGTATTTGGCAGCGGCAGGAGAAGCCACAGGGAAAACTGGATGCAGTAGTGGAGGTGGTGGAACCCAGCACTGCTGCCTTTATGTTACTGACCGCCTCTCTTACCGACTTGACGTGTGGAGAAAGTTCATGTTTATTGTTTCAATAGTTCCTAGAGCTATTATTATAGCTGACTTTTTTGCACACTATCATCATCGGGTGGACTTACAGGGTCGGCGACTCATTAACACAACAGAAATGACATTAAGAGGACAATTACTAAGAATCAATGCTTCATCCATCCTGGCCTTTTCAGCAGGTGATTGCCTTTTCCCCATATCTTTTCAGAGTTCCCACGGGTTACTCATACATCAGCAATGCAGATCTCCTCACCTAGACATCCTGTTGTGCACTACATTGAGGCAACTGGACCCTCTCTTGTATCTAAGGTTTGTAGGTTCTCGGTAGAACGCAGCCACATTATAAGAAGTAAGAGTTCCACCGACTTATGGGAAGAGGTATCATCCACCCGTCTAAGAGCCATGGGTGTCCCTTCTGCAGACATTAACAAACGGATACACTATAGATATTTATAGATACACATACTACATACATACACATTTTTTAATTTTTCCGGTATTACAATTGTGTCCCTATAAAATAAACAACATTCGTGAACTGACAATTCTTGTCTGACGTTAAAAAACAATTTTCATTCAGGACTTTTCTCAAATTTCCAATTCTGACTTACTTTTTCATTAATAACTAACGGATAAACCTTTATCCGACCGAGTAACTTCTGCTACCGTGTCATGCGAAATTATAGGGTGGCATGAAAGAGAAATTACAGTCCTGATCTGGTAAAACATTTTGACTTGGTAGACATGACAACTCATCTGCTTGAGGAATGGACATTCCATTTTTATAGACTATTTCATAATCGTAATAATTTCCCACCTTATCAACCGGGACGGGGCATTAACGGTGACATTTTTTGACTCTGAAAATAACGATTTTAACAGTGAAAATTACAAAATAAAGCCTAAACAGATATTGATGAAATTTTTGCACCCCAAAAATGACTGCTAATGCTTCCTTATGAAGCTGACTACAGCTTTTTTTGCGTGGCATTCAACGTAGCCGATTCAAACGCTGTGGGGTGATCCTCCCCATCTATAACATGACTGAAGACCGTTCCGACCCAGTACTTTGACCTCCACAGTCAAATTTAATTGTTTTGTTGTATCATAAAAAAACAGTAATGACTTTTCCAACACGATATACATATATTTTTTAAGGCTAACTCACATTCAGCTGACCAATTAATAGGTTCATCTTTTTTCAGCAACTTACACAGTGGTTTTAAAATATCAGGACACATTTTAATAAAATTTTTATAAAACGATAACGTAGGTAAATACGACTTGACTTGAGTGTCATTTGTTTGTACTGGACAATTATCACTTTTTTCTATTTTATCTTTTCACAGTTGTTTGCCAGCTACAGAAAGACTCTACTCCAAACAGACTTGTGTCTAGATTTCTTTTTACTTTGTACTGTTCCAAATTTTTAAACACTAAATTCAAGGTTCTCATACAAACTTCCCTCGTAGTCCCCCCCAATCAAAAAATCACCCAAATAAGCTGAACAATTTGGAATACCTTCGAGAATGTACCATTTGAAAAATCGCTGGACTTGATGCTAACCCAAAAGCTAATCGTTTGTAACGATATAACCCACACACCGTATTTACCGTCAACAATTATCTACTGTTTTCTTCAACTTCTGGTTGAACTTTGTTAAGTCTAACTGACAAGAAATTGTACAATGCACAGATTTATTGAGGAATTCATCGATTCTAGATAGAAGATATTGATTTAGGTCTATCTGAAGGTTTACAGTCTTTTTTAAATTAACAAACAGTTGTAACTGCCCGTTTTTCTTAAGTACCACAACTAAAGGACTAGCACTCTGGCTAAAATTTACTTTACAAATAATATCCTCTGACTCTAACCTTTTTAATTCATATATGACTTCCTGTCTTAACACATAAGGCAATGAGTAAGCTTTTGAAAATACCAGCTTTGCCTCCGGTTATAATTTTATATTGACTTTAATTTTAAATCTTTAATCGGTTTTCCACATCTAGCTTTGAAAAGACTAGCCAATACTTTACTACCAACTTTTTTATACTTTCCTGGCTATTGAGACTATCAGATTTACTAACTGACACCTCGTTCTTATTAATATTAAGGCAATCAAACCTTTGTTCCTAATAAAGGCCAGACTATATTTAACTAGTTTCTCCCAGTAATAAATAGCTTTATTAACAGACTGTTTTGCCACCAATAAGGGCAAAAAAGCTTTTGTTTCATCAACCCTAATTTCAGCCAGAAAATATCCTTAAATAGGCAACTCTGTAACATTTGCAGTGGATAATTTTCCATGAAACTCTAACAAGGCTACCCCTGAAAAATATTTCAAGACCCTGTATCAACCATAAATTTCACATTGTGACCGTTTACATCAATTTGAACATACAACATCTCATTATCAACTAAATTTTCAAACTCCACTTGCTTCTTTAATACACCATATACTGAATTTATTATCAATACCTGACCTTTTCTTGAGAAGTAACACGCACTTGTGTGCCCCGCTTTTTCGCACTTAAAACACTTCCACTTTAAAGCTGGACACAACTCTACAGTGTGCTTGGCCATACACTGTACACATCATTTCTTGTTGTTCTGCGGGTTCCCTCCATTGTAGACCACTGCAGAATGCTGACATTGACATGATGGTGACTTTTGGTGACTTTGATGAAGACTAGAATTATTGGCTGGCTGAATTGATGTCCGCTGATAATTGTTATGTGACCTAATCTGAGAAACTGAACCACTATTTTATTCGTTGGCCATGACCTGTTGTGGCCTCACGATAGTTCCATTACTCCTGCACTATTTTTACTGTGTCTTCCCATGACTGACCATCCCTCTGAGACAACTATTTATGTAATAGTTATTGACTCTGCAGTCGCGATGTAAGTATATCTCTTAAGGCTTGGCATAAAAATTGCCCAAAATTACACTGAGATATTGAAAGAAGGTTTCACTCCCGCTTTGTTGTCTTAAATAGACCTTATTTCTGTTGGCAACCTGACAGTTTGCTAGTGTGTAGGAATCATTTAAACACGTTTCACATTCTAAAAAAGTGACCTCAGTAATCGTTTTTGGAGATATTCCATTTTTTTTTAATAACTTTTGCTGGTAATACCACACATAATAACTCACTTGTTGATTGGCATGGCATTTACCTTATCCAATGTAAAAATATTTTTAGTCTTTGTAAATATAAGTCTATTTCTTCTACATTTAAATCGAAGGATGAGCATTGTAGGATTAAATTTTGAACCAATGACATCGTAGGTAGTTGACTCGTATTTTGACTCTCAGTAACACTTCAAGAATAACCTTCCAACACAATTATTTACATATACAACAACCTTCAAGAGGCACCTCCTGGGACGATGCAAGGTGTGGCTTGTTTTTATTCTCCAAGTTTTCCTAAAACTCAGCTGTAATAACACTTTTTAATTTTCACCTGCATCTAACGAAATACGGCACATAACTGTTTTTTTTCACTAATAGTAATAACTTTTATTAACGTTTTATTGAAGCTAATAAAACGAGTTTGACTTTTTTTTCCTCGTCGCCAATGTTATATTGGGAAGAGAAGGGGTAAATATAGTAAATTAAATTATTAAAAGTAATACTGTAATTATCAAACGGGTACACTATGGATATTTACAGATACACATACTACACAAGAGAGAGACATGGTATGGACATGCATAACCACATCAGTCACCCAAACCCTAGGCCCAAAACAGTCCCACAGGGCCAGGGCCCATGCTCCCCCCCCCAACCCTGGAGGTCTACTGCCTCTACTATAGATTTATATATACACATGTCCCAAAAAAAAACCTGAGCATCCCAAAAAAACATATTTAAGATGTTTTTTAAACAAATGATTAATAATTACCAGTCAAAGAAAAAATATATTTGCAAGATTGGGACCCAAACCCAAGACTTTATTTTTCATTTAAAAATAAAAAAAATTGTATGAAAATGTTTTAAAAATCTGCTGTTTTTTTTCATGGTGTTAATTATTTAGTAGTAATCTTTTATTTCTGTTAATAACTTAAGGTAAATAGCCATTTTATGTGAAGAATGGTGGATATTAGTGTTGTTTATAGCTATATCAGATATAAATTATTCTCTAAATATTATTATATTAATATCATCCTTCTTTTATGATAATAGTTACATCTAAGTAACTAATTTTTGAGTGAATTTTACATGTTTATTTATACTATTTAAATATTTTAGAAATTTGTTAGATCTTTATTCTATATTCCACTAAAACATGTATATTTGTCACTCATATATCACATCAGGTACTTTAGTTTTTCATTAAATAGATTTGGTCTCGGTACCTCCTGAAGAAAAATGAGAAGCAACTTGAATAAAGAAGTAGCTAAACCGGTTTAGAAAACCAAATCAAGAATAAAATTTGTAATAATCCTTATTATCAGTTAATATTATTATTATTTTACTGAATTTAAAAAGAAAACTCACAGGTGAGAGGTATTGAAAAGAATATTGTTTAGACCTGACCCATAGCTCTGCCAGCAAGGCCATCCGGCCAACTACAAGGGCTGAGAGGCTTATAGAATTCTCAAGTCCAGGAGCAAGCAACCTCGTCAGCCAGAAGAAGAGAAGCCAGTGACAGGTAGCTCAAGAAGCGCCCCCGCTAGAAATTTGAGGCCTTTAGTCTCTTTTGCTGATGCCGTTCGGAACAGAGAGCAGTCACAGGCACTGCCCACTACTTGTCCGAAAGTTTCTCTTCCCCAGCATTCCGCTCATCCCGTCAACCAGCAAACCCAATCCCATCCTCAACACATCTCGCATATTCCTCCACCTTCAAGCTCTTCAGATCTCACTAGCCTATTAACATCATTCCTTACAGAATTCAGAACCCTAATTACCCCTCTCATTTCCCTTCTTACAAATCTTGTCTCCTACCTTATCCCCATTAAACAAAACCCATAAGTGGATCCTTCTGACTCCTTATCCATTCTCCTTTGGAATTCAAATGGTGTTCGCACCCACACTAGCGAACTGACAGCACTACTCCATGACAAAAACATCGACGTAGCTCTTATTACTGAAACAAGACTTACGAGTAAACGAGCATTTACCGTTCGACAGTACCAGACTTGTCGAACTGATCACCCAGATGGAAGAGCTTATGCAGGAACCGCTGTCATTGTCCATAACTCCATATCCCACCACATAGTTCCTTTGGTGGCACACGATTCCCTTCAGTCTACTGCAGTGTCAATCAGCACCTTCACTTTTCCCCTTACTCTAGCATCAGTGTACTGCCCTCCCAATAAATCCATTTCCGACTCCCAATTCATCTCCTTTCTTGACTCCATCGGACATGGTTTCCTTGTGGGTGGGGACTTTAATGCGAAGCACCAACATTAGGGGCCAAGATCCACGAATACACGAGGACGTACTTTGCTGTCTGCACTCGGAAACATTGCTCCACTATCACTCCTGACACAGCCACCTATTGGCCATCTGATCCCAACCGAAATCCTGATCCCCTTGATTTCTTTTTCTACAATAGTTTAGGAACACTAAACTATTCACTCACGCGCCTCGATGACCATAGTCCTTTATTATTAACCATTTCCCTAAGACCAATTCACAAACTGCCTCCTCCTTCATTTATTAGGGGCCCAGTTGACTGGGACCACTTCCGCCAGCTTCTTACGGAGTCCGTAAACCTCAAATTGTCCCTGAAAACATTCCAAGACCTAGACGATGCAGTGCATTCTTTCACTACTCTGGTCCAGAGGTCGGCTTGGGAGGCATCGTCACCCCATCGTCACCCGAAAATCCATAATCATAATCGTTTACCTCAGCATCTCAAAGACCTAATCCAATCCAAACGCCGATCCAGAACAGTGTGGCAAAGATCCCGGCATCCTGCTGATCGCCGCTCGTACAATCAGTACTGCCGATTGGTAAAGCGGCGATTGGCATCCTTCCGTTCCGATTCTTTCAATTCCTACCTCTCCTCTCTGTCCACGGATAACTCGTTGTGGAATGTAACCAAAAAAATCCTAAAGTATCAACCTGTTTCACATCCACTCCGTCGTGATGATGGGTCCTGGGCGGCTTCGGATGGGGATAGGTCGGAGGAATTTGCTCTGCATCTTACCCATACTTTCACACCTCACCTTTCTCATCAAAGCCATACTCACAGCACAACTGTGGAAGATTTCCTCACTTCACCTATTCCTCTCTCTCTCTTCCACCAAAAGCCGTTAACCCCTCTTAGGTCAAATACCTTCTGAAAACCACCCAATGACGCCTCATCTTACCGTCCGATTAGCCTACTCCCTATCCTCTCAAAAATATTTGAAAAACTCCTACTAAAACGTCTACTTCCATTGTTAAATCCAAAAACCTTTTTCGTACACACCAGTTTGGTTTCCGTCTACGATATTCCACTGCTCAACAAGGCCTTCGCGTTGTTGATCACATCTCCTCAGCCCTTGAAACCAAAAAGTATTGCACTGCTGCCTTTCTTGATATAGCTCAAGCTTTTAACAGGGTTTGGCATGCAGGTTTGCTCTACAAGCTCAAAAGATATTTACCACAGACCCTTTTCCTAATCCTGCAGTCCTACCTTTCAAACCGTTTCTTCCAAGTCCGCTGAGGTTTAGAATATTCTAACTACTATCCCATAAATGCAAGAGTTCCACAGGGCAGTGTCCTGGGTCCCATCCTCTATAACCTATACATCACTGATGTCCCCTCTACTCCCAATACCTTCCTGACCACATTTGCAGATGACACTGCAGTCTTGTCATCCCACCCAGACCCCGACATAGCATCCCATAACCTTCAAAAAAACCTTGACAAGATCGAGCATTGGTGCAACCAATAGTGGATCAAAGTTAATGAAGCAAAATGTTCCCACATTACCTTCACCTTTTGTCGCAAGTCTTGTCCACTAGTTTATTTTAATTCTATTCCTCTCCCTGTATCCAAGACAGTACGGTACTGGAACCCACATACGAGACTAAAAAGACAAGAACTAAACAGACGCTTTGGGCAACTGTACAGACTTCTTCAAAGGACATCCCATCTCTCAATAGAAAATAAATTACTAATCTACAAAGTTATACTTAAGGCAATCTGGATATACGGAATAGAGCTATGGGAGACAGCAAAAAAGTCGAACATCAAGTGTATCCAAAGTCCTGAGAACAGTGGTAAATGCCCCTTATTACATCAGCAACAAAACCCTTCATAACGATTTTAATATACCCTACATTCTTGAACTCATCCCTTTCAAGTTTATGAAATTCCACAGTAGCCTTTCCAACCACCCTAATCCTGTAGCACAGTCATCGAACTGCACCACTCATCCCTATAATCCTCCTCGGAGACTGAAACGGCAGTGGCCTCATGACCTGCTATAAACGTGTGACAGTGGGAGTCCTGACAATGGCCAGTTTCTCCAATCATGTCCTGAGCGTCTGTGGCTCTCGCGCTCTTGGTCAGCCTCCACTGGCTGGTATCCGGTGACGAGGCTGATGGAGGAGCGTGGGGGACTTCCCAAGACTCCGCTTTCTCTTTCGCATGTGGATTTGGGAGGCCTCTCGGCTGTCTGTAAATATTGTATGAATGAGCGAGTGAATGATGAATTGTAAATATGGTATGAATGAGAGCATTTATCTTAATTACTTATTGCCTAATAAAAAAAGGCAGATTGTATTTTTTTAAAAATAAGACCTGACCCATAATAAAACAAGGTTTATTGCTTGCTGAACAGGTATCTGAAGCATGGGTGTTTTAACCAGAGGCTGCCATAAAGCTTGGTCAGGTACACCAAATTTTCTGATGACATGGAGAATTACTCAATTTTAGTAGTGGGAGCAGCTCGGAATAAAAAGGAGAGGATCAATCCCTCTCACTCTCTTCTTATTCCTGTAGCCCGGAGGTTTGGTATAGTGAGTTGGCAGCTATGAGATCGGATGCTTCCAGGTAGGCGAGACCAGCCCAGATGAGAACCCAGTAGACAGTAAGTAAGAAAACGACACATTGAAAAAGCAGCTTTTACAACAAGCAACAGCACAGAATAGTCATATTTATATTAGGATGAGTAGATAATAGGATGAGTCACAAAAAATGGTTGTTTTTCTTGCTAATTTAAATATAATTTTGTATTTATATGCAAAGTATTTATCATAGTGTTCTATGGTTTTTGCCATCTCAAGGCTAGCTGTCAGATTCCTTCACAATACCACTCTTGGTTGTTTTGTAAATGTGTTTTGAACGGAAGAATTCTACAACTCGAAATTTGCAAGAATTTTGAACCTCGTACAGATAATTGAAGGTTTTTCCTTGAAGAGAGTGAGTCATTGACCAGAATAGATGATAGTTGGAAGGTGCCAAGTCCTTACTGTAAGCAGGGACAAGCTCAATCTCATCCAGTTCTGAAATTTTTTGTTTTGTATAACAAGAAGTGTGTGGGTCGGGCGTTGGGGTGTGGTCTAGTTGAAACAAAACCCAATTTCTGTTTACTGATCCTGGGTAATGCAGGGTCATAACATAATTCATTATTTTTAACTGATTACTATAAAGTTCTGAATCAATGGTTTGACCTTCTTGAATGAATTATGCCTTCGTAATTCCAAAATACAGAGAGCATTGTCTTTTTGTCAAAACCCCCTTTGCTTAGCAACTGGCACAGCAGGCTGATTGCAGTCTACCCATTATTTCTTGGTCTTAGGGTTTCTCCAATATATCTACTTATTGTTGCAAGTAACAATTCTTTTAATGAAACTGTCGGGTTGTAAGGAAGACTAGAGTCTCTACGACCCAGCCGCTGTCCAACAGGCATCAAGGAAGAGATAAAATGGGTAAACCTGTGGTCTTTGACCTTTGCTGGTGGCCTAGTCGGCGGGCAGCTTTATTCATATTGATCTAACTCCATAAGATCTTAGAAGGTGTGGCCCGACAGTGCACTATGTTCAAGAGAAGAGGAAAAAGGTAGGTATTACAGGTAGTTTATGTGTTCTTGGAATGACCACGAATTCACACTCGGTATCTAAGGGTAGGCGAAAACCCTCCGGATCCCAAAGGCGAGTGTGAACCGGAGAGAGGCAGACTGGATTGCTGGAGGAGACACTACTTGGTAAAGTTTGTAGGGCTCCAGAGACCGTCGTCGCATGAAAAGGATCCCTTCCAAGGATGCAAAGAATCCCTTCCAAGGTCTGACAATGCCGGACTAGAGCATAGCGAGGTTAGGAAAGAGAGGTGCAGAGGTAGCTGAATAAGAAAGCCATGGTTCGAGTAGAGCAGCAAGGGCCAGTGCAGAGAGAGAGAGAGAGAGCAGTGTTCACTACTGCCGGGTTCGGAATGAATGAAAAAAGCTCCAAGTTTCGGCTTATATAGGCAGGTCAGAGGCCAGGCTACACCCGCATCCCCTGCTGGGCTTCGGTGTCATGAACCAGTTCCCCCTCTCTAACTGATGCCTAAGGTTTTTATTATTAAAAATATGGAAACGTAGGCGTGTGTTTTCTGGGCGGAGATGAGGGGAACTTCTATTTATTTGTGGCAAAGAAGTTGGTACTACAGAAACAATGGTCATTTGGGTTTTTCAAAAGTTTTTGAGAAATTTCTACTCTATGTTGTGCCTGTTCAGTGGTCAACTCATGGGGCCACTGATCAATTTTACTCAATTGAATTTGAAAAACAAATAATGGTGATCAGTGGATTACGATTTCCAAGATAATGAAATCAATGATTTTTTATGCCTCACCCCATTATTTTAGGTATTTATTATTTTTATATTCAGTTGTAATTGTGAAACATTTAAAGAGTCACATATATCCACTAAAAGTCATTACGCACCCTGAGAAATATTTAATTATAAAATGAACTATAATGCATTTCCTTACCTCTTTATAAATAAATATAATATTAAAATGTTATATTATGACTAATAGGGATCAAAACAAACTATATAAGTGAATGGGAATAAAAATAGTTAACAGCCGAGTGTCCACCCTATTACCTCCAACCATGGTGGTCAGCCTAATTTGTTCTATAATGCCATGGATTAATTTATTTTAAACAAATATACAATCAAAACATTAATATAATTTGTGTGGACAGAAATAAAATAAATGAATAGATATGCAGTAATGCAAATTGAGTACAAAATACTGAGTCTTTAAGTAAATTTTCAATTTCATCAACATAAACGAATACACATCTCACACAATATGACTTTAACTCTACCACACTTGTTTTCTCCCTTTGTCATAAATTAAGAATGTGTTCATTGAAATAATAATGGAAAAGGAAGAAAATGGTATACTGTTTTTCTTACCTAAAATAACCACCAGTAGCTGAACTGTGCCGCTTCCAGCTTTCTAAGCATACCCAACAGAAGTCATATTTGCACTAAAAATAAGTAATAATTAAAATAACTTATAAATTACTCAAAAATTGCTATGGAATTTTCATAAAATAATAATTTGGTTAAAAATGCATAAGGATATTTAAGCATTAATAAATTATTTTCATTAATATTGTGATAATTTAATCTCTTCAGTTTTCTCCTAAAAGGGGACACTAGTTTTGACAGCATGCCCTGAAGCCATCGGCATCTCCAAAAGTGGGGGCTCTTGTACTTCAGTACATTTCCAGGAGACAAGATCTGTCCTTAAGGTATTATGGTCTTCAAATACAAAAACAACTGCAAAACATTTTATTGCAGCTGATACCCACACAAATTGTTTGTGATTATTTTTCAAAAGGAAAAACTTAGGTCTAACACTTCTTTTTAAGTCTTTTTCCAAGCAGCAACTCTGAAGAACATGGCATAGCTTGTACCCCGAAGAAGACACAGACTGGCTGGCACAGAAATATATTTACAGACAAATTTTGCATCTGTTTGTACCAAGATCGTGGACTTGGGAAAGAAATATGCAACTCTCCCAGTTTCCCATGCTTCACAAAGTATTATTAGTGTAACATTCATTCAATTCAGGCTGTTGTATCAATGTATTATGGAACATGTAAATTGACAACATGGATGAAGGTAGTAGTTGTAGTTGTACTTAAAATAAATTTTTTGAATTGTTAATTTACAGTAAAAAAATGTTTTTGTGATTTATTTATTCCAAGTTAATTACATAAATTTTACCTTGTAAAATAATTGCTGAAGATCAATAATTTTATATGTAATTTAAAGCAATAATAAATAACAAATTGAAAGGTAAGTAATTGAAAGTCTAAGCACAGTAAATAATGAAATAAACACAATACCTAATCCACTTCAGAGCAGTTTATATTGTACTCCTAATTAGGTAAGTAAGTTACATACTAAATTTAGAAGTTAATTAACTTGGTTAATTATGGTGTCATGGTTCAATTAAAAATCACAATTAATCCAAATAGGTAAGTGGTGAGAACACGAGTGGAGCATGTTTTTTTTTATTTAGCGGTTAAGCAGTGATCCATTTTAATCGCCTCCCATATAATTGAGAGTTTAATGTAAGTAATTCATACTATGTAAATATTTTGAGGTAGTAATGTTACCTTATATCACTTTGAAATGTATACAACCTTATCTTGAAATACAATATTACCTTGGAGCACCTCATATGGTTACAGCCTTCATTTTTCTGTATTGGGCTATTGCAGTTTGGGCAAGGCTTGCAATTGGTCACCAACCACAAACAGTTAGCTGCATCTTCGCTTTCACAGCCATGGCAAGATATTTCCTCAGGTCGAACTTCAGAGATTTTATGGAGCCAGCTCCGCCAATCCTGACATTTTGAAGGGGCATGTGCCTCTCCCAGGCATTCCCTAGCAAAATATATACAGTTGACAGTACTATAAAACAAAATAAATAATAAGCTTTGAATGAAAAAAAAATACAGTTTATATATTACTAAGTCAACATTTTTTAATTTAGTAATGGGGTCTCTAGCTGTTATGTTAGATATGCTGGACGAGCCAATTTTCTTGCCTCTAGTGGGTGTTGAGGAAAATCTAATTTTCAAGAACTTTGCACTTCATTTCTTTTTCTTTACAACAAATAAGAAATTAAAAGCCCAGGCTCATTTTTATGATATTTTTAATGATCAACCCTACAAAATGTCTCAACTCTTGAACCTGGCTTCATTCATTATGCAAAAATGGTTAGTTATGTTAATTTATTGTACTCGATTAAGTTAACTGCGAGAGGAAGTCAAATTATTGGTTCACATTATGGCCACCAGGCTGCCAATTTATCATTAGTTCGTGACTGCAAGATAATAACCAATAATCAAATCTTGTACTAAAAAAAAGTTACTAAGAATTTACAGAGAGATGTAAAAACAATGTAGGTAACCACAAAACTTATGAATGGACATCACCTAGCAGCGGGCAAAAGTTCACTAAGATATCCTGTCTGCCAGGGTAAGGGACAGAAGCCAGATATAAGAAGGAAGTAGGTAACCCACTGGCTGGGCTCCAACCAGATATCACCTGATAGAGGGGTAGGTTAAATGCCAAATCTTGTTCCAAAAAGGAGTTAGTTCCTGCTTGCCTAGCTAAGGTTTGTATGTAGTTATCTATTAACTATGTCATGTAATAAGTAAATAGAGGCCAGAAACATATTTCATCTGTGCCTCTGGCATGGATAACTAGAGTGATTTGCTAACAAATGTGATCAATTGGAAAGTTGGAAAATTAATATGAAGACATATATTATCAGTGATAAGTGAAGTGAAGGATATACGAACAGAATCATTACTTATTTGAAAATATTAACAGTTGATTATTAAGAGACTATAGTTACCAGCAAAAGAAGTGTCGAGCGCCACAGTCAACTGCCTGAGACATGTTCTCCTGAGGAAATTGCGACTCGGGTAGCTTTACGGCTCTCCCACAGCCTGGTCTAGGGCACCACTTTATTGTCTTGTTCTGCTCTACGAATGCCTGTAAAACACAATATAGAATATTTATAACATTAATATGCAATTTTTAACTTAACATATAGTAATAAATTCATTAAATAATAAAATAAATAGTCAGATTCATTTTCAAAGAGCAGTGGAATGCCAGTTATAGGCTGTGTTATATGGCCATTGAAATAATAGGAGAGCCACAACTGTCCATATTGTTACACAATCCTGAGTGCTTTCAACAATTAATAGCCATTTGGTCAAGGTGTCCACGTATATTATCCTTTGAAAATTACAATTAATTTTAGTGTAATACAACACAACAATTGTGGACAGACAAATTATTTCAACACTAAAATATTTAGATTATTTTTTAAAATCATGACAGTAATCAATTGGACATGTCAATAAAAGAAAAACTAGAGCCAGTTAATATATTTAAATATAATATTTCAGCTGTTTTAAATTAGTATAGACAATTTTGAATATGGTTGAAAGCAAAGCATGTAGAACTAAAGTTAACCCGGAATGAAACCCCACACAAGTAAAAAAAAAAACTGAGATTTGAATAAAGAATTTTTTCTTTGATTTGTAATTTAAATGTAGCATAGAAGTTACAACTTTGTTGGACTCATTAAATATCTCTGAAATGAAGGGGGTAGTATTGTTTTTGGTCAAAGCTAGAGTTTTTCCAGAAGTGGAGCCCACTATTCCCTCTATCCATTTGATCCACCTTCCCACCCAATAGTTGTATTCGCAATCTATAGAACTCAGTAGGGAACCAATAATTTCTATAATGAATTTGACAGTTTTGTTTTTTGTCAAAGGTCCAAAAATGGGGCCTACATTAGCTTTTCCCTCTCTTCCACCTATCCAATAGTCTGCACTATATCCGTCACTGAAAATCACTTTAAAAAACTGCAAATATATGACTGAATAGAACGACAAGGTGTTTGCCCTCAGTCATCTATTTTATTTACTACACAAAAGTTTTAAACAATTATCATGTCATTTTCTGGTGGCTGGGAGCGATAGGATCAGGATGACCTGAGAGTAGTTTTCATGTTCAATTTTTTTACTCATTTTTCCCGTTATTATATTTTAACCAACACATAATCATCACAATCTGAGGTGTAGTGGAATAACTAATGAATTTCAGATTGATTGTATCATTTTTACAACCACCATCATAGATCATACATACCATAAAACAGAGAGAGATGCATGACGAAAAGACGACTGCCCCTTACCTGTTTTAAAGTAGAGGCTCTCCTTTCGGCCTCAGCAAATATTTTTTTTTGTCTTTAATACTTTGGGATCTACAGGCACCAGAGTAGCCAAGAAGTTAGGACTCCTATCTAACTACTGTTCTAGTTTAAATTTAGTATCTACTGCCCTATCAGCTTCAGGTCCTCTTTGAAATGGATATGATTTCTTATCAATGGTACTTTCGCCATAAACATGTTCTAATGAAACATTTAGCGACTACCTAATAGTATCTTCCTCAATTACTAGACAACTGGTTATTCTTTATTTTCTAGATAGCACAAAATATTAGTTTCAAAACAGTGGGGCTTACATATATTACATAAGTAATGATCAATATTTATTAGCTTGTTTAACTAAACTATACCATTTTCTTATCCGGGATCATTGAAATAAGTAGACAATTGTAGTCAGGTTAAAATAGAATTTTTAATAGAAATTCACAATTTAAACAAGGCCCGCTATACTGTAGAGTTGACAACAGAGTGAAGCAACATGGCCAGTCTCCAGCTGGGTGAAAAACAAACAGTGCCAACTTTAGAACTAAAAGATACAACATATGTCCTCCCATTTTAAGAAGATGAACCATTACCATCGTTCTGGCTACAGCCTGCATAGACTTCTCTCTCTTTGGTAGTTGTGGTATCACACTAAGTTGTTGCCTTGAAAGTCATGGTGATTTCTTGTCCACACTGATTGTTGTCTTGAAGGTCATAGTAATTTCTCAGCAGTCTGGTTGGTTGTAGTTTGTCCTCTGGTAGTTCAGCAGTCAAAGATAATATTTCTTCAGTGTTTGGAATGGTTTTGGAGATGACGTTTCTCCAGGCTGTGGGAAAGTGATGGAGATGACGTTTCTTTGGATTGTGGAATGGTAGTGCCTCACTTAAGCGAGGGGAGCTGTTGTCTCAGTTACTGGTTGTAAGGGTAAGGTGAATTTTTCAGTTGTACATGTTTTGACTAACAGGTTTATTCAGTGTTGGGGTACCCTCAGTGGGGGATAGCACATCTAATAAAACAATCTGGTTGGTAGGGCATTCCAGAATATGCCCTGAATCCAACCTGACATGGTAGTGACGGAAATACAAACAGTGAATCATGCCAATACCCCAAATATCCACATTGTTGCAGTGTAGGGGAATGTGAACTCTGGCTCCTTCATTAAAGCCACAGACAGCAGCTAACATTAGCTGTGATTTTTGTTGGGTGGCTATTTTCTGATCCAATCTGTGCCTTGAAGTGTGTCATGACCAGGTGGTATGATGTACCGTTTAGTATGTGTTTTGTCTTATAGCCCACCTGTACTTTTTCAGGGGCAAGGTAAGGAGCTATGTTATCGTAGTAAATAGGGCTCATTGAAGAAAGTAGCAGCTGATCCTTTTTTGTCTCATTTTTCAGGTTTTTTATTGCATTATACTTTAAAAAATGCTCAATGTAAGACGAGTTTCTCAACTATTAAATCAAATGTTCAGAAGGCCAAACATTACTATTATCACTGCTAGCAATAGAAATAAACAACTGTTTGATCAGGTGTTGTTGATTTTGGGATAGTGCCTGAGAAAAGGTCTGCAGAAAATGCTTAAACTGGTCCTCATCCAAAGTGAAAATTGAAAAAAAAAAAACGTTACATCGAATAATTGTTGAACAGAAGAGTTAGACATTGTTGCTCAGTTTTGATTTAAGCAAAGACCGGCAGGTCACATCATGGTTAATCTCTAATATCACTGTACATAACTAAAAAGAAAATTTCACCTTGTCTCCAGTTGTTTTATCCAGGATCATTGAAATAATTAGACAATATTAATTTGGTTGAAATAGAGTGTTTATTAAAGAGACACAATCTAAACAAGGCCTGCCATTCTGTAGTGTAGACGAAAAAGTGAAGCAACTGGCCAGTCCCCCGCTGGGTGAAAAGCAAACAGTGCCAACATAATCGCTAAAAGATATAACAACCGTACCTTATTTTACTATATAATAACAAAATCTAATATCATCAATATTTTGGTTTATTCAAAAACTATACATCAAAAATAAGCATTAACAATAGCAAATGCTGCATAGAAAAAAAATGTGTCATAGTTGTTGTGTATATAGAAATACTACAATATTATTGTACTGTAATACTATTGTAAAGGGAAATACTATTGGACCTCTGAGGGTGGGGCCATGGGCCCTTGCTCTAGGTGACTGCTTTGGCCTAGTGGGTTGTAGACATGGGTGTCCATACCATGTGTGGTATGTGTATCTGTAAATATCCAGAGTGTACCCGTTTCTCAATTACAGTGTGACAATTTGGTTGAATGCATTTCATTTGCTATCTCTACCATCTTTCTTCCCAATATAACAGTAGTCTACTTTAAAAAAATATCAAAAGAAATATTTTCAGAGAACATATGAGACCTTCTAAAGAGATTAAATATTGGTACGAATGTTGTTCAATGTAGGACAGACCAGTGGAAGAGCACCTGGCCTGAGACCGGGAGGTAACAGGTTTGAATCCCTGCTCTGTCACTATATTTTTTCATTTGCTAATAATCAAAATTCATAAATTGAAATTTGTGAACTCAATATTTTACTTCAGAACTATATCTGAATGTTTATCAGTTGATATCTAATCTACCGAGTCAGGGCTAAAACCATTTTCAATAACTTAAATTAACTAAGCATTGAACACTGATATTATGAAAGGAATTCCACAAATTATTGCAACAAATATTATTGTTAATTAAAAGCAATAATTATCATTTTTAAGTTTTTGGCTTTGATTATACCTTTATGTCAAATTGTAGATATCTCTTAGCTATTGTTGGGCTTACAATTCCTTCAACGACCTCAGGACATACAAGATGCCTACATGCAGATGCTGGGCAGACCAATGTTGATTCCCCCTCTTGAATCCTGTGCATTCGAATTCCATACACTCACATACAATAACAACTAAAAATTTAGTTAAAAATTAATCAATTTATTTTATTGTCATTTAGCATATAAAATAAAAACATATAAGAAAAAATTGTAGAAGGGAATCAAACTAGATAACACTAGGAGACTAGGTAATCAATAAAAACTTGTTTATTAGAAGTGTTAAAAAAATAAAACAAAAAAAACAAGTCCAATAGTGTTAGTAATAATTAGTTTATTACTCAATACTAAGTATGCTTAATATCTATCCAAATATTCATTTTGTTTCCATTTGACCAGTTTGACTGCCACATCAATTCACAGTAAACGTTCACTGGGGCTGATTATTGAAAAATCACCAACATGGGGAGGATCTCCACTGTCCATCAGGAATTTCAATTATACTTTTTTTTTGGTGGCGCTAGGTCAAAAAATATTTCATGTATGTATTTTTGCCATGTGAAATACAAATATGAATAATACTATACATATCCTTACTCAATATTCTTGCTAGCATTTTTAATTTTTTTTTGGTGAGTATTTGAACTTAAAACTACATTTAATCAAACTAAGCATATTGTTTTCTAATTCTGTGCTAAAAATTTAAGAGAATAGTGTGTTCTTTAACTTATTTTGTTCCACATAATCATTAAAGACAACATAATTTTAAAATATCTGATTCTCAGCACTTCAATAATTTTTTTGGGGCCATCTGGGATCTATAGGAAGAAATGAACAGACACGAGTCAAACATTTTTTGACCTACTATCACCAAAAATCGTTTAGCTGAACATGAGTGACGGCCAGCACCCTTATAAGTATAATTATTTTAATTATTGATCTATTAAACAGATTTATATGAAATTTTCAGAATACAGTCATGTTCCACTTGTCACTACCTTAGTTATCACTAATTTATTATAATATGAAGGCTTCAGGATTATTATTATTTAATGGATTAATATACTTTGATAGGCAATAAATAAAATACCTGATACAAAATATGACTGGAAGGCATAGATAGGTATGAGAAAAAGTAAAAAAAAGTAGTGAGAAAAAAACCACCAATAAGTATTGAGAATATAAATTTCAATTTCAATTTATACTTTCCTATTACATTGTATTATGCACACCATCATAAAAACAATACATTTAATAACAAAACTACTGATCTAAATAAATAATACTACCTAGAAGTGAGGTAAGTTGACCAACAAGTCCTACAAAATTTATGTCCACAATCAAGGGACAGTACAGTCTTCAAAGGTGAAAGACATATTCCACACTGAAACAGAACAAACAAAAACATACAACCAACCATTAATTAAGTTTTTTGCTGTCACTTACTTAATGATTGCCTTGGTTTTTCTATATAGTCTTAATCATTCCAAAATATATCTTATTCGAGTTTAAAAAGGTTTGAAATATTTTGTAAATTGATTTTGGTTTTTCACCAAATCACTTCAAACAAAATATGTAAGTTATACTCACATGTACAAAAAAAAAGCCAACAGGCTAGATCCTTCTGCACCATTGATTGAAAATTAAAGCTAGGATAACAAATACCTGGTAACATGGCAATTAGGAGAAGTTTTATCTGAAAGAATAGAGGAAATCTTATGCCATTAGCAGATGACCGACAACCTCAACGTGTAACACATTTGTCTGAAGATGGTGACTATTCTAACAAAAATATTTATTCATAATAGTCCAATATGATGAAGCTGTTATTTTAAGGAATAAATGTTTAGAAAAGAATCAGAAAAGTTTCTCATTTTGTTCCTTATATTTTCCTATGAGATTAAAATATATTAAAACATTTATGAACTAAAACCTCAGGTTTGTAGAGATTTATATTGCTCGAATATCTCCCACAATGAAAAACACAATCAGTTAAACTTAATAAAAGAACATCAGATGGTGACAGAGAGTATCTTTAAATAATACAAGGCTCAACTTGCAGCATTTGTTTACAAGTTTTTTTAGAAAATGTGGTGGTCATAAGCATGCCCAAGCAGCCCTGAGGATTTTTTCGAAGTGGGATGGGTATGGACAGGATTCAGTAAGGATCAAGAAGGAAAATCGTTTGTAGCATGAACAAAGGAAAAAAAATATAGATTAAAAGGTACACAACTTAGTGTTGATGTAGCCAGCTTAAGAGTGCAATATGCCAACTATGGCAGCTTTATCTCTTCATGAGGTGTTGTACCACCTCGTCATGAGTTCATTTAATTTTTCTAATAAAATAAAAAAAATAAACAACCCCTTAATAGCTTGAGTGGGAGTAAAACTCTAAATAGAGACCGTGATAGGATTTCTTGAAAAAAAATATTCTCTTAGGCCACTCATTTCTAACTCAGTGGTGTGCTTTGTCTCTGCTATCCCAGTGTACAAGAAGCAAGGATATTTTATGTGGCCACTTTGCTGTCCCAGTAGAAAGTTTACCATCTTTAAGAACACACAAATCCCTCATTGATGTTCATGATTGATGTTTATCTTCTCCAAGGCCAAAGCTATGGCATTATATTCTTATTTCATTTTTGTTGAGTGAGAAATTTGTATTGAACCATATTTATTCCTATTGGGTAGAAGGACAAATTTCAAACTTTGCTTTGAGCTGTCAATAAATAGGCGCGCCGATCATTTGGGATAATAATCAGGAAGTTCCATTTTTTTCAGGAGTCCTTTAATTTTGTGTCAAAGTGGAAGATTGCCTCCTTGAGAGAAAAAGGGTAGCAGACTCTTTTCTCTTGTACCGTAAAATACAGTTTTGGTTCCTTGTTCTAGCAAATTTTTGTCCGTCTTTCTGGAAGCCAGTAAATCAGAAGCTTCTTTTGACAGGTTAAGATCTCTGGTGACGGCACTCGTGGTTGAAATGTTTAGTTATTGACAAATATACAATAGGACAAATATACAGGAACAAATCCTTGTATATGTGATTTAGAACTGAGCAAAATGGACTTAGAACTGCACATTTTGTGTAGAACTGCACGTTAAAAAAAAACTGATCTAAAAGATTAAGGAGATAGAGAAAAATTGATTTCATATTTAAATTCAGTGCCCCAAATATAGCTAAAATCAGTTCTCAAATCCTAGGCACCAAAAAAAAAAATTTTTTTTCTTGTAGGCCTGCATAATAGATATAAAAAAAATGGGGAAACTACTGATAAATAGTGGAGCTAGTTTAGATATATCATAAATAATTATTAGTTGTGCTGCGTGATCCCACTGGTGTAAATTTTAATAATTGTTAGTAGAAAAGGAATATAGGGTCAGGATTCAAACCAGAGATATTCTAATTTTCATTCTGAACAAATTGCAGTGATGATAGTTTGCATGTTTTCTCTTTCCACTAATATTCATTATGATTTTTTATAATTAAAGAATTTTTTATTAGACTTCCTAATTTGTAAGTGTGTAGAGAACCTAATGTATCTTACCAGTAACTCTTCTCCTTCTTCTGTTTCTTCTTCTATTTCTTTTTCAATCTCTTCTGCTTTTTGTTCATGGGGTGGTTCAGGGAAAGGCACTCCAGCTCGCTGGCAACAAGTCCGTGAGTCTTTCATCCACTTTTCAAGGAGAAGTTCTCGAGACCATTCTAAAAGTTAGTGAGTCATTTATGAAAGCTATTTTAATGATAATATCACATCTATGGTCTAAATTCTTACACATTTTAAGAAGATTACTCAGAATATTAAAATAGAATAGCATAAAAAATCATGAAAAAGTTACTTATATTGGTTTTGATAAATGAATACCACCAGTTGGGAAGGAGATGATGCTATGGGAAATAATGTCTATCACTACTGTTAATAAAACCTACCTTTATAGAATAAATTAAAAATATACAAACAATAGTAAAAAAAAAAAAACTTTAAAAAGTCTGACATGTAAATAGGTAGCTAGATCTACTTGGAAAAAATAATGTATTATTGGTGGGATATTAAACTTTTTAATGATATTTTGACTACCGGTAATTGTTAATAAATTTTAATTTCATAATATGTTTTAATAGGATAAATTTTTTCTTTAAAGATGTTTTAACAACAAATAACAAATTCTGGAGCAACAAACTTTTTTAATATTTTTAACTACTTTATTATTGAACTGACTCATTTGTTAGTATCACCCTTGAGATACTGAGTAAGATTTACTCAGTTAATTTTATTTATATTCATATAGTTTTACTAATGTGATACTTTGTAATTTATTATGTAATACTTAACATTATTTTTTTTTATCACTATTAACAACTGATAAGAAGAGTAATAGCAGGGAAGGTTAAATAAACAAAAAACATATGGATACTTTTTTATAGAATATTTCCTAACTCATTTGCTATTGCATTCCACCAGCTACTATGTCGAGGAATGAAGAAAATGGTATATAGTATTTTTAGAAAAATTAGATAATATGTTGAATAGATGCCCTTCTGCATTTACAGTAGGTTTTAGAAAGCATAGGCAAATATGGAATTCAATAGATTTAACCCTATTCTGAAAACCTCTAATCTTCTGCCGGTCAATAATACCCTTAAACTATTCTTTCACTCTTGTCATCTCCTTCCAAATCCAACACTTAAACCCTGGTATCCTCCCCGATTATGCCTCACTTCGACCATGTTGTGTGGTATACAGGGGCCCCTTAGTGGTACTCATGGATAGATTGTAGCGGGTGATGTACTTTTTTGTTTGAAGGCTGGGTGTGGGCTTTTCAAATTAATAAATAGAGTACTCTAGCTTGTCTATCTAAAAATTTACTTAATTAAGAGAACAGTGCTTTTGGCGGCTATATCGCCATTCTCAAATATCACATTGTACATGATTGTCGTACAATAGTTAAGTAATAAATAATATATTAACTTTAACAGTTTATAATTTAACTGTATTCAAAACTAACTGAATTAATTTATGCAAGAATTAAGCCTTTGATGTAGTTACAAAAAAGTAATGGAGAAATTTATGAACCCTTTTATTATGAATAATAAAAAAAAATAATAAAGAACCAACAACATCGTAGGCGGTTGACTTGTATTTGGTCTATCAGTAACACTTCAAGAATTAGCTTCCAGCGCAATTCTTTGCAAATACACGAACCTCTCTGTGGCACCTCGTGAAACTATATAAGGCATAGCTTGGTTTGCCTCCCCATGTAGTCCTGAAACTGTTAGCTAGAAGACAATTTTCACCAACATCCAACAAAATCTGATAATTTAACTGTTTTTTTTATTATTAGTAATAACTTTTATTACCCGTCACATAATAAACGACTTTGACTTATTTTTTTCCTTGTTGTCAATGTTGTATTGGGAAGAGAGGCAGTAAAGATAGTATGCATTCAACAAGATTGTCACACTGTAATTAATGTAATTAAAAAACAGGAACACTCTGGGTATTTACAGATACACATGCTACACATGGGAGAGACATGGTATGGACACCCATGTCCACAACAGTCCCCAACCCACTCGACCAAAGCAGTCACCCCAGAGCAAGGACCCCATGCCCCCACCCCCGAAGGTCCTCTGCCTTTACAATAGTATTTCTATATACACAACAAATGGGAAGAATGCATCAATATATTTAGTTTTTCTTCCTATTTTTTTTTTCTCTTCTCCGAAATCATTTTGATGATTTCATGAATCAATTATATACTATTGTATTATGCACCTGTTTGGGGACTTAGCTAGAACAATTAGAACTTCTTAAAAGGTTATTGATGCTTCTTAGACTTTGCAATAAGCTCGAAGAAAAAGAATCTTCACATAAACCAGATGACGTTGAAGCAGTGTTTGAATTGGTATGTCAAAGTATTGGAAATAGCAGACCATAGGTGTCTCAAAGCATGTCTACTTAAACTTGGAGAACGTATGATCGCTAACCGAACACTTTCAAGGAAGTACAATGGTGTGTACAAGTCAAAAACGTACGTGATGCCATAGAAGGTGATAAAACTACTGTCATAGGTACTTGAGTTTGCAAAACATGAGGACCGCATGCTATGAATTAATTTCAGTTCATAAATCAAACATTATTATTCCGGGTGTTGCCGCTCCAATTTATAGTCTGATTTTTTATTAACCCCTCCACCCCTTAAGTATCAAACAAATTGATCGAGAACATGGTATACAGTCATTTTAATGATAATTTAATGATAATAGGAAGTTTGTTCTGGTGATAAAAGTAATGATAGGTAGTTAAATCAAATAAAAATTGACATTATTAATGATAAAAAAAAAAATATTGGTGATCAAAATAGTGCAGGTGCCAAAGTAGTCCAAGGAATAGAAGCTGAAGAAGGGGAATTACCTTACTAAAGGTCAAGAGCACTAAAAATCTTTGGCGTTCTGAAATTTTGGACGTTTTGCAATCATACCTTTTTACCAATGAGGGTCTAATCTTAGTCTTAGAGTTAAAAGTTGTGTTTCAAAG
The DNA here is from genome assembly GCA_930367205.1 of Acanthosoma haemorrhoidale. Classification (NCBI taxonomy): domain Eukaryota; kingdom Metazoa; phylum Arthropoda; class Insecta; order Hemiptera; family Acanthosomatidae; genus Acanthosoma; species Acanthosoma haemorrhoidale. The sequence goes on along the minus strand of OV884009.1, from coordinate 104,638,525 downwards.
TTCTAGAATGTTAAATTTGCTACAACATTAGTGTGAAATTTTTTAGTCTACAACTAGATTATAAAGAGTTACACAGCATTAAACTTACAAACTTTTCGTAAAAATGCTGCTTTTTCAAAATTATTGTTGAGTTTTTCATTTATATCTATCTCCTCAACGATATTTCTTAGAGACAAATATCTTAAATAAAATATGTAGACCTCTATAATTTCTATGACAAATTACTGTCTAGGACTAATAACAAAGGGTTTTTTTATGGTCTAATTTGTTATTATCCCCATTCCCTTAGGTATGATAGAAATCACTTGAGCACATGCTATATAGTCTTTTTAATGACAATAGATTGTTTCTTCGAATTATACTTTTGATTTTGATTACATTTTTAAACTAGCTAGGATAAGCCTTTATAATGCATAGATTTTATCAAAAGGAATCAGTTTAACCTAGTCAAATTAATATTTGCCTTTCTCGGCTGTGGATTTTTTTAAAAGTATTTCAAAAGTACAACTTTTAAATTCGTTAGGATGTACTTGCATAAAAATTGTGCATAAAGTTTAGAAATGAGAATCATTTCAACATTGGCTAATTTTATTTTTACCACTGATTGTATTTATTTTTTTTATTTAAAAAAGTATACTTCTAGTTTAGATAAAACTTTCAAATTCACTAGGATATGAAATCATTGATAGATCGAAATGCAACGAAAAATGAGGACCATACAACGGGAAGAGCGGAGAAGTGTGGATTAAAAAGGGGTCATAGGTTTCTGTTGTAACTCTGCTTTGTAACCACTAGGGAACCTACCTCCTGTTGTTGTGTGTTGTGCATTAGTTAGCGTTGAAGGTGAAGCAATGTGATGATGTTGAATAAAAGTGTACTCAGTAACGGTGTTAAATTCTTTATCGACAACCCAACAGTTTCCTAGATTCTAGTGATTAAAATGACCCATCCCACCTGACATATTCATTTTCATTAAAAATAATTTGTTACATGTGCTCAAAACATTTCTTTGATACCTAAAGGGAAGGAGATAATAAGAAAATAGAATTAGGAATGCAGTAGTTAAATTATCTCTAATTTTGTGTAGGCATACAAACAGGATTATTAAACCGGTTAGCTAATTGTACTGCATTCAGCAATTCTCAAAAATTGAATGAGTGACCCTTACTTTTTGCAATCAATACCAAAACAAGATGTGGACATTAACTGAAAATTAACTATTATTTTTTATTTGATTTCCGATTATCAGGTTTTGTTATAGCATTATTATACACCATTTAAATTAAAGGCTATTCAACATGTATTTAGACAAATAGTTAATATTCCTCTATCTCAAAGATTTAGTGTAATTAAAGATGAATTACACTAAATTTGATACAAAATTAAGTGAAAAAACATTAAAACTTTGAGGTAGGATGGTATCCAAGTAAAGACATGCTTTAAACATTGTCTTGCATCCGAATTTTTTTCTACCGGATAACCGACAAATGCTAGACTATTTATTGGTTTTAATAAATTATTTATTATAAACAACTATAACGCTCAGAAATTTCGGTTCCTATCTCTCAGGAACATTCTTAAGTGTTCAACAAGATAATAATGCATTTTTTTTGTGTGTGTATTTTATATTGATTAAGCAACTTTTCTTAATTCAAAACTTAGATGATTTAAATTTTTCAATCGGGTGTTTTTGATATTATGTAATAGATGCTAAAATGGAATTTATAAAATTATCTTGATTATTTAACAAGACACTGAAAACTTCTACAACTGTGTTAGAATTTATGTGAACATTTAACAATTCACCGGTTGTAGTTTTAATAAAATTATTATTTACTTCTGTTTGGACATCTGGTTTGATACATTCCTTAAAATCAATTTTGGCTATTTGCCCCTCGAATTTATTTTACAATTATTTGGTTGGAAATAATCGATTTTCCCCGTTTCAATACCAAATACATTTATCTGTGACCGGTTCCACAATTAGTTTTTTTTTTTATGGCCATCAATTTAAACATTTAAATTTTCATTATTGCTATCATTTAGTTTTATGGTTGAATTTTAGCTTTTTGTCTACTTTATGTATATTTCCTTCACATTTATTTTCTAGTTTTTCGTTTATAATTTTAATTTGGTTTATAGTTTGTTTTATTAGTTTCAAAACTTTTTTTTAAATAATTATTATAAATTATTATTAAATAATCCATACTGTTTATTAAATAATCAAAATTTTCGTCTATTTTAGTCCTTAGTTGTTCTAAAATGGTTATCATATTCGATTTTCTCCAGTTACTATCGTTAATTTTGTACTGAACTACTTTAGTGGATTCTCCACGTAAAGGAACGTTAACGCTTGCTACTAAATTCTCAACTACGTTATTTATTATTATAGTTACGTTTATCCTGGGGAGCAGTGCACTGTAGCTGTTGTAAACAGTAAAAACGCGGCCTGAAGTAGGCCATACTTCAGTTGTTGTTTTAATTTTTGTAGGTTTTTTCTATGTTTTCCTACAATAGGAGAAATATTGGTTTCTTAAACTGTTGCATGAATACCATTACTGATTATATTGTTATATGTAAACAATGTATATAAATAAACAATGTATATAAATAAATAATGTATATAGATGTTAGATACACAATTACGTTCACAGTAAAGATCAATTTAAAATATATATATAAATTTACGCATATTTAGTATATAATTTAATATACACAGCTATGCTCACGATATGAAAGAAACGAGTTTATTACAAAGTGAAAATTATAAATTTTTGATACTAACCATTGTCCCTAAGAAGAGCCTCAGCAGTAAAAAGTGGAATGTTGAGCATATCTGATGTCTCGACCAGTAATTGATCCTTTGCTTCTTGGAGATCTTGACTTCGAAGGCCAGAATATGCCTCTTCTTCTGAGCTTTCGATATCTGCTTCATTAATATCTGTCTGTTCCTCTGTCTGAATAAACAAAAAAATCATGCATTCAAATATAAATATTATTTATTCATTATATATTTGTTATGTTATATTATTAGCTATAACTAATGGCTCAATAGTCCTTTGTGGACGAATGTTTCCACTAAGAACTTCCCCCTCTTCTTTCTATTTTGCATTCATGTGTGCCTCAAGTATTTGTTATGTTATGTATGTAATATTTTAACGAACATAGGGAAGAAGAACAATCACAGCAATGCTCACAGTTATGAGACAATTATCAGGGTTAAAAAGGAGGGACTTTAGAAAACAATAAGTGAATCTCTTTCTAGAATGTCATCAGATTGGAAACAATACTGTTCCAAAAATTAAAAACTGGTAATATAATAGTGCCTGTAATTTATGTATTTATGAGTAGCCGTAGTATTAGGAAACAATAGTTGATAGGCCTTTTGGAACTGAAATTTGCTTCTTGACTAATTTTATGTACACATAAATTCCTTCTCCATTATCAGTAACTATAAAATTAGCTATACTTCAATTTAAAATTTTCTCTCAGGTTTAATACAAGGGGATTAGAGCTGCTTTTATTTAAAAATTATGACAAACCCAGTTTTAAACACCAATAATTTGATGCAATTTACAAAGAAGGTTTTAGGATGGTGAAACAGGAAAGATGATACTTTTTTAATACAAATTTACAAATTGGCTGCATGTGACCCATTAATGGTCCCTTAAAACTTCATTGTTCTCGACTCCTAGTAAGGGACTAACCTTGTTAGTTAGCAGAATATACCAACGACAATACCTCAACTAACCCTTACTTGGACCATAAACTGTATTACAGTGTGTTTTTTAGCTTTTTTTTTAATAGGCCACATAGGATTTTTACGATAAATTAAAAAATACGTCCTTTATACTTACAAAGACCATTTTAGCTTCGAGCATCCGTGCGATATTGTGATGTTCCAGCTTCATAGCAACATCACATGGCGTCATACGCTCGTTATTTTCTATGAAGAGGTTGGCTCCTGCCCCAACCAGCATCTGCGCACACCTAAACAGTCCATTCGCCGCTGCTACATGAAGGGTACTGTTTCCGTTCTGCCAACAACATAAATACAAGCAATATGAAAATAAATATATTTTATTATATATTACATTCTAACATAACTGTATTTGATGGGTAAGTGATTCCGGATGTTAATAATGAATAATGTGATGTATTGTCTAGCAGTCCAAATCTGGTTAAAATCTCCGTATAGCACTGAGCGCTGAAAAATGCCATACTCCCTGTGGATCACGAGTGTGACTCTTAAGAACCAATTAATCAGACACTTTAACCGAGCCCCAAATCACCAGAGAAGCCACCATACACCACACCTAGAGGAGATCAAAAGAGGTGACTAGAGGTTGAAGAAATGAGAGATGACGGGAACGGATAATCAGTATTGTATTAGCATAAGATGGTGGGATTGGATCGGTGGGTGATTTTGGATATGTGCTATTTTCAGGGCAAGGTATGGTGGAGGACTAAACCGAGGTTTTTGACAAATGAGAGGAATTTATAATTTAGGGTTGATGAGGCGCATGAGGCCTTTCCCCCCCCCCCATCAACATCAAACATGAGCCAATTATCATTGCTTTTAATTTCTTTGAATTCAATTGAGGTTTGTGAAAGGAAGGGGGCCCGAGCATCGCTCGGTTCAGGTATGAGAAGTGTTGGGTAGACGGTTGGAGGTCATTGATGTTGGCGTAGAAGAGTAGTGGAAAAATGTATGATTCTTGTACGGTACCAGAAGAAAGTAGAAGAGATTGGGAGATGGGTTGTTCTCAGGGAGTAAGTCCTGGGAAGATAGTTGCCCTGTACATACATATATATACCGATAAGCAGGATCTCGGGATCACAGATACTCCTAGGAGGTTAGGTGCCCAACCAAAAATACCTTAAGTATACATATACCTAGACAGGATATCGAGAGTATAAACAGCTCCAAGACGCTACGTGTGCACCCCAGAACACATAAGGTGTATGTATGAAGATAATACATAGATAGGCCTCGGGAGGACCTAATTCCCCGAGAGGTTAGGTACCTACCCACGAATACATTAGGTGAATGAATAATACATTGTACGTAATTAGTCTGGCCTTTGTCCAGTTAAAGTCGTGTCAGAGATCGTTCTCAATTGACACGGTAAAATTTATCCTTTTTCAAAACAAAGGTGCTGATTAGGATTGGGTGTAAGCCAAACGTAAAGGCGAGTTTTGGTGGTGTTTGTTTTCCCCTCCACAAAGATTGTGGAGAAACTATTATCTAATATTCTACAGAGAATGCACACCACATTACCAACAGAATCGCTTCACATTTATAATTTTTGTCTCCAAAATTCTAGATATCTCTTTTTCTAGAAAAAAGCCAATGTTTCTCCATTAAATAAAGTTCCTAACCCCACCTCTCTCAAACACTATTTTTCCATATCAATTCTCTAGAAAGACTAGTTCAGCTCCCAATTTCGTAATTTCTGGAAGGCCGTTTAAATCCCCTTCAATCCGGCTTCAGGCCAGGATTTTTCACCTTATCTTCTCTTACCAATATTAGGCAAGACCTCTAATACGCCATTGATCAACAACACATGTGTCTACCCTTATCTTCTTAAACTTCACCAAAGCATTTGACATCCTTGAACACTCCACCCTTCTATCAAAAGTACTCTATTTGTCAACTTCTAACAGTGCCGTCAGTTGGTTTAAGTCAGAGGTAACCAAATGGTGGACCCTGGACCGCAGGCCATTTTGTACGAACCGTGACAAAATTGTGAATAACAGAAAATAATAATGTTTCAACGGACAAAGCGTACCATATATATATTTTATAACATTCATGATATTTGAGAATATCATGGCCAGGAACCCTCACATCTGGTAGGCATCTTCCCTTATGCTCCTAGGAGTGGGGATGAGATAAACGGGCAGTCTTAGCACAACCGTCGAGAAGAGCGGACTTAGCAAGCTCCCGAATTGGCGGTACCATACAGGAAGAGAGGAGAAGAACCAACAGCAGAAAGTAACGTTGATTGGATTACAGGAAGATCATCGATTGGGTGATATTAATATTGTTTTTATTATGGATCCATTAAAAGAAATTGAGCTCAAATTTCATGTTTTTATGAAATTAGTAGTAACTATCCTAATTTAAAAGGAATTGAATATTTTTTTATAATTTTTGTCAGCACTCTATATAATTATAATTATTTGTTATAACCATTTTATTTGAATATATTTCACAATTCCTAGTTTCTCAATTTATTAATAACTACAACATTAGCCTTGAGATCGGGCGATTCAATCGGGATAAATTCCTATGTCAAAGACATAAAACAATTTGAATTAAAGATCTCATGACGGACCTGCCAAATTAGTTAAGGTAAATTGATCAAATAAAGTAGAAAGAGAAATGGTGAAAAATGTGGTAGGTCTCAATATATATATAGGTGGTAACATTACAGGTGGGCTAACGTGGGTAACTCCTTGTTTCTTACGAAATTTCTTACAATTTCAGACGTTTTTGGTTTTTGAAAAATTACTGTTTTTCTGTTGATCGTAGCGATAATTTAATATGTGATGATAATTTCTTATTAATTTGAAAGTAAACAAGATTTGCTACACCGTTTGTTTGAAACATTTGTCCCTGAACCCAACAGTAAGCGAGATACATCTTTTTAAAGTTGCACAAACTTTTTCATATTTGCCATAATTTTACAAAACAACAATTAACGATCTTGGAACAGTTACAGTTAGAACAGTTCGTTCTAATGTCACTTTTATCGGCCTTAAAAAAATTTGTCTCTATAAAATCAACTTACACGAGAGACTTACTCGTGAATACACGTGGTGACACAGTTGTTGGTACTCCTGCGCCATACTTGCGCGCAGAGGCCCAGTCTGGTCCGCTCTCGTTCATTAGAAACCTCCCCTTTTTCTTTCTCGTTAATCCTCTCATGGGCTGGCGTTGTGACAACTTCTTTCTATCGTTATCTCTGTATGAACCAGTATAATCCATTATCATCCCTTTATTCGATCATCACGAAATCATCCTTCATCAGCTCGTCTGTGCCCTTTATCGAAACCACCCCACTTTATTGGATATTGGAGCCAGAAATTTTGTTTTCTTCTATGTGCTTTTTCAGCCACCAACACGAAGCTTCGTTCCACTAATAACGAACATCCTCCCATACCAATGTATTTTTTCTTTCTCTACCTTTTCCCCTAATTACCTCCTTTTCAGTCGCCGAATCTAGACCTTTTCTTCTCTCTCAATCCGACGCATCCCAACATTTTTCTCATGTGTAACAGTATCCAAAGATTTGCACCATACTACTCAATTCGTTAGATATTTCCGTGGTATTTTTTATTTATGTTCTCTCTGAGGTGAATTCATTCATTGTGGGAATTCAATTGGTTTGATGAAAAATAGAGCAGAGAGAGACGAGTAATAACGAGATCATTACATCGTGGGAGAAAAGGAATGATATTTGTCTTATTTAGCAGCAGCTCTTGAGAGCTATGCCCTGTAACTCTCCCTTCCTTTAAGCGTGAAATCCTTTGAACGCAGCTAAATTGGTCACTTCTTATTCTGCTGTATTTCGTTATAGAATGTTGGAGCTCTGCGGAAAACCCAAGTTGTGGGGCAGAGGAATGAATCGGTTCTAATAGTGGATATTTGGGTTACACTATTTTTGGGTTTACATATATAATATATATATATATATATATATATATATATATATATATATATATATATACAAAAAATCGATAGTGTTTATAAAAATACAAGAGATACAAACAACAGATAAATCACAATAAAGGTTAATATGTACTTTACATCTATATATCTTTGTGTTCAATATCATAATCTTCTGAACTTTCAACACTTATTGAGGTTAGTGTATTCAGCTTGTTTTTGGGTGAATATTCAGATAGGAAAGGAAGGTGGGTAACATTGTAGGCTAGTATACTTTAAAAACATTTCTTTTTCTTCCAGGTTAATTTATGAAGCAGAATAAAGGTGATATATTTGTACAAAATTGTCTTTATTAATTTCTACGTTAGTAATCTTATGAGTGATATACTGGCCAGTTTATTTTATATGTCTAAACATGGGTTCCGACTTAAATTCTAAGATGTTACAGTAGTCTAGTTTTATGTTTTATGATAACTCTAGAATACATTTATCAAATCAATCATACAATACAATTCTTTGTTGTAATTATGCAATTCGTTGGAGCGAATACATCAGTTACATTTTTAACATCCATAATTTTATTTATATGCATTACAAATGTTTTATTATCTTTTATGTAGGGATATGGGACATTCAGATAAGTCATCATTCCAGTAGTATTTTAAGGTAGCTGAATGAAATAATAAATAATTATTTTATTGAATGTTGAACAACTATTTTTTCCTGTTAGCCAGTTTAATTCAGTATCGCGAGTTAGAATTTGATTTTGGGCGTTAAAAATATGTTTGAATTCTTCAAGTTAAATCATGCTAGAATGCTAAAATCCTCACATACAAAATCCAATTGAATCTTCTATTTTCTTTTTAGTTTTTCGTTTAATATGGTTAAAATATTAAGGAGATCGTGATGGTTTAATGCTTGGAGTTACACGTCAAAAATATGGTTACTATCTTTTAATTGGCCAAAATATTTATCTCATTATTTAATTCGACGTCCATAGTTCCGGTGAATCAATCCATTGCTTTACCAAAGCCATTGATAAGTCCTCTCTTGGTTCGTTTTTTCTTAATTAAGTGATCAATTTTATTTAGTCAATTATCGTATTTGTTCGTAAGGACGGAGTGTAGAGCCTTGTATTCAGGCGCAATTTTACCGGTCTTATAATTACACCACTGTTCCTAATTTCATGAAACAATAAGGTTTAGTTTCTAAGATCTAAAAATGAATAAGACTTATTAATTATGTATGTTTTGCTGAATGGAAGAGAGGAGTATGCTTGGTTGATTGCTCCGGGACCAGTCGATAACTTTTGAATTTTCAAATCGGTGACGAGTGTCTGAAGCATCAACAGAAAGAGATCATCAAAATCTGGTGTTCAATATCATCGGTAACATAATCAATTGAAAAGCGTCTTTCGCGTTCTAATCCCTTTATTTTGGTATCACTAACAACTCTTTTCTCATTCAAATAATCAAGTTTGTTATGCCTTTTTATGTTTTTTGGATGGATCTTTTTGCTGGAATTTCCTTTTTTATTTAACAGTTGTTTATCTTTTATCTTACCTAGTTTGAACCGTTTATCCGTTTCAGAGGCTTAACGTTTTGTTTTGAATACTTCTGGGCCTGAAGAAATCATACCAATCATCACGATTTTCATTCGCCTTCTCAGTACATTTTATTTTATTCAGTTGTTTTCTTAATGGCTTCATGGGTATTTATTAACCAGATATTCTTAGATTAAAGAGTGTTCATTGTACAGAAATTCGAAGATTTAAGTTTATTGTTCATAGAGTTCTTTTAGAAGATTGTGGTTAATTGTCATTTTTCTTTGATGGTTTTGTCTGCATGGGAAATATTCAGAGATGTTATAATTTCTAGGATAAAACAGCCTGTTCTATTCAAGGCTCCTAACGAATTTGGGTCGTATGGGGTGGTCTCGTGGTTCTCAATATTCAGATATTTCAAGAGATCTTTGAAAAGTAAATTATCATTTTCCCTTCCATTTTCGGTTGTTAATACTTCTTAAAGTCTAAGTCACCAAGTCAAAAATGTAACAGTGATATAACCATCCTCGATGTCTTCAAGGAGTGCATTTACTACAGATCCATTCCAAAAAGTTCCACCGAAATTGCCAGAAGCATTAGGGAATAATGAACACACTATTAATAGCATATTCGCGTTTCTCTCTAAAACCGATTTACTCTGTAATATCTGACACCACATCCAACTTATATAGTTACCTAGTTATATGCAATAGAAATAGTAGAAAATAGACAGAGCATTTTATTATCTTGTTCAATTTTATACTTTGAATCAGAGCTAGCTCATTTAGAGACACCTACTGGCTGAGACTCAGCGTAGAGCTTACTCGGAATGGACCAAATGAAATACGTATACCTGCTTTTGCAAGCTAAGCTTGATGTTTTTGTTGGCGCGTATGCGATGCTCCCGAATCAAGCTTAGGATTCTCATTTTCAGCACATACCTAAAAGAGAATTGGGAAAGTGATGTGACTTTCAATTATCAGACGTTGATAAAAAATAAGTCCCAGAAATCTTGAATTTTCAATGAATGTAAATATTAATTCTATTCCCAAATGTTCCTTCTGGTGATAGTGGAGTTAATTTTTCCGTGCTGAAGTGAAGCATTTTGACAGAGAACCTCAGTCCAGAAGTATATGAACAGTTATTTATACGATTTAAAGCTTACTGGTGATTGGCTTTTATATTATTCATATTTTTGGTTCTACAAACTATAGGAAAATCCTCGACAAACAGCAATTATTTAACACTTGTTGGTAAATTTTAGTCCAAGTCATTAATGGCATTTACGAACCGAGTCGTACCAAGAAAGCAGCCCTTAGGTACTCCACATTTTCGCTCTTTTGTTTCAATAAGAATATTTCTTGCATTGATGCTAAACAGACGACATGTTAGTAATTGAAACATTGAGCAGATTGAAATACCTTGCTATATTTAACGTATTTGTGAGCAATAGTGAAATCTACTTAAAGTTAAAATACAAACAGAAATACATTGATAAGTCCTTCGAAGCGAAGGAATTAACATCATCACTGTTCAAAGGATAAACACTGCCTGCGAGTGCCTGCTGTTGTGAGCGCGGGATGGTCAGGGTGGTGATTGCCCTGGGCTTCCTGGGGCTGAGAGGCCACCGTGATAGTGTGATCCCACCCAGGTGCTGGGAGGAGCTCGACTCTTCCATGTTTATGAAATGTACTAATGTATTTAAGTTAGGTGGTACACATGTTTATCCTCATCCTCCGATCGGACCTCAAATCCTATAAACCGCCATCTACAGCACCGCCTGAAATGCGGGACTGGGGTGCCTCCTGGGCTCTGGCTGGTTCCTGGGTCCTTGAATCTGCTCTCTTCCACATGATATCTTGGTCTCGCATCGGGGGACTGTCCAAATAAGTTTAAATACATGAAACAACGGCGAAATTAACCCAACCAACTAACCAGAGGGCAGGAGCGGCCGTGTGCCGAGATGTGCTTGTGGTTGGGTCCTAAGAGTGTGTTTGATGCTGACTCCGGAGGCCAGGAGAATTTGTAATTTTTCTATGATCGAATATTGTAAACATCAGTATCTTGTACTGGTATTTTTATATTGCGTTAGGTAGAGGCATTTTCTCCACACCCCCCAACCAGCCTCCGTGATCTAAGAGTATGAAATTTCTACCTGGCATGTGGACTTGGTGTGCCACCCGGATCTCGGACTCCCGGTGTTCGGTTAAGCTCTCATAGACTTTGCTAGATTACGTGTACCTAGACTACAATGCTTTGTTGACCACTCTGTTTTATGCCTATAAACTACAACAAACAACAGCTAATTGATAGGAAGAACGAAACCATAGAAAAACAGGCATAAGTCTCCGACCCCGTATTAATGATGCCGGTCATCTGAACCTTTGAGCAAAAATAGTAAATAGATCGGTTTGGGTAAAATGGGTTAGAAATAATTGAAATGTTACAGGAAAGAGCGCGAAAAAAAATACATTGTGCAATTTGACAAATATATAATATCTTTAATTTTTTACCGGAACGAGAAAAATTATACTTGTTTTCCTTTTAGAAATAAATACAAAACCGTCATAATGACACATTATTGACGTTAAATTTATTTATTTTTTACACTTGCAATGACAAAATCAGAGTGTATAAATTTTATTACTTATAATAATGTATAAATTATATAAGGCTGGCATGCCTTATATCAAAGTGGTATCATCACGAATAAGTGTAAAGACGACTCAAATGAATAAAAAAAGTAGAATGAAGAAAATTACTTAATTTTAAAATAATTTAAATTAACGGTGAATTAAAGATAAACCCAGTCAATCAAAAAATAAAACAACTCGAACATAAATTAAACACGATAAATTTGAATATTAACATGAACAATGTAATCATTTATTAAATAAATTATTATTAAATTTATCTTTGCCAAAGGGTACCAAAAATAATTGTATCACAAATAAACCGTGACACCCGTGACAGGACGGTCCCCACACGAACGCCCGAAAAAAACAAAACAAGGAATTTTCTTTAACGTGAATGAGATAAATTATATTTTCCCTCATGAAGTGGTTTTCTTCTTAATAACAATTCGCATCTTATAAACTGAATTAGAGTTGTATTGTTTGGTTCTCCACAAAATAATGAATGAAAATTGGTGGTTATCTGGAATGAGTAATTAGTTGGAAGGTCGGAACAGTTTACAACAGTCAGAGCGGTTACCTCGATAAGGTGCTGAACTGTTGATAGTAGTAACCAGCTTCTTTCAGGCGAGCTGGAGTGATTCAATAGTTCCTTTGGTGGGAGGTGTAGCTTGCAGCTAGTAGACAATTAACAATTGCTGGTATCGATAAGAGTCTCGATGAATGAAAAATTAACAATCGATAGCAGACGTTGATGTGGTGTAACTACTCAATCCAAGACTTCAGAGGCCGACTGACTCAGTTCGCCAGAAATGCAGACAGCAGTCTAGCTTAAGCGCTCCGGCATCAGCTCAAACGCTCCACCTTTAGTACACGCTCTGTCAATAAGCAGATGTAGGTTTTTTTCCTACTTTATATTCGTCACTTCATTGTGACTTGCAAATATATAGTTGAAGCCCTTAACTAATCCTAAACCCCAAACATTGCTAATCCACATTCCTCTCCTATATACAGGCTCTCCTAGTGTTACATAATCCTATTCTTTCCTCTTGCTCTTGCTAACAGTTCGTATTCTTATTTTTATTCTTTTGTTGGTTTATAAAGTTATTTTTGTTCTATAGACTTGTCCATGTGTAGACACAGTCTTGACATAAACCTTGTTTTTTATCTCTGAAATAAAGTGTTTTTAAAAACTGATTAACGTCGAGAGATGATTTAACGTATATATCGGGCACCGTAAGTATCCTGCCTAATACCCAAGTCATCGGGACGTAAACATCCCGAATGTATATATAGAGGATCAAAACCACTCAATAAACAATCTTGTGACAACTCTCGATCTGTGATTTCATTCAACCCTTTTTCTTTTTCAAATTTTTCGTTGACGATAATTAACTGGTGCCGAAAACTGGGAGCGAAGTGGGTTCGAGTCATTGATGTGGAAGTTGGCTTTTATTTTTCTTCGTCTTCGTGTTGTATAAGTAGGTAAGCGAAATGATGAAGTTGCGGCCCGGCAGCGTTTGAAGTTCCGCAATTACCTCTCGAAACCTTGGCTGAAGCCCATGCGAACTCGCTGGCATGGATGAAGGTGTGGGCAGTGACATCGCAGGGCACGAAGAAAATGATCTCAGACCTCGAAAGATTTTCTGGGGAACTGGGTGAGTTGAATAATTTTTTCAAAGGGGGCGATAGAATTATGGAGAAGATAAAAGCGAAGATGGACGAAGGCCTACTCGACCCTGGTGACGCTAAGTCAATAAAGGTGGACCTGGTGCGCAGGGTAAAAAGGAAAGTGCTGAACATGATACAGGCGGACGAGGAAACCCCATGGGAAACAGCAAAGACACTACTGAGGAAAGCACATGGGGGGGGGACGATGGACCCCAGAGGAGGATATCTTCCAAATGTGTCGAGAAATGAAATCTCCGAGACAGAATAGTGGACAGTATGGTGCTGTCCTGGTAGTCCGCTACAATTAAATAAATGAGAAAATGAGAGAGACTACTAGCGCCGAGGAAGTGAAGGGCAGGATGGGGTTCCTATCTACGATCTTAAAGGTGCAGTTGGCGAAGGAGACGGGAAGGAAGGAAGTGTTCCCTAATGAGCGGTCGTTCCTCGAACGCGCACAGGCGATGATTGATGGTAGCTCGAGAGAGGACGAAGTGAAAATGCACGAAGATGACAACGATTCGAGCCGGATCACATATAGGAGAAACAGGACCCCAAAAGCAGTGTGGAGGAGACAGGAAACGCTGTTTGCCGGTAGAGACAGGAGAGCGGCGGGAGAGAAAAGATTGATTGGAAGGGACGAGGCCGGGGTACGCGCCTCGGAAAGAAGATAGGAAATGCCATGGCTGTGGAAAGATGGGCCGTTTGGTAGCTCAGTGCTCTCGCACTAAGTGCTTTGAGTGTGAGGAAGAAGGACAAATAGCAAGGCAATGTCCATACGTTTTTCGTAGAAAGGAATTTCACAAAGCAGAACCAATGGAGGTGAATAACCAGGAAATTCGAGAGGTGGAGCGCAACACCCAGAGAAAATGGATCATCGGGCGACGAGTCATCAGGGACGCCAGAAACAGACATGGGGGAGTTGAAGCTTAACAGGAGCAGAAGACGAGAGTGGCAGAAGAATGTATCACGCAAATGGGAGCGGCATACGGAGGCCTGAGGAGAGTGGCAGCAGAGAGGCGACCGCATCCTAAGGTGCAATACAGTGCGGGAAAGGATGTGGGGGTTTCTAATTATTGAGTTCGGAAGGGGGAGAGGTGCCTGATTGATACTGGCAGCGCCAATACAATAATATCTCGCGGTGCGATAGAGAGGCTGCGTGGAGGAGAGAGTGCACACCAGATCAAGGTTGGGAGTGTAAATTACTTACTCTGGGGGGACACTGTATTAAATTACTTACTCTGAGAAGTGATGGAAGAAGCGGTCGTAGGGCTGGACGAATAGGAGAAGGTAATGGGTGATGTAAAGGTACAACTCATGGAAGACATGCCGCGGGAATACTACATAATACTGGGGCGTGATTTACTGGGAAAAGTAGGCGCGTGCTTAGAAAAGGAGGGTGAGAACTGGAGGATCAAGCTAGGGAAGCGAACCTATCGAACCCGGGGGCCGTACGGGGTGAAAAGATGCCAATAGGAGCGGTTAAGAGAGTGGAGGATTGGAGGGAGAGTTTGTGGAGCGACTTTAGGGATATTTTTTTCGTTGAAGTGGACACGCTAGAAGCAACGGGGAAAACGCTACATGAGATCCCGTTAAAAGTAGAGCGGGTGACGTATGTGAAGTAGCGGACCACCTCTCCTCCCGGATACCGATCCGCAAGCGCTCAGACATTAGGAAGGAGATCGAGGATCTCAAGCGCAAAGGGATCATCAGAGATAACACGTCTCCGTATAATAGCCCTCTGTGGGCAGTGAAAAAGAAACGTTGACCGGTAGAAAGTTAGGAAAAGTACCGAATCGTGGTGGATTTTTGGAAACTTAACGACAATACTCTGGACGAAAAATATCCAATCCCACGGTTCGAAGACATCCTAGACAGACTCAACAAATATTTTTAGCACATTAGACCTAAAAGCAGGGTACCATCAGATCAAGCTAGCTGCGCATTATCAACATAAAACGGCGTTCTCGTTTTAAATAGGACATTTTGAGTTCACGAGAATGCCGTTTGGTCTCAAAAATGCCCTAATTACTTTTCAGCGTCTCGTGGACCAACTCCTGAGAGGAATGGACGAAAATATGTGCCAAATTTACATGGATGACATGCTGATATTGGAAGCCGAATGGAATTGGAAGACATTCAATACCTCCGGAGCGTATTTAGGGGACTAAGAGATTTCGGGCTGAAACTGTCACTAGACAAATCTTCACTGGGGCAGGAGCAGATTAGTTTTGTAGGACACACAATCTCTCAGGGGGGGGGGGGGTTCAACCAGACTTGACGAAAGTCGAAGTGCTCAGGAAATTGGACGTGCCAAAAGACGTAAAAGAAATTCGGTGATTACTGGGCATGCTCAATTACTACCACCGTTTCGTACCGGACATGCCAGAATATATGGTACCCATTAATAACTTACTACGGAAAGGAGCATGGATAATGATAACGCCACTGATAGAGCAGAATATCCGCAAATGCTTGGCGCGTTTGCAGGAGGCGCCGATTTTGGCTTTCCCCAACTTCGAGAAGGAGTTCACGATCACCACCGACGCAAGCGACTATGCCTTGGGGGCAGTATTGTCACAGGAAGGTGGGGACGCGGAAAGACCGGTGGCTTACACGAGCAGACACCTGACGGACACGGAGGCGCGGTACAGTGCTCTGGAACGAGAACTCCTCGGGATAGTATGGGCTATTGGGCACTTCCGTCAGTATGTATTCGGTGAAATGTTTCGAATACATACGGATCACCGACCTTCTCGTGCTATATGTAGAGGATATAGTAGAAGTGGTTAGTAGATTGTATTAAATTTCAGATCAGCTTGGACTGGGGAAGGAGAAAATGTATAATGAATTTCGTTTCATAGAATTGCAGTAATAAGCAAAATATGGCGTGTGCATATCGGTGTGCATGTAGTAATTAATTAGATGCAATGATTAGCTTTAAAAAATGTTTTTGTGCGAATTTTTTTGTTTCAAATATTATGATAAGTGTCAAAAGTGTATATCTACAGATTACTATTTACGTCACATATGTGGTATCCTTGTTGACAATTCTTCCAGTCACAAATGTACCGTTGCTTCTGTCCCTGACAATTGGAAATGCAGTATATGCACTCGTATATATAAGCATAAAATACATTTAAATAGACACATAAAGCAATGTAGGATAGTAAACTCTACTAATGGTCTGGTGGCAGTTGACATCGAAGCGACTAGTAGTAGCAACCCGGGGGGACACGCCCTCTCCTCACTGGAACTAAGTGTTCAATTATTTCAAACGATTTAAATCAAATAAACGGGCATTATTTTTACAACAGAATACGTTAGTGGATAGCTCTCTATCCGTGTCAGTTAGTCCCACAATTAGTGTCAGTGCCTACAGAGGCACTGTAGTTGATATATTTATAACAAATAGTCAAATGAATTTAACACTTCAACAAGTTCTCTGAAGTAAAATCGACCGAGTCCATTAACTTAGTGAATATATAAATAAGTGGAGAAACATTAAAACTTATATTGTAGTAGAGTGCACTTTTATTACGAAAACAAACGATAACATCAGCGACGAACGATCTGATGTTAACTTTAAAACCAAAAATGAAGCTGTAGACTTATCCTACGATTTAATTGAGTATACTACAAACACATCTCAAACTCATCGACGAAATGGGTGAATTCCAAGGTCCTGGCTCCGGTTTGATATTCTAAATCTGTCAATTTACTCACAATGCATGTTACTAAATACAAACCTCTAAAGGGCGGAGTTACATTCCGTTGTCTAACAAAAATCGCGAGCAAAAAAGCTGTTATACATGTGCAAAATTATAATGATAATTTATGCTTCAAATACGCTATAAGTTCAAGAATTGGCTCTAATGACAGTTTTATATTATATAATGGTGTAGAAGGGATACGCGTTCGACTCCATCGCCTATCCGACGACACTAATAAAAGACGTTAAACATTTTGAAAATGACAACAATGTATCTATTAACGTTTTCGGTCTGAACGATAATAATGAGGTAAGCCCGTTTATAATTAGCAAAATAGAGACCAAAAATAATTTTGGTTTGCTTTTGCTACAAGAAGGTTTGAGTAGTCACTTTTGTTTAGTAACTAGTTTGATCATCCTCCTCAGCTCCCATTTGTCATCTAATGAAAATTAATTTGCAGACGATGTTTCATTTATTATTCAAACAGTCCTAATAAGAGCGCTACTCTCAAAATGAAAGAACATGAATAATAGTGTAAATCCCATAAACCGGTATGACATGATTTTCTTCATTCAAAGTCCAAAATTACCTTGAATTTCCCCATTTAGAATACAAGCAGCGAGTACCAATTGTAATTTATGCTGATCTTGAATGCCCATTGCTCCCCGTTCCAGGTCCATCCGGTGATCCTCTAACGTCATGGAGCAAAAATGTTCAAAATCATGTTATCGGAGCTTATGTGAAATCTGTAATACCACCTATTTGCTCAGATTCCCCTGTAGTTTTTACCGGTGAGCACTGTACGCATGAATTCCTAATGTCTTTCCGCCATCTGTCAATCTCAGTTGAGGGAATATATCGTGAGAGAGAAAACATGACGAATGAGGAAGCCACTGCATACAAAAATGCTGTTTTTTGCCATATTTGTCAAGAACCGCCAGCGGAAGGAGATAAAAGGAGAGCGTGTGCGATCATGACCACGCTGCTGATAAGGCAAGAGGGGCGGCTCATTCATCTTGTAATCTCAAATTTAGAAAACCTGACTTTATTCTCGTATTCATGCATAATTTGTACTGATATGATGCTCATTTTATAGTTCCATGCTTAGGTATCGATAACGAACCGATGGATGTCATTCAGTCCACGACGGAAAAGTTTATTAGTTTTTCTAAAACGTTCGCCGGCTGTAAAGTAAAGGTTTCTAGATTCATTCCAGTGTCAAACAATCAGCTAACTATAACCTGTAAGTTGAAAACAATGTATTAACAATACTCTGCTATCAAAACAGCAACCAAGGCCTATTATATAAAATTACTTACTGCAATTTATTTTTCAATCAAAGATATTGAAATTAAATTATTCCTATATAATTACAAAACCGGAAACTAGACATTTATACTATCATTAAATATTGAAGAATAGAAGATCTTCATTAGAAAATTACAATTTGCTTGTACAGTATTATTAATTGAGA
The DNA here is from genome assembly GCA_930367205.1 of Acanthosoma haemorrhoidale. Classification (NCBI taxonomy): domain Eukaryota; kingdom Metazoa; phylum Arthropoda; class Insecta; order Hemiptera; family Acanthosomatidae; genus Acanthosoma; species Acanthosoma haemorrhoidale. Next base: position 104,619,819 of record OV884009.1, on the reverse strand, counting down.
TGTAAGAATTCATTCATACCTATGTACAATTCCATTTATACATAAACATTCTGCTCATTAGCCTGCCCCTTCCAAAGGAATTTCCCAAGCAAGCTGGCAGAAGAGCCGGAAGGAGCATACCCCCCCCCCCCCCCACCTCCCTACGAAACCGTTTCACCTACTGGCGACGAGAGAGAGGGTAAGAGTGAGCAACAGCCACTCAGGGCATGAGGGGGGATGTTGGCCAGTGCCAGGATCCTATCTATGACCTACATATCAGTTTACAAAGATCACGAGACCACCGAGCCGAAATTGCCGATTTAGGTGACGAGGAGGATCGTAAGGATGAGTGTAACTGTATAGGCAGTTGATAAAAGGATTTGGATGAGCAGATAGGTTTTTGTGGAATTTCGGAAATGTTGAGGGTATACACAGGTGGTCTGAAAAGTTTCCGACCTCAACATGAAGATGATAATAAAATAAATAAAAGCTAGTGAAATAAAAGCTAAAATAAAAGCTTTGTTAGGTCGGAAATTTTTCATAAGGTCAAGGACAGTTGACACATGGAGTTCTCTGTGAAGGGATGAGTTTGTAATGTAAAAGGCATTACTGACTGCGGTTCTCAGGACCTGGATTAGTTGGCTGTTCGACCTTTTGGCTGCCCCCATTAGTTCTATTCTGTAATTCCAAATTGGTTTTAACAACTGTTTGTATGAGTAAAGTTACTTTTCTATTGAGGTTAGTGTTTCTGCTAAGTAGTCTGTATAACTGTCTTGTGTGAGGATTTAAATTCAGCCTTTTGTCTAGATGAAAACCTATCTAGGTTTTCATATATAGATAGATATATGGCATATGTCATAGATCACATATAGATAGATAGCTAACCGTATTGGACGTGGGAATTGCTATCGAATTGAAGGTTACGGATGGGCAGGACCGTATATACAAAAACTATCCATTGCACATTAATCAATAATAGGGATATGAACACTAACTGTGAATTAAACTGTTTAACTTAGAACGCACGATCGGTTAGAAACAAGATACTTCAACTCGAGTCTTCTATATATGTAAATAATCCACACCTTATAGGTATGTCTGAAACCCATCTTGACCAAATTCAGACAAAATCAAAATAGCAAATTTCAAAATTCATCAATGTCAGAAGAGACAGAAAAGGTTTAAGAGAAGGCACGGTTGGCACACAATAATATGTAAAATCACTATCGTCCGAGCCTTCAGCTCATTTCTATTGAAGCACTCACTACTGCTTTAATACTATGGCTACCTTTTCGTATTATAACCGTTTATTTTCCACCAAATAAAACTTTAATTGACAATGATCGATCTAATTTTCAAATTAAATACCAACATGGTGGATTTAGGGGACCTAAACTGTAAACATAAAATTTGGCATGATGCCGAAATAGTAAAAATGGAAAAAGTGTAGTTAATTTTTCCCCCGAAAATAAAATTGAAACCCGAGTACCTCATAAACCAATCTACTACCCAAGTAATAGTAGACTTAAACCTAGTACAAGATATAGTGCTGACAAAACCATACAACCAAATCTCCCGTTTAAAATCTGCACTTAGTTTACACCACAAGCCTGTGATTTTTAGGATAAAATCTGTGATTATGACAAAACCAAATTATCGTTTTAAGTTCAATATTCCAAACTGGTCAAAATTATTAAAAAACGGTATAGAAATAAATCCGACTTGTAATAAAAAAAATCTATAAGGGAATGGCCATATTACAAACACGATAAATCAAGTTCTTAAGGCATCTGTCATTAAAAAAATTGCCAAAATATTATCTAAGAAAAATATTAAAATACTATTTTAAATATAATACAATTTAAAAATTACTTACGCCAATGCTTCGAAAACAAACAGATCATCGATACTAAAAAGAACTATTAATAAAGTAACTAAAATGATTCAGTTAAAACTTACTACATATGTGTAGAAACGAACCTAGGTCTCAATCTTCTTGGAATAAACCCAAAGTACAAAAATCTATAGAAAACTCATCTTTACTAATCACAAAAACTCTATTCCTACACTTCAAAATCAAGAAAATTATTTACGTTTTGAGTGATAACTTAAACCCGATAGCAGATAATTTTGAAACTATCGCTTAAGTCACATTAATGGTTACAAATTCGTATGCTAAGTAATTAGAACGGTTAAGGGCTATTTTAATCTCAATCAAGCCAATCATTTTCACATGCTTCTCCAAAAGAAATAGGTAAAACTATTTAACCCCTAAATAAATAACAGGAAATAGTCTGTTCCGGATGGAATTAAAACAAGCCTAATAGAAAATTTAAGCAAAAAACCGATACTCCACTTAACCAAAATTATAAACACCTGTTTAAGAATAGGACATTTTCCAACAGCATGGAAAATAGTAAAACTTAATAGCCTCGCCAAAACCGAATAAAAATTTAGTTTCACTTTACAATTATCGACCTATAAGTTGCTTAAATATCACCTCAAAAATCTTTGAAAACGTAATTACGTCATGGCTAGTTAAATATAAAAACAAAGAAAATGTTATCACGAACAATTCTGTTTTAGGCAATCCCACTAATTCACCGCCACTGGTTTCAACAGGCATTGAGAAACTATTTGATACTATCTGGTAAAAGTAATTTTGTATAAATTAATTAAAATCAACCTTTCTTGATATATTGTCAACATCGTATCGTGGTTCATTGAGTTGCGAGTACTTTCACAGTATCTACACAAAATTGTTCCTCATCAATCCGGAAAATAGTCACGGGTCTGCCTCAGGGCTCGTGTCTCAGTCCTATGTTTCTCAACCTGTTTGTTTGTTAACGATATAACCATTCCTAAAAATACCTAGGTAGACCTATTTGCCGACGACACCGTCTTCATTACAAGTTCATTCGGAATTTTAAGCCTTAGAGGTTGAAAATAAATATCTAAAAAAAAGCTACGCTTTTCTGAAAAAATCCCACTTTCAGTGTACCTAGGAGTACACCTCCACAAAAAATTTTCTTTCACCCAGCATGTCAAATTATAATCTGATAAACCTAAGCAATAATGTACAAAATGTACCCATATTTTAATAAACAATTCAAATTTTCTTAAAAAAATAAATGAATTCTGTACAAATCTGTAATTTATCCTGTATTAATATATGGGTGCCTAGTAAGTTTGGGAGCTTCAACAGTAAAAACAAATCCAAACTATTCAAAATAAATGTCTCCGAATTATAAATAATTATATTACTACACCATAATTGAAAAATTTCATGAAGAATAAAATATTCCATTCATTTAACAATTCTTGTACGCTCAATTTGTTTGGACTATTGCCCTGACTCCACATAATCCACTAATTTAAGAAATGGGAAATTTACATCCATAAGTGAACCAAACATATTTTATTACAATAGTACAACATGACAAGCTAAAATATTAATAATATTACTTACTTTAATATATTATTCTCGCATGATATTCACTTTCTATTAATAATCATTATTTTGTTATTTAGTTGGGTTTTCGTATACTTTTCCCAACATGAAAAACTGCTTATTAAATTGATAAAGACAGTGTATTTATGTAGCAAGCCACCACACCGTTGTACTATTGGTATATATATATATATATATATATGTAAAGAAAGTATACTCTCTTTGATTTGAATTTGCCACGCTGCTTCTACTGAGCACCACTAGATGGAGCTATCAGCAATATTCTAAATAGTGAGATGATACAGAAAGGTTATATTAAGTAGCTAAAGTTGTAAATAGAGTGTGAATAGAGAAGTGATAATTATAAACTATAATTGCCGTTTCGTAAGACAATTATTGAAGGTGGGGTGAATAAACTGAAATCAGTTTCTCTGTAAACAAAGCAAGCAATTTTATTTACTATATTTTATTATTTTATATTATAACATTATTCATATTATTTACACAATCTTACCTGTAAACAAAGAAACGACAATTACAGTTTATAATTATCGCTTCTCTATTTACAACTTTAGTTACTTAATATAACCTTTTCTATCCTCTCACTTTTTAGAATATTGCTAATAGCTCCATCTAGTGGTGGTCAGTAGAAGCAGCGCGGCAAATTCAAATTAAAGAAAGTATACATTCTTTACATATATATATATATATATATATATATATATATATATATATATATATATATATATATATATATATATATACATTTATTATAAATAAATATATATATATATATATTATTATACATATATATGTAAGTTTGAACGTTACCACCAAACTTCGGCACATATGTTAGGTGTCTCTCTACAGAGGGCGTTAGTATCAAAGGAGGCTCCGAGCTGTTAACCTCGTGAATAGCTGTACTCTTGTTAAGACAATTATCAACGCTTATTATCGACAATTGTATTGATTCAGGTTACTTTTAAGTTTTATTTGTTTATTGTAATATTTTTAGCGCGAGCTAATGTGTACATATATTTAATATTACAGTTCTAAACTACGTCTGCAAGTGTTCGATTTATAACCTGACAACCTCCACTTCCTTTAAGTTTCTGTATTCGAAACATACATATATATTACTTACTTTAATATATTATTCTCACATGATATTCACTTTCTATTTAAAATCATTATTTTGTTATTTAGCTGGGTATATTCTGTTACAAGTAAATGTTACCCTTTGTATCAGATAGATTATGTTTGAAACAAGGTCATCTAATGGTACAACAATCTCAACATTCTAAGAATAACGCTCCAAGATTTAAGAAAATAGTACAATAGTTATCAAGTTAGAATGACCTCTAAAGTAGAAATGTGATTGTGAACCATAGCGATGGCCTAAACATTCTAAACAAAGTATTGGACATAATATAATACAATTTTCTGAAGTAATAGTGTGCATTCTACTCACATAGTCTTGAGCGTTGACATCGACCTTCTCTCGTTGGCCGTTATTCAAAAGAGGACCCCTCCACTGGAGAAGAAGCTGGACACAACTTGCTCTTCGCTCTTGCGACGAGTAGGTTCTATGTGCTCCAAGGATGCAGGCGCAGTGAAGTACAGACTCGTTATGGCCATTTTTTTTGTTGGGGTTGCCACCAAGGTCCATCATGAACATTCTAAGGCAGTACAATCCATAAGCAGAGGAAGCTTTCACTGTTTTCACTTTGGTTAGAATACCGATATTCTAATTACTACTAAGTTAAAATATACTCCCAAAGAGGTTAGTGCAGATCTATTGGGTTATTATGACCTTCCCAACTAGAAATGGAACTTTATCTGGGACTATGATGACTTACTCAATAATAATTATAATATTAATAAGATAAAAATAAATAAATTCAATTCTGCCAAACAAACAATAAATAAGCAAGTTTTTTTGTACTGTAGAACCTACTATTATTAATAATTAACAGTCAAAGACAAAAGATAATGGCAGGAATAAGGCTCGAGCCTCTCCAATATCGGATGCTCTACATACTAAGCCAGCCTGCACGAGTGGACGTTCTTTCCAATATGAATCCTCATCACACGCCTAATATAAATAATACACCACAAAAGAAAATAAAGCGTAGACCTCAAATTAAAAAAAAGATTTACTAGCGTTCCAGTTGTGAGGAACTGTGCATACAAGTAAAAGCTGCTTGGCGCCCACCGATCGAGGAGCTGTCGAGAAAGGGTGAGATCGGGAGGTTGCATTGGGACTGAAATCAAGACAACACCTCCATGAAGCGGACTGTGACAGCTGACGAATACTTCTTCCCCACGAGCAGGCCACTCTATTGTAATTATTTACTATTTCAACGATATCTAAATTATGTTCCTTTACCTGACGTTCATTAATGAGTGTTCAATGTGGCTGATATGATTTCAGCGGTATCGATTATGCCTTGATATAGATAGATTCTATTTAGAGATCATTGCTTTTGCAGTGCGGAATTGAAGTGACGTATGAGAGACCAGAATCGAGTGGAGTGGTTGCGGCAGCGTGTGGTTTTTTTGCCCCCTGCGCGCTTTATTTATTATTTATGTAGCTCTGCAAGCTTAAACGTGTTCATTATGTTTTTGGCATGCGCATGCGCTATTAGTATGCTTTGATAGCTGTATGTATAATTGATTTCATACATGTTATTACATACATTAATAATACAAATATTTATTTTGCTACAGCTTGCGTTATAATTGCCTCTGACACCCTCCTTAGACCAGTAAATGAATAGACACGTAAATTGAAATAAAAGTGAAAACAAATAGCCACAATACTAAATTAAATAAAAAAAACAACAAGTAGTTTATGTAGTCTTGGAAAGACCACGAATTCACACTCGGTATCTAAGGTTAGGCAAAAACGATCCGGATCCCAAAGCTGAGTGTGAACCGGAGAGAGGCAGACTGGATCGCTGGGGGAGACGCTACTAGGTAAAGTTTGTAGGGCCCCAGGAGACCGTCATCCGCATGGAAAAGGTCTCTTCTAAGGAGGTGCTAGTTTTAGTGCTAGACAACGGCAGGGGTCTGACAAAGATGGACTAAAACATAGCGAGGTTAGGAAAGAGAGATGCAGAGATAGTTGAATAAGAAAGCCACGGTTCGAGTAGAGCAGCAAGCGCCAGTGGAGAGAGAGAGAGAGAGAGAGAGAGAGAGAGAGAGAGAGAGAGAGAGAGAGAGAGAGAGAGAGAGAGAGAGAGAGAGAGAGAGAGAGAGAGAGAGAGAGAGAGAGAGAGAGAGAGAGAGAGAGAGAGAGAGAGAGAGAGAGAGAGAGAGAGAGAGAGAGAGAGAGAGAGAGAGAGAGAGAGAGCAGTTTTCTTTAGGTGCCGGGTTCCGAGAGTCTGGGAAAAAGTTTCATTTTTATTTTTATTTCAAAACCCCTTTATTGATCAAAAGTTTTACAATTTACAAATTTTCGATTTACAGATTTCTCCTCTTACTGCATATCTGCGTATGCATTCGAAGGAGGGTAGAATTACAATAACAATTTTCTATTTGAAGTTAAAATTACAAATCACTGGGTACAGGACTAGGTGATGGGGCTCACCTTCAGATTACAATGAGGGAACTACAAACTAAAACCTAAACCTAGAACCTAAGACTAAAGCGTTCCAGCCGCGACAGCGTCATGCCATCGATAGGGGAACGGAATGAATTCATCCCTACAGTACTTGACAAACCCGGTAATTTTTGAGATAATTCAATAGAATTTTCTCGAAAATTTTTCCCATTTTTGGTAGCAAGCTGATCGGGCGGTAGTGGGCTGGGTGATCTTTACTCTTTGCTGGCTTTAGATGGGAAAAAAGCTCCAAATCTGGACCTTATATAGGCAGGTCAGAGGGTGGGCCTCACCCACGCCCCTAGTTGGCTTAAGCTGTTTCATGCACTAATTTCCCCCTCTCTTAACTGACGCTTTTATTATTAAAACATGGAAATGTAGGTGGGTATTTTCTGGGCCGAAAAGAGGGAAACTTCTGTTTATTCGTGGTGAAGAAGTTGAAACAACACCCTAAATAATTTTAATACGTTTTTCTTTATCCTTTCTCAGCCATATCGTATTATACAAGGTCCAAATATTTTCCTTTGTCCATTTCTTCCCTAAATTGGTTTTAGTCTTCTATTGAATTATCTTCCCTTCTATTATTTGCTAAAAGTATGCTAAAATTTGTGGGTCTAAGTTCGACGTTTCGATTCTGTTGTGAAAAGTCTTGAAATTTTCAGTCTGTGTAAGTGTGTCTGTGTATAAAAATTGCATGGGTCAATTACTCTTTGTAATTAACAAATTGAAATTAATCATCAAAAGCAATATGAAACACTACATCTAACATGCACACCGTTTTTAATACAGCTTCCTTTTCCTTAGTTTTGTCTTTAATTAATTTTCTAATCGAACAATTAACTCTTCAATCATTCCCGGAGCAGCCCCTAATTATTACATGAACCCTTCTATTCTAACCTTATTTTATTTTTCTAATTTTTTTTAATGAAATTAACTTTACTATACGTACGTTAATTATGTTGGTCGTTGGCTTTTTCTAGGACTATGTCCTTTGAGTGAAGAGTGGATTTAAATTTACTTTTAATTATGAGTAATAGACAAGAGGATGCAATAATAATATTCAATAATAAATCGGATTTTAGGAAAGCTTTATTGATAACAGCATTAATTATTACTATTTTTTGTATACTTATAAATTTGAAATTGGTTTAAAACCACAAATTTAACCCCCCCCCTCCGTCTTTGAATTTAATTGATTTCGTTAAATATTCTCTTGAATAAAATTGTGCCCCTACTCATTTAGGAAGTCTTGACCAGCGGAAGTTGTATCTCTTGAAAGCGTCTTCTGATATTACAGATGGAGAGAAGAAAGAGAAAGGTGTTGATTCGACTCCGCCTGAAGACGGAAGAACCCTTGTATTGCTTGCCCTCACTACATCTCGCCTTCTGTTCTCAAACTTAGGTTCTTCCTCAAAAATTGGTGGTTATAATTGAAAAATTTTTATTATGGCTTGGCTTTAGTTATTCCTTGACTATTTATTATTTACAATTCGGTTTCAAAGATATCATAATAATATATATTGGGTATATATTTGTGTATAGTCACACGATTGTACTTACAGTTTTTATAGCTGACAATTGTTTAATGGCTCTAGTAATAATTCAACCGTATATTTATTACACTATCCTTAGTGTTTTGACCTTTATTTATTTAAATTGTAAAAAAATCCAATTTATATTACAAAACACAGTAATTATAACATGTCCTCGTAAAATTCTGAGTTGACATAATAGATCCGTTAAATGTTTAAGTTTAATTACATAAAACAAATACTATTAGCCAATGAGTGCTAATTGCAAGAAACTAATCCAGTCTAAAGTTTAGATCAGTCTTCTAATGAACCTAAAATATAAAGTTTCATAAAAAGAGTCAGGTAATACAATATTTGTAATAAAATAAAACTTGAAAATAACAACAGATTAATAAATTAAGGAAGATTATTCAAAATTCGAAATGGAACCTCTAATTAGCAAATGGAATAAAGAGGTATGAATAAAAAACTCTAAAAGTAAGAACCATTCATAGTAAGCATTGATAATTTATTTAGCAGATTAAGAATGCTTGTGTGGTAAAATAGACATTTTACATCATGATTGTTGTTGATGAAGATAGCGGAAATCCCAATACTTTGAAAGATTAAAGGGAGTTTAAAAGTAGCATCATGTTTCTTTCAACGAGTTTAATATAAAGTTGTACCTAAGCAAGTGCTTCATGCCGTGCTGGGCTGCGTAGTGGAGGGCTGTGTTGTGGTGGTGACTCTCCCCGTAGCTTAAATTTGGATCCAAGTTTTTTCTCAGCTCTGGAGAGCTCTGGTGTATCTAGAAAATTAAATTTGTATTAGTCAGCGTTAGCAATGGAATGGAGAGCAGTAAATAAGAAATTGTAAATTCTGAAAGGTTGGTCATGTCATCGCTAGTTTTATAATGCTAAGAATATTATATATAATGCTAAAAGTAGAAGGGGCTTGAACAGAACTGTATACCTGCTACAGAACTGTTACATTTTTTTGCAATTAACCTTTATTATTAATAAAATAAAATATCTTTCTGATATTCTTAACCTGTGACAAAAACAACTAAAAAAAAAGAGATACTTCTAAAAAAATAATTCTAAAGAGAATAAGTATAAACAGATCTAGTTAGGTGTCAACCTGAATTATTTAAGTGAAAAAACTACAGTTTTTTCGTAACTTCATGTAAGTCACTGATGGTTCGCTGTTATTTTTAAGTATCCCTCCCTACTTCCCAGAATCTTATCCTTTTCTTATATATATTATAGTTAAGTTCTAGTTTGCTTCTTGATTACACCTACCAACCCCTTTTTAGCGCGATCGTTGAGCCGGAAGTTAAGTGGTGCCGAAACCCGGGACCTTTAGATTCACACCCTGAGATACAGTCATTGACTTGTGCAATTAGCGGTCTCAGGGGCGGATTATATAGTTCGGGCGTACCAGGATAAGAGGAGCACGATGGCCGAGGACGACTTGGCGAGGCTGAAGAAGGAGCTGATCCAGCTGCGCGAGGAGCGCGTGAAGTTTGAACTGCAGTTGAACGAGTCCGCCAAAAGCACGCAGATCGAACTAGCAAAGATTCGGACCCAGAACTGCGCTTTTATCCACGACGTGATCGGTCAACTAGAACCTTTCACGGGAGTGTTGGGGGAGCTGGAACATTTCCTGAAGGGAGGAGATCAAATCAAGGAGTTGATTCTAACCAGGAAGGAAGCGGGGAAACTGTCCGACGGGGACATAAAAATCCTAGAAGCTTCGTTGGTAGGAAGAATCTCGCGCCGGGTCCTGAATGCCATACAGGGAGACTCATCGCAGCCATGGGAAGCGTTGAAAAACCGGCTGAAGAAACTATATGGGGGTGGCCGTTGGTCACTAGAAGAGGATGTGTTCTTTCTCCTGCGTGAACATAGGAGACCAGGACAGACTGAGGGCGATTTCGCAGAAAAACTGCTCGTACTCTACAACCGCCTCAATGAAAAAATGATCGAGACGTACGGGCAGACAGAAGCAACCGTGAGACTGATTTTTGTGAGGGAGATTATGAAGGTGCAGTTGAACCAAAGCGTAGACAGGCGTGGGTCGTAGGCCAAGGACAAGGACGTCCTAGACTGTGCGCACGAACTCATCGATGCACAGGAAAGAAGTATGGCGCGCAGTAAGAATCCGGAGCCGGACTGGACGGAGGTCAGGAGTCCAAGGAGAGAAAGGAGGCCGCCGGGAATACAACGCAGCGACCGAACAAGGGGAGCGGGCACGACACGAAGACCCTTCCGAGCACCAGACGAGCGACCGAAACGAATGGAGAGGCGCTGTTACAAGTGTAACAGAACTGGCCACCTAGCAGCACGATTATTATGCAGCTTGACCCGTTGTTACGAATGCGGGCGCCGGGGACACGTCGCGCGCGAGTGCCCAAACGAACCGGCGAGTTCGGGAGTAGAGGACACTGGCCCGAACCGATGGAAGTCAATTGCCAGAGATGGGACGGCGACAGGACGCACCGTCGAGGAGATCGGCAGAATGACAGCAATGAGTCCTCGGAGGGAGAGAGCGTCTCGTCCGAGCGCAGTGGCCCGGCTGGAGACAAACGTGAGGAAAGTGGGGGGGGGGTCCCTTGGAAGAGGGGGGGCCGTCCGGAGCGGAGGTATTAATGCGTCGGCCGAAGGAGGACTGAGGGTACGGTGAGGGGCGGGGCAACCGGGGAGCGTTAATACGGATCAACAACGTTAAGAAAACGGGAGGTAAGAGGTTGCCCGTGGCGAGGTGGGGGGAGACCGGGTTAAAATTTCTGCTAGACACAGGGAGTACTAACTCGATAATAAGTGAAAGAGGGGCTAGGGAATTTGGGGTGTGGGCGCAGAGGAAACGATGCGAGTGTGTAATTACGACGGTTAGCGGGCGATGTAAGACGGACGGAGGTGATGATAGGCTTGGACAAACTCACTGGACGGAAGACGGCAGTGTGGATGCACGTCGTGAGTAGGGTGTCCGCCGAGTACGACGTGATTATCGGGTGCGACGCGATAAGAATGGCGGGACTCAATCTGAATTACGGGAAGGGCCGATGGACTTTCAAACTAGGGGCGGACAGATACGTAGTCAAGGGCGGACGCGAGGAAGGAAATGGAGTTCGAATCGGAGCGGCCCTATGCGTCAAAGAGCCATTGTGGGAGGTTATACAAAGGAACCAAGACCTGTTCTACCGGGAGGGTGAAATACTTCCTACCACGGGGAAGACTGTACATCGCATTAGATTAAAGACAGAGGCACCCGTTTACGTGAAGGACAGACGGTACCCGCAGGCAATGAGGGAGATTATCAGGGAGCAGTTGACGGAATTGAGGGAACAGGGAATAATTAGGCCAAGTAAGCCCCCGTTTAATAGCCCGCTGTGGGCAGTGGAAAAACGGTCGACGGAACAAGAGAAAGAAAAAAAAAAGTATAGGGCCGTAGTCGACTATAGGAAGCTGAATGAGGTCACCCAGGACGAAAAGTACCCGCTGCCTAGGATCGACGACATCCTAGACAGGCTGTCGGGTGCTGTAATATTCAGTACACTGGACCTTAAGAGTGGGTACCATCAGGTGAGAATGGTGGAGGAGGATGCCGGGAAGACTGCCTTCACGTGGGAACGGGGACACTTTTAGTTTGTGCGAATGCCTTTCGGGCTAATGGGGGCCCCACTAACGTTTCAACGCCTCATGGACGAACTACAAAGCGGCCTGGGGGTGATTTCTCTAGGTATATATGGACGACCTGATTGTCTTCAGTAAGTCAAGGGAAGAGCACGTCCAACACCTGCGGGAGGTCCTCGCCAGAATCCGAGAGTTCGGGCTAAAATTGTCGCAAGAAAAGTCACAGTTCGGACTAAGCGAGATACGGTTCCTGGGGCACGTAGTCTCCCAGAGCGAGGGGGTGAGACCAGATCCTGATAGGGTAAAAGTCATTCACGAGGCACCGTTACCCAAGAACGTACGCGGGGTGCGGCGGTTTCTGAGAATGGTCAACTACTATAGGAAATTCATACCGAGGATCGCGGAATTGACAGGGCCACTGACCGAACTTTTGAAAAACGGGAGACGATTCCAGTTGGGACCCGCACAACTGAGGAGCATGGAAAAGTGTCGCGAGATCTTGACAACCCGACCGCTATTATCACTCCCGGACTTCGACAGACCATTTAAAGTCACGACAGACGCGATCAAAACGGCGATATGGGCGGTGCTTTCGCAAACCTTCAGTGAGGGGGGAAAACCTGTGGCCTACGCGGGGCGCCAGCTGAATCCGGCAGAAAGGCGTTATAGCGCGATCGAGCGCGAATTGTTGGCGGTAGTATGGGGCGTGGAGTACTTCCGACCGTATGTCTACGGACGCCGGTTCGAATTATTTACCGACCATAAGCGATTGATCTACGTGGGAACCTTAAAAGAGTCCTCCGCGAGAGTTGCACGTTGGAAGGAGCGACTGGTGGCATATACGTTTAGCGTAGCCCACAAAAAAGGCAGTGAAAACGCGGTGGTGGATTGGTTTTCGTGAGATCTAGTCGTTAACGCCACGGAGGACGACCCGCCACAGGAGGAACCTTTCGCATTACGCTACCTACGCGACTGGGTAGAGAGTGGTCCGGAAATCCCGGAAGTCCAAAGACAGCAAAAAAGTCGAACATCAAGCGTATCCAATCCTTTCAATCAAAAGTCCTGAGAACAATAGTAAATGCCCCTTATTACGTCAGCAACAAAACCCTTCATAACGATCTTAATATACCCTACATTCTTGAACTCATCCCTTCCAAGTTTATGAAATTCCACAGTAGCCTTTCCAACCACCCTAATCCTGTAGCACAGTCATTGTACTGCACCACTCATCCCTATAATCCTCCTCGGAGACTGAAACGGCAGTGGCCTCGTGACCTGCTATAAACGCGAGACAGTGGGAGTCCTGGCAATGGCCAGTTTCTCCAATCATGTCCGGAGCGTCTGTGGCTCTCGCGCTCTTGGTCAGCCTCCACTGACTCGTATCCCGTGACACGGCTGACGGAGGAGCGTGGGGGACTTCCCAAGACTCCGCGTTGTCTTTCGCATGTGGATTTGGGAGGTCTCTGGGCTGTCTGTATATAATGTATGAATGAGCGAGTGAATGATGAATTGTAAATATGGTATGAATGAGAACATTTATCTTAATTATTTATTGCAATAAAAAAAGGCAGATTGTAATTTTAGCGCAAGAAAAGATTAAAAAAAAAAATTTATTACAAGTATTTAATTAACCCTGCAAGTAAAGTTAAATAATTATTTACTTAATCTAAACCCACTAGTAACTGAACCATAAAATAATTATTCCTTCTGTAGTTTTTTCACTTAACTAATTCAGATTGACACCTAACTAGATCTGTTTATAATTATTTTCTTTAGAATTAATTTTTTTTTTAGAAGTATCTCTGTTTGTAGTCGTTTTTGTCACAGGTTAAGAATATCAGAAATATATTTTATTTTATTAATAATAAAGGTTAATTGCAAAACATGTAACGCGTTATTTATCAGCCACCATTTTCCCCAGGTGGCGATTACCTCCAAAGAGGTAATTGCGGTGTTTCGGATTTATTGTTAAATAGTGGTATCCAACTTTTAATATTTCTGGGTGGGGGGTTAGGAAATGTGATTATGTATGAATATGTAAGTTTCTCTTCTCCTTTCAATGTTATTTTAATTCGATTAACATCTGTTATTTTTCGTTTTACTTCCAACTCAGATCATCAATTTCAACAAATTTCAGATCACAACACCTTATAACTCTTTTGGTATAGTGAAGTGAGCTTTGACATCAAATATGATATAATTACTTAGAAAATTCCTAACGTTCCGTCAGAATTTTTCACCATTCAAGGCTAAACCCTGACACAAGAAATAGAGATTTTGATGATTCTGAACCCTTTTGACATCATAAAACAGTATGAATTTATCACATCAAGGGTTCACCACTATTAGGTGTATCCAAGTTTCATGCAAGGTTCCGTTTAACGATAACAAAAAAAAATTAATGTAATCGTCAGGAATGCTTGACCAAAAGCTTCTCAGATGTAGTGCGAAAATCCAATGAAATGATAAAGAATTTAGCTGCCAAACAGATTTTATTTTTTATTTTAATGCCAATGAGCAGAAGGTTGATAGTAAAATGTACAATAGCAATAGCTCTATCCCTTCTCCCCCTTTCCTTTACCCCATTACTGCCTCCGATCCCTTACTCTCTCCTTCACCATCTCTTCCTCTTGACTCAAGAACCCCTCGGATGCGAAGTAAGTCAAAGGTTACCCCAAGTCCCCCCTCCTACCAGTCCAAACTATTCCCTCCAATGCTGGGATGAGTAAGCAGAGGGTGGCAGTAAGCCCCAATTCAACAAAAGAAGAAGCCCTAATGTTTGTCCAGAGGATTATAAGTGATTGTAAACAAGCGGCCCTGACGGAGCTAACAGGAAATTTAATTAAATTTCTGGACTGTGCATAAGGGGGTTCGTAAATTAAATACGCTATACTGACACTAACCTAGAAATAAATAAATAACAATGCAAGAAAAATTGGTCACCTTGTGAGAACAATTAATATTAAAACTAATAAAATAATTACAACTATCGAACGAAACGAATTCTTTAAAATTTAATCTCTATTAATTGGCTGGATCAAATTAATAAAGTATATTAGATAACATATCTGTTCCAAAGCTGTCATCGTAAGTTACGTTTTCAACTTCGTCTCCAACAGGAAATACTCATCCAGCTGCTTACTTCGTCTCTCTTCAGAGACACATGTCCCGTGTCTTGCTTTGTCTCTCTTCAGAGACACTTGTCCCGTGTCTTGCTTTGTGTCCCAACTAGAGATAGAAACTGGTCCATCCGACTGCCG
Organism: Acanthosoma haemorrhoidale; assembly: GCA_930367205.1. Taxonomy (NCBI): domain Eukaryota; kingdom Metazoa; phylum Arthropoda; class Insecta; order Hemiptera; family Acanthosomatidae; genus Acanthosoma; species Acanthosoma haemorrhoidale. The sequence continues at coordinate 104,604,379 of OV884009.1, read as the reverse complement.
ATATCCAAAGACATGTTGACTTATCAATGCTTAGATGCGCTCTCCAGGGCTGTGTAGCATAGGCCCGCGTCATATGAGGCTAAAGAGAGAGGATTTGTGATAGGGGGAAGTAGATGAGCGAGGAGGTTCCCCCCAAGCGCGGGAGTACAACACTCAATTCCCGCATTTATACAAATAAAACAGGCATACAAATAATACTAAATTCTAAACATAAAGAAATTGTGAGAGTCGTCAACACCTAAAGATTCTTAAAAGACCTATTATGGACAATAGTTACCACCATAATTTCTATTGCTGTAGTCTATACAATCATTTCATCTTTCTGCACATATTTCCCATAACGATAAAAGCACAATAAATAATGCTTACTATCTCTGCAGCAGATTTAACCGGTATATATATGCTAATGGAAATATCACCCAGATCAAAATATTTCTATAAATCTTCGTATTTACTTAATATCTGCTAGAGAAATATTCCAAATACAAACTAACCTTTTACAATTCTAAATTACAGTTCTAACCAACTCTTACTTGATTCATATTATTTGTCCTTCATCATGATACACAAACTAAACAATACCACATTTATTATCTCAGTTCAGTTCCAAGTCAATGCACCCCATATTCTTGAACTAATGATAAGTTAATGATCGTCAACGAAAACGTGAAGAAAAAGGAAAGAGGTTGAATGTAGTTACAGAACGAGAGTTGTCACAAGACTGTTTTTATTTGAGCCTTTAAATGTTTACATCCCGATGACTTGAGGATTAGGCTGGCTGCCTACGACGTCCAAACCTTAACTCCCCCCTGCCAGTTTACGCATATCTTTTCGTAAACTCCAAGGTCCGGCGCACGCAGCACACAGCCTGTAATCCCTTACATCACGTTTACGGTCTAATATATTCATAGTCCACACAAAACAACAGAACACAAAGGAAAGAGATAATACAGAAATAAAACAAGAATAATACTAATAATAACATATAATACATTCGCCCTTGACCCGGCGAAGAAAAAAAAAAAATGGAACTTAGCCACAATATAAATAATGAAAACAAAAACTCTCTCTGAGCTTCACATGTGAAGTATATGATTCCGAATCAGTTGCTCCGTATCGGATGGAGGGCACACCATCTTAGGCACATTCAGCACCCTCCCCCCTGTGGTGGGAGTTTCAACTGTTCAATGTGAACGGTTCGCCTCTTCTTTGGGGTGGTCATACTCTCGATGGTCACGAGATTATGTTCCCGAATTAGCATGACCTTAAAGGGCCCCTCGTACCAAACCAGTTCCTTACTACGATTTGATACGACTTTTCTGTATACAACGGTCCCAATCGATATTGCCCCTATGCGATCCCGTACCTTCAAATTTGCCCGCGCCACGCGCTTGGATTTTTCGCGCATAATCTTATCGCGTACTTTGTACCACATCTTTCCGAACTGTATGTGGGTGTTATGGAGCTGTGCCACCATTCCCTCATCCGCCACCGTCTCTGGCCAGTTCCTCGGTCTCACTCGTAATCCAAACAAAATTTCAAAGGGTGCAAACCCCGTCGTGGCTAGTATCGAGTGGTTGTATGCCGCCACCGCCATGGGCATCGCTACGTTCGCCGACAGGCCTTTATCCACCTGGTACACGCGTAAGTAACCGCTTAGGGTGCTGTGTAACCTTTCGATGGTTCCCCTGCTCTTGGGATGCCCGGGGGTATTAAAATGCCATGCCACATCCCGTTTTTGCATTTCGGTTCTCACGGTTGCATTGTCAAACTCCCGTCCCCCGTCCGACGAGATCCTCTCCGGTATGCCGTAGAATTGAAACCATGTGTTGAGGGCTTGTAATATGGAATGTGATGACTTGTCCCCCACCGCATAGGCCATAGCCACTTTGCTAAATGGGTTGATGATAGTGACCCACTTAAAACCCCGCCACGTGAAGGTGTCCACTTGAATCTTCATCAATGGTCTTCTGCCGTGGGTGAATCCTCCTAGCGTCCCTGCAGGGGATGTCTATCATACTTTGTCTTCCTGCAAACTTCGCATGCTCCGATCACCTCTTGAATAGTCCGCTGCATTCCCCACCAAAAATAGCGCCTTCGTAGTGCTTGCGCCGTCTCCTGCCCACCGCGGTGGTTGGTTTTCCCTTGGTGATACGCCAGTGTTACCTCGCGTTGCTGCTTTTCGTCACGCAGGGACTGGACCGCGGAAAGACACCGAATGAACGAGCGATCCACCCCCAACAGCTCTTTCTGCCACAGCTTTTTAATTTTGTCCCACACAGTCATGTTTCCCACGAATAAATCGTGTGTTTTGCCAGGTTTTGACACGTCCTTGAGAGCCTGACAAATTTGATCTCCACGAACTCCCGGTGGTGACCAAATCGTCGCGATTTGACTCCTGCCGTACGTACTATAGAGTATTTTCAGAGTACCCGATGTTTGAGTTTTCCAAACTATCTGCCTCCGCTTATCATTGATGATTTCATCCGTCGTCTCCATATCACGCGGTCTCTCCCCTATAGACTCGTCTGATGGTGGATCCGCACTCCTGTCACTATCTTCCCTCGTGCTGCTCCTGCCCGCTTCTCCAGGCGTCCATTCCCCAATAAATTGCCTCATACTACTCGATGTTTCCCCTTCCTCTATGGCGTTCACCATAATAGCGCACGACAGCCAATCTGCAACGACGTGGTCTTTCCCTGGCTTATACATGATATCTAGATTGTATTGCGCTAAGAATTCCTTCCACCTCGTTACCCTTGAGGAGGAGTCTTTGAGTTTTCCGACCCATTGAAGAGGTCGGTGGTCCGTATGTATTCGAAACCTTCTGCCAAATACATACAGACGGAAGTGCCCAATGGCCCACACTATCCCGAGGAGTTCTCGTTCCAGAGCGCTGTACCGCGCCTCCGTGTCCGTCAGGCGTCTGCTCGCATAAGCCACCGGTCTTTCCCCGTCCCCGCCTTCCTGTGACAATACTGCCCCCAAGGCATAGTCGCTTGCGTCGGTGGTGATCGTAAAATCCTTCTCGAACTTAGGGAAAGCCAAAATCGGCGCAAACGTGCCAAGCATTTGCGAATATTCTGCTCTATCAGCGTGATCATTATCCGTGTTCCTTTCCGTAGTAAGTTGTTAATGGGTACCATATATTCTGCCATGTCTGGAACGAAACGGCGGTAGTAATTAAGCGTGCCCAGTAATCTCCAAATCCCTTTTACGTCTTTGGCACCTCCATTTTCTGGATCGCTTCTACTTTCGTCGAGTCTGGTTGAACCCCTTCCGGCGAGATTGTGTGCCCTAAAAAACTAATCTGCTCCTGGCTCAGTGACGATTTGTCTATCGACAGTTTCAACCCTAAATCTCTTAATCTTCTAAATACGTTCCGGAGGGGTTGGATATGTTCCGATTCCGTTCGGCTAAATATCAGCAGGTCGCTGAAAGGTTATTGGAGCATTTTTGAGACCAAACGGCATTCTCGTGAACTCAAAATGGCCTCTTTCGAACGAGAACGCCGTTTTATGTTGGTCATGCGCAGCTAGCTTGATCTGATGGTACCCTGCTCTTAGGTCTAATGTGCTAAAAATTTTCGCACCGTTGAGTCTATCTAGGATGTCTTCGAACCGCAGGATCGGATATTTTTCGTCCAGGATATTGTCGTTAAGTTTCCGAAAATCCACCACGATTCGGTATTTTTCCCCACTATCTCCCGGTCGGCTTTTCTTTTTCACTGCCCACAAAGGGCTATTATACGGAGACGTGCTATTTCTGATGATACCTTGGCGTTTGAGATCCTCGATCTCCTTTCTAATATGTTGTCTGAGCGCTTGTGGATACCGCCTCTCCTCCACATACGTCACCCGCTCTACTTTTAACGGGATCTCATGTAGCGTTTTCCCCGTTGCTCCTAGCCTGTCCCCTTCAGCGAAAAAAATATCCCTAAACTCACTCCGCAGACTCTCCCTCCAATCCTCTACTCTCTTAACCGCTCCTATTTGCTCTGTTTCGCCCCTTGCGTCCCCCCGGCTTCGATAGGTTTTCTTCCCTAGTTTGATCCTCCAGTTCTCGCCCTCGTTTTCAATGTGCGCGCCTACTTTTCCCAGTACATCACACCCCACTATTATCTGGTATTCCTGCGGCATATCTTCCACGACGTGTACTTTTATGTCACCCATTACTTTTGCCCATTCGTCCAGCCCCACGACCGCTTCTCCCATTACCTTGATCTGGTGTGCCCTCTCTCCTCCGCGCAACCTCTCTAACGCACCACGAGATATTATTGTATTGGTGTTGCTAGTATCAATGAGGCACCTCTCCCCCTTCCCGAACTCAATAATTGGCAACCCACACATCCTTTCCCGCACTGTATTGCACCTTAGGATGCGGTTGCCTCTCTGCTCCCACTCTCCTCAGGCCTCTGTACGCCGCTCCCACCTGCGCGAGGGATTCTTCTGCCACTCTCGTCTTCTGCTCCCGCTGCGCTTCGACTCCTCTCCGTCCGTCTCCGACATCCCTGATGACTCCTCGCCCGATGATCCATTTTCTCTTGGTGTCGCGTCCCACCTCTCCCGGATTTCCTGGTTATTCACCTCCATTGGTTCTGCACTGTGAAATTCCTTTCTACGAAACACGTATGGACATTGTCTTGCTATGTGTCCTTCTACGCCACACTCAAAGCACTTAGTGCGAGGGCACTGAGCAACCAGATGGCTCGCCTTTCCACAGCCATGACATTTCCTATCTTCTTTCTGAGGTGCGTACCTAGGCTCTGTCACTCCCAATCTTCTCTCTCCCGTCGCTCCCCTGTCTCTCCCCCGGGGTCCATCGTCCCCCCCTTTTATATTTTTTATGCTTTTTTTAGTCTCGTCTTTACTATCTCGCATGGGGTTTCCTCGTCCGCCTATATCAGGTTCAGCACCTTCCTTTTCACCCTGCACACTAGGTCTGCCTTTATTGACTTAGCGTCACCTGGGTCGAGTAACCCTTCGTCCATCTTGGCTTGTATCCTCTCCATAATTCTATCCCCACCTTTGAGAAAATGATTCAACTCACCTAGTTCCCCAAAAAAGTTTTCGAGGTCTGAGATCATTTTCCTCATGTCCTGCGACGTCACTGCCGGCATCTTCATCCATGCCAGCGAGTTCGCATGGGCTTCAGCCATGGTTTCTTTAGTTAACTGTGGAACTGCAAACGCTGCCGGCCGCAAGTCCACCATTACTTCCTTTAATTAAATTACGCGAAAGCGAATAAGAAGGAAAAAAAACAAAAGCCAACTCGCACGTTAATGACACGAACCCACTCCACTCCCGGGTTTCGGCACCAGTTAATGATCGTCAACGAAAACGTGAAGAAAAAGGAAAGAGGTTGAATGTAGTTACAGAACGAGAGTTGTCACAAGACTGTTTTTATTTGAGCCTTTTAAAGCCTCTCTAAATACATTTGGGATGTTTACATCCCGATGACTTGAGGATTAGGCTGAATGCCTACGACGTCCGAACCTTAACTGATATATATCTATATATACTTCATATATATAAACTATATGAACGTATTTTTATCTGTTTGCGTCTATGTCTGCTTATACATGTATCCATTACTTGCCTAAGATGTCCTTCTACCAAACTTTTAAAATATACGTAAACTCATTCATATATAATATAAAACAACTTGATTTAAATTAAAAAAAAAATGAAAAATCGTATAAACAGCAGGTTCATCCAATGAATAGGACTTGTATATAAACAACTTCCTATGTACTCAGTATAATTTTGTTTCCTGCTTGTAAAAATATAAATATGCTGGGTTAAATACAGGACCTTCTTAATTTCTCTCGTATAATCTTCATGACACCAATTCAGTGGAGCTGTAACGTACCAAGAACCCGATACAATGACTTAAAAAGTTATTCCAGGTGAAAACTCATTCTCTATATGTCTCCAAGAAACAAAACTAGAACACAGACAATTCGTCATTGAAAACTTTTGATTAATACAGATTGGACTGAACAGTTATTCTTGATCATAACATATAAAACAAGATAATAGAACCATAGCCATAACTACAGTCTCTAGATTATAACCGTCTATTGTGCCAACTTTTTTACGGACAAAATTAAGTTTTCCTGTACTCTGTCTTATACCAAATGCAAATATTACATTGTAATATAATAATACTTTATTCATATTATTTTTTGTCTAACACAAATATTATAATGTAATATAATAATATTCTGTCTGATTTAAATAATGTAAATATTGTAATACTGTAAACCAAACTATGTAAAACTCCCAGGTCACCACTAGGAGCGCATTCCGGCTGTAGCAGGGAAGCCAGTGTTTATTAGTCCGGGATAAACGGCCTCCTGATTGGCCAAGCTAAACAGCTCTCTCATTGGCTGTCGCTGGCTATATATACCCTGCTCCTGAGCTGGCTAGTCTCTCTTGCCGAGGAGAGTTTCCCAAAAATGGAAACACGCCATATTGTCACCATTACGCAAGCCAGCTAGGAGTGGAGATCACCTAGCCCATACCACCTAATCAGGTTATTACCACAAATGGGAAAGGTTCTGGAGAAAATTCTTTTGAATTATCTCAAAGAATCTTTAGGATAATCTTTAAGTCTATTTTAATCCACTCCCAAAAATCTTTAGGATATGATCTCCTTACTCCTCAAGTTCTCCAACAACTTCCTCCTAAAGTCATAATCTTCCTAACCTACATTTATAATTGCATTATCCAAACAACGTACTTTCCTCTTGTGGAAGAAGGGGCTAGTAATTAATTCGCCAATCTTCTATCCCTTGCAAATCACCGGCTGTGAAATGTAATGTTAGAAACAGGGTTAGTAATCGAAAAATAAAATGAAAGAAAAATAGATTAAAAAAATATATATGTCCTTTAGCTGTGATAAAATAAAAATGAATTATAACTACTAATACCATTTACAATACTATACTAAATTTAAGAGTGTCAATCACCGAAAGTCAATAGCCTTCTATTCTTGAAAGTAGAAGGAGGGTGTGAGTTGAGTCCAGAGATAGTTGGTGTGTGTGTGTGATAACGAAATACTTCTTACCGGCAATCCCAAAGGGGAGAAGAAAAAATTCTTCTCAATCTTCACTAACCAACAATTGGTAACGTGGTTGGGGGTGGTGGATATCAGGTATGAAGGCAGCTATGAAGTAGTGTGCTGATACATACTTGCTAAGACATAAACGACATCAACTCCTAATATTAAATACATCTCAATACAAACAAAATATTACAATCTTTCTTTTTCTTTTAACAAAAAAAATAAAATTAATTGTTAGAATTACGTGAGTGAGAAAATAGAAAAAAAAAATAGTAATAATAAACAAAAAAAAATCTTTTTCGATAAAAAACTACAAAAATAATTATCGGGGCCCGACACCTCTCTTCTGAAAACATTCTATTATTTTTCTATTCACTAAACCCGGTAAACCACCCAATGACGCCTCATCGTACTGTTCAATTACCCAACTCCCTGAACGTTTTTTTATTTTATGATGACAGTTGTTGATATAAACGCATGTTGGCTTAGTATGTAGCATGTATTTAGTATTATTAAAAAATTTGGTTTTGAAGCCTCGATAGCAAGTGGCACGTTGGTTGTAATAGAGATTGCGGTGCTACCACTCAGCTTAAGTGGGCGCTAGGAGGATTTGGCCTATTTCCCAGTGCCATCTGTGGCCCGGCAGAGCCTACTCAATACTACCTTTAGCACCCACTGAATGGGTATAATTATTAATTCACTCCCTTATAAAGGACTCCTTCATGAATAGCTCACGTCAATATTCTGTTGAGACAATTGTATGACTGAAACAATTCCTAAGAACGTAGTAAAAAGTGTTGATTTGGAGAGTGATATGAATAGTTGCTATCTCCCAATAGCGTAGGCGCAGAACTTATTGAAGAAGATGTTAAGATTATCGGTTTTAAAGATAATGATGTGGCAATCAAAAGAGGAAAAGATGAAACAAATAAATGCCTTTCTAAATACGAAATCACAGTTTCGGGACGCCCCCAAGGGGGAGGACGCCCACCGTGGGCCAGGGTCGCTACAACCCGGCCGCTGTCCGGCAATCGTCAAGAAAGAGATAAAATAGGTAAACCTGTGGTCTTTGACCTTTTCTGGCGGCCTAGTAGGTGGGCAGCATTTGTATTGATCTGACTCCATAACATCTTAGAAGGCGTACCCCGACAGTGCACTATTTTCAGGAGAAGAGGAACAGGGTAGGTATTATAGGTAGTTTATGTGGTCTTGGAATGACCACAAATTCACGGTCGGTGTATCCCCCTCTCTTAACTGACGCCTTTTGAAGGCCTTTTTATTATTAAAACATGGAAACATAGGTGGATATTTTCTGGGGCGAGAAGAGGGGAACTTCTATTTATTCGTATTGAAGAAGTTGACACAACACACAGATAAGACAAATGAGATCAGCAGTGAAGGTGGAGAGGAATCATCCAAAGGAAAAATAACAACTAAAAAACAATTTAAACCTCCAGTTCAGATTAATGAAGAATTTGGTTACTATTACATATATGTTAATCATTCTGATGCTATGACTCCAAGTACATTCGAGGAGGTGACGAAGGTGAAGAAGTAAAAATACATAAAGGAGAAAAGGATGGCAGGGTTCTTATTCACAGACGTATTCTGAAAGTAGTTGAGAATAAATGAAATGAGATAAATCTAAAAAGGCGGAGGATAAAAAAAGGTTTAATGGAAATCTGAGAATTATAAGAAAAGAAACAGAAAACCTCTAATTTGGAAGAATAAGAAAATAATTACAGCAAATGGGAAAGCATGAATAGGAAAAAATTAAAGATTGCTATCATCACTACCATTGAAGTTGACTATGCCTGGCCCTTCTATATCACCATAGCTCGTTTGCGAGGGACTGTCAGCAGCACTTGCCCTTCATCTTTTTTTATTGTACGATGTACAAAATATAGATTCTACCAACCAATCTGTTTGCAATTGCTTCATTTCCTGTAGCTTGGCTACATTTTATACAAAATAGCGATCTGCATTGTACAAAAGTATAATGATGTACATTATACATCAATGGACTGAATTTATTAAAAGTGATGGGGCTCACCTTATTTATGTCCTTCATCTGCTTTGCCACCTCACTATAAAATACATTGATAGAACTGGTCCAGACAATGGATCAGAATTTGGCGGAAACACTGCTCTATGTCGTACACCCGAACATAATTGAAAAAACGGAAAAAAAATCAAAACATGATAGTTTGGAAATCTGGGCTAGTATGCAAAATATCTGTGGGTAATTTTAGGAGTGATCAAATACCTTTTTTTTTTATTAACAAACTAATTAAAATAAATTCAAATAAACTAACTAAACTAAGAACAAATAACACTGAACAATTAAATATCTTTACTTGATAACTTTGACCTTGACTTGGAATATATTTTACATCAATCAAATTATCTGATATTAAATTTCTGATATAATGGGGCTTAGCATAATCGATATGTTTACTTCTTTTTGATTCAAAAATGTATGCCAATTTAATAGCAGATTGTTTATCCTTATAAACAATAATTTTCATTTTATTATTGTTTCAAAAACATACATTCAGTCACACGCATAGATAGTGAAACACGTTGAGATTCGACATATGACAAAGCGACAATGTCTTTTTCTTTGACTTCCAATATATTGAATTTAGTCTGATGACCAAACTACTAATAATTTTGTGATCAAAAGTCCGGATTGATAAAGGCATTCAATATAAAGTCACTGCTGTCATCTTTCGAAAAAATCAATTTACAATTTTTTGAACCTTTTAAATTTCTCAAAATATTTTTTAAAATATGTTTCCACTGAATTAATCTAATATTGTGCTGAAAAGGACTGAACAAAGTAATTGCGAAACATAAGGTCTTATACTTAGCATCAAATACATTAGACTTCCCACCAGTGCTCTGTAAATCACAATTACTCTAGTAAAGCAAATCATAATTACTGCAATCATAATCACATAAGTCCAACGGGCAAAGATACAGTATTTTTTGACAATCTGTCATCGTACATTTTACCAAAACTTTCTCAAATAGGTCTTTTTGTTAGAAGTGTCATTTCAACTTTCATTTTTAATTCCAAAAAAATTATGTTTTTTTTCATTATTATGAACCATTTTTTTAATCTCAAACTTAAACTTCAGCAATTTTTTGATATCTAAAAATTCATCATCTCTATTAGTCGCTAAAATTATATCATCTACCTACATTAGCAAATAAGTACTCATTCCATTATTTTGGAGCGTATTTTAAACCTTACAAAGACTTAATTAATTTACAAGAATGCTCATCCTAAATACTTCCTAGTCCTTCAGCTGGCTTTATATAAATTGGTTCCTTCAGATTCCCATTCAGAAAAGCTGCTTTGACGTAAAGCTGATGAATTCTTAAATGCTGCTATAATGAAAAAAGCCAAGAGTGCTCGAAGTGTAACCATTCAAGCGCCGGGGCGTACAGATCATTATCCTTAATGTTTTTCTGAAGTAAACCACGAGCGACTTAGCGAGCTTCCTTAATTAGTGCATTGAGCATTGTCTTTTCAGAGAAAACACACTTTGAATCAATTACTTTCACATCTGGAGGAGTTCCCCTGTTCGATTTTTCTTGTGATTGTGTAGCTCTTCCTTAATGGTTGGATTCCATCCGTCTCTTGAGTTGATCGCTTTTTAATAGGTTGTAAGCATCTTAGAAGGTAAATGTCCCGCAGCTAGAGCCAATATTAATTCTACTTCAAATCATCATATTTTTTAAGTTGTCTTCGTCTCTCCTCATTAGGGAGGTCCTCTTCCGATGTTGGCTGATCTTATCCCTCGATAAAATGTTGAATTGGTTACTATTGAAGCTGAAGCCTTTTTTCATAGGTACCACCGATGACATGTCGATTCGTGGGCAAACTTCACGGAACGACCAGTAACCACCTTATACCCAACTGGGTCCCACAGTCCCTAGCCATTTGCTGGATAACCAATCATTGCTAGCTGTCTACTTCTTTCAAAAAATTTTCCATCTCGATCCTCTTCGGATATATGGGTAAAGGTCGGCTTCCAAACATTCTCATTTTAGTCAAATTTATTTTTCTGTCGTACCAAACCTCAGCGTGTTTTCCCAATTGCTTTCGTTGTAAGTCTATTAATTTTATAAATTGAGTCTCGTACGGGTTCTTCCCAAAAATCCTTGTTTAAGCCCGAATCAATAATAACACGTCTTGCCTTACTTAATATTTACCGGTTCATACGTTCACAAATTCTCACAAATTGTTGTGGGTTTCTCGACCCCTATCACAAGAATACTTGATATTTTTTCATGAAATTTTGCAAAATCTATAGCGTGATAGTATTTGAATGTTTCGTACAGGTTCAGGTTTCCTTTTTAGTAACTAAACGTATGTAAAATGTAAATAATGGTCAATAAATCTTACATAATATTTACAGCTATCGTAAATGCTAGGCGTAAAAACTCCAGCGACACCAGAGCTAATCACCTCCAGAATTCGTCATAGCTTCTTCTCATCTTTCAGGTGTCTTTGTAGTTGCTTTGTCATTTTCCCTTTGGTGCATATTCCAAGGGGATCGAAGGTTGAGATGTGTCCCAATCTTCTGTAGAGCAGCTCAGTACTCCCCACACTGGCACTAAGATGCGCTCGTTCCACCTCAACTTCAATTGTGTAAAGATTTCCTTTTCTCGTTCCAGTCTTGAATGATGAACTATTTTTGACAAACGACAACTAACCGTTTCTAAAAATGAGCTGGATTCCAGCCTTTTCAGGACAAGGAACAGATAGACAATTATACACAAGTTCTCGACACAATAGCATTTAAAATACTGTCCTTTAAAGTTTATTGATAAATGACCTCCCTTTACTGTTATGATGCGATGTTTCTTATCAGCAACACAGAGTTCGATATAATAGCACTCATTTGTTTTCATAAATTCGACAACAGATTTAAAAAAAACTGGGTCTTTCATGAATTTACACTCCAATGAGCATAATATTTAAACTGAACTGTTCTGAAAATCCCCAGCAACCTAATCTCATTCATCATAAAGGGTAGTCAAACTTGAAAACGGCCAGATGGAAGCCGAATTATAGATTTTCACGAAATTGCATTTCAGGTGAGAAAATAAAAGATTGAGGAGGATGAACTAAATGATTTAGATTGTGGCCAACAGATGCAACCAAGGATGCAGTCTAGCTCAAGCTATCATACAACCCACTTTTTTTTCTTTCATCTTTACCGTACTTTAATTCCTCACCTTACTCCTCAAAACAATACTCATCGCATAACTGTTGAATATTTCCTCATTTCACCTATCTATCTCTCGCTTCCACCAAAAGCCGTTAACCCCTCTGAGGTTAAATATCTTCTGAAAAAATTACCTTACCGAAAAACTCACGGATATGATCTCCTTACTCCTCGACTTCTCCAACAACTTCCTCCTTAAGCCATAATATATAATTGTATTTTCCGAACGACGCTCTTTCCTCTCCTCTGGAAACATTACATTATATTCCTGTTCGCCAAATCCGGTAAACCACCCAATCTTACCGCCCAATCAGCCCACTCCCTATCCTCTCAAAAATATTTTAAAAACTCCCATTAAAACGTCTACTTCCAATTGTTGAATCCTAAAACCTTTATCCTACTCACCAGTTTGGTTTCCGTCAACGATATTCCACTGCTCAACAAGGCCTTCACGTTGTTGATCACAAATCTTCAGCCTTTGAAACCAAACAGTACTGCACAGCTGCCTTTCTGGACATAGCTCAAGCTTTTGACAGGGTTTGGCACGCAGGTTTGCTTTACAAGCTCAAAAGATTTTTACCACAAACCCTTTTCCTAATCCTGACGGAGGAGCGAATGTTTGTATTTCTACCCTCCTTCAAATGCATGTTATGATATGCAGGAAAAGGAGCCATACACCTGTAAATTTGTTAATTGTTATTGTTCATTTAATTGTAAATTTTTAAATAAAGGGGTTTTGAAACAAAAAAAAAATGGAGGAACGTGGGGGACTTCTCAGGACTCCACTTCCTCCTTCGCACGCGAGGGAGTTGACAACCATGTGGACTTGGGAGGTCTCTCGGCTGTTTGTAATTACTGTACGAATGACCGAGTGAATGAAAATTGTAAATATGGTATGAACGAGATCATTTATCGCAATTACGTATTGCTCAATGAGGCAGACTGTAATTTTATCATAATAAAGTTGTTGTTTTACCCCTTATTTTTTTTTTTCGATTTTCTACATTTTTTTTCTCGTAAATTCTCTTTTATTTCTGCTTTGTGCTCAAACGGCAATCGGAGGATTTCGCCTTTTATCAATAAATTGCTTATGATCTTTTCTTTGTTTTTTTAAGTAATGGTTTAGTAGGCACGAGGATTACTGTATCCCATGACGCAAACGTAAATATTTACTGTTCTCAATCAAGGTCACGTCCCCCTTTCATTTTTCTTCGGTGTAGCTTATTTCGTCTATTTCACCATTACATTTCTGTGGCTACCTACATGGCTACCTACATACATCACAGCTCATTCCACCTTCATGCCGACGACACCCAATTTACTTATCCTCTCTTCCTAGCCAGCTCTAATCCACTTCCCTATTGATTCAGGAAAACGTGGACCAAATCGAAACCTGTGCCTCCTTCCATAATCTTCGTTTGAATGTGGATAAATCCAAGACAATCTTCATTGTTTTACGTCCCCTCCTCAAAATTCTAAATGAAATTCCCACCTTCACCATCGATGCTCCGCCTATCCATTTCTTCAAATCGGTCAAACATTGAGGCTTGTTGTCAAACATTGTATCCCAAATCACCAGCCAATCCATTCCCACTATTCCGATTTGGAATGACTGTACCTTTCTGCCCGTCGCGAATAGTTCTTTGGATCCCTCCTCTTCAATACTATCATGACTTAAAAGTCCCCTTACCTTCACGACCTCTTCTAATTCAAATTAGCAATCAAACCTTTGAGTGGTATTTTCTTATCCATGCCTTTGCAACTCAATTCCCATCGATATTCGGCATTCACCAACCCCCCCCCCCCAATCTTTAAATCTTAGCTTTACCAGTTTCTTATCTCACCCCAATCAACAATTCACAATTCTTATTCTTGATTATTATTCTTTTATTTATTTGTCATTCATCCCTGCAACCTTCCATGCTCTTTTCCCCCTTCATCCCTGTGTTATTATTTTTTTTCCATCTGCATTGTTATTGGTTGAATTTTTTTTCCTGATTTTGATTTTGAAATGTCCTGATTAATAATATATACTATGTGTTGTCGTTTAAGTGGGCTATAATTACGTAAAATGATTAAAACTTTCGTCAAAAGTTTATTCAATGATTGAGTAATTCATTTTATTAAAAAAATATATAATAATACAAATCACATAAAGTAGGGTATCAAACTAAAGATTTCGACGTTTTGATTAACACAAAGTATTATAAGTTGGCGTTTGGTGGAGTATTACTGTGATTTATTTATTGATTATTTGTGATTTTTTATGTTAGTCGACATTGAATTTATTCATCATTATTCATAAGGGAAAGGTACCAGGATTTGTTTTCTATTGAATTCTATGGCCACTTATTAAACTAAAGTGCAAATTCGAATTGGTCTGTTATCGACAGCTGAAAATGAACCTTTGGGCAGGAGTATATGAACGGAATAATATAAATAGGATGTGAAGGATAGATAACGGAGATGTTGTGTGGGTGCCTCAGTTTCCCTTAAAATTAAAAACTTAATAATTTTGATATCAAGAATAATTTTTTTTAAATCAGGACGTTCACAGGAATTTATTGTTTATTAGTCATTTATTCAGAAATAAAAACAAATTAAATGGTTAAAATAGTAAAAAAAAAACTGTATTGAAATTGCCTAGAATGAAACGCGATTCTTTATTTGTCGGAAAATTTTTGAATTTCGCTTAAAATTTCCACCTGTAGTTATTTCTTAACCGTAGGATAAAAATGAGAAATTTGAAGGGAAAATATGGCCTGAGCTTAGCTTGCGCTATGTTAAAAGCAAATGAAACGAGAGATTTTTTATTTAAGTTAATACTTATAATAAGACCTACCCAGAATACTTCGAAATATTTTGAAATATACCTTTGTGAATATAGGCTACTGTGGGACCACGGATAAACAAAAGAAGATTC
This sequence comes from Acanthosoma haemorrhoidale, assembly GCA_930367205.1. Lineage (NCBI taxonomy): Eukaryota > Metazoa > Arthropoda > Insecta > Hemiptera > Acanthosomatidae > Acanthosoma > Acanthosoma haemorrhoidale. The sequence goes on along the minus strand of OV884009.1, from coordinate 104,589,145 downwards.
GTTGATACCGGTTTATGAGCAAAAACCTCATAATAACCCATAATAAAAATCTTTATGTTTAGCCTGATAATAATTCATTCGAAATTATATTATTATTGAAGTTGCTACCAATTATGGGTCAGTAACTGACTGGAAAAAGTCAAGACCAAATTTAATTTACCTCTTTGATTTCTTTGTTTACATTTAATACAAAGTAAATACAAGTAAATAAAAAGTAAAAATTGATTTAACCGAGGCACGATATCTCTAAAGAGACATCTCTCGTTGAGGACCATGCTGGTATTATCCTCGCAAGCCTTCTTTCCGTTTTGAAGATTCTAATAAATAAAATTTCTAATTAAAATGCATAGTTTCAGAGATTATCATGGAAATGAAACCACTCCGGGTATCTATCTATAGAAAAATCATTTTCAAAAAACTTCACTATTACTTTTATATTTGAATCTAATAGGGACTTTTAATAATAGCACCTCTTGAAAAAGATAATCCTACAACTCCATTTTAGTTTTCATGATTGATTGCAACATCTCCGATGAATAATATACAACAGATTTATAATACAATAAAAAAATATTAAATTGCAGAAAATTACAAGATAAAAACAAGTTATATTTAAACCTTAGCAAAAATAAATTAATAAAGTTGCAATAATTATTTCTAATTGGTATGGATACGACTGCTATATTGTATATTTGTTAAAATTGTATCTGATTGTGCACGTTAATATGGAATACAGGCATATATCCCAAATTAATTCTTAACGCCCCTTCCACTTATTATTAAATTTCACATGTTTTTAGTTGTTAAATAATTGACAGCCAAATATTTTTTATGAATTGATTTCATACAGCTTGTTAATTCTAAACAAATCACAAAGTTTAACAAATGTAAATATTTCAGTAAATAACTTGGAGGAAACGTTTAGACATTTTTTGGCGTAGTTATCGGAAAAATATTAACCTAAATTGTATCAATTTATTTATAATATTTAGATAGTAAAAATAATGTTATGTTAATATTCAATGCATTTTGTCAAAACAAAACAAACAGAACATCATTGCTTTTGATTATGAATAAAACCTTCACTAAACTACATATAGATTTAATTTATGAAGTGTTATTGTAAAAGAGTATGGGATTTAGGTATGTTGGGGAGATACCTGCATGGCAGCGAACTCGTCGCCATTCTGTATGTACTTGCGGAATTTGGAAGTGGCACTCCCCATGACTGCCCACTGTCAAGAACGCATGCTACTTGCGACTGCCGACATTCTCTTCAAGCAACAGTTACCCGCACAATCCATAAAGCCGCCCATGCGCCCTCCCGTCGGCATTTACGCTCGTATTTCAACTGGCCCCATACTGAGTATAAGGGAGTATAAGGGGGTGACCCCCCCCCCTTTTACACCTGCTCCTACAAAATGCTAACAGCTTAGAAGAATACTTCTAAGAACCTTTATTTGGTACTGACAAGCCAAGCAACACCTCAATAGTTAAGTTGCACATATTATATTCTACGTATTCTAAAGCGATAACCACAAAATTCTGTCATGCCAGAACCCTTTCAAGATATTGCTCTAACAGATGTGCTTAGGTCATAATCTATTATGAAGTAGTGACTTTATATTAGCATCTACTTTTTATTTATTTATATTTTTGCCTAAATTAAAACTTATACGTACCTCCAAGAAGATCTTATTCATAATCACTCAGGCTCAACAAAATCTTGTCGACCAAATCATTTCTAAATTGGACAAATCATCAATTGGTCCAATAAATCAAAACATAACCTTCAATACATGGTATTACAATACCATCATATGAAATCTTTGACAGCAAAGAAAAATTTCAAAACTACAGTAGAATCCCGATAATTCGTATTGTCAAGGGACTGGCAGTTTGGTACGAATTATCGAGAATATCAATTATCGGGAGTACAAAATTAAAAAACGTATTAATGCAATCATGTATGTATTAAGAAGTATGTACAATGTAATAAGGATAAAAACTATGCAATAAACACTGCTTAATACTAAACTAAACAATAAACAATACATGCAATAAAAACATACTTATGTTCTAGATTAAATAAACACCAATCAAACATTTGCTCGAAAAAAATCCAGAATTTTTTTTTACATAATTTTAAGCCATAATCTTCCTAACCTATATATATAATTGCATTATCCGAACGACGCACTTTCCTCTCCTCTGGAAACATTCTATTATTGTCCTATTCGCCAAACCCGGAAACCACCCAATGACGCCTCATCTTACCGTCCAATTAGCCTACTCCCTATCCTCTCAAAAATTTTTGAAAAACTCCTATTAAAACGCCTACTTCCAATTGTTGAATCCAAAAACCTTTACCCACCTTCACCAACCTTAAAAACCTTCACCAGTTTGGTTTCCGCCAACGACATTCCACAGCTCAACAAGGCCTTCGCGTTTTTGATCACATATCCTCAGCCCTTGAAACCAAACAGTATTGCACTGCTGCCTTTCTGGACATAGCTCAAGCTTTTGACAGGGTCTGGCACGCAGGTTTGCTTTACAAACTCAAAGGAAATTTACCGCAAACCCTATTCCTAATCCTACAATCCTACCTTTCAAGCCGTTTCTTCCAAGTCCGCTGTGGTTTGGAATATTCTAACTACTATCCCACTAAAGCAGGAGTTCCACAGGGCAGCGTCCTGGGTCCCATCCTTTATAATCTATACACTGCTGATGTCCCCTCTACCACCAATACCTTCTTGGCAACATTCGCAGACGACTCTGCAGTCCTGTCAACCCATCCAGACCCTGATATAGCATCCCAAAACCTTCAAAAACACCTTGACGAGATCGAGTATTGGTGCAACCAATGGCGAATCAAAGTCAATGAAGGAAAATGTTCCCACATAACCTTTACCCTCTGCCGCAAGTCCTGTCCGCCAGTCTTTTTAAATTCAATTCCTCTCCCTGTGACTGAGACAGTACGGTATTAAGGCTTCCATCTCGACAAAAGACTGACATGGAACCCACACACGAGACGAAAAAGACAAGCACTAAACAGACGCTTTGGACAACTGTACAGACTACTTCGAAGGACATCACACCTCTCAATAGAAAACAAACTACTTATTTACAAGGTTATACTTAAGCCAATCTGGACATACAGAATAGAGCTATGGGGGACAGCAAAAAAGTCGATCATCAAGCGCATCCAATCCTTTCAATCAAAAGTCCTAAGAACAATAGTAAATGCCTCTTATTACGTCAGCAACAAAACCCTTCACAATGATCTAAATATACCCTATATTCTTGAACTCATCCCTTCCAAGTTCATAAAATTCCATGGTAACCTATCCAACCACCCTAATTCCCTAGCACAGTCATTGTACTGCACCACTCATCCCTATAATCCTCCTCGGAGATTTAAACGGCAGTGGCCTCGTGACCTTCTATAAATAAGTGACAGTGGGAGTCCTGGCAATGGGCAGTTTCTCTAATCATGTCCTGAGCGACTGTGGCTCTCGCGCTCTTGGTCAGCCTCCGCTGGCTCTTACCCAGTGACGCGGCTGACGTAGGGGCGTGGGGGACTCCCCAGGACTCCGCTTCCTCCTTCGCATGCGAGGGAGGTGACAACCATGTGGACTTGGGGGGCCTCTAGGCTGTTTGTAAATATTGTATGAATGAGCGAGTGAATGATGAATTGTAAATAAGGTATGAATTATGACACTTATCTCAATTACTCATTGCCTAATAAAAGGCAGATTGTAATTTTATCTTAATAAATTGTTGTTGACTAGTTCTCTAAAAAATTTTTTTACGCAATCCTTGCATACGGGTATTGTCAATTGCTTTGTCAAGAGTGTTCAGACCAAAATCTAATTTTGCTCAAAAATGGCGCACGTTGTTCACGTATTCCTTTCCTTTATTGTGCAATATTTACAATCTGCCTTTATAAGGCAATAAGTAATTAAGATATATGCTCTCATTCATACAATATTTACAGTTCATCATTCACTCGCTCATTCATACAATATTTACAGACAGCCCAGAGACCCCCCAAATCCACCGCAAAGAGAAAGCGGAGTCTTGGGAAGTCCCCCACGCTCCTCCGTCAGCCGCGTCACCGGATACTAGCCAGTGGATGCTGACCAAGAGCGCGAGAGCCACAGACGCTCAGGACATGATTGGAGAGACTGGCCATTGCCAGGACTCCCACTGTCACGCGTTTATAGCAGGTCACGAGGCCACTGCCGTTTCAGTCTCCGAGGAGGATTATAGGGATGAGTGGCGCAGTGCATTGACTGTGCTACAGGATTAGGGTGGTTGGAAAGGCTACTGTGGAATTTCGTAAACTTGGAAGGGATGAGTTCTAGAATGTAGGGTATATTAAGGTCGTTATGAAGGGTTTTGTTGCTGACATAATAAGGGGCATTTACTATTGTTCTCAGGACTTTTGATTGAAAGGATTGGATACGCTTGATGTTAGACTTTTTTGCTGTCCCCCATAGCTCTATTCCGTATGTCCAGATTGGTTTAAGTATAACTTTGTAGATTAGTAGTTTATTTCCTATTGAGAGATGGGATGTCCTTTGAAGTAGTCTGTACAGTTGTCCAAAGCGTCTGTTTAGTTCTTGTCTTTTTAGTCTCGTATGTGGGTTCCAGGTCAGTCGTTTGTCAAGATGGAAGCCTAAGTACCGTACTGTCTCGGATACAGGGAGAGGAATAGAATTAAAATAAACTAGTGGACCAGACTTGCGACAAAGGGTGAAGGTAATGTGGGAGCATTTTGCTTCATTAACTTTGATCCGCCATTGATTGCACCAATACTCGATCTCGTCAAGGTGTTTTTGAAGGTTATGGGATGCTATGTCGGGGTCTGGATGGGATGACAAGACTGCAGTGTCATCTGCAAATGTGGCCAAGAAGGTATTGGGAGTAGAGGGGACATCAGCGGTGTATAGGTTATAGAGGATGGGGCCCAGGACACTGCCCTGTGGAACTCCTGCACTTATGGGATAGTAGTTAGAGTATTCTAAACCACAGCGGACTTGGAAGAAGCGGTTTGAAAGGTAGGACTGTAGGATTAGGAAAAGGGTCTGTGGTAAATATCTTTTGAGCTTGTAGAGCAAACCTGCGTGCCAAACCCTGTCAAAAGCTTGAGCTATATCGAGAAAGGCAGCAGTGCAATACTGTTTGGTTTCAAGGGCTGAGGAGATGTGATCAACAACGCGAAGGCCTTGTTGAGCAGTGGAATGTCGTTGGCGGAAGCCAAACTGGTGTGTGGGAAAAAGGTTTTTGGATTCAACAATGGGAAGTAGACGTTTTAGTAGGAGTTTCTCAAATATTTTTGAGAGGATAGGGAGTAGGCTAATTGGACGATAAGATGAGGCGTCATTGGGTGGTTTACCGGGTTTGGCGAATAGGACAATAATGGAGTGTTTCCAGAGGAGAGGAAAGTGCGTCGTTCGGATTATGCAATTATATATGTAGGTTAGGAAGATTATGGCTTTAGGAGGAAGTTGTTTGAGAATTTGAGGAGTAAGGAGATCATATCCAGGGGATTTTCGGTAAGGTAAGTTTTTCAGAAGGTATTTAACCTCAGAGGGGTTAACGGCTTTTGGTGGAAGAGAGAGAGGAATAGGTGAAGTGAGGAAATCTTCCACAGTTGTGCTGTGAGTATGGCTTTGATGAGAAAGGTGAGGTGTGAAAGTATGGGTAAGATGCAGAGCAAATTCCTCCGACCTATCCCCATCCGAAGCCGCCCAGGACCCATCATCACGACGGAGTGGGTGTGAAACAGGTTGATACTTTAGGATTTTTTTGGTTACGTTCCACAAGGAGTTATCCCTGGTGGACAGAGAGGAGAGGTAGGAATTGAAAGAATCGGAACGGAAGGATGCCAATCGCCGCTTTACCAATCGGCAGTACTGATTGTACGTGCGACGATCAATAGGATGCCGGGATCTTTGCCACACTGTTCTGGAGCGGCGTTTGGGTTGGATTAGATCTTTGAGATGCTGAGGTAAACGATTATGATTGTGGATTTTTGTGTGACGATGGGGTGACGATGCCTCCCAAGCCGACCTCTGGACCAGAGTAGTGAAAGAATGCACTGCATCGTCTAGGTCTTGGGATGTTTTCAGGGATAATTTGAGGTTTACGGACTCTGTAAGAAGCTGACGGAAGTGGTCCCAGTCAACTGGGCCCCTAATAAATGAAGGAGGAGGCAGTTTGTGAATTGGTCTTAAGGAAATGGTTAATAATAAAGGGCTATGATCGGAGGAAAGGTCATCGAGGCGCTTGAGTGAATAGTTTAGTGTTCCTAAACTATTGTAAAAAAAGAAGTCAAGGAGATCAGGATTTCGGTTGGGATCTGATGGCCAATAGGTGGCTGTGTCAGGAGTGATAGTGGAGCAATGTTTCCGTGTGAGTGCAGACAGCAAAGCACGTCCTCGTGTATTTGTGGATCTTGACCCCCAGTGTTGGTGCTTCGCATTAAAGTCCCCACCCACAAGGAAACGATGTCCGATGGAGTCTAGAAAGGAGATGAATTGGGAGTCGGAAATGGATTTATTGGGAGGGCAGTACGTTGATGCAAGTGTAAGAGGAAAAGTGAAGGTGGCGATTGACACTGCAGTGGATTGAAGGAAATCATGTGATACCAAAGGAACTATGTGGTGGGATATGGAGTTATGGACAATGACAGCGGTACCTGCATGAGCTGTTCCATCTGGGTGATCAGTACGATAAGTCTGGTACTGTCGAACGGTAAATGGTCGTTTGCTCGTAAGTCTTGTTTCAGTAATAAGAGCTACGTCGATCTTCTTGTCATGGAGTAGTGCTGTCAGTTCGTTAGTGTGGGTGCGAACACCATTCGCATTCCAAAGGAGAATGGATAAGGAGTCAGAAGGATCCACTTATGGATTTTGTTTAACGGGGATAAGGTAGGAGACAAGATTTGTAAGAAGGGAAATGAGAGGGGTAATTAGGGTTCTGAATTATGTAAGGAATGATGTTAATAGGCTAGTGAGATCTGAAGAGCTTGGTGGTGAAGGAATATGCGAGATGTGTGGTTGAGGATGGGATTGGGTTTGCTGGTTGGCGGGATGAGCGGAATGCTGGGGAAGAGATACTTGCGGACGAGAAGTGGGCAGTGCTTGTGACTGCTCTCTGTTCCGAACGGCATCAGCAAAAGAGACAGAAGGTCTCAAATTTCTGGTGGGGGCGCTTCTTGAGCTACCTCTTACTGGCTTCTCTTCTTCCGGCCGGCGACGTTGCTCGCTCCTGGACTTGAGGATTCTGTAGGCCTCACAGCCCTTGTAGTTGGCCGGATGGTCTTGCTGGCAGAGCACGCATACAGCAGGCGATTTTAGGGGCTTTTTGCACAATTCGCTTTTGTGCTGCCCACTACACTTTACACACCTAGGAGGGTGGTGGCAATACGATTTTGTGTGCCCATATGCTTGGCAATTGTGGCATTGGACGATGTCTCTATTGGGGTAAGGTTTTTCGACCTGTATTCTTGTGTAATACAGGGTTGTTAATTCATAAATTTTCTCCACGCCAGGTGTCCGCTCGAGATCTACAAAAAATAACGGTAATGCCGTTTTGGTGGATTCGTTTTGTTGTCTGTCCTCACGTAAAACGTTGGTTATTTGCCGAACTTTGAACCCCAGAGCTGATAGTTCGTCTTCAATTTCATCAGCTGGTGTGGTCGGGTGCAGATTTCTTATCACTACTCGAAGCGATCGTTCTTGTTGCAACTGGTATGTATGGTAGTCTGCATTGGTTTCTTCCAAATACTTAATGATCGCTCGATAAGTATCCGGAGTGTCTGGGGAAATTTTTGTATCCCGAGAGCGATTGAGGCACGTATATTTTCCGGTACCTACAACTTTGCTCATTTGTGAGCACAATAGTTTGAAATTGCTAATATTCCTTACGAATATAGCAGGCGGCTTGGGCTGTGTTGGTGTTTGAATAACTTCCATGTCGTCAGGTTGACTATTTCTCAGTACCTCGAAGCTATTCGGTGTGAAGAATGGAGATTCTGCTACAGTTTCTTCTTTTGAAGTGCTGGCAAGTGGTGGTAGATCTTCCATAGAGCTGGCAGCAGATGAGTTTGTAGGGATGTTCCTATTTGAGCGTCTGGGTTTTCGCTTTACTGGCGACGTTGGTGGAGTTGGGCCTAAGGACCTCGATCTTTTCTTTTTATTTTGTGATATTATCTGCTGATAAAATCTCATTTTGTCATTAGCTAAGATTTTTGTTAGTTAAAAAAAAAAGAAAATAATAAATAAAATACGTAGTGCCGGTGGGATTCCAGTGGCGAGTCACCGGTCTTGGCTCTGAGCCACCTATCAGGTCTGGCTCAGAACGGCTATGTATCGTGAACGACGACTGATGCCTCAGTCAAGATGGCCGACTACTCTCTCCGATGTCACTATTATTTACACTTTACACCAATGTACTAGCGATCTACTCACTTATTGAGGGCTCCCTCGTGGCCACCTCACTTAAGTTGCCAGTTGACACAATCCCAAAGACGAAAAAGGGTCTATAACGGTAGTTATCGGTATTGATTTGGAGAGCGATAGTTGTACGTGGTTGTTAATAGTAGCGCATGCGCAGAAACTTGTTCACGTATTATTTAACAACTTTAGCAGTAATTGTTGGTGCATCATCTTCATCGCCCTCTCCATCTTCACCATCAACGTCCTCAGATGGATCTAAAATTTCTTCGTCGGTTAATATCCCCACTACTCCTAGGCCGTCGTCAAAATGGTAAGGTGTTACAACGACAGCGAAAACGAGGCCGAACTGTAAAAACGAAAGAAAAGCTTAGTACAATTCCTAAAACTTTCCCTCTCTCCTCTCCTTATTTCTTTTCAGTAAAACGAGTACGAAATACATATGGGATTTCATAGAAAACTTGTCTCTCTCACTCGCTCTCCCTGCACTTATTCTGCTCTCTGTCTCTCACTGTCTTCTTTCCCTTTCTTGAAACAGTACGAATTAACGAAGTTTTTAAACTGGAAATACGTATTATAAGGCGTTTTAAGTTACCTCGAGCATAAAAATAATACGAATTACCGAGGGGACTGGAATGCATTGTTTTTATCTTAAGCTTATCTTAATTATCTTAAGCTAGCCGTAGACTGATCTGCTCACTCTGGGGGCCGGCAAATTTGTACGAATTAGCCGGAAATACGAATAATCGGGATACGAAATATCGGGATTCTACTGTATTTGAAACCTACCTGGCAAAAAAAATGTTGCTGATAAATAAAAAAAAGCACATTTATGTGTACCTATTGGCCCTTTTAGGCTTAGGGTTGGCTAAACCATCCTAAATGTAAAATAAGCGCTAGAGCTGTTACAGTTGACTGTTGTCTAGCTTACGATACCATGGTCTTCTATACCCAAAAAATGACTTATGCACAGCAGTAAATCAGAGATGTCTACACCGCCTCCGTGTGGTGCGAATTTAAATACTAAAACCGGTTACAACTTAGTACAAATAAGTAGCGAATCACATAAGCAATGTTAGTATACAATTAGGTCGCTCACGGTTCATATAATGTACGCTTACGGCATCGTAGACTTTCAAGGGTTTACTTTTCAAGTAAGCAGTTATTAATTGAAGAACTGACCGGCATAAACGTTACACTAGGCAAGAGTTAGCACTGGACATTTCGCGGTCCTCTAACAAAGACTTATTACATATTAACAAAAGAAATAAGTGGCTTAGAAACAATATTCACGGATGGTATTGAGACTATGACCATTTGGAAAATTTATTACAATCCGACACCAAACAATTAGACTTTTTGCTGTGTAAAGGATTAGAGAAATGAAGACTTGTTGAAAGAATCGTTTTCATACCTACTTACGTAATTTTGACTGCCCCAGTATTCGCGAATTACATGACGATAGCGTCGCAGCGTGCGACTTTCATAAAAACACATCATTTTTATGTTCTTTAAATTATGCCCTGCGACTAGAGACAGGGATTAGAAACAATTCTCAGCCCGTCGACTTCTTTAAAGAGGCTGTAAGGAGGAAGACTTTCCGAACAAACATTGTATACAATCATTCGTCTTTTTCTGTTTCATCACAGGGGATGATTGTATACAATCATTCGTCTTTTTCTGTTTCATCACAGGTAATTACAACAACCCGCTGGTATGCGTATTTTGCGGTCTAGTTTTTAACAACAATTTTTGCCTAGGACCCTACAGCTATCATAGTCAATTACCACCTGATTGTACGTCATGGCTGCTTGTTAACGATTAAGCATAAAAAAAAAATTATCTTAAGCTAGCCGTCAACTGATCTGCTCATCGATGAATTCAACGTCCAGAGGCCTCTAAAACATCAACAACCATTCAACCCTGAAGAGAGAGAGAGAGAGAGAGAGAGAGAGAGAGAGAGAGAGAGAGAGAGAGAGAGAGAGAGAGAGAGAGAGAGAGAGAGAGAGAGAGAGAGAGATTAATCGTATCCGCAGCGAGGACTCATCAACATCATAAAGAATAAAATGGCAAAAAGACAAACATTTTTTTATGCTTTGAATAAATGTTTTAAAAGTTTGTGTTTTCTTTCCTTATTGCTCATAACATCATCTCTCACACACATGTAGCTCAGAAATAAACAAAATAACTTAAGGTATACATATATGATAATAAACCAACATAAAAAAAAATCCTTTACAAGCCCAACTACTGTCTCGTTTCATTAAAATAAAAAAAATGGAGATTCTGTAACCATCACAACAGGTTTAATCAGTCCCGCCCGAGCGGTAACCTCAGGCGACATTTACAGATAAAAGACTGATGCAAAACAGGAATGGTAGGTCAACGACTGCCTCCCGCCGACCTCGAACAAGGAAGTCCGGGATCCAGCCCGCTCACTGCCTATAATAAAAATAAGACTACATATAATAATACCAAGACATTGCTACAAATAAACCAGTCTCGTCGAAAAGGACGAAAAGCAATACAAAAGCAAAAGTCGTTCCACTCATCATATAACACGTTATCACACCTTACACAATTATTATCTGGCCATTAACACATATTTATTACTCATTTAAATCTCTCAATCCCTTCTATATAGGGTGTCCCAGAAGTAATGCAAGATTTGATTTAAATAGAAAACACAGTTTTTAGTATTTTTGTTGTTATTTTTTTATTGAATTATAAAGTAAATAGGATAGGGTTGTTTATGGAATAACACATCGGGCAAATGGCCTCCACGACTTTGCTGGCACATACGCACTCTTTTGTCAAATTTTCCATGAACATTTGGCATAAATGTGGTTGAATTTCGTTGATGCAGCGTTGAATTTCCTCTTTTTATTGCACGGATGGATGTGGGCTTGTTGACATACACCTTTGACTTCAAATAACCCCATAAAAAGAAATCTCAAGGTGTTAAATCACACGATCTAGGGGGCCAATTCTGATCACCGAAACGAGAGAGTACACAGCCTGGAAATGTCTCATGCAGTATTTGAATTGTTTCATGGGCTGTATGGCATGTGGCACCATCTTGTCGAAAGCCCATATTGGCCACATCAATATCATCCAATTTCGGCACAAAGCAGTGTGTTCACGACGCCGCATTGATGTTCCTGGATTTTCAACAACACTCTCACGCACTGCTTGGATATTGTCATTTGAACGGCTTGTTTTTGGACGATCAGTGTGTTTAGTGTCTCTAACTGATCCAGTCTCCCTAAATTTTCCAATTAATCTGTTCACAGTTAAAACACTGTTCTGACCATATATTTTGTATGAAATTTTCGAACTGCGGCCGCCACACTTTCATTATTTTTGAGATAATGTTCAACAATAAAGACACGTTGTTCTATCGTGTAACCCTCCATTTTTACTAACCCTAAACTGTCAGCGGTCAAATTGTTTTTTATTTTAGGGTTGCCAACACTTCACTCCACAAATGGCGGCAAATTCAAATCTTGCGTTAATTCTGGAACACCCTTTATCATACACCCAGAAGCTATCAATCATAGTACAAAACATTTAAAATCAAGGACAAGCCTATCAATCATACATGACACATCAAGGTCTTGAGATTTGCTTCTGCTCAACACGCGTTTTCTAACTGCTTGTATGGTTTATTGGAATTTCAATATTGATCTTGGGAAATGCTCATTTTTTGCTCAGGATCTGGCCGATTAACATTTGTGAGCGTTCAACGTTATTAATGGTCGAGTATACGCGATATTTTTACGTTTTTGATAGAATTTCAAGAGTGATCTTGGGAAAAGTTCCCTTTCCATCTAGCTATAGCCAACTAAAGCTATTGAGCGATAAACGATGTTTAAGGTCGAGTCCACTAAATGTTTTTGTGGTGTTCCTAGAATTTGAATATTGATCACGGGATCGCTATAAGCTATTTTTCGCTCTAGCTAGAACAGTTATAATGTTTCGAGGTTTAACTTTTTTTAAGGCATACTCGATGGGATATTTTTATAGTTTTATAAGAATTTCAATACTGGTCTTGGGAACAGGTCCTCCTCAATCTAGCTATATTCAATTAAAGTCAAGTCCATTGAATATTTCTGTTTTTTTTTTAGAGTATGATTATTCATCACGGGAAAAGCTTTTTCGCTCTAGCGGTACCGTTTCTTTGATTTTGCACAGTAATCATCGAAAAGCTCCTTTAAGCTTAGGCTAGAGCCGATTTCAACTTTTGAGTGTTTAACTTTCTTTGAGATTGAGTCCATGGGATAGTTGTATAGTTTTCTTAGAATTTCATTATTGATCTTGGGAAAGGGTCCTTCTCAATCTAAAGATATTCAATTAAAACTTATAAGAGGTAAATGATTTGATTGAAGATGGAGTCCATTGAATATTTCTGTGGTTTCTTAGAATTTCAATATTCATCACGTGAAAACCTTTTTTTCGCACTGGCTCGTCTAAATGTTTTGAGGTTTAACAGTTTTTAAGGCTTACCCCTTAAAAAGGAAAAGTTCCTTTTTGCTTAGGTTTTAGTTGATTAAAACTTTTGAGCTATTAATGTTGTCAAAGGCTTACTCGATGGGATATTTGTATGTTTTTTTAGAATTTCAATACTGATCTTTTCAAAACGTCTTTCTTAATCTAGCTATAGCCGATTAAAAAATTTGAGAGTTTAACGATTTTTAAGGTCATGTCCACAGAATATTTCAATGGTTTTCTTAGAATTTGAATATTTATCACGGGAAAATCTACGTTTACCTATAGCTATAACTGTTAGAATGTTTTAAGGTATAACCATTTTAAAGGCTGAGATCTTCGGATATTTTTATGGTTTTCTTAGATTTTTATTATTGATTATGGAAAAATCTCTTTTTCGCCGATTAAAGTTTTAAGCGTTTAACTTTCTTTAAGATCGAGTCCATGGGATATTTGTACGGTTTTCAATGTTGTACTTCGGAATTTTAAATGTTTAACGTTTTTAAAAGTTGAGTTAATTATATATTTCTATGATTTTCTTAGAATTTGACGAGAGATCATGGGTTGGCTCCTTTTCGCTTTAAATCTAGCCAATTAAAACCTTTGAGGTTTAACGTTTTTTATGGTCGTTCCCTTCAGTATTTATGTAGTTTTCTTTGAATTTAAACATTGATCGGGGGAAAGCTATTTTTCGCACTTGCTATAACAGTCTAAATGTTTTGAAATCTAACTTTTTTTAAAGCTAACTCTATGGGAGGATATATATACAGTTTTCTTAGAATTTCAATATTGATCTAGGGAAATCTCCTTTTCACTCATGCTGTATCTGATTAAAACTTTTGAGCGTTTGAACCTTTTTTAAGGTTGAGTTAATTGAATACTTTTACGGATTTCTTAGAGTACCACTATTGCTCTAGGGAAAAGCTCCTTTTCAATCTAGCCAATCAAATCATTTGAGCGATAAACGATCATTAAGATCGAGTCCATTGAATATTTCTGTAGTTTCTTAGAATTTCAATATTCTTCACGGGAAACGATTTTTTTCACACTTGCTCTAACCGTATAAATTATTTTAAAATTTCAAGTTTTTTAAAGCAGACTCTATCATAGGTTATATGTATGGTTTTCCTAGAATTTCAATATTAATCTTAAGAAATGCTCTTTTTAGCTCATGGTATAGCCACTTGAAAAATTTGAGCGATAAACGATTTGTAAGGTCGAGTCTATTAAATATTTCTGCGGTTTCTTAGAATTTCAGTATTCTTCACAGGAAACGATTTTTTTCACACTTGCTATAACCGTATAAATTATTTTAAAATTTCACGTTTTTAAAAGCAGACTCTATCGGAGGATGTATGCATGGTTTTCTTAGAATTTCAATATTCATAAACATAAAAAGCTATTTTTCGCACTTCCTATAATCGTCTAAATATTTTGAAATTTAACATTTCTTAAATCAGACCGTATTAAAGGATATATTTATGGTTTTCCTAAAATTTCAATATATATCTTAAGAAATGCTCTTTTTAGCTCATGGTATAGCCACTTGAAAAATTTGAGCGATTAACGATTTGTAAGGTTGAGTCTATTGAATATTTCTGCGGTTTCTTAGAATGTCAGTATTCTTCACAGGAAACGAATTTTTTCACACTTGCTATAACCGTATAAATTATTTTAAAATTTCACGTTTTTTAAAGCAGACTCTATCGAACGATATATGTATGGTTTTCCTAGAATTTCAATATTAATCTGAAGAAATGCTATTTTTAGCGTATGGTATAGCCACTTGAAAAATTTGAGCGATAAACGATTTGTGAAGTCGAGTCTATTGAATATTTCTGCGGTTTCTTAGAATTTCAGTATTCTTCACATGAAACGATTTTTTTCACACTTGCTATAACCGTATAAATTATTTTAAAATTTAACGTTTTTTAAAGCAGACTCTATCGGATGATGTATGTATGGTTTTCCTAGAATTTCAATATTAATCTTAAGAAATGCTCTTTTTAGCTCATGTTATAGCCACTTGAAATATTTGAGCGATAAACGATTTGTAAGGTCGACTCTATTGAATATTTCTGCGGTTTCTTAGAATTTCAGTATTCTTCACAGGAAACGATTTTTTTCACACTTGCTATAACTGCTTAAATTATTTTAAAATTTCACGTTTTTTAAAGCAGACTCTATCGGAGGATATATTTATGGTTTTCCTAGAATTACAATATTAATCTGAAGAAATGCTATTTTTAGCGTATGGTATAGCCACTTGAAAAATTTGAGCGATAAACGATTTGTGAAGTCGAGTCTATTGAATATTTCTGCGGTTTCTTAGAATTTCAGTATTCTTCACATGAAACGATTTTTTTCACACTTGCTATAACCGTATAAATTATTTTAAAATTTAACGTTTTTTAAAGCAGACTCTATCGGATGATGTATGTATGGTTTTCCTAGAATTTCAATATTAATCTTAAGAAATGCTCTTTTTAGCTCATGTTATAGCCACTTGAAAAATTTGAGCGATAAACGATTTGTAAGGTCGAGTCTATTGAATATTTCTGCGGTTTCCTAGGATTTCAGTATTCTTCACATAAAAAGATTTTCTTCACACTTGCTATAACTGTATAAATTATTTTAAAATTTCACGTTTTTTAAAGCAGACTCTATCGTAGGATATATGTATGGTTTTCCTAGAATTTCAATATTAATCTTAAGAAATGCTCTTTTTAGCTCATGTTATAGCCACTTGAAAAATTTGAGCGATAAACGATTTGTAAGGTCGAGTCTATTGAATATTTCTGCGGTTTCCTAGGATTTCAGTATTCTTCACATAAAAAGATTTTCTTCACACTTGCTATAACTGTATAAATTATTTTAAAATTTCACGTTTTTTAAAGCAGACTCTATCGTAGGATATATGTATGGTTTTCCTAGAATTTCAATATTAATCTTAAGAAATGCTCTTTTTAGCTCATGGTATATATAGCCACTTGAAAAATTTGAGCGATAAACGATTTGTAAGGTCGACTCTATTGAATATTTCTGCGGTTTCTTAGAATTTCAGTATTCTTCACAGGAAACGATTTTTTTCACACTTGCTATAACTGTTTAAATTATTTTAAAATTTCACGTTTTTTAAAGCAGACTCTATCGGAGGATATATTTATGGTTTTCCTAGAATTTCAATATTAATCTGAAGAAATGCTATTTTTAGCGTATGGTATAGCCACTTGAAAAATTTGAGCGATAAACGATTTGTGAAGTCGAGTCTATTGAATATTTCTGCGGTTTCCTAGGATTTCAGTATTCTTCACATAAAAAATTTTTCTTCACACTTGCTATAACTGTATAAATTATTTTAAAATTTCACGTTTTTTAAAGCAGACTCTATCGTAGGATATATCTATGGTTTTCCTAGAATTTCAATATTAATCTTAAGAAATGCTCTTTTTAGCTCATGGTATAGCCACTTGAAAAATTTGAGCGATAAACGATTTGTAAGGTCGAGTCTATTAAATATTTCTGCGGTTTCTTAGAATTTCAGTATTCTTCACAGGAAACGATTTTTTTCACACTTGCTATAACCGTATAAATTATTTTAAAATTTCACGTTTTTAAAAGCAGACTCTATCGGAGGATGTATGTATGGTTTTCTTAGAATTTCAATATTCATAAACATAAAAAGCTATTTTTCGCACTTCCTATAATCGTCTAAATATTTTGAAATTTAACATTTCTTAAATCAGACCGTATTAAAGGATATATTTATGGTTTTCCTAAAATTTCAATATATATCTTAAGAAATGCTCTTTTTAGCTCATGGTATAGCCACTTAAAAAATATGAGCGATAAACGATTTGTAAGGTCGAGTCTATTGAATATTTTTGCGGTTTCTTAGAATTACCGTATTCTTCACATGAAACGATTTTTTTCACACTTGCTATACCTGTACAAATTATTTTTAAATTTCACGTTTTTTAAAGCAGACTCTATCGGAGGATGTATGGTTTTCTTAGATTTTCAATATTCATCACATAAAAAGCTATTTTTCGCACTTCCTATAATCGTCTAAATATTTTGAAATTTAACATTTCTTAAACCAGACCCTATTAAAGGATGTATGTATGGTTTTCCTAGAATTTCAATATTAATCTTCAGAAATGCTCTTTTTAGCTCATGGTATAGCCACTTGAAAAATTCGAGCGATAAACGATTTGTAAGGTCAAGTCTATTGAATATTTCTCCGGTTTCTTAGAATGTCAGTATTCTTCACAGGAAACGAATTTTTTCACACTTGCTATAACCGTATAAATTATTTTAAAATTTCACGTTTTTTAAAGCAGACTCTATCGAACGATATATGTATGGTTTTCCTAGAATTTCAATATTAATCTGAAGAAATGCTATTTTTAGCGTATGGTATAGCCACTTGAAAAATTTGAGCGATAAACGATTTGTGAAGTCGAGTCTATTGAATATTTCTGCGGTTTCTTAGAATTTCAGTATTCTTCACATGAAACGATTTTTTTCACACTTGCTATAACCGTATAAATTATTTTAAAATTTAACGTTTTTTAAAGCAGACTCTATCGGATGATGTATGTATGGTTTTCCTAGAATTTCAATATTAATCTTAAGAAATGCTCTTTTTAGCTCATGTTATAGCCACTTGAAATATTTGAGCGATAAACGATTTGTAAGGTCGACTCTATTGAATATTTCTGCGGTTTCTTAGAATTTCAGTATTCTTCACAGGAAACGATTTTTTTCACACTTGCTATAACTGCTTAAATTATTTTAAAATTTCACGTTTTTTAAAGCAGACTCTATCGGAGGATATATTTATGGTTTTCCTAGAATTTCAATATTAATCTGAAGAAATGCTATTTTTAGCGTATGGTATAGCCACTTGAAAAATTTGAGCGATAAACGATTTGTGAAGTCGAGTCTATTGAATATTTCTGCGGTTTCTTAGAATTGCAGTATTCTTCACATGAAACGATTTTTTTCACACTTGCTATAACCGTATAAATTATTTTAAAATTTAACGTTTTTTAAAGCAGACTCTATCGGATGATGTATGTATGGTTTTCCTAGAATTTCAATATTAATCTTAAGAAATGCTCTTTTTAGCTCATGTTATAGCCACTTGAAAAATTTGAGCGATAAACGATTTGTAAGGTCGAGTCTATTGAATATTTCTGCGGTTTCCTAGGATTTCAGTATTCTTCACATAAAAAGATTTTCTTCACACTTGCTATAACTGTATAAATTATTTTAAAATTTCACGTTTTTTAAAGCAGACTCTATCGTAGGATATATGTATGGTTTTCCTAGAATTTCAATATTAATCTTAAGAAATGCTCTTTTTAGCTCATGTTATAGCCACTTGAAAAATTTGAGCGATAAACGATTTGTAAGGTCGAGTCTATTGAATATTTCTGCGGTTTCCTAGGATTTCAGTATTCTTCACATAAAAAGATTTTCTTCACACTTGCTATAACTGTATAAATTATTTTAAAATTTCACGTTTTTTAAAGCAGACTCTATCGTAGGATATATGTATGGTTTTCCTAGAATTTCAATATTAATCTTAAGAAATGCTCTTTTTAGCTCATGGTATATATAGCCACTTGAAAAATTTGAGCGATAAACGATTTGTAAGGTCGAGTCTATTAAATATTTTTGCGGTTCCTTAGAATTACAGTATTCTTCATATAAAAAGATTTTCTTCACACTTGCTATAACTGTATAAATTATTTTAAAATTTCAAGTTTTTTAATGCAGACTCTATCGGAGGATAAATGTATGGTTTTCTTAGAATTTCAATATTCATCACATGAAAAGCTATTTTTCGCACTTGCTATAACCGTATAAATTATTTTAAAATTTCACGTTTTTTAAAGCAGACTCTATCGTAGAATATATGTCTGGTTTTCCTAAAATTTCAATATTAATCTTAAGAAATGCTCTTTTTAGCTCATGTTATAGCCACTTGAAAAATTTGAGCGATAAACGATTTGTAAGGTCGAGTCTATTGAATATTTCTGCGGTTTCCTAGGATTTCAGTATTCTTCACATAAAAAGATTTTCTTCACACTTGCTATAACTGTATAAATTATTTTAAAATTTCACGTTTTTTAAAGCAGACTCTATCGTAGGATATATGTATGGTTTTCCTAGAATTTCAATATTAATCTTAAGAAATGCTCTTTTTAGCTCATGGTATATATAGCCACTTGAAAAATTTGAGCGATAAACGATTTGTAAGGTCGACTCTATTGAATATTTCTGCGGTTTCTTAGAATTTCAGTATTCTTCACAGGAAACGATTTTTTTCACACTTGCTATAACTGTTTAAATTATTTTAAAATTTAACGTTTTTTAAAGCAGACTCTATCGGATGATATATTTATGGTTTTCCTAGAATTTCAATATTAATCTGAAGAAATGCTATTTTTAGCGTCTGGTATAGCCACTTGAAAAATTTGAGCGATAAACGATTTGTGAAGTCGAGTCTATTGAATATTTCTGCGGTTTCCTAGGATTTCAGTATTCTTCACATAAAAAATTTTTCTTCACACTTGCTATAACTGTATAAATTATTTTAAAATTTCACGTTTTTTAAAGCAGACTCTATCGTAGGATATATCTATGGTTTTCCTAGAATTTCAATATTAATCTTAAGAAATGCTCTTTTTAGCTCATGGTATATATAGCCACTTGAAAAATTTGAGCGATAAACGATTTGTAAGGTCGACTCTATTGAATATTTCTGCGGTTTCTTAGAATTTCAGTATTCTTCACAGGAAACAATTTTTTTCACACTTGCTATAACTGTTTAAATTATTTTAAAATTTCACGTTTTTTAAAGCAGACTCTATCGGAGGATATATTTATGGTTTTCCTAGTGTAACACCCCCATACCTACCGGGATATAGGAAATTTTCCTTTGGAAGAGGTTGAGAAATCAGGGAACGGGAAGTTAGGAACCTGGAAAGAATTATGGAAGACTTATCAGCTAGCCTGCACCAATTTATAACCGGGTGAATTGGTTGGGAAAGATATACATAAAAACGATACATAAACTCCTTTTTCTACGCCAAAACTACTGGTTTATTAAAGTTAATAACTCATTTTAAACAATTTCTTTAACACATAATGCTCATTGTATATTGATATAATAATTGAATGTCCTAAGCTCCCACGGGGATTAATGTCCCCCACACCAAGTGAATTTGCTTGAGTTACCTTTAATACAGTCCTTTCCTAAGATCCGTCTATCTTTCCTCCTTTAGAACATTCACTATTTCTCACAGGTATCTCAGTACACTCAATCGAAGTTTACACACATACGAGATAACCTTCCTCGTTTTGTTACAACATGTGTTCTTATTTTCTTATTCTTTCAATGCTGATATCAAAGGCACGCGTTTATCCTCTTCCAGCCGTCTAGGAAGTGCAGATACCAGTCGGTGCCGGTAATCTAATCTCTCGGAATGGTACATACTCAACGCTGTTTTGTTACACCACCTCCCCCTTACAAAAAGAGTGGACCATAGGGGCCACTCTTTCACCCGTCGCACCGTAGAGCTTGGACGTTAAGGATAAAGACAGGTTAGTGTAAAGAAACCACCAGTCTACTTGGGTCTCAAGAATATAGGGGAACGTGGAGCTACCAAGGGTTCACCCCCTACGGGGGCCCAAGTGGCGTCTCGTGGGTCGTCTACTTGGCTACCTCCCGAGTCGTCCTCTCCATCTTCTCCTGAACTGGTTCTGGGAGTCATTTCCCCAGCCCTTCCTATTGGCTCTAGGCTACTGGGATCGTCGGTATTTTCCCGCATCCAAGGGGGAGTAACCCAGTCGGGGATACCTGGTGATCTTCTTAGCGAGGGTGGCGTTGCGGTCACCCTTTCCTGACTGGGTCCGGGTAACGCCTCTACTTTGGCACCTTCCTCCCTTTCCTCCACTTCGTCGTCCCCGTCTTCGTAGCTATATTCCTCCCAAGGCTCCGTCTCTTCCTCACTGACCTCCTCCATTTCTGGAGTCCATCGTTCTTCCAGTTCACTCTCCTCGTCGCTCTCCTCTTCCTCCAGGTAATTACCTACCACCGGTTTCAGACGGTTGATGTGGACAACCAACTGTCGTCCATATTGTAATTGCAGCTTGTACGTGACCGGAGAAATCTTTTTGATCACCTCATATGGTCCGGTCCATGGCCGATGGAACTTCTTGCAATGTCCCGGTTTGATCACCGGCACATGCAGAAAAGTATACTCTCCCACCTTCAATTCCCTGGGTTTCCGCGCCTTGTTGCATTGCGCTGTCCGACGGGCCCAGGACTTCTCCATCTTTTGGGATGCCTCCTCATAGGCCTGATTCAGCCTTTCTTGAAGCCGTATTACCGACTCTTCTACTGGGGCTTCGTCATCCACTGGCGTGATTTTAAATTCCATCGGTGTCTGTACTTCTCACCCATACAAGAGGTAATTCGGCGAGTATCCTGTTGACGAGTGAGGAATAGCCCGATAGGCCATCAACGCGTAAGGTACCCAACGATCCCAATCCCGTCCATCTTGTCGCACGTAATGAGCAACCGCCTCCGCTAGCGTCCGGTGCAACCTCTCCACCATTCCATTTCCTTCCGGGTGGTATGGAGTGGTCTGTATCTTGTTGGTTCCCAGCAACCTACACGTGTTCTTCATCAAGGAAGATATGAAATTCCTTCCTTGATCCGTTACCAGCCTCTCCGGGGCTCCATGCCGAGTCACTACTCCTTCCACGAAAGCCCTGGCCGTTTCTTCTGCCGTAATCTCTTTCAGGGGAATGGCCTCGGCATACCTAGTGAAATTATCGATCATGGTTAGCATGTATTTATACCCGCGTCCGCTTCTTGGTAGGGGACCAACAATATCCATCGAGATTTGCTCGAATGGTCGGGTAGGGAAAAAAGGAGCTTCCAGTGGAACTTTCAAGTCCGTTGGAGACTTCCTTCGCTGGCAGCTGTCACACTGGGTTACGAACTCTTTTATATCCGTATTTATGTTTGGCCAGTAAAATCCCTCCTTTACCAACAACGTCGTTCTCTCAATACCCGGATGTCCAGCCCACCGGGCCTCATGACACTGCCGCATTACGGCTTCTCTTAACTCCTCCGGTACAGCCAACTTCCAAGTTCCCACGTCGGGGCTGCCGTTGGTCCAGTATAACATCCCCCTCGCATCTTTGGTTCCCTGGTCTGGCTGTTGTGCAACGGCCTTGCACCAGGCGTCCTTTTGTTGCGCTGCCCGCAATCGTACCTCGCTGAAACCCGGGGTCCTCATCCTTACACCTCGTACCGCCCTACTCAAGGCATCTGCATTGGTATGCTTTTTACCCGCCTTATGTTCTACCTCGTAGTTAAACTCTTGGAGTCTCAAGGTCCACCGATCCGTACCGCCCCAGTCTCTGTATTTAATTGTATCGCTAGTTTCTTCATCAAGTCTAGCCCTAGTAGCCCATCGAAGGATGTGTCCAAGGCAGCGATTGTGAAGCTATGCTCTATTTCCTGATACTCTACCCGGCACGTTAGCTGTTGTTCGCCCAATATCTGTAGAGACTGACCTGTCACCCCTCTGGCCCTTACTTCCGATTGTGCTATCCTCACGCCCGGTATTGCCTCCTTGAGTACGGAAATCTGGGCTCCCGTGTCGACTAACAACCGCCGTATCCACCCCGATAATTCTATTTCCAGACTCAACCCGTCTCCCCCTTGCCGCGTTATAGTCGGCAATAGCCACTGACCACCCTCGTTGTTCAACAACGGTCCGTCCCGGGTTTTTGGGAAGGACCTAGGCCTTTTGGGTCACTCTCTTTCACAGCGGGCGATTTGCAATGGGACGAGTAGTGTCCTGGTTGCCCACAACGGTAGCAAACCCTAGTGCCGTCCGGCCTTCGTCCAGTCTTTGGAGGCAGGCTTCGTTGGCCAGGACAATTCCTTGCTATGTGCCCCTTTTTGGCACAACGATAGCATTGTATTTCTGCCAATTTCGGTTGGGTCTCGCCTTCTCTTCCTCGGTTATTTGGCTGTCGGTATGCCGCGCATACACACGCCGGGCTTTGCGCTTCTCGTTGCTTTCCGGCTGAATCCACCTCTGGTTCCCGTACCGCATATACCTGCTTCCCTCCCTGATGCTCTTGCAGAGCTTGTTCTAACTCTAAAGCCATTCGCACAGCTTCCTTTAACGTCCTTGGCCGGCCGAACAGGACTTGTTTGCCAACTTCTCCCAGCAGACCCCGTTTGAACGTCTCTAACACCTTTCGGTCCACCTTATTTGTCCACCATACCTTCTCTTCCACACTCAGGGCCGGTCTGCTCATTTTTCCACCCACCACAATGCATCTGTCTGCGAACTCCTGTTTTTTCTCCTTAGAATGTTGGCTCATGTCTTGCAGCACCCTTTCATAATACTCGAACGTGTTGGGGTCACCAAATCGCCCTTTTAAGGCTTTGCAGAGATCCCCGAACGTCACCCCCCCCTTTTAGCTCCTCCGTCCCTCGGACGAACGTAGCCGCTTGGCCCTGTAGCTTTAACCGGCATATCCGTACTCTGTCTACATCATCCCATGACCCGCAATCCGCTACTTCCGCCAGGTATTCTAAAAACTCCTCCACCGGCCTGGCTGTGGCCTCGCCCCCCGAAGGCTTAACTAATGACTGCAAGGATAGGTCCTTTCGATTCGGTTTAATGACCGGTTTCGATTCACTCACCAGCTGAGCCTGCAGCTCTTCAATCTTTTGTTGAAGCTCGGCCTCTTTTAATTTAAATTCGTCATTCCTAACCAGCGTCTCTTCCAGCTTCCTTTTTAACTCTTCTGTAGCCATTTTGGAGCGTTAATTCAATTTGTGGTATTATTGCAACCACCCCACACCTGACACAACTGTAACACCCCCGTACCTACCGGGATATAGGAAATTTTCCTTTGGAAGAGGTTGAGGAATCAGGGAACGGGAAGTTAGGAACCTGGAAAGAATTATGGAAGACTTATCAGCTAGCCTGCACCAATTTATAACCGGGTGAATTGGTTGGGAAAGATACACATAAAAACGATACATAAACTCCTTTTTCTACGCCAAAACTACTGGTTTATTAAAGTTAATAACTCATTTTAAACAATTTCTTTAACACATAATGCTCATTGTATATTGATATATCAATTGAATGTCCTAAGCTCCCACGGGGATTAATGTCCCCCACACCAAGTGAATTTGCTTGAGTTACCTTTAATACAGTCCTTTCCTAAGATCCGTCTATCTTTCCTCCTTTAGAACACTCACTATTTCTCACAGGTATCTCAGTACACTCATTCGAAGCTTACACACATACGAGATAACCTTCCTCGTTTTGTTACAACATGTGTTCTTATTTTCTTATTCTTTCAATGCTGATATCAAAGGCACGCGTTTATCCTCTTCCACCCGTCTAGGAAGTGTAGATACCAGTCGGTGCCGGTAATCTAATCTCTCGGAATGGTACATACTCAACGCTGTTTTTTTACAATAGAATTTCAATATTAATCTTAAGAAATGCTCTTTTTAGCTCATGGTATAGCCACTTGAAAAATTTGAGCGATAAACCATTTGTAGGGTCGAGTCTATTGAATATTTCTGCGGTTTCTTAGAATTTCAGTATTCTTCACATGAAACGATTTTTTTCACACTTGCTATAACCGTATAAATTATTTTAAAATTTCACGTTTTTTAAAGCAGACTCTATCGGAAGATGTATGTATGGTTTTCCTAGAATTTCAATATTAATCTTAAGAAAAACTCTTTTTAGCTCATGGTATAGCCACTTAAAAAATTTGAGCGATAAACGATTTGTAAGGTCGAGTCTATTGAATATTTTTGCGGTTCCTTAGAATTACAGTATTCTTCACATAAAAAGATTTTCTTCACACTTGCTATAACTGTATAAATTATTTTAAAATTTCAAGTTTTTTAATGCAGACTCTATCGGAGGATAAATGTATGGTTTTCCTAGAATTTCAATATTAATCTTAAGAAATGCTCTTTTTAGCTCATGGTATAGCCACTTGAAAAATTTGAGCGATAAACGATTTGTAAGGTCGAGTCTATTGAATATTTTTGCGGTTTCTTAGAATTACAGTATTCTTCACATAAAAAGATTTTCTTCACACTTGCTATAACTGTATAAATTATTTTAAAATTTCAAGATTTTTAATGCAGACTCTATCGGAGGATAAATGTATGGTTTTCTTAGAATTTCAATATTCATCACATGAAAAGCTATTTTTCGCACTTCCTATAACCGTCTAAATATTT
This sequence comes from Acanthosoma haemorrhoidale, assembly GCA_930367205.1. Lineage (NCBI taxonomy): Eukaryota > Metazoa > Arthropoda > Insecta > Hemiptera > Acanthosomatidae > Acanthosoma > Acanthosoma haemorrhoidale. Next base: position 104,563,867 of record OV884009.1, on the reverse strand, counting down.
TGAAATTTAACATTTCTTAAACCAGACCCTATTGGAGGATATATTTATGGTTTTCCTAGAATTTTAATATTAATCTTAAGAAATGCTCTTTTTAGCTCATGGTATAGCCACTTGAAAAATTCGAGCGATAAACGATTTGTAAGGTCGAGTCTATTGAATATTTCTCCGGTTTCTTAGAATTTCAGTATTCTTCACAGGAAACGATTTTTTTCACACTTGCTATAACCGTATAAATTATTTTAAAATTTCACGTTTTTTAAAGCAGACTCTATCGTAGAATATATGTCTGGTTTTCCTAGAATTTCAATATTAATCTTAAGAAATGCTCTTTTTAGCTCATGTTATAGCCACTTGAAAAATTCGAGCGATAAACGATTTGTAAGGTCGATTCTATTGAATATTTCTCCGGTTTCTTAGAATTTCAGTATTCTTCACAGGAAACGATTTTTTTCACACTTGCTATAACCGTATAAATTATTTTAAAATTTCACGTTTTTTAAAGCAGACTCTATCGTAGAATATATGTCTGGTTTTCCTAGAATTTCAATATTAATCTTAAGAAATGCTCTTTTTAGCTCATGGTATAGCCACTTGAAAAATTTGAGCGATAAACGATTTGTAAGGTCGAGTCTATTGAATATTTTTGCGGTTTCTTAGAATTACAGTATTCTTCACATAAAAAGATTTTCTTCACACTTGCTATAACTGTATAAATTATTTTAAAATTTCAAGATTTTTAATGCAGACTCTATCGGAGGATAAATGTATGGTTTTCTTAGAATTTCAATATTCATCACATGAAAAGCTATTTTTCGCACTTCCTATAACCGTCTAAATATTTTGAAATTTAACATTTCTTAAACCAGACCCTATTGGAGGATATATTTATGGTTTTCCTAGAATTTTAATATTAATCTTAAGAAATGCTCTTTTTAGCTCATGGTATAGCCACTTGAAAAATTCGAGCGATAAACGATTTGTAAGGTCGAGTCTATTGAATATTTCTCCGGTTTCTTAGAATTTCAGTATTCTTCACAGGAAACGATTTTTTTCACACTTGCTATAACCGTATAAATTATTTTAAAATTTCACGTTTTTTAAAGCAGACTCTATCGTAGAATATATGTCTGGTTTTCCTAGAATTTCAATATTAATCTTAAGAAATGCTCTTTTTAGCTCATGTTATAGCCACTTGAAAAATTCGAGCGATAAACGATTTGTAAGGTCGATTCTATTGAATATTTCTCCGGTTTCTTAGAATTTCAGTATTCTTCACAGGAAACGATTTTTTTCACACTTGCTATAACCGTATAAATTATTTTAAAATTTCACGTTTTTTAAAGCAGACTCTATCGTAGAATATATGTCTGGTTTTCCTAGAATTTCAATATTAATCTTAAGAAATGCTTTTTTTAGCTCATGGTATAGCCACTTGAAAAATTTGAGCGATAAACGATTTGTAAGGTCGAGTCTATTGAATATTTTTGCGGTTTCTTAGAATTACAGTATTCTTCACATAAAAAGATTTTCTTCACACTTGCTATAACTGTATAAATTATTTTAAAATTTCAAGATTTTTAATGCAGACTCTATCGGAGGATAAATGTATGGTTTTCTTAGAATTTCAATATTCATCACATGAAAAGCTATTTTTCGCACTTCCTATAACCGTCTAAATATTTTGAAATTTAACATTTCTTAAACCAGACCCTATTGGAGGATATATTTATGGTTTTCCTAGAATTTTAATATTAATCTTAAGAAATGCTCTTTTTAGCTCATGTTATAGCCACTTGAAAAATTCGAGCGATAAACGATTTGTAAGGTCGAGTCTATTGAATATTTCTCCGGTTTCTTAGAATTTCAGTATTCTTCACAGAAAACGATTTTTTTCACACTTGCTATAACCGTATAAATTATTTTAAAATTTCACGTTTTTTAAAGCAGACTCTATCGTAGAATATATGTCTGGTTTTCCTAGAATTTCAATATTAATCTTAAGAAATGCTCTTTTTAGCTCATGGTATATATAGCCACTTGAAAAATTTGAGAGATAAACGATTTGTAAGGTCGAGTCTATTAAATATTTTTGCGGTTCCTTAGAATTACAGTATTCTTCATATAAAAAGATTTTCTTCACACTTGCTATAACTGTATAAATTATTTTAAAATTTCAAGATTTTTAATGCAGACTCTATCGGAGGATAAATGTATGGTTTTCTTAGAATTTCAATATTCATCACATGAAAAGCTATTTTTCGCACTTCCTATAACCGTCTAAATATTTTGAAATTTAACATTTCTTAAACCAGACCCTATTGGAGGATATATTTATGGTTTTCCTAGAATTTTAATATTAATCTTAAGAAATGCTCTTTTTAGCTCATGTTATAGCCACTTGATATATTCGAGCGATAAACGATTTGTAAGGTCGAGTCTATTGAATATTTCTCCGGTTTCTTAGAATTTCAGTATTCTTCACAGAAAACGATTTTTTTCACACTTGCTATAACCGTATAAATTATTTTAAAATTTCACGTTTTTTAAAGCAGACTCTATCGTAGAATATATGTCTGGTTTTCCTAGAATTTCAATATTAATCTTAAGAAATGCTCTTTTTAGCTCATGGTATATATAGCCACTTGAAAAATTTGAGCGATAAACGATTTGTAAGGTCGAGTCTATTAAATATTTTTGCGGTTCCTTAGAATTACAGTATTCTTCATATAAAAAGATTTTCTTCACACTTGCTATAACTGTATAAATTATTTTAAAATTTCAAGTTTTTTAATGCAGACTCTATCGGAGGATAAATGTATGGTTTTCTTAGAATTTCAATATTCATCACATGAAAAGCTATTTTTCGCACTTGCTATAACCGTATAAATTATTTTAAAATTTCACGTTTTTTAAAGCAGACTCTATCGTAGAATATATGTCTGGTTTTCCTAGAATTTCAATATTAATCTTAAGAAATGCTCTTTTTAGCTCATGGTATATATAGCCACTTGAAAAATTTGAGCGATAAACGATTTGTAAGGTCGAGTCTATTAAATATTTTTGCGGTTCCTTAGAATTACAGTATTCTTCATATAAAAAGATTTTCTTCACACTTGCTATAACTGTATAAATTATTTTAAAATTTCAAGTTTTTTAATGCAGACTCTATCGGAGGATAAATGTATGGTTTTCTTAGAATTTCAATATTCATCACATGAAAAGCTATTTTTCGCACTTGCTATAACCGTATAAATTATTTTAAAATTTCACGTTTTTTAAAGCAGACTCTATCGTAGAATATATGTCTGGTTTTCCTAAAATTTCAATATTAATCTTAAGAAATGCTCTTTTTAGCTCATGGTATAGCCACTTGAAAAATTTGAGCGATAAACAATTTGTAAGGTCGAGTCTATTGAATATTTTTGCGGTTTCTTAGAATTACAGTATTCTTCACATAAAAAGATTTTCTTCACACTTGCTATAACTGTATAAATTATTTTAAAATTTCAAGATTTTTAATGCAGACTCTATCGGAGGATAAATGTATAGTTTTCTTAGAATTTCAATATTCATCACATGAAAAGCTATTTTTCGCACTTCCTATAACCGTCTAAATATTTTGAAATTTAACATTTCTTAAACCAGACCCTATTGGAGGATATATTTATGGTTTTCCTAGAATTTTAATATTAATCTTAAGAAATGCTCTTTTTAGCTCATGTTATAGCCACTTGAAAAATTCGAGCGATAAACGATTTCTAAGGTCAAGTCTATTGAATATTTTTGCGGTTTCTTAGAATTACAGTATTCTTCACATAAAAAGATTTTCTTCACACTTGCTATAACTGTATAAATTATTTTAAAATTTCAAGATTTTTAATGCAGACTCTATCGGAGGATAAATGTATGGTTTTCTTAGAATTTCAATATTCATCACATGAAAAGCTATTTTTCGCACTTCCTATAACCGTCTAAATATTTTGAAATTTAACATTTCTTAAACCAGACCCTATTGGAGGATATATTTATGGTTTTCCTAGAATTTTAATATTAATCTTAAGAAATGCTCTTTTTAGCTCATGTTATAGCCACTTGAAAAATTCGAGCGATAAACGATTTGTAAGGTCGAGTCTATTGAATATTTCTCCGGTTTCTTAGAATTTCAGTATTCTTCACAGGAAACGATTTTTTTCACACTTGCTATAACCGTATAAATTATTTTAAAATTTCACGTTTTTTAAAGCAGACTCTATCGTAGAATATATGTCTGGTTTTCCTAGAATTTCAATATTAATCTTAAGAAATGCTCTTTTTAGCTCATGTTATAGCCACTTGAAAAATTCGAGCGATAAACGATTTGTAAGGTCGATTCTATTGAATATTTCTCCGGTTTCTTAGAATTTCAGTATTCTTCACAGGAAACGATTTTTTTCACACTTGCTATAACCGTATAAATTATTTTAAAATTTCACGTTTTTTAAAGCAGACTCTATCGTAGAATATATGTCTGGTTTTCCTAGAATTTCAATATTAATCTTAAGAAATGCTCTTTTTAGCTCATGGTATAGCCACTTGAAAAATTTGAGCGATAAACGATTTGTAAGGTCGAGTCTATTGAATATTTTTGCGGTTTCTTAGAATTACAGTATTCTTCACATAAAAAGATTTTCTTCACACTTGCTATAACTGTATAAATTATTTTAAAATTTCAAGATTTTTAATGCAGACTCTATCGGAGGATAAATGTATAGTTTTCTTAGAATTTCAATATTCATCACATGAAAAGCTATTTTTCGCACTTCCTATAACCGTCTAAATATTTTGAAATTTAACATTTCTTAAACCAGACCCTATTGGAGGATATATTTATGGTTTTCCTAGAATTTTAATATTAATCTTAAGAAATGCTCTTTTTAGCTCATGTTATAGCCACTTGAAAAATTCGAGCGATAAACGATTTGTAAGGTCAAGTCTATTGAATATTTTTGCGGTTTCTTAGAATTTCAGTATTCTTCACATGAAACGATTTTTTTCACACTTGCTATAACCGTATAAATTATTTTAAAATTTCACGTTTTTTAAAGCAGACTCTATCGGAAGATGTATGTATGGTTTTCCTAGAATTTCAATATTAATCTTAAGAAAAACTCTTTTTAGCTCATGGTATAGCCACTTAAAAAATTTGAGCGATAAACGATTTGTAAGGTCGAGTCTATTGAATATTTTTGCGGTTCCTTAGAATTACAGTATTCTTCACATAAAAAGATTTTCTTCACACTTGCTATAACTGTATAAATTATTTTAAAATTTCAAGTTTTTTAATGCAGACTCTATCGGAGGATAAATGTATGGTTTTCCTAGAATTTCAATATTAATCTTAAGAAATGCTCTTTTTAGCTCATGGTATAGCCACTTGAAAAATTTGAGCGATAAACGATTTGTAAGGTCGAGTCTATTGAATATTTTTGCGGTTTCTTAGAATTACAGTATTCTTCACATAAAAAGATTTTCTTCACACTTGCTATAACTGTATAAATTATTTTAAAATTTCAAGATTTTTAATGCAGACTCTATCGGAGGATAAATGTATGGTTTTCTTAGAATTTCAATATTCATCACATGAAAAGCTATTTTTCGCACTTCCTATAACCGTCTAAATATTTTGAAATTTAACATTTCTTAAACCAGACCCTATTGGAGGATATATTTATGGTTTTCCTAGAATTTTAATATTAATCTTAAGAAATGCTCTTTTTAGCTCATGTTATAGCCACTTGAAAAATTCGAGCGATAAACGATTTGTAAGGTCGAGTCTATTGAATATTTCTCCGGTTTCTTAGAATTTCAGTATTCTTCACAGGAAACGATTTTTTTCACACTTGCTATAACCGTATAAATTATTTTAAAATTTCACGTTTTTTAAAGCAGACTCTATCGTAGAATATATGTCTGGTTTTCCTAGAATTTCAATATTAATCTTAAGAAATGCTCTTTTTAGCTCATGTTATAGCCACTTGAAAAATTCGAGCGATAAACGATTTGTAAGGTCGATTCTATTGAATATTTCTCCGGTTTCTTAGAATTTCAGTATTCTTCACAGGAAACGATTTTTTTCACACTTGCTATAACCGTATAAATTATTTTAAAATTTCACGTTTTTTAAAGCAGACTCTATCGTAGAATATATGTCTGGTTTTCCTAGAATTTCAATATTAATCTTAAGAAATGCTCTTTTTAGCTCATGGTATAGCCACTTGAAAAATTTGAGCGATAAACGATTTGTAAGGTCGAGTCTATTGAATATTTTTGCGGTTTCTTAGAATTACAGTATTCTTCACATAAAAAGATTTTCTTCACACTTGCTATAACTGTATAAATTATTTTAAAATTTCAAGATTTTTAATGCAGACTCTATCGGAGGATAAATGTATGGTTTTCTTAGAATTTCAATATTCATCACATGAAAAGCTATTTTTCGCACTTCCTATAACCGTCTAAATATTTTGAAATTTAACATTTCTTAAACCAGACCCTATTGGAGGATATATTTATGGTTTTCCTAGAATTTTAATATTAATCTTAAGAAATGCTCTTTTTAGCTCATGTTATAGCCACTTGAAAAATTCGAGCGATAAACGATTTGTAAGGTCGAGTCTATTGAATATTTCTCCGGTTTCTTAGAATTTCAGTATTCTTCACAGGAAACGATTTTTTTCACACTTGCTATAACCGTATAAATTATTTTAAAATTTCACGTTTTTTAAAGCAGACTCTATCGTAGAATATATGTCTGGTTTTCCTAGAATTTCAATATTAATCTTAAGAAATGCTCTTTTTAGCTCATGTTATAGCCACTTGAAAAATTCGAGCGATAAACGATTTGTAAGGTCGATTCTATTGAATATTTCTCCGGTTTCTTAGAATTTCAGTATTCTTCACAGGAAACGATTTTTTTCACACTTGCTATAACCGTATAAATTATTTTAAAATTTCACGTTTTTTAAAGCAGACTCTATCGTAGAATATATGTCTGGTTTTCCTAGAATTTCAATATTAATCTTAAGAAATGCTTTTTTTAGCTCATGGTATAGCCACTTGAAAAATTTGAGCGATAAACGATTTGTAAGGTCGAGTCTATTGAATATTTTTGCGGTTTCTTAGAATTACAGTATTCTTCACATAAAAAGATTTTCTTCACACTTGCTATAACTGTATAAATTATTTTAAAATTTCAAGATTTTTAATGCAGACTCTATCGGAGGATAAATGTATGGTTTTCTTAGAATTTCAATATTCATCACATGAAAAGCTATTTTTCGCACTTCCTATAACCGTCTAAATATTTTGAAATTTAACATTTCTTAAACCAGACCCTATTGGAGGATATATTTATGGTTTTCCTAGAATTTTAATATTAATCTTAAGAAATGCTCTTTTTAGCTCATGTTATAGCCACTTGAAAAATTCGAGCGATAAACGATTTGTAAGGTCGAGTCTATTGAATATTTCTCCGGTTTCTTAGAATTTCAGTATTCTTCACAGAAAACGATTTTTTTCACACTTGCTATAACCGTATAAATTATTTTAAAATTTCACGTTTTTTAAAGCAGACTCTATCGTAGAATATATGTCTGGTTTTCCTAGAATTTCAATATTAATCTTAAGAAATGCTCTTTTTAGCTCATGGTATATATAGCCACTTGAAAAATTTGAGCGATAAACGATTTGTAAGGTCGAGTCTATTAAATATTTTTGCGGTTCCTTAGAATTACAGTATTCTTCATATAAAAAGATTTTCTTCACACTTGCTATAACTGTATAAATTATTTTAAAATTTCAAGATTTTTAATGCAGACTCTATCGGAGGATAAATGTATGGTTTTCTTAGAATTTCAATATTCATCACATGAAAAGCTATTTTTCGCACTTCCTATAACCGTCTAAATATTTTGAAATTTAACATTTCTTAAACCAGACCCTATTGGAGGATATATTTATGGTTTTCCTAGAATTTTAATATTAATCTTAAGAAATGCTCTTTTTAGCTCATGTTATAGCCACTTGATATATTCGAGCGATAAACGATTTGTAAGGTCGAGTCTATTGAATATTTCTCCGGTTTCTTAGAATTTCAGTATTCTTCACAGAAAACGATTTTTTTCACACTTGCTATAACCGTATAAATTATTTTAAAATTTCACGTTTTTTAAAGCAGACTCTATCGTAGAATATATGTCTGGTTTTCCTAGAATTTCAATATTAATCTTAAGAAATGCTCTTTTTAGCTCATGGTATATATAGCCACTTGAAAAATTTGAGCGATAAACGATTTGTAAGGTCGAGTCTATTAAATATTTTTGCGGTTCCTTAGAATTACAGTATTCTTCATATAAAAAGATTTTCTTCACACTTGCTATAACTGTATAAATTATTTTAAAATTTCAAGTTTTTTAATGCAGACTCTATCGGAGGATAAATGTATGGTTTTCTTAGAATTTCAATATTCATCACATGAAAAGCTATTTTTCGCACTTGCTATAACCGTATAAATTATTTTAAAATTTCACGTTTTTTAAAGCAGACTCTATCGTAGAATATATGTCTGGTTTTCCTAGAATTTCAATATTAATCTTAAGAAATGCTCTTTTTAGCTCATGGTATATATAGCCACTTGAAAAATTTGAGCGATAAACGATTTGTAAGGTCGAGTCTATTAAATATTTTTGCGGTTCCTTAGAATTACAGTATTCTTCATATAAAAAGATTTTCTTCACACTTGCTATAACTGTATAAATTATTTTAAAATTTCAAGTTTTTTAATGCAGACTCTATCGGAGGATAAATGTATGGTTTTCTTAGAATTTCAATATTCATCACATGAAAAGCTATTTTTCGCACTTGCTATAACCGTATAAATTATTTTAAAATTTCACGTTTTTTAAAGCAGACTCTATCGTAGAATATATGTCTGGTTTTCCTAAAATTTCAATATTAATCTTAAGAAATGCTCTTTTTAGCTCATGGTATAGCCACTTGAAAAATTTGAGCGATAAACAATTTGTAAGGTCGAGTCTATTGAATATTTTTGCGGTTTCTTAGAATTACAGTATTCTTCACATAAAAAGATTTTCTTCACACTTGCTATAACTGTATAAATTATTTTAAAATTTCAAGATTTTTAATGCAGACTCTATCGGAGGATAAATGTATAGTTTTCTTAGAATTTCAATATTCATCACATGAAAAGCTATTTTTCGCACTTCCTATAACCGTCTAAATATTTTGAAATTTAACATTTCTTAAACCAGACCCTATTGGAGGATATATTTATGGTTTTCCTAGAATTTTAATATTAATCTTAAGAAATGCTCTTTTTAGCTCATGTTATAGCCACTTGAAAAATTCGAGCGATAAACGATTTCTAAGGTCAAGTCTATTGAATATTTTTGCGGTTTCTTAGAATTACAGTATTCTTCACATAAAAAGATTTTCTTCACACTTGCTATAACTGTATAAATTATTTTAAAATTTCAAGATTTTTAATGCAGACTCTATCGGAGGATAAATGTATGGTTTTCTTAGAATTTCAATATTCATCACATGAAAAGCTATTTTTCGCACTTCCTATAACCGTCTAAATATTTTGAAATTTAACATTTCTTAAACCAGACCCTATTGGAGGATATATTTATGGTTTTCCTAGAATTTTAATATTAATCTTAAGAAATGCTCTTTTTAGCTCATGTTATAGCCACTTGAAAAATTCGAGCGATAAACGATTTGTAAGGTCGAGTCTATTGAATATTTCTCCGGTTTCTTAGAATTTCAGTATTCTTCACAGGAAACGATTTTTTTCACACTTGCTATAACCGTATAAATTATTTTAAAATTTCACGTTTTTTAAAGCAGACTCTATCGTAGAATATATGTCTGGTTTTCCTAGAATTTCAATATTAATCTTAAGAAATGCTCTTTTTAGCTCATGTTATAGCCACTTGAAAAATTCGAGCGATAAACGATTTGTAAGGTCGATTCTATTGAATATTTCTCCGGTTTCTTAGAATTTCAGTATTCTTCACAGGAAACGATTTTTTTCACACTTGCTATAACCGTATAAATTATTTTAAAATTTCACGTTTTTTAAAGCAGACTCTATCGTAGAATATATGTCTGGTTTTCCTAGAATTTCAATATTAATCTTAAGAAATGCTCTTTTTAGCTCATGGTATAGCCACTTGAAAAATTTGAGCGATAAACGATTTGTAAGGTCGAGTCTATTGAATATTTTTGCGGTTTCTTAGAATTACAGTATTCTTCACATAAAAAGATTTTCTTCACACTTGCTATAACTGTATAAATTATTTTAAAATTTCAAGATTTTTAATGCAGACTCTATCGGAGGATAAATGTATAGTTTTCTTAGAATTTCAATATTCATCACATGAAAAGCTATTTTTCGCACTTCCTATAACCGTCTAAATATTTTGAAATTTAACATTTCTTAAACCAGACCCTATTGGAGGATATATTTATGGTTTTCCTAGAATTTTAATATTAATCTTAAGAAATGCTCTTTTTAGCTCATGTTATAGCCACTTGAAAAATTCGAGCGATAAACGATTTGTAAGGTCAAGTCTATTGAATATTTTTGCGGTTTCTTAGAATTACAGTATTCTTCACATAAAAAGATTTTCTTCACACTTGCTATAACTGTATAAATTATTTTAAAATTTCAAGATTTTTAATGCAGACTCTATCGGAGGATAAATGTATGGTTTTCTTAGAATTTCAATATTCATCACATGAAAAGCTATTTTTCGCACTTCCTATAACCGTCTAAATATTTTGAAATTTAACATTTCTTAAACCAGACCCTATTGGAGGATATATTTATGGTTTTCCTAGAATTTTAATATTAATCTTAAGAAATGCTCTTTTTAGCTCATGTTATAGCCACTTGAAAAATTCGAGCGATAAACGATTTGTAAGGTCGAGTCTATTGAATATTTCTCCGGTTTCTTAGAATTTCAGTATTCTTCACAGGAAACGATTTTTTTCACACTTGCTATAACCGTATAAATTATTTTAAAATTTCACGTTTTTTAAAGCAGACTCTATCGTAGAATATATGTCTGGTTTTCCTAGAATTTCAATATTAATCTTAAGAAATGCTCTTTTTAGCTCATGGTATATATAGCCACTTGAAAAATTTGAGCGATAAACGATTTGTAAGGTCGAGTCTATTAAATATTTTTGCGGTTCCTTAGAATTACAGTATTCTTCATATAAAAAGATTTTCTTCACACTTGCTATAACTGTATAAATTATTTTAAAATTTCAAGTTTTTTAATGCAGACTCTATCGGAGGATAAATGTATGGTTTTCTTAGAATTTCAATATTCATCACATGAAAAGCTATTTTTCGCACTTGCTATAACCGTATAAATTATTTTAAAATTTCACGTTTTTTAAAGCAGACTCTATCGTAGAATATATGTCTGGTTTTCCTAAAATTTCAATATTAATCTTAAGAAATGCTCTTTTTAGCTCATGGTATAGCCACTTGAAAAATTTGAGCGATAAACAATTTGTAAGGTCGAGTCTATTGAATATTTTTGCGGTTTCTTAGAATTACAGTATTCTTCACATAAAAAGATTTTCTTCACACTTGCTATAACTGTATAAATTATTTTAAAATTTCAAGATTTTTAATGCAGACTCTATCGGAGGATAAATGTATAGTTTTCTTAGAATTTCAATATTCATCACATGAAAAGCTATTTTTCGCACTTCCTATAACCGTCTAAATATTTTGAAATTTAACATTACTTAAACCAGACCCTATTGGAGGATATATTTATGGTTTTCCTAGAATTTTAATATTAATCTTAAGAAATGCTCTTTTTAGCTCATGTTATAGCCACTTGAAAAATTCGAGCGATAAACGATTTGTAAGGTCAAGTCTATTGAATATTTCTCCGGTTTCTTAGAATTTCAGTATTCTTCACAGGAAACGATTTTTTTCACACTTGCTATAACCGTATAAATTATTTTAAAATTTCACGTTTTTTAAAGCAGACTCTATCGTAGAATATATGTCTGGTTTTCCTAGAATTTCAATATTAATCTTAAGAAATGCTCTTTTTAGCTCATGTTATAGCCACTTGAAAAATTCGAGCGATAAACGATTTGTAAGGTCGAGTCTATTGAATATTTCTCCGGTTTCTTAGAATTTCAGTATTCTTCACAGGAAACGATTTTTTTCACACTTGCTATAACCGTATAAATTATTTTAAAATTTCACGTTTTTTAAAGCAGACTCTATCGTAGAATATATGTCTGGTTTTCCTAGAATTTCAATATTAATCTTAAGAAATGCTCTTTTTAGCTCATGGTATATATAGCTACTTGAAAAATTTGAGCGATAAACGATTTGTAAGGTCGGCTCAATTGAATATTTCTGCGGTTTCTTAGAATTTCAGTATTCTTCACAGGAAACGATTTTTTTCACACTTGCTATAACCGTATAAATTATTTTAAAATTTCACGATTTTTAAAGCAGACTCTATCGGAGGATATATTTATGGTTTTCCTAGAATTTCAATATTAATCTTAAGAAATGCTCTTTTTAGCTCATGGTATAGCCACTCGAAAAATTTGAGCGATAAACGATTTGTAGGGTCGAGTCTATTGAATATTTCTGCGGTTTCTTAGAATTTCAGTATTCTTCACATGAAACGATTTTTTTCACACTTGCTATAACCGTATAAATTATTTTAAAATTTCACGTTTTTTAAAGCAGACTCTATCGGAAGATGTATGTATGGTTTTCCTAGAATTTCAATATTAATCTTAAGAAATGCTCTTTTTAGCTCATGGTATAGCCACTTGAAAAATTTGAGCGATAAGTAAACCATAAGATGCGTTCGGCGGTCATTGATTTTCAGGGCTATCGCACGGCTTCTAACTCATTAATTGTTAAAGAACTATCTATCATCTCAATCAGCCATGGTTCATCATCATTGGTTTCTTAAACCACCTCAAGATGTTGAAGAAGTGAGTCAGTCAAAAACAAATCTTTGGGTAAAAAAACATATTCATGGATTGGAATGGGACTATGGCGATGTACAATATGAGGATATGAAGTATTTCTTAATATACGTTACAGAAGACTATGATATATTATGGGCAAAAGGAATGGAAAAATGCAAATTTATAGAAGAACTCATTGATAAATCAGTCTATGATCTTCATGATTTTGGTTGTCCAAACTTGAAACAATTAGATAATGACCAGATGACTTGTCATTTTCATTTAAACACTTCCTTTGTTTGTTCATTAAATCAAGCTCATCGTCTGGCTGCATGGGTCGGAAAAAAATCTGAAGCTGTAAATTTGAAAAAAGAAGAGATAAGATGGCAAACATTTAGAAATATTGGCTCACCTCATCATTTGCTTTCATATGCTGGATTTATTCGAGGAGTCAAGGATAGAGTTAAGTGTGTATACTGTGGACTGGTATTTGACAGCAAATCATTAGTCAACCCTCTCAGCTACCATAAAACAAATAGTCCACAGTGTTTGTGGTTTGAGGAGGAGGAGAATTTATAAATACCTCCTAGTAAACGATGCATCAGTATGACGGATAGAATGGAGTCGCCGATACGTCGTTTGGGAGAGGAAGGTATCGAAACTTTAACTACTGAAGAATTGAACCTGAGGAATGGCGAGAGGACGAGGAATTTATCCAGAAACGAAGACTCTCATACCTCAATGAATATATTAATTATTAATTGTAATATTATATCTATAATTTATTCATGTTTTATTTCAAATAAACCATAGAAATTTAAATTTATTTTTTTTTATTTACCTTTATTCTCCTTTTTACTTAGGGAAAAGTTAAAAAAAAAAAACGTATAGACATAACAATTATTTATTGAATATAGTTTAAATTACAATTTATGTGGGTATTATTACATATTTTCTCGAGTTCATTTAAATTATTAAAAAGGGTATTATTATTAAAGTCCATTGATGTAGATTCCACAGGTTCTCCATCTTCTTCATGTTTCTTATAGATTTCAGCCATCTTGGTTATCAAGTCCAGTGAGTCGTTGATTTTCTTAACTTCTCTATAAAGCTTTGCCACATCATTTTTGTTGAAACATGCCGAAGGTGTATTCAGCTGAAGGGTTGATGGACTCTGGTTAAACATTGCGAAACAAAGAATTACCTGTTCAATTTTCATGATCCTGTTCCTCCCTCTCTTGGAAAATATGCAATTTACATTTTTACATCCTACTCGGTCTTCGACCTCCACTTTCTTGGGCCTGCTTTGCAAAAGAGACAACATTCTTGAAACTTGGTCGACGATGAATTTCCATTCTTCTGTATACATATACACTGTAGTTTTTTTGTCGATGACAGCGACAGTGGGTACAAAATCACAAAGACCGACTCGGACTAGTATACTACAAGTGATGGGGTAATCAGTCACTAGTTCCAATCGTCGTGGACCCTCCTTCTTGCTAGGCTTCAATGAGACTAAAAGATTTAATAGAGAGGTGGGGATAGATGAAGTTTTTCTATTTTTTTTACTAGTTGATTTATTTCGTTTCTTTTTATTTCATATAAAACTATTTGGTTTTTAAATGAGAAAGTTCTTGAATAAAACGTTTAAACCTCTTAAGCATGTTAGCAGCATCCACAGCTGTTTTCCTGTTCTTTTTTATTATCAACTTCATCTATTATTATTAATGGTAGTGTAATACCCCCGTGCCTACCGGGAAATAGGAAATTTACCTTTGGATGTTGAGAAATCAGGGAACGGAAAGTTAGGAACGAGGAAAGAATTATGGAATACGTATAAGCTAGCATGCACAAATTTATAATCGGGAGAATTTTTTGGAAAGATACGAATAAGAACGACATATAAACCCCTTTTCTATTCAAAACTACTGGTTAATTAAATTTATTAACTCCTTGAACACTTTCTATAACAAAATAATACTAATTGAATAATAGAATAATATTTGAATACTAATTTAATAATTGGACAATAATTGAAATCTCCACAACGGCCTAAGCTCCACGGTGATTAATGTCCCACCCACCAATTGAATTTGTAAAAGTTACCTTGAATAAAGTCCGGTATCCGTCTATCGTTCATCTTTTTGGATCACTAACAATTTTCTAACACCACTCACTCCTACAGACTCTCTAGCTCACACAACCTTTCCTTCCACTTTTTCCACACACTCTGACTCCTCCTTTTTCCGATTCTTCTCAAGAGGGGATTTCCTTCTGCCAGTTCTCTCTTGTTATTGGTCAAGGGGCGTGATCGATCTCAGAGCGGGGGAGCTGTTCCTCCAATCCCCTTTAGTTGCATGGGTTGTGATATTTTATTCCTAGAATCCCGATGTGAAATCCACGTGTTTGTCGTCTTCTCATCTCAGTTTTCAAGGAAGTGCAAGCACCAGTCGGCGCCGGTAATCTAATACCTAGTCTATACTAAATGCTGTTTTGTTACAGTAGCTTCTCTAGTTGTTCCAATTACTCGATAAACGGACAATATTTAGCCCATTTCTTGTAATCTACAAAAGGGTCATTATGTACCATCCATTCGTGTAATATTACTCCACAAAAAGGACACCTTGTTCGGTCTGATTTTTTCAAATAATAAAATCCTGCTGATGCAAGACCATCCAACAAATGTAGACAGACGATCATTCTCATACCTCAGGCTCCAACCTGTTCACTTACACATCTTGAACTAATTAAAAGAACGAGAGTGGTGTCCTGATGAGATGATTAAAGACACATTTTCCTCCCACCCACATTACTACCATACTATAGCTGACCCGACACCTGACCTGCGCTGTCGCCACATCTACCATGCATTGTTGCCACATGGACTATCTCTGGGTACTTGACACACTCAACACCTGCTATCACCTCACAAACGATTAACAAAAGATGAACGATCTTTAAGGTGGAGTCCATTGAATGTTTCTGTGGTTTCTTAGAATTTTAGTATTCTTCACGGGAAACGTTTTTTTTCACACTTGCTATGACCGTCAGTAGTACTAAATAGCGGGTTGAGCATGAGTACGAAGGAGATGACCTTGAGGCGTGCTGTAGCATGTTATCGTATGACCTTGAGGTCATTGACTGTCCTTGCTAGGGTGGGGGGGGGGGGGGGTGTAGAGTTAGGGCGAGGGGGGGGTGTCCTTGGAGTAATTGTGTAGTGATAATTATGCTGTCTATAGGTTTCAGAAAGGTCCTAGTACCCAATTGATAATGATTATGTTTAAGATCCCAAGATCCCGTAGTGCAACACTGATTTATGTTAATCTGAACTACTTTGATATTACCACATATTGAGTTTAATCAATTGACCATTTTAATTTAAATCCATTTTAAATATTATTTAATTTGTGTTCCATCATAACCAGGGTCTCATATTTAAGATTCACCACCAGTTTATCTTTGACATGGTTTTATTTACCTTATACACACTTGGTTTTGTCAAATAGATGATGACCTAAATCTAGGTTAAAAAGATTGAATATCTCTTGACCTATTGGGTTTGTTCAGAAACAATATTTAGACACAATTATGGGTAAATTTTAAAGTTAATCTAATTGTAAACTCCTTGTATTTAGTTTTTAATCTATAATGACTACATTTTGTAAGTTCGTTGTAGCGGACATTAATCTTACTGCATTTTTCTATTTTTTAATTATTTGTATGTATTTTTCTTCTTTTTAAGGAATTCTTATTATTCTGATCAATAAGTCCTTTTTATATTATAAATTTTTTTACATGTGAAATCTGTTATTGTTCCCTCTTCTCCAGAATCCTGATCATGTGCAGGTCCATTAACCCTCAGTGAGACAACAGAAGATGAAGCAAAAGAGATGTTGCTTAATTTAACTAAGAGGATTAACAGGTGAAAATCAAAGTTACTAATACAGCCATTACAGCCTGCCAGTGGAAGACTGCAGGACAACAGAACCCTGGGCTATCAAAGCCAACAAACACCACAGAAGGAAGGCATACTTCCACAGATTGAAGAAATAAAGTCTTACCACGCATACAACAAAAGTCCTCTCCGACAGTAGGGATTGATGTCCTAAAAGCAGCTGCACCCTTTTTGTGACTGACTCTCGCGTCCTAATGAGCAAGAAACAACCTCTACCAACTCCATCCAGAGAAAACCACAAAACAGCTCCAATGGTGGACCATCTGAGTAGAACCTCCCAGGTAGCTTCCTGCTAACTCATGCAAGTCCCTCTCTATGGTAATGGTAATAATAACTCATAATTTTTCTGAGACCTCACTTGCTTTTAACATTATATGGATTACATACCACACTTACTAATAATTGATAATATATCAAATATGCATTAAATATAATAAATATATAATACCATTGAAAACTAATAAGCTATTAAATTACGATAAATAATAAAATTGCAGTCACACATGATATATATCTAAATAAAATTAATTTTATGTTTTAACCCACTTAAGACTATATTTATGTTGATCAATTTTATCATCTTATATACAAGGAGGATGATCAACTTGGAATTTCAAAAATACTAAGTACAAGCCAGGATTAAAAAATACAAATTTATTTATAAACACATACAAAAAATAAAATATTATAAACATTGAACAATATTATAATGAAACATCCAATATATTTTTGATAAGTGCTCAGACTAGAAAAAGAGTATCAAAATGATAGTAAGTTCTAAATACATAACAACAAAATACTTTATAAGACTGCCTTTAGAGTACTTCTAGTAGTCACCACTCTTCTGAAATTAAAATCCAAGTTTTATATTAAAATTGGTAAATATGTATTCAATTATATGATTATGTAAAATTAAGTTAGTTTGTTTTTTAAGGGTAAAAACTTCTATCGATTAGTATTGCCTAAAAAAACTAAAAATGAATATCAAAATTGTATTATGGGAGTTAAAAAAACAACCATTCACTGTCTTTATATGGGAATCGAAGATATCAAGAAAGTGAGAACTAATCCACAACATCCTTAAGGCAAGTGTGGACCAGGTGGCATCATGTCTGGTAAGTTAGTTTATGAAGATAGCGAGACAAGAATTATTTAGAAGATGTTTACAACGCATGTTACCTACCAAACATATACATATGAACGAAATTTACCAATGTTTACCTAAATGTTAAAATTATAGAAATTTCTTCCAGTCCTTTAGGACATTCGTGCTCTGTTATACCTCGTTAGGTTACCTTAGGTTTTCATAAGTTAATATAAGGAATATGATACTTAATCTATATTCTATTCTACCAATCAAGGCCATTCCTCAAAGATATGTTGTCAAGAGTAACTTAAGAGTATTCACAATGTGTGGGATTTTCATTAGCCACGTTGTATGTATCTGTTGGTCAGGCAGCAATGTCTTCTGATTTTAAGCCATGAGATATGTTCTTCTTGCTGGCTTGAAGAGGGTGCCTATGCATCAACAGTAGGCGGGGGATAGGGAGGGGGGGGTGAATTTGTTTTTGGAAAATGACGGAGTGCTAGGGCGTTGCTTCACCTCTGTCGCTGGTTGACCCGGTATTGCAGTACCTCCGGGAACCGCTCATATAAAGCAAACCATCAATCAATGAATAAATTATTGATTTAATCAACCAATTTATGGGTCATTAATGGGTTAATGAGCTGTTCCCGGAGGTACTGTAAGTACTGCAACTGTCATTTCCCCAAAATCAGTTTAATCTTCTGGACCCCGATGGGAATTATACCAGAGATTAATTAAGCTGATAAGAACAGATTAACAAGCATTATTTATTTTTTCAAACATATCGGGGCAGGACATACCCTGGAGATTGGCGATGTCGAAGTTAGTCATTACGTATGTGGGATCGATGAAGCTGATGAGAACTGGGTTCATCGATCGTTTTTAGTATGGAATTTTTTTTAAAAATAAATTATTATATATGTTTCAGCTTGCCGGAAATCGAGTGGGGCAGCCAGTAGTGATGGATATGCACCCTCTCCCACTCCCTCTCCCTCTCCCCCTTGATTTGGTCTGTTACGAGAGAATATTATGGGGTTTTCCCATATAGAAAACAAACACCAAATCAAGATGTTTGAGTGAGGGTTGTTTGTCGAGGCAATGATCTAACAAGGACTTTAGTACCAGCTTGTGAGTGAGTTCAAATTTTTTTTTGGTGTGATTTTATTTGCATTTTTAGATCTTACTGCTCTGTACTATTTATAAGCACCTGAATTTATTTCCATCTTTTTTTTCTCAGCTCAATGTACTAATCAATCACTGATTTTTCCAATTCTTAGACTGAGTCCCCTAGGATGACAATGTTGTCTACATATAGCATTGCTTGGTTCTGTAATAGAAAATTGTTCTTCCAGTTCTCTTTTCATAAATTTATCATTTTTTATCCATAAAGATGATGAAAAGTAGAAAACTGAGACTGTCAAGTTAGAGTTAGAATCCTATTCTACATATGGACAAAGTTTCTTCTTAAGATGAAAGAATATATTTAATAAATAGTAGATAAATATTAGATACTGACCTTCATTTTTTATATGTCGACTGTACACATTTTTCCCAGCTAATTCAAGAACTGCAGCTATTGACGGGTCTCTATCCATAATTGATCCTTCACGCTGTTGAAAAAACCAATTTTAAAAGTAAGAGTGAGTTGCACTTACAAAGTAATATAAGCCATAAAATGAAATTTGTACTTATTAATTTTGGGCTATATTATTAATCACTTATTAATTATAATTATTGCAATCCTACTTGTGAGTCTTTTAGCCAGCATATTCACATGTGTCTCTGCCATATCTAGGACAAGTTCTGAATTGCGATTCAGAACATTCTTGCAATTGAGTCTTTTAGGCAGCATATGTTCATAAGCCACTCAGTTTAAAGTTTTGATAACCATTCCTGACAGAGAAGAGGGTTGGAAGAGATGGGAGTGCTGAGTGCGGGTCAACAGTATTCCCTTTAGGGCTGTGAGAGCTCCATAGGCAAGGAGATGGCAGCTTCTTAGGGATAGAAAGAAGGACCTACTTTCATTTTTCTGGTCCTCCAGTTTAGGGGTGAACCGGTAGTGTCACATACCATTGCTAGAGTAGAAAATTACCCCAAACAATTAATCAGGGGAGAAAACCATTTAAACCAAAACCGATTCCTTGCAAAAATAGGGATAGAACGTCTTGATTGGACTTATGTTTGAAATATAGTGTGAGCATCTCCAACACTTCCATGGTAATGAAGAATCATGCCCTTGACACTCATTTCTCCTCTGATCAATGACCTTGAAACACTGGACAAAGTGTACCGGCCAAACTTAAAAAAATTAAATGTAAAGGATAAGATACATTCCAGCAGTTTTTTAAATGCAGGGACTCAGAGGTAGTCAAAAGGTTTTGCATGAGCTAATCATGCATTTGGACTAAGAAAGAAACGCCAAGGCATTGGCATAAGACTATCATATGTTACTTCATTTATTATAACATAATCCTACTTTCTACCATTTATTCTTATCATATGAGTCAACTTTTACCAGTCCTCTGGCTCTTATTCTCTTATTTTAAAAAATCATCTTACCCTATCTGTTTCCTCTTTATCTGGATCGTCAGTTGCCCAGATTTCAAGCATTGAGAAAATGAAATCGTTGTTTGGGGTGCTAAAAGGCACATAGTCCCTGAAACAAAGATCAATAGATCCTATAAGAAAAGCATAGAAACATTTAGGCCATAAAAAATGTATATTTATTATTTATTATACAAATATTCTAATGAAATGAAGGTTTAATTCACTCTTGAGTCACATACATATTGCTTGTAAATTTGAGAAAAGGTACTTAAAGAGCTGAAAAGCACTATAACTACTCCACATGAAACAGGAAAGTGTAGGTAGGAAACTTGAGTGTGTTACAGCTAGGCAATTCGGCCTAGAGTATTAAATTTAAAAAAACAATAATTTAAATACGGTTCAAGGCAATTTGCTAATGCCTTGTATGTAATGTCTAAGCTGTGGATATTTGCGAACAAAGCAACCCAAAATCAGCCCATTGCTAATCAATTAATAATTCCTTGAAAATCCTCTTGACTCTATGAGCTAATCGTTGAAATCCAGAAAGTATCTTAATGCATGCGCTTTAAAAATAAACATAAACAAGAAGGTTATACAACAGGTAATATACAGAATCTGTGGTTCACAGAATAGCCAACATGTTGCAGCATCAATATACAAAAAAATGTTATTAAAATAATTAATCAGTAAAAGTAAAAAGTGAATTCTGATATGCTGCCAACTAATAAAATGATTTAAAAAAACTCTTAGAATGAGCAATAATAGGCTTGAATGGAAACAAAACCTAGGTTAACAATAAGCACTTATGTTAAGATACATGATGAATAATCCTCTAGAATAGGATACAATAATAATCCTATAATGGATAATTCCTTAGAATAGGATATAAGATGGAAAAATTAAAAATTCCTGTCAGTCACCAAGGGGGTCTTAACTGACCTAACCCTAGTGGCACAGGAAGAAATAAGTGGTCTTGACCTTGCCATCTGTCTGGTGACGGATACTGGGCTATCTGACTCCATTTCTAAGAAGGTGTGCCCCAACAGTGCACTATACTCAGTAGTAGAGGTACAGGCTAGGTATTATAAGTAGTTTACGTGGTCTTGGAATGACCATGAGTTCACACTCAGTATCTAAGGGTAGATGAAAACCGTCCAGATCCCAAAAGCGAATTTGATCTGAAAAGAGGCAAACTGGGCAGCTGGGAGAGATGCTAATCAGTCAGTTTGTAGGGCCCCAGAAGTTGTCTACATGGAAGGGTCCCTTCCAAGGATATGCTAGTTTTTCGCTCGGAAGCTAGGAATCTCCTCTGGGAAGGTCGTGGAGGCTGACAGCACCGAGACTAGATATGATAGATAGATAGACTAGCCGAGAGGAAGTAGAGGTCTTCATAAATAACAAGGTAAGAGACATCAGTGCAGCTGCAAGTACCAGTACAGAGGTGAGCCTTAGAATGAGTGAGTTACCAGCTCAGAAACTGGGCTGCCGCTCATAGCGGTGGTCTGTGAACTAGTATGCAACTTGTTGTTTTTTTATTATAAAGTATTTACAGAGGAGTGCTGTGGTGAAATAAGGGTTTCTGGTAGGCTCAGATGTGCAGATGTAATTAATAAAACAAAAGAATTTAAATACACAAAAATTACCTTTATGTAACTGGTAACGCAGATAAAAAGGTTCCCATCCAGCTGTTTATGTGAAATTAGAAATAGGAATAGGAAAGGAGGGATATGGGTAGGTTGCATAAAAACCTCTAAAAAAAAAAAAAGTTTCCACTAAGATAGCACCAGCAGAACTGACCTTCCTGGGCCAATCTTACATGAAGCACAGGAGAAAACGTGGGCGAAGCAGGGAGCAAATAAAAACTATTGTCATATTGATTATTATCAGGTAGGCTCCCTGCCTGCCATCAAGAAACATTTAAACTTAAGTACTTAAGTAATTTGAACTAAAATAAACACATCAAGATAGATTTTTAAGATAACCATTTCACTTACCTAAACGTTGTTGAGGATTTGGATACGCAAACAGGTCCCAAATCCGAACGCAGGAAGAATGTAAAATAATTAGTATTTCCTCCCATACCCTATGACATAAAGATAGTATAAATTATTTATTTCCACTATAAAATGGTGATTATTAATAACATATCATAAACCTATTGTCCTATTCGGCTATCCCAATAATGTTATTTGATTAATATTTGCGGGCCCTTATCTGCTGCCCCCCACTCCATCACTAGATACGGCCCTGTTGAAAGGTAAAAAGAGGATAAAAAAAAATCAATCAAAAAGATGTGCTTGCTACAAGCTTCAATTGCGATGACAGCCGGTATCAATTGTAGCTCTTCCCTCCTTGGCCCAGGCTACCCAGACAAACAGAAGGTTATGGAAGGTTACACACCAACTTGTGAGTACTCTCCATAAATAAATACCAAACAGGTACTTACTTGTGTGGCGCTGTGATGGCTCCAATGTCTCCTGTCTGTGTTCGATACCCTGGACTGCTTGGTTTCTAATTGGTCATGTCAGTGATCTAATGTAATGTGCTTGGTGACTCTAACTTAGTGAAGGTTCTATTGTTATTACGGTGGTTAAGCCTATGTAGGTTATGACTTTACTAATTAAAATATTACTAAAGATATGTGCTACTCACAAAGAACTGAACCTTTGTGCTTGAGGGACTGTTGCAGCTAAACTATATCAATATTATTCTTGCTAATTTTATAATTCTCCACTAATCTATTATACTTCTACATAGGAGGCCCAATCAATTCTTTATAACCCCCTACTAACCAACACCACACCATTCCACTACTAATAATTTGTTTTATCATTTATCGCACCCTTTATTTATTATTACAATTTAGTGAATGGAGATGCTTATGTGATGAGCTTCAGGTCTCCCAGCCCTTTTCTAAGTCTGGTTTCTAGGACTAAATAATTATTAAGTAACAGGGATGCTCCTTATCAGCAAACCTTTTTAAGAATCTTTGTATAAAAGGTGTAAGAAATGGGAGGGGGGGGGTGTAATTGTCAAGGATGGGTACAAATATTGAAGAGAATCATCTACATGCTCTTTGAATCTGTAATGGGCTGTTTTAGGAAATGATATATAAAAATATATTCAGGAGAAAGCGGAGCTAATTCTAAGCAGTCACTCCGCAATTTTAAAAATAAGGACTGCAATATGAAGAGAAGGTGGAGGATATGAATTGGCAACAAACTGGTCAGACCAATTTGAATCCTCAAGGGCTCATTTTTTTAGGAATAAATGGACAGACTAGGAAATTCATTGCTATTTGAGTTTCACCTTAGTTTTTTTTTCTTTGAAAAAAATATTCATACGAGTAAAAATTGATGAAATTCTGAGATTTTTTTCAGTAAAATAATGCGAAGTTAGATTTTAGAAAATCGGTCATGTATAAATGCTCCATCACGACAGTCGAGTTTTTTTAAGTAACGGTCCTTTTTAAACAGTTTTTGTTTATTTTTTTTCTTGTGGTCAACAATTTTTTGTTTTATTTTCTAAAATTCAATTTCTTCCAGTGATGTATGCTTTTTTTCACCATGAGTGCAAAGCACAAGTTGACAATTTTTATCTATAGTCTAAGCTTATCCACAAATACCTCATGGCTCTGAGAGGCCTATGTCATAAGCCAGTCTTAAAACGTCTAAAACGGAATAACATTACACAATGGAGCGAGAACTGCTTGAGATCGTTAGAAAATGTTGTTGCTCAGAGATTAAGGTTAATGACAGTTCACACAGCAATAAAGTGGGTCAATAATCTTACTTTTTGAATAAATAGGTGAAGGATTAAACAGTAGGATTCCCAATATAAACCTATTTATAAATCTGATAAGTTACATCTAAACACTGATGCAATAAAGCAGTGGTTGTAGCTATGCTCCAGACCAAGCAAAGACACCAATTTAAGACTGGGAGAATAAAAAAATCATTGTGGCACAAAAAGTGGATGAAGATAGCGAAACATTCTGAATCAGATCTGATCTTTGACAACAATGGCCTCTTTGTTTAATTGACTTCAACCCTAATCAAGGAGGCTTGCCGTCTCTAAAAAATAAAGAAGTTCTGTGTAAATTTTAGAACACTACCCTCAATGTATCTTACTCAATTAACATAGTTCTACAACCCACTAGCGAGTTTAGAGTTTTTCCAACAACAATTGGCCAAACTCCCTGTTATTTTTGTGTGGCTGCCATGTGGCTGCCATCCAGTATCGAATCCCAATGTTCCTGGTATCATTGCCAGCACAGTCTGACCCTCGCAGCCTTTTTTGTCACACTCTC
Source organism: Acanthosoma haemorrhoidale (assembly GCA_930367205.1). NCBI lineage: Eukaryota > Metazoa > Arthropoda > Insecta > Hemiptera > Acanthosomatidae > Acanthosoma > Acanthosoma haemorrhoidale. Next base: position 104,538,937 of record OV884009.1, on the reverse strand, counting down.
AGTATTCTATGATGGCTTTTGTCAGTAACTTCTTTGAGATCAATCATAGGCACTTCATGCCCCCCCCCTCATCTTTCGACAGTTCAAACTGTCTACTTGAGGAGTACCCTGTATTTTATTACTGAGGATCATAGTTAACTAATGGCCAGGGCATCCCTTTCAAGTAATAATAATAAGGCCTTTCAAGTTTACCTGGGTTTTACAACCTTGGGTCAAGTCAAAACATTCTACTACTTTAATAAACCTTAGCAATCAGGGAATTCCTTTTTTAAATTCAGTCATGTCATCTTTGCCTTTCCCAAGCTAATGAAAATCTGTGCTGTGAATAATTTGTACAAACTATTGATAGTAAGTATTGCATGTATGTATTGAAGATATTATATATAGTATCATATCAAAATAGAAATAAATAAAATTAATATACTACAGAGTAGTGCAAGAAAACATTATTATTGATAGTAAATTATTATAATATAATATTAAGTCATTTAAGTCAAGCTGAAGTAAATAACTAAAATCACGCACAAGTGACAAGAACTGGATCAGCATTGCTGAATATAATTATGTAGAGAGGCAGTATGTGGAGAGGCAGATGATCTGACAGTAAAAGTGTCATTTATTGTCATGCAGTAATGTCGTTTTTCTAGTAATATTTGTAATATAGATTAGATTATAAATAAGTCTGATAAGATAGTTAGCATGAAATGTGGGTTGATATTAAGTAAATTTATATTTGAGAGGATTTATTCATTGGGATACTGGCTTAGGTTCATGAAAGAAGGATGTCCTTTATTTATGGATAATGTTTTGAAAATTTTTAAAATATCTCAAGTTTCAGTTCCAAAGCTATTTAAGATTTCAAGTTCTAATTTTTTCCTTATGGTTACTTGAGAGCATATTTAAAAAATAATTTCAAATATATTCCAAAAAGCAAAGTTTTAGGAGTCAAAAAAAGTATAATTTAATATGTTCCAAGCTGCAATTTTAAGTTACAATGTTACTAAAAGCAGTTTTGATAGGTTTTTTTAGTGTCAATATTTTAGTTATTTTTTTTAAAAGGTAATTTTCAAAAATTGATGGTTTAGTAAATAAAATGAAATATTTTTTCTCAAAAATAATGAGTATTTTTTTCACAATCATTTAATAAATTTTTAAGAAACAAACGTGGAGACTCCAGACATCTTTGATTATTGTTCCTTCACTTTCAATGTCCTTAATTTTGTTTATATGTATTCTCAAAAAATACAATTTAGTTTATAATTTATATAAGCAAACATACAGTTTTATCACACACTTCTGTAGTATGGAAGAATAGAAAAATAATTACCAGGCCATTAGGTAGCGTGACTGCCCCTGAATTCAGGTACTGGAAGTTATTGTTGAAATTAGTGGGAGGAAATACTAGTACCTTAGGTCTTAGTTGGAACAGGAAGCTGTTGTGATCACCTGTAAGATAAGAATAAATTTACTTTTAAGAAAAAATATAATCTTAAGTCTGCCAGCTAGACCTCACAATATGTCAGGTCATAGGTGACCTCTGGGGTAAGTAGTGACAAATAATTCGACCACATTATCGAATTGATCCAACTATTGACCAACTTGATGGTCGGATGATATTCAGTTGTCTTTGGTCTATGGAGTTTATACTGGAAAATCAGAATCTGTTAACTTCATCTGCTCAATTCTGCTCCGACAGAACCTTCTCAGAGCTAGTCAACATCACCTGTATAATTTAAAGGGACCTTTCAGAGCATTACCCTTCATGTAGATAAAACAACTGTATCACAATTATTTATTACTTTTATTTTAATTATAATTATGAAAAATAATGAGGAAATTTTATACTATATCAGCTAAGGTTTCAGAGACTATTTATCAAAGTTAAATTTGCAATTTGAATTATCTGTGTTCTGATTTGCCTTACTTCTCATTGCCTTTATTTTAATACTTCATTTTTATTATTTGCTCATCGATTCAGAACTAATAGATTTCCTATGGGAATATTTTGAGCTTCAAATCAAACTATCCTATCATGTTGTGGGAGCTACAAAAGAGTTAGTTTACTGCTTTACTACATGTGATATTAAATTTTTAACAAATATATCATATGTGTATCATTATATTTTGTTGTATACTTTTTCTTTGGCTAATAATTATTAACAATTTTTTTCTTGATTTTTTAGCACAAATTGGTGAGGTATTATCTCAGTCCAAGAAAATAAAGATTTACTGATTTCAAGGGGGTACAGGATTTAATGATAAAAGCAGACGAGTTGGTTGAACTCAACATTCTCAAGTGCAAGAGGAACTACAGAGAAAATTATTTAAATATGGAAAAATAAGAATTCAGAAAAAATAAATAGATTATTTATAATTTTGTTTCAAAGAGTTGATTACAAAATGGTTACACCCCCCTAGAGCCCTAAAAATCAAGCAACCATTTTTTTTTTTAAAGGGTCAATTGTTGCAGATGTCTGTATATCCATATGAAATATATTACTAATATGAAAAATATACCAATAGATTCAGCTATTACTTTGATGTCTTATATTAAATAAATAAAAATAATTTCAGTTGAATTCCTTGCAATTGGGAAACCTTTGTGCAAATCTAATAAATTGAAGTTGATGAAATAAATAATAATTTTAATGCTTTTTTTAACTATAATCCCCCACTAATAGATCTTCATCTGGAAATTGACTAAAGGATTGAATATGGCAAATACCAATCACTTCTTTTTTTCCCTTTTAGCTGGGCTTTAATTTTGTTACAGGGAACATCAATATGAATAATAAAATATATAAAACTCTGGAAGAAGCTCTCGTCCTGTTATGGGAAATGGATGAAAAAGTACCCAAAGAGAAAATTGTTTCTGAAGAAGTAGACAGTTGAAAGTGAAGATTCTACTTCACGTTCCTCCGATTCCGATCGGGAGATAAATGTGGAAGTATATTAAAAAAAAAATCTCCATTCTCAGCATTTGATCTAATAAAATAGATAAATTTATAATATAATGTAATAATACTCTGTTTTATATTAAATGCAAATATTATTGCTCTATCTGATTTAAATAATATAAACAGTAAACTGTAAAACAAACAGTAAATAGCACAGGCCTACAAGAAAAAAAATTAGCAAATTACCGATGGTTTGGAGAGAACCATATAACGACTTAAATTACTGTTATTTCTGCCTAATAAATATTACTGGAATGAATCGAAACAAATGTTCATATCCTGTTTAAGTCTCTGCAAGACACCCGGACACTCAAAGGAAGTCCCAATACCAACTTTTCACCAGCTACAAATTTTCTGTTTTTGGTCTGTCTTGAGAGGACAATCTGAATAACTACTAATTCTAAGTGAGTTTTGTTCTGTAAACTTAGTTTTATTGTATTTTCATAAGTATTTGGAGCAAAATTATCATTACTATGATAGTTATTATTTAAACATGAATACATTTTTTTTGAAGTTAAAGAGTGTTAGGAAAAAGTTCTACAGCCTAGGACACCTACTTCACAGCCCGGCTCTATCAGTACGCCTAAAGCTGCTGATTTACCAGAGCTTCCTGAGACCTGCTTTGATGTACGGGACCCCACTATTCAAGTATCTAACTCCTAACACTCTAAACGTTTTTAGAGTGTTAGGAGTTAGATAACTCTAACTCCTAACACTCTAAAAACGCTCCAACAATTGCAGAACAGAGTTCTCCGCACCTCCCTCAAACATATCCCGTTCGACCAAATGAAGGCAGACGAGATCCACAAAAAATTTGAAGTGCTCACCATCCAAGATTTTATCAAGAGACGACACATCAAATTTTTCCATTCACTTCAACACAGCCACAACCCACTATTCTCCGACCTTCAACCACCACCAATGCCCATCTGATGGAAGCACTGCTGGATCGCTGAAGCCTGGAGACAGATGGCCCTTATAGAAATCGAGCCCCCTGATGGGGACTGAATGACCCACACCCAGCCGAGAGATCGAGGTCGATCTCCCAGCTGACTCAACCAAAGCAAAATGACCCCTTCTACCTGCTTAGGGTAGGTCGAGCTTCCGGCCGATAGGCCGACTTAGTGCAGCCCCCTGCAGGGGCGGGGCCAGGTCTGACCTGGTCAACTACAAACCAATGCCTAGTACCCCTAGGTAGACTCTCACTACCTTCCCGAATCCTCCCGCCTCCTTTAGGCTCCCATTTCAGAACTTATATACACTGCTCAGGCAAACAATTTGTTTCTGTAGATTCCTAAAGATTTAATGCACCAAGTGGGTGGTTAAAAAGGTTTAAGCAGACATAGGCATGGCCTTAGAGTTTAATAAAGCCAATGAATTAAGGCGTAATAGAAATCTTAAAATTTCCTTACTGCAAGGATATTATGACAATTTTATTGCACAATCACATCAATCCTTGAAAATTTTGAAAATCACTACAAATAAAAGATGAAATATTTTCTAATTCAGAAGCATGGTAACAAGTAAGATCTTTATCCTTAATTAAAAGTTTCCATAAGATTGTCATCCAAAGACCAAAGAAGTATTGAACCTCAAGAAATTGATGTTGCAAAATTTACAAGGATGTGAAAATAAAATGATTCATGGTAATTAGAAAAATGGATGACAATGGATTCCAAGAAACCAAATTGGCAAATTTTGTCTAACGATGTAATAATCAAGAAGACGTTAAACCAACAAAACATGAAACAATGGCAATCTGATGATGACAGATACTTGATTCACTTCGGAAAGTAACTAATAAAGAATCATTAGTAGCACCTTAATCTCAGTACTTCGAGGGCCAAGATGATTCAGACAGTTTAGAGGTACTCAATCATTGTCAATCAATTAAAAGAATAAAAATTTAAAACTTTTAAATCAAAAAACGTTTTAAAAAAATCACTGACTTTAATAGTAAGAAATGACTTATTTTATGTGCTGTTCTATTTTATAAAACTTGTTTTGTTTATCTTATTAAATATATGAGTATAAATATTATTATGTATATTTTAGATTAAAATTAATGACAATCTAAAAAAAAAAAAAAAACTACAGTTAATTCTTTCCGATTATCCATGATTTTCGATTAGATTAACCGGAGTAACATTTCCTCTAATCACTCCGAATAACCTGCCTTTTACTGTACTACAGTGTTGTTCCACATTTCCTCTAATCACTCCGAATAACCTGCCTTTTACTGTACTACAGTGTTGTTCCACATTTCCTCTAATCACTCTGAATAACCTGCCTTTTACTGTACTACAGTGTTGTTCCAATTATCCGCTGTCCAGATTATCTGTAGATTCCAATAAAAAAATAAAAATACAAGTGTGTGTATGGAATTCAATTAGATAAGATTTATTAGCTTGCTAAAATTTCAAAATGCATTAGTACAACTTAAAGCAAAAGTGTAAATGAAATTCAAACTGTAATATTTTTTAATAATAAATACAGTAAATATTACACAGGTGGTCTGAAAAGTTTCCGACCTCAACATGAAGATGATAATAAAATAAATAAAAGCTTTGTTATTGTTTTTATAATCACATCTCATTAAAGCTTGTTAACAATTGTATAACAAATAATACACAGCCCTAATAATGTTGATGAGCTTCAACATCTCATTATCTGCACTCGTGGACAAACAAGAAACCCAAATTACGGCAGATGATCGGGACTTCACTGTAATTATATATAAATGTTCTTACATATAAAAAATAGTTCAACATACCGTAGAAAGTAGGCCACAGCTTCCAAGATTGAGAAGCATAGCCGCCGAACAGTTGACCATCAGGGTGTTCTATTAGAACAACAGAAGGCCCTTGCTTGAGGATACTCCTACAAAACATGCTCCAAGACTGAGCATTGACTTTTGGAGAATATAATAGCCTCCAGCCCTTTTTCATGTGGGCATCTATCACGTGAGCAAGCACCAGAGCCAATGGCACACTCAGAGTACTCTGTCCCAATTACAAGTATTTTATTAAAAAAACAAAAAAAACAAGCTTATCATTAAAAATTATGAGGTAAGTTTTCATTGCTAGTCAGTTTTATTATATATTTTTTAAATATTTGGTTAAGTAATCTTAGTTCACAGGAGAAGAGCATGTCCCCCAGCATGCAAGAAGATTAGAGCATAAACTGGATGTTGCTTAGCGGCAGGGCAGATCATTGACTCTGGGGAATACAAAAACTTGGGGTGAATGGGAATAGATGAAAAAAGGCCATACAAATGGTTTAACAGTTTAAATAAAGGTTAAACATTAAAAGAGATGATGATTCGGAATGTTATTGGCAACTCAAGCTAGAGACTAAAGTTAAACAATAAAAATATTCGAGAATGGATTTGTGCTTTAGTTTCTAGTGATGAAGAATCATAAAATAAATCAGGAAAACAATTAAAAGAAGAAAGGCTATTGCCTAATTATTACTTCTCTGATTCTTCTAGCACATCTATCAGCTCAAAACATTTGTTGCTGCGTCACAGCAATATTGAATCAATCCACCCTAAGCAACTGGTTTCATGTACAGTTTCACAATAATGCAGCCGACATGTCATCTAAGGCATAGGACATGACACCTAGCTGTTTCCTAAAGGACGGTAATTGGTGGGAAGGTCCGAAATGGCTGAAAGATCCGTTTGAAACATGACTAATTGTTTCAATAAAACTTCTTGCACAGACATTCCGGAACTAAAGACAAGTGAGTAATCATTACTTTTAAACTACTAAAAATTTTATTTTTTTTATCACAAAACTTTCAGATTTTTCTCCTAAACTAGAATCCGAAGTCAGATTTTGAAAATTTTCTGCTGCTATAACAAAAAAGACGACTGTTACTCTCTATTTGTTAAAAATAAAAGTTTTATTATGAAGGATTTGTGAAATTCACCCCCGTTTTGCTGTTATGCACTACCATTTTATTTTGATGGGTTTTAAAAATGAAGGTGGTATTTTTGAGCATAAAATCTAGCAGGAATTTCAAAAATCTTACACAAAAAAAAACTCTTAGATTTCCTACCCCCCCCCTCCTCAAAGTAGCGGCCTGAGATTTTTTAAAAAGTTTAAGGGGCCAAAAAAAAAAATTAAACCCTAATTAAAAAATTGAATAATTTTCCAGTCAGTAAAGTTAACTGACTTCAATTATAAGCCTTTGTGCGCTGAAATCGGTCAAAAATTTAAAAATAAAATAAAATCACTTGGTTTTGTCTTGCTCTGAATACCATCGTGTCCATGTACATGGGTGAGAAATGGCAAACAATTTTTAATTATAATCGGTTAAGATTAATTTATTCATGTTTGCCTTTAGGCACTAGTGTATTTAGATCTTCTTCAATTCTGGCAAACACAGCAAACAAATCAGAGAGGAAAAATATAAATAGATTTGGGACCTGGCATAGGTGATGGGAACAATTAGATTACAACAATGTAACAATGATTAATATAAGAACTAAAAATAAAACAAGTAATACTCGATCCTTTGGGTCCGAGGTCAGAATAATCGAAGCAAATGCGGTTGTTTAAGGATAGTAACTGCTTGGGAGTGGTTGAAACAAAATGATTAAAACCAGTAGATAGAGCAATTAGAAAAGGTTAATGGTTTAAGATTTTAATTTGGAAAGAAAAATTGACTGAAAAAGGAAACCTCTTATATGTCATATAGTAATAATTGCACTTGTTTGACCTGACACTAAGTAAGGTTACTTATATAAAGCTTATAGGTTACATCTAAGAATTTATCTAAAATATTTAACTTTAGAATTAAAATACCTTTTATGCACAAATATATTCAGGAAGCATATCGCATGGTATATTGTAATAAATTTCCATGTTTTACGCTTTGTAAGGTTACTTATGTAAAGCTTATAGGTTATATCTATCAAATTACATAAAATAATGAAATTCAGTTCAACTACTAAAATAATCTCACAACACATTTCACTTCACCAAATGAAATATTTACAAAAGTATATAATATAAAGTATAAAATATAACAAAAGAAGAGTGGAGATAGAAATATGACCAATAGAAAAAAGAGTGGGAGGATGTGATCTGTTTATTGAAGTGAATGACCAATTACATGAATGTCAATGAAGACATTGACCCTTAAGAATAACAAGAAGGAATAAATTGGGAACAGCAAAAAATTGAAACAATAAACATAAATGAGTAGAGATGAAAAAAAAATAACCCTTTATTACTGACAGTATAATATGACATGTAAGCTCACTACCACTAAAAATCCTTAAAGGAGTCAGAAATCAAGCCCAAGTCTCCAACAATATTCAAAATTGATAACCACAATACCACAGATAGTTAATTAGAAATATTTAATTAAGACTGAATATCATAAAACTTACTTTAGAAAAAACCTAGAAAATAACTTACAGATTGCATGTTTGCCGAAGGAAGTATTGGTCTTAACTCGTCCATATCCTGACTGAATGCAAATTTCATAAGTGAGTCTAATATGTCAGTCAAGAAGACAGATTTGTCCAGCCATATCTCTATTTCGTTTACACCAACCTGAAATAGTTGCATAAAAAAAAAAAAAAGAGTAGATTAGCACTCAACAAACTACTACCAGAAGTCAGCTGTTTTATAAAAAAGTGATTAACCCTCTAAGTGGCAAATTATGGGAAAATTGCAACACAAATTTAACACCCTAGTTTAAATGACCTAGGGGGCACCAATACAATACTAAATAAATTGAATAATTTTGTAAGAAAAAACTATCACAATGGAAAAATAAAAATTAGGCACAAAAACTAAATCAGCTTAAATGAGGTGATAATAATAATCTTATCTAAGGTTTATAAATGGATGCTCACATTACACAAGAATCTCTGAAATGTTCTCCCCTTCATTTGCCAACAATACAACAGATACATGCACCCAAAAAGAAAAAATCTACAGTAAGTTGCCTTTAATTAATTACTTTATATTTTTAAAAAGTTTAACTTTAAATCATCTAGTGTTTTTTTTTTTAGAGGCTTGATATTTTTCATGGTAGTTCTAATTAAAATGAAATAAAAAATATTTTATTCTAGGACATTGACCCTTAAGAATAACAAGAAGGAATAAATTGGGAACAGCAAAAAATTGAAACAATAAACATAAATGAGTAGAGATGAAAAAAAAATAAAGAAAACACAGGAATTACAAGGGGGAAAAGAGCATGGGAGGTTGCTGCGATGAATAAAAAATAAATAGAAAGAATAATAATGATGAATTATGAATTTTTAGCTTGGAGGAGGATAAGGAACTGGGGTACAGTCTACATTTAAAGACTGGGAGAGTTGATGAACTGTGAATATCGATGAGAATAGAGTTCCAAAGGTTTGTGGCACCAATAAGAAAAGAGCGGTCAAAGGTAAAGGAGGGATCCAAGAAAATATTGGCAATAGTAGGAAGGGTACAACTATTCCGGAATAGTGCTGCAAATTGCGACAGTCACTGGGGATCCCGAGTATAAACCTTAAAAAAACAATTCATCAGCCTCTTTAACCGAGCCTCAAGATCCTCAGAGAGGCCACCTACCATACACCATGCAACTGTAGTCTAAATGGGGGAAGACAAGAGAGGAAACCAGGAGTTGGCGCGTATGTAATGGGATGATATGTCAGGACTGATAGAGAAGTTTAAGGGTCGAAATAGAGTGGTAGATGATTAGAGAAGTCTGGTCTTACCAGAATAGAGTTTGGTCAATGAAAACCAGTCACCAGGTACATTTTACCTGGAAGAGTACATTGCTTAGGAGGAAGAGGAATTAATGAGAAATGATGCTGACTTGCCATCAGGACAAAAGAGGTCAAGGCTTTTATGAATTAATAAAAATATATATGATAGTCAAATATTTTCTGCTTAGTTAATATATCCACTATGTTACATGTAATATAACTTTTCATAAAATACAATTTTAATACATCGATAATTGTCTTATTTATTCTAAAATTAACATTTCATTAAGGGTGGGGTTCTATTGTTTAGGTTATTGAACGTTATTCAGATAGAAATGTTAAAAGATGTATGTTACTAGGGAAAAACCTGCATTTTTTCCAGTTTTTCGATACTTTGAAAAAATTTTCAAAACTGAAGCTCTATACTTCGGTAAAAGTATTTCTTTTGGGGAAGATACCGAAGGAAGTATTAAAAGAAGCTGGCCACCTTCACAGAAGTGGTAGACCCAATTGCAAGAATTGAAGAAGTACGCCTGTGATAGGAAAAATGTGACATATCAAATGCAGATCGTACACTGAACTGAAAGAAAGGGTCTTCTAGAAGATGTTTTTTGGACGTGGAGGTAAACTTCAGAGACATACATATTTTACTGCATTATCTCCATCCATCCAAACTTTTCTTTTTTATTTTCGTTATCATATTTCTTTTTTGTTTCCTTATCATCATCGTATTAGGGTATTATTCTTGATTGGACTCGATGTTGTTAACACATCATATAAGATATAAATTTAATTGTTGATGGATATCACGTTGAATGTGAACTTGTTGTCTATTATAATTAGCACTTTAAAACTTAAACAGGCTATTGAAATTTATTGTTGTAAAATGTAAAGTTATGTGAATAACTTATTAACCCAGTGGAGCGAAATGTCTATATCGGTGGGAATAGTAAATTGTGGTGACAAATAACAAGCGTTAAACAAGCTCGAAGAGGCTCCAATAACAACGAACAGAGGAACTGTCAAATAAAACTCGGATGTGTGCTAATCGCAAGGAGACAGATGATCAACATGCTAACGGAATTGAATAGAGGCTGGCTGTCAATCAGGGGCAAGATAGACAATTTGTAGCCAACAGGAGCTACCCGGGCCGAGGACTGCATTGTGTCCTGTCCACGAGGTGTGCACCACCACTAATTTCCCCTGCCTGTCCGGCGTCACTGGCAATCACACACATAGTGATGAATTAAGGCATTCATGCACCAGCAACAGTAAATATTTATTCGCTCAGATAAGGAGCTAAGTGTAGGGCCACAAACTAGGCCCAGGGATGATAAATTTCCTCAAGAGCCAGGACAAGCAATGCCACTACACATTTGTGTGGGCACGAGCTTGCTGAGATATGGATTGATTAGTGTTATGTATGAAGGGTCGTCTGCGCAAGCGCGGTAGTACTCTTATCAATACCTGTGTTTTTTCATGATGACCGACATTGCCCATATAACATAAGCCAAGGGCTGAAGGCACTTAATGGGACAGTTTATTTTCGGCTTTTTCGAAACACATTCAGCCATGGTACACATTAACAGCTCCTATGCATATTTATGTATGCTTTCCAAGAGAATATGTTTCATGTAGGTAAAAATCAAGACTCAACATAGCCTAAAAAGAGTGAAGGATAACTTGAATCGAACCCCACGTTAAATAACATAAACAACATGAAATAGTTATGCCTTGTTGACAGATCAGTATAATATAATTTATGGGCAGCAGTAATTTCTAAGGAAAATGATTCCATCTTGCAGACAGTTTTTGGCCCTTGTTCTAATATAATCTTTTAGAGTATGGTTATGCATTATTTGTCCCTAATATTTTCCCTTCCATATTCAATCTAGCAAGGTGGAATGGAATGTTGATTTTGCCACTGAGTTATGAAAATATTCAGCAGCAAAGATCATCCAGAGTATCTGTGTCCATGTTTCCACCATACATTGTCACAAGAAACTTAAATTTGCAGCAAAGCCCAGTAATATTATTCAGCTGCTTTGGTGCCCTAATAAGTGACATCACTAGGGTATCCATCAAATACTACAATGGCATTACACCCAAAATGTTTCTATGCATAGGCCACATAGGTCTTCACACTAACTCGAACATGGGTGATGTAGTCTTACCCCTTACAACCTTATGCAGCAAATACCCACCACCAACTACTGCAAATTTCTGCTGCACGAAGGTCTTCTTCCTGTACTGGAGTGAATGCCTTATACAACGCTGATGTTTTGCCCTTGCACGTACCTTCCTCACTAAAGAGGGACATGGGGAAGGGTGCAACCTTGAATCTGAATAAGTCTTTGAGGTCATCCATCATCAGACTGTTTGGTAATGCAAAATTGTTGAAAGTTTAGAGAGAGTTAGAGGGTCAAGTGTAAATTTTTTGTTTTTAATTTTTATAGCACTGGAAACTGAGGTTAGAGTTAAACCTTATTCTTTCGTTTCAACTTCACTAGTTCAAAATTTTCTCCCATCATGTTCTTCATGCAGCCAATTCCTTCCAGTTCCTTGTGCCAATTGACAGTTAACACATTCATAAGCAATAAAGGGGGAGGAGGGGAGGATGATGTTAAATTTATCAATTTAGAGACACTTACCATTACTAATATTACTATCCATATATTAATGTTGAAACATGAAAGTTACTAGGAAAACCTGCATTTTTCGTAGTTTTTCGATATTTTGAAAATTTTGTTGAAACTTTGAAGCGGTAGAAATAATAGAAATAATCCATAAACAATTTTCTTTACTCCATCTATGTTTTATGTTTTAAGACATTAGTCATAAGGGTTCACGTACCCTCCTCAAAATCATAAATCATATTCCTAGCATCACCATCGATGCTCGACTAATCTAATTCATCGCATCACATCAGTCAATAATCTTTACCAAACTTTATGCTATAGACCACAATTCCTAAATCACACGCTGACCCATCTCCACCCTCAAACTGGTCAATCACAACATCTCTTCTCATTACATATGCACCAACTCTTGGTTTCCTCTTGTCTTCCCCCATGTTGAGTACGGTTTTATGCTATATTAGTGGCCTCACTGAGGATCTTAAAGCTCGGTTAAAGTGGGTAATGAATTTTTTTCTAGGTTTATACTCAGGATCCCAGAGGCTGTGGTGGAATTTCACAGCACTACTCCAAGTTGGGATGGCTGTACTCTTCCACCCATCGCTAATACTTCCTTGAATCCCTACTCTTCAGTACTATCATGGGTAAAATTCCTCCTTACCTTCAAAACCTACTCCAATTCAAATCACATAATACTAGATTCCGCCCTTCCAACCTGTATTGTCCTTCACACAAATCTACTTCCTTTGACTGTTATTTTCTTTAGGCACTAACCTTTGGAACTCTATTCCCATCGATATTCGTCAACTCTCTGAATCTTTAAACCAGGACTTAAACATAAACAATTCCTTATCTACCTCCAATCTAACAATGTGTAATTCATCATTATTATTATTCTGTTTATTTATTTATTTTTCATTCATCCCTTCAGTAATAATTATTAAGTTTTCTTTACTTGTTTTCATCTCTACTCAAATATGTTTTTTGTAACAATCTGTTGTTTCTTTGCAGCCATCATATATGTACTTAGCCCCTTTATTAATTATGACCTTATCAAATCAATGTAATGTTTTGCATTTTTTTTTTTTTTTTTTTTTTTTTTTTTTGTCAGCTAGACATTCCTATTTAGTTTCTTCTCTTAGGGGACAATGTCCAAGAATAAAGTGTTTCTTTAAGTTCATATTTGTTTTGTTTTTCATAATTTGTTCATGAAGATGTTTTCTTTTCTTAAGTTCTTATTTATCAAAGTTATTCCATATTTAATGTTAAGATTAAAATTTTGTTTAATTAAATCATTGTCATACCACATAAACGTTTATCAAAAAAAATTTAGAACACTGCAGGCAGCTAAGAAGAAGAAAGGAGGCTTGCTGTAAGGATTTGATCACAAGAAGATCAAATCAAGTATCAGACTTACAGAGGTGGTGAGTGCGACAGAAAGGAAAAATTAATAGATGGAGTGAAAAGAACAGGTTTTCAAGTTAGCGCTTATCATTAGAATCACCAATGTATTTAGGTCACCAAAGATGATAATATTGGAGTAAAGAGGAGCAAGGTTTTAGGGGTTGTTTACAAAATTGGCACAAAAGGAACTTCACCATACAAGAGAACATTGGAGGTAATCTCAGAAACAAGGAACTTAATAATAATTGGATGGTCGGAAAGAGGTGAGAGGTCAAAGATTAGGGTCTTCGGGCTGTCATGTACAAAAAGACCCACCAAACCACCAGTCTGGTAAACCCAGTTGTGGCAAATAAAGGTGTAATTAGGGAGGGAGAGAGATGAGGAAAGAATGTAGGGCTTAAACCAGGTTTAGGAGACAGTGATAACAGGGAAAAAGCTTTTGGAAAAATATAGAAGTAATTCATCTATGGGATGGGGAGTTAATGTGACATGTGGTTAAGATACCACCAGGCATGCTGAGGAGAAATGTAGGAAAACACAACCTGTAACATCTGGGAAGATGGCACCCGATGGCAACAACGGTATTCTGGAAAATTTGAAAAGGAAATCCATAAAGAAAAAGGAAAACAGAAGAAATAATGTAACAATGGAAAAAATATATAAAAACGTTTCAATAGAAAAATGAAGAGGGAAGAATGGAATGTGGAGAAAACAAAAAAAGCAGGTTGGGAAAAGGAGGCTGATGTGGTCAGAGGGAGGTTGGATAACATAATTTAAAGCACAGCAGAGGATTTGTAACCAGTAACAATAAATATAAATATTGTGCCAGAGAGATAATAGAAAATGGTTAAGGGGAAGTCATGTGAAGACATACAGGTCTCTGGCTTGGCAATCACAATAACCGGTAGGCTTGTACTTACTTGACTCTAGCATCAGTGAACCAAAAGAACTTCACCTTCCCTGCACAGGGGAGGATGGATTCTAAGGGGGTACACTTGTCCAGGAAGTATAAGTGGTTAGAAGCAAAGAAGTCCACCCCTCACTTTTTTACAAGTTACAAGCATCATAATTAGATTGTAAAATACAACAAAATTTTTTTTTTTGTGGTAGTCCTTAGTAAAAGAAATACTCAGTCAGCATTAATTGAAACTCTACTACAGTCAGGTGCACATGTCAGCTATTAGATCATGGAGACAGTTAATTAGGGTAATGATCCTTATAAATAAAATAAGAACTTACCATTTTTATTGACATGGATACAATGTACTTAGTTTAGTAATTAAAATTCTCCAAACTGAAAATGCTTTAAAAAACTGACATTACCTTTTCATTTGTATAACTCAAATCCCTTAGAATAAATTCTATTACAATATCTAAATCGCATTTCAATTTTGTGTCATCAATGATCCAAGAGGATAACAAATTAGGGGTCATCCTTCGAATTAAGCCAATGTAGTCCTCAATCAAATCCAGCAAAATCTGGAACCAAAAATTAAAGTTAAAACAATATACTAGCATCTTCGAAAAAATCATGAATTGACAAATTTTCCTCACAAACAAACCTTAGATTGTTGGAATTTGTAAAGATAGTGTTACAACTAACACACAATTAAAAATAAAGTGAGAAGGGATCAATCTTTAACAAATTTAGATTAAAAAAAAATGTCTCAATACTACTATAAAATAAAATTATTTGACTTAAACACAATCAAGTGGTTTTGTTCCTTATTGATCTTCATGAATACAATCGTTGCTACAAATGTTTTTTAATTATAGTTGAATTCAGCAATTTAAATTATTTGTTTATTATAGCAGAAAGTGGCAATTTACTTATGACAATTTACAGAAGATATAATTTAATATTTTTATCATTTAAAGGTTTGGTGTGTTATGTAATTGATGTGAAAATTTTCATTTGTAATATTTATGTCATTTATAGTTATAATTTATGATAATGTGTCAAATTTTAGCCCTGATGCCTCAATAGATGAAAAATCTATATGACTATTATTACATAAATAAAGAAACAAAAATGAGGGACTATTGGTCTAGTATGAAATTCATTTTTCTGCATTTTATAAATAAAATGAGGCAATTTTGGTTAAAAAACAATTCTTAGAGTTAGTTATGAATTAAGAAACTCAAACCTGCGCCCATATATATATAAAGGGTGTCCCAGAATTAACGCAAGATTAGAATTTGCCGCCATTTGTACAGTAAAGTGCTGGCAACCCTAAAAAAAAAAACAATTTGTCAGCTGACAGTTTAGGGTTATTAAAAATGGAGTGTTACACGATAGAACAACGTGCCTTTATTGTTGAACATTATCTCAAAAATAATGAAAGTTTGGTGGCCGCAGTTCGAAAATTTCATACAAAATATGGTCGGAATAGTGTTTTGACTTCATCAACTATGAAGAGATTAATTGAAAAATTTAGGGAGATTGGATCAGTTGAAGACACTAAACACACTGATCGTCCAAAAACAAGCCGTTCAAATGTCAATATCGAAGCAGTGCGTGAGAGTGTTGTTGAAAATCCAGGAACATCAATTCGGCGTCATAAACACAGTTCTTTGTGCCGAAATTGGATGATATTGATGTGGCCAATATGTGGTTTCAACAAGATGGTGCCACATGCCATACAGTCCATGAAACAATACAAATACTGCATGAGACATTTCCAGGTCGTGTACTCTCTCGTTTCAGTGATCAGAATTGACCCCCTAGATCGTGTGATTTAACACTTTAAGATTTCTTTTTATGGGGTTATTTGAAGTCAAAGGTATATCTCAACAAGCCCACATCCACCCGTGCATTAAAAGAGAAAATTCAACACTGCATCAACAAAATTCAACCACATTTATGCCAAATAGTCATGGAAAATTTCGACAAAAGAGTGTGTATGTGCCAGCAAAGTCGTGGAGGTCATTTGCCCGATGTGTTATTCCATAAATAACCAACCCTATCCTATTTACTTTATAATTCAATAAAAAAACAACAACAAAAAACTAAAAACTGTGCTTTCTATTTGAATCAAATCTTGCGTTAATTCTGGGACACCCCATTAAAAAAATACTAATTTGTTCCTTTATGATTACAATATTTGCTACATTGAGAAAAAAATTGGCTAGGCCACTGATCCTCAGATTAACTTTTACAAATCCAATACCTACACTTATATGCCATAATTTTTTACAAATATTTGAGATTGGTGTTTGATATTTTATGAAAAATAGCATTATTTAGTATATAACTTTATTATTACAAAGAATTTGTTTTTAATAAAATAAGTAGTAATAATAAAAGAATTAAAAAAATCGATATAGTAGTAAATGAGTTAAAAATTGTGGTACTAACAGTTTTCAAACAGCCAAAGGGAATGTTGTCCTCTGTGCCGAAAACATCAACTAGTGCCTTGGCACGATCATTGGTAGTTCCTTCCACCATCATATAATAGAATAATTCTAAATCTTCTAATTTGATATATTCTTCTTCTTTGAAAAGGTGTTTGGCAATAGGTTTGAAAGTTTTATCCGAAAAGACAAAGCGCCAAACTTTCTAAAATAACAAAACACATTAGTTATTAAATATAGCATTATTTATTTTCCATCATTCCAATTAACTAATGGTTCATGGTCATTGAGTGTGAATGCATAGATAACAATTTCAGTCTCTAACGGTAAATGTTAACTGATAAGCAAATGACTAGAACAGTAACTAGCCTGTTAAAAATTAATGTTGAAACTGAAAAGGTATACAGATGAAATGAAATGCTAGGTATAAATGACCAGTAAGAGAAAAAGGAGAAAAAAGGAGTCATGAAGTAGTCCTTCTTGATCGTTGCTAATCCTCTCAGTCGCCAAGGGTCATCCTGCAGATTTCTAATTTGTATCTCAGATGTTCAGGATCAGAGAAAGATTGCACCACAAGTGTCGTCACAGTTTAAAAATTATTCAAGCAATACAAAATACAAGACAATGCTTCAGAAAACAAAATTTTCTGAACACGTGTTATGTAATGTCACAAACATTAGCTGTTCAACTGAGAGGACAACAATGCAAGGGCACTGATTGATACTGCTCCCCATAGTTTTTATATTTTGAAGTCTACAGTAATAGAGTTAGGCTATGAACATAACGGACAAGAATATTGTAATATGTAGAGCTCCTTACTCAAATATTCATGATTTGATTGGTTAATCTTATAATAGCTACCTTCCTTAATCTTTATTATAGTTAGGTCAAAGTTTGTATATTTGAACACAGAATGAAAAATTATAAATAATGGTGATGCCCATTAATTAAAAAAATAATTATTAAGCACTACAAAAATAACCCTCCGGTACATTCTGTCTTTATCTAATCTGGCAGGCGATAGAGGCTTAAGTGATTAAGCACTGTTTTCTAAGATATTTGACAGGATGAAACTTTTGAGAGGCTACACCTTCGTCTGTTTTATTTCTCCACAGTTTAAAAGTATAAAACAATTATTAGTTGTACAGATTAGAAAATAAATAATGATCAATTTGGATGGAAAATGTGAAATGAAATTTCTTCATATAAAGCTTTTCTTATTTAAGTCAATATAGGGTTTATATTTCATATTATTGGAAGCACTAACCTTCCCCCCTGCAGATTCTATGTCATTGTCTCACTTTTGAGTTGGTACTCGAAATGTGAACACATGCTTTTTTTTTGTTCCTCCGATTGGCTGGCTATCTTTTACCATGACATGGATGCTAGCTGACCTATTTTACCCGGGTACTGAAAGAAGCGCAGAGAAGTATATTACCAAGAACTGACATAAGAGCCAAAATTTATTAAATTAAAGGACCTCCCCTTCAATTGGACGTTTCCATTGCCTTGCTAAACTTCAGACATCTAGACATATCCATATGCCCCTTCTGTTGGGACATGCAAGAAATGTATAGACAGATCTTACACCTGAGCACTGCAAATATAAGTGTGTATTTTGTCGTGTTAATGACAAATAAATTTGGGAAATGGAATTAAATACGGTCACATATGGATTAGCCCCACTAGCCTTTTTAGGTGCTTGTATTGTACATCAATTAGTAAAAGACAAAGAACCTTTATGTTCGCCTCACATGCATTAATCCATCATACCCGAGCCAATGATGTGGCCACTGTGACTGTACTTTGCAAAAAACTTTCTCAACTAATGAAACTCGGAGGTTTCAAGCTATGAAATGGGTCACGAGCCATTCTGAAGTAATTGACCTTATTCCAGATACAACTCTACTTTCCTTGCGAGCGCACCCCTCTTGTCTTATTTCTAGTTTTGATTCTCAGTTTTTTTTTTCTTCATGCCAAGTCCACTGTTTTCCCTTTATTTGCCAATTTTACTTCTCCTTTTTATTAATGTGGTAACCGCTTTTCTGTTTATTGACGTTTTCTATTCACCAATAATTTTTAGACTAAATGCAAAGACAACAACTTTGTTATTTATTAACAATTGCTCAAAAGCCATAAACAAATATTGCAATTAAAAATTATGAACTTACACCACTTTTGTTCTGAAATCCTCATATGGAAACCAAAGGACCAAATAGGAAAACTTTTTGAAAAAGACTTCGCATCAAATATGAGTATAAACTCTAGCAAAAACCAAGTCTGTCTCCTGGACTGGCCAAAATTCAAAGTTCTAAAAATATTGAGGTAAATACTCTGTTACTTTAAGACAAAATTAGGTAAACGTTTTGATAAATCGGATTTTCAAAGTTCTTTTTCTTGAATTATCGGTTTTCACCAGAGACACAAGATCATTTTCAGTGAAATTAGTGTACAATCAGCACGTGATAGTTAAAAAAAGGTTTATTTCTGTTCAATTTTGTCTTAAACAGATGTAATAAATAAATGAATTTTATACTTATATATAGCTCATCTTTCTGTTTTATCCTAACCATTAGCACTAAATACTAACAACATTATTACTACATTTTTTCTCAAACCCAGTTACAACCTAGTATAAAGATCTCATTTCCTAAGTCCCTTGAAGAGGGGAATTCAACTCAGATTTCAGAGAGGAGAGGGCAGCTATTAATTCGTGAAACTTCTTCACTGACTTTTGTAGTTAGAATTTTATATATCAGTGTTATTTGTTTTAAAATAAAGATATTATTTAAACATTTTCAAAGTGTAAATATTACTTAATAAACCGTTACATTATTTTTGAGTGAAAATCAGCAATTTTAGTGTTTTTTATTTTGAATGCCAGGGATATATTTTTGAGTTTGCCAGTAGGTAATTTTGGCAGAAGCTGTAGGAGAATAGGGTACTAACATAAAAAGCTGGCTAAAATTCGAGGTTTTATTTTTGAGCAATGTTATGAAGAATACACTGATTGAAACCACCATAAGACAGTGGGTGGCAGCTGATTTGGAGAGTCTATGCACAAGCGAAGAGCAAAACGATCCACATGCTTTAGCACCACCCAAGTATTAAAAAAAATAATAATATAGTTATCCACCTTGGAGTAAGACAGGTACACAATTACAGTAACACAGTAATACAATGTACTGAAGGGCATGAGATAAGAAGAGAGGAAAACATCAAAGGAAAAGGGGTCATAAGGGCAATAGTATTTTTCCTCCTAGCAATGATAGTAAGATATTATAACTTCAATTAATGGACAAAATTAAATTATAATATTTTAATGGAGAGTCTTAATAGAAAATAAGATAGCGCTGATCATACTATTTTTTTATCAGCAAAGAGAAAATATTTTATACATATTGACAGGGAACTCCATTCTCTGGTAGGATGCTTTATATTCGAGATATCCCTGCCAGAACATTAGCATAGCCAATATCAAACCTTTTTTATGTTCTACAAAGCATCTAAAATAGCAAATGTCATTAAAAAATAAGCATTGTGAATATTTTGACTTTTTTTCCCATTAAAGTAAGCCAATTTCCATACGATATCTGCATTTTATATAACATGTAAACATTTCACAAATTAAAATGTAATATCAAGCGAAAAAAAAAAGTCGTACCCTGAGCATGCTACAAGTTATTTCTAGCTCTCTTCCGGGGACCACATTAAACATCGAAGCAATGTATCTTTTCTGTTCGACGCTAAGCTTTATTTTAACAATGTCCTTCTTCTCCTTCTTCTTCGCACTACTTGTAAAACCTCCCATTATTAATGAAGAGCCTACAATTCAAACACCAAAAAACAGAAACATAGTCAATACACAATACTTTTTTTTTTATAATTTAACAGAATGAAGTGGCACCTTACACTCACATACAGAAAATTCTATCCACTTCAAAAAGTTGAAGATGCCTTCATTATTATTTTTAAAAATGACGTTTTCATTATTTACTAACTTTTTAGAGCTAGTTAAATTTGAAAATGAATACAAATTATAGGAACCGATAAGCAAATTGAACAAAAACTGAAAATGGAAAACAGTTTATTCAATATTTTAATCAATGCTTTTTTTACACAATTTATTCAGACAACATAAGTCTAAATACTGAGGACTAGCATCCCTTGCCTTTATCACAACTTCTAACCTTGCATAAGTGGGAAGACCGCATTCTAGGCTACTCCATTCATATATGACATCCTTTCTAATTCTTGCAGTATTCCAGCAAAGACCGTTCAACTTTTACTAGTCCCCTGAGGTTATCACACATAAGTTTAATTGGATTTAAAAACATTCAAGGGCTACCAAGCAAAAAGACTACTCTTGTTTATAATTAAAAATAACAAGACATTGTCATCTGATGATTGTATAAACTGATCAAACCCTCTAGAATCCCCAAGTCATTAGCATTACATAATTACAATTCAATTACACCCCAACAAATATATTATTTATCAGAACATTGAGATCAATACCTACTTAGTATTACAGAAAAATATTCTTTTTTAAACTAATCAACTAATTATCATTTTTCATCGAGCTGGTTTTATTTTTAGCATCATCAGAGCATCAAAGGGCCAAGAAAAATATCATGCCTAAAAAAAGAACAATAGTTAAGTTAAAGTGATGAACAAAATGTTTAAATGACCTTGTGTAACTACACTTATTAATACCAACTAATTGATTAATTAATGATATTTACTCAAGTTGTATGGATATGGCTATATTTTTCATGTCTTTCTAGTATCAAATGGGATATCTTTGTAAAATTTCATGTGTCCTGAACAGGGGACTGACAAAGATCAGAGAAACACCGACAAACACAAAGGCGAAAACATTAGGGTATATGGTTTTGAAAAATCCAATGAAACACAAAAGAATAAAAGCACCTTCCACTTATTGAAGTGGTTGAGTAATAAAATTTCAAAAACATAGTTAACAAATAGTTGTTGGTGAAAATAGCACACTTCAAATAATAGGTGGCCCACTATTATTTTTATAATTTTACACTATAATACATTTTAACCTACATAAAGGTGTTATAACCTTAATACATTAATATTGTTACTTTCCACAGCTTTGTTGAGTACAGTTCACAGGCAAAGTTAAATCAAGTTTTTAATAAAAGTTGTATGACAGCTACATTTCACTCCACCTATCTGTATCCATTCATCTGACTGCAGTTATATAAATTGCATTTGAAATTCATAAAAAAGAAAGAGTTGGTGTTCGTGGAAACGGGGTAAAAATACATATTTCACAAACTTGATACTACGCTGACTTCAAAGTCAATTGATTAATCTAGCTATTATTTAAGCCTATGAAAAAGCAAACAGAATTTTTAAAAAAATTAAGAAATAAGTAGGAAGAATTTTCAAGTTTTAAGCATTCCTTTAAGATGAAAGGAAGTTTTTCCTTTTAAGTAGTTTAAAACTAAGACTAAATGTAATAAGATTAAAAAAATTAATACAAATTTGACATTTCAATTTACAAAATACAGTGACGGGGGTGAAACAGCACACCAGACTTTGAACATATATTTCAGGCAAGTGGTTAGGAATAATAAATTGTATTAAATTTAGCAATTTATTCTTCAATTTTAACACATCACATAATTCAAAATGTTTTTTATCAATAAATGAATAACATTTTCATGAGCTTACATACAGCTAACAACCAAACAAATTGAAAATACTAGATATATAATACTCACAATTAGTTTTCAGAAATATAATATGACTATATTAGTATAAGACAAATCAAAAACAAATTAATTTTTTAAAACAATCCACAAACCGCACAATTGATGGATTACGATCACTAACGATTCGTTAGCATTTATTCATATAAAATAAGTGTGAATTGAAAAATAACCGTGACAAACAATATTACAACAGATGTAATTTTACAATTTAAAATAAGAAAGGTATTTGGTAAGAACATGTTTACTTCTTACGCCGCACTTCCATATTTCTCCTGGTCTGATCACATTAGGAAGCAGATGCAGTTGTGTATGAAGGGTATCGTTAGTGGATGATTTTTCTGTGATGGCTTCTGATAGGGTCAATACGAGACGTGGGAAAAAGGTATTAGTGCACCAGCTTTATGAGGAAAGAACTACGGGGGAATTTTTTTTTTTAATTTACTACTCCACCATATGTCTATAGAAACGTTTAACCTTTATTTTTAAATGGATAAACGACGACTTAACTGGTCAAACTTACAGCTTAGTAACCATCAGCCACAAGAAAAACGTAATATTACACAATAGTATCCTTGGCTACGGGAATGTCAATTCCGTTCATGAGTCTAACTTTTCAAATGAATGATGACACAGTAGACCAATGTGTATCATCAGTTGTGGGAGCGATACGTAAACATTTCTATCAGTGACAACTATCTGTTCCTTTTAAGATTGTGACTTTTAAGATCATTTGTGTTATATTGAGAAGAGAAGTGGTAAAGATTTAAAAATACACGTACTACACATGGGAGAGACAAGGAGCCGTCGTCATTCCAGAGGGGATGTTGATTGTTACAGAACGATAATTTCCTTTGGCAGCTATTCATAGTGACTGGTCAGTAGAAGTCTGTAGGTTATAAATTCTATGAATGTTTTGAGGAGCTTTTCTAGTTCTTATGTGTTTTGTAAGTTGGTCAAGTCGTATTTTGCCTGCTAGGTAGCGAGAAAGTTTCCAAGACTTCCTACCCCTCCTTTTATTTATCAGTAGCTGTTACATGTGCAATGGTGTAGTGCTGAGCATACAAAATGGATTAAACTCCATTAATAAATGTGATTGTCCACATATACCAAAAATCTCGCTCTAATATATTTGCCACTTACATGTATATTATAGCAGATTTAATGAATTTTTGAACACATGAATGCAATTCTTCGATTACTTTGATTGGTAGAAACAACTCTACTCAGATAATTGAACATTCATACACGGACGTTATTTAATCGTATTTAGTTCTCAGGTGTTGTGTCTGTAATATTTTGCACGCAGCCTTGTGCCGCCTTTTGTTATTAGTTATAACCTTCATGTTACCTTTGGCATTCAGTAAAATAGATTCCATCTTTATGTACCACTACTTACTTGTTCACTTTATAAAATATATATGTTTTCTCACGTACCCCAACATGTGTGTGCTTTTGTAACTATTAAACAGAACATAACAATTGGCGACGAGTTTTAATCAGTGCGTGAGTGAACCGAAAATCGCGACCAATGTTTTTGTTCCAAGCTTATCAACGTGTTCAAACAACATTAAAATTCCGGTAAAATGTGTTATTTTGTCTTCAATCGACCGTTATCGTCGTAAAAGGTAAGCATTAAACTAATTTCTATCGAATTATCAATTAAAAGACTTCGAAATGAACGCTAAACAGTTCGAATCTTTCATGAAGACTTTCAGCGAACAACAGAAAGTTTTCCTCGAAACTGTAACTGCTCAACTTCAGTGTCTTTCCGGGAAACCTACTGAAGAAAACACAGTCAATTATTCGAGCATCGCGCCTTTCGAAAACTTCGATCAAAAACGTGAAAAGTTTGCGTGTTACCTTGAGCGGTTTGATAACTATTGTACGATGAAAGGGGTCACAGACAAAGCAAAAATTGGCCAGCTCTTATGTGTTTCAATTGGCTCTTCACACTACAACAATTTAGCTGCGTTTTTAGACCCAGAAAAACCACTGAAGGGTCTCTCCTTTGATGATCTTGTCAAGTCCTTCAAGACCTTGTTAATTCCGAAGAAAAACGCAGTAGTGGCACAACACTATTTCCTTAATATTTATCAAACGGAACACCAGTCCATTTCAGAGTTTGTTGCCACTCTTCAACGTGACATAGCTGAGTGTGAATTCTCCGTAAAATGCCAGTGTGACCAGTCTGTATCAATCTCAGACGTTTTTCTCAGAGCACAGTTCATTCGAGGCCTTCGAGATGACTGGGTAAGGGAACACATATTACAATCGGACAAAAAGACATTCCAGGACATTTTAGCCCTTGCCACAGCTCTTGAGGCATCGAGAATTGAAAGTAAAGAGTTGACTCAGCACTCTAATCCAGCTCGAACTTTCTCTGCCAGCGAATTGAACAAGATGTCAAGCCCTAGCCAGTGCTCAGGAGCAAGGTCAAGCTCTAATCAACCCAGGTCAAGTTCCCGTCCCCGTAGACCTGATTTCAAGGCTCTCGGCATCGATAATGTGTGACTCCGGTGCTCAAGGGGAAACCATCAGGTATCGGAGTGTCGAGTTGATAAGAACAAATTATATTGCAACCTTTGTAAAAAGAAGGGACATGTGGCACGCGTCTGTATCACATCATTGATGGCAGAAAACAGAAGGAAACCAGGCAAATCCAGTTCTACACATTCCCTCCAAATTGCCAACACCAGCCCCGGAGCAACGCCAGCATACGGCCTCAATAAATTAGAAACAGTGATCCAGAAAAATGACATTATTATTGACTTGTTCGAGTTGAACCGTCATGAATCAGACAAGTACATGATTGACGTGTCGCTCAATGGAAAATTGCAGCGTTTTGAGGTCGATAGTGGCGCCAAATTTACCCTATTAAGTGAGAATGAATTTGACAGACTTAACCTAAATTTGCCAGTTCAACCAACCTACCTAGCTTTTCGATCCTACTCTGGCAACATAATCCAATCAAAAGGTAAGGTACCAGTCCAGGCTGCTTACAATGGAAAACAAATAACCGGCGATTTATACATTGTACCAACAGGATACGAAGCGCTTCTTGGACGCCAATGGATACGAGGACTTGCCATTGAACTCAAACAGGTCGACAAAAATCCTCCCATGCCCATCTACCAGTTCAATTCAGTCCCCTCGCTAGAGTATATTTTAGAAGAGTTTTCCTCGATCTTCGAACCAAAAATTGGCTGTGTTCCTGGCTATGAAGTTTCACTCCAGCTCAAACCAGGAGCAAAGCCATGTTACACCAAGGAGCGTAGTGTTCCACATGCTCTCCTGGACCAAGTCAACCGGGAACTAAACGAACTCGAAGCTGCAGGAATCATTGAACCTGTAGACGCCAGTGATTGGGGTTCCCCTCTCGTGGTGATCGTCAAACCTGACGGAGGCGTTCGCCTCTGCTCAGACTACAAGTGTGGCGTCAATGAACGTCTAATTCAAGTAAACTACCCTATCCGCACCAGAGAAGACGTCCTAAGCAGCTTGCGAGGATCTCGTTATTTTTGTAAAGTAGACTTCTATAAGGCTTACTTACATTTTCCTGTTACGAAAGAAAGCAGCATCGTCCAGACTATAACAACGCATAGAGGTACTTACCGGTTACTGCGGCTTGGTTTTGGAGTCAAAACAGCTCCTGCTGAGTTCAATGAGTACATTCGTCGAATCTTGAAAGGCCTGAAGAAGACTGAAAACTACTTTGACGATATTGTCGTACATGGTGAAACAAAAGAAGAATGTCTCGAAAATTTAAGAAATCTGCTTCAAAGATTAAAAGAACATGATCTCCACCTTAACAAAGAAAGATGTGTTTTTCTCCAGTCTAAAATTGAGTATCTTGGGTTTGTAGTGGAATACAACAAGATCAGCAAATCCCCAGCAAGGACTGCAGCTATTGAAAAGATGCCAAGACCTGAAAATCCAGATGAGCTTCGACGATTTCTTGGCCTTGTGTCATATTATTCGCGTTTTTTTCCAGACGCTTCAACGCTCACACACCCTCTTCGAGCTCTCCTATGCAAGGGGGTCAAATGTCATTGGTCACCAGCTTGTGAAACCGCTTTTCAACGCATCAAAGAAGAACTCTGCAGCGACAGGGTACTTATACCATTCGACCCAAAATTACCCTTGGTCCTGACAACTGATGCCAGCCCTTTTGGTGTGGCCGCTGTTCTGAGCCATGTCATAAATGGTTGTGAAAGGCCAATCGCTTATTCATCTAGGTCTCTTAACCCCTCTGAGAAGCATTACAGTCAGTTATATCGCGAGGCTTTGGCAATAGTCTTCGGCGTTCTCTACTTCCACTATTATTTATATGGAACTCATGTTACTCTGGTGACTGATAATGCTCCATTATCTCGAATTTTTCACCAGAACAAAGCTCTCCCACAAATGACGTCATCGCGCTTGCTACGATACGCCTCATTTCTCTCAGGCTTCAATTATTCGGTCAAATATAAATCGGGCAAAGAAAACACAAACGCTGACTGTCTTTCTAGAGCTCCTGTTCCGCCCTGTAGTCAAGATGAGTCTCGAGACATCTCTATTGGAGAAGAAATCAATCAAGTCTACGAGCAAACGATTTTTCAGATATCGAGCCAGAACATTACTGCAGCAATAATCAAAGAAGAAACGGGCAAGGATCCAGAATTAGCACGAATCATAAATGACCTCCAGACTACTACGTGCGACTCCGAGTATACTATAGTCGATGGTATGCTATTTAGGCAAGATCGAGTAGTCATCCCAAGCTCTCTACGTTCAACTATTCTCAATGAGCTCCACGAAACTCATCAGGGGATCACGAAAATGAAGCAACTCTCCCGTCGATATGTATACTGGACAGGCATCGACAAGGACATTGAAAGATTGGTGCGTGAATGTAAAGATTGTGCTGTAAACCGCTCAACACCCCCCAAGGCTCCTGTGCACCCCTGGGACCCTCCTCAAGACAACTGGGAACGAGTGCATATTGACTACGCAGGTCCATTGGAAGGTTATTTCTTCCTGATGTGCGTCGATGCAAAATCGAAGTGGGCAGAAGTGGAAGTAATCAAAGAAGCACCTACCAGTTACAGGACCATAGCATTACTGGAAAGAATTTTCGCAACGCACGGTTATCCAACTGTGCTTGTGTCTGACAATGCAACAATTTTTCAAAGTAGTGAATTCAAAGCCTATACATCAACAAACGGCATTTTTCAAAAATTCATCGCTCCAGGCCAACCATCGACAAACGGTCTGGCCGAGCGCAGCATTCAAACCTTAAAACATCGCCTCAAGGCAGCATCCTCAGATCCGGCTCCTATGAAGGATAAATTGCAAGGCATCTTATTCCGTTATCGAGCTACGCCGCTTGCTTGTGGCCAATCACCAGCTGAAAAATATCTACATCGAAAGTTGCGCATGCACCTTGATGCTATTTTTCCCTACCAGCCTAAACCATCAAGCGTGACACCAGCACCAGCACGCTCTTTTAAGGTAGGGGAGAGAGTCCAGATCCGCCTTTACTGTGACAACAGGAAGATTTGGCAGTTCGGCGATGTCACCAAAGTACTTGGCCAACGGCACTATTTGGTCAGACTCGACTCTTCGGGGCGAATACTAAAACGCCACATTGACCAAATTGTGGCAACTTTGGTTCCAAAGCCAAAATCCGTTTCGTTTGGACCGAGTCAATCATTTGAGGTTCCCCGACTTCCACCTACTCCAGCAGCAGCGCCGAATCAAGACCGACCTCGTCGTGAGATACGCTTTCCGGCACGATTTAATGATTATGACTTGAATTGTGTTACCTGAGTTTTTCAATTTAGTGCGGGAGAATCTGTTGTGTCTGTAATATTTTGCACGCAGCCTTGTGCCGCCTTTTGTTATTAGTTATAACCTTCATGTTACCTTTGGCATTCAGTAAAATAGATTCCATCTTTATGTACCACTACTTACTTGTTCACTTTATAAAATATATATGTTTTCTCACGTACCCCAACATGTGTGTGCTTTTGTAACTATTAAACAGAACATAACATCAGGTAAATTACTTTTAGCAGCACCAGCGACTAAAACCACTATAGTTATAATTCTAGCCTCTCAGCGTGCGAGCTAGTTAGAGTTCTATGCCTCAGCCTCATTATTAACAGAAAAATGTTTGTCTATCACCAACAATTCATTTCCATTATACATCTAATAATTTTTTTTTTTTAATATATGTATTATTTTTTTATGTTAAAAAATAAAATGTTAAGAAGAGTTTAAAAAACCATCTATATAAAATTATTGAATCAAATTTCGTTATAGTATGGATCCAACTATAAATAATAATTATTATTTATTTTTTAGCAAGTAATTATTTATAAATATAAATTAAATATACTTTTACAATTATACAAACAGACGGAAGGGAGAGCGTAAGTGAGTGTATGAAGGCACAGAGACGCCATACTTGCTTGGGGTTTGTTAAAGCCTCTTTACTGATAACGGGATTTTTAACTTTCTCAGTACAAATTAATATTTTCTGGCAAGTTCTCTCGCACTATTTGTGAGCTTGCCAAGTATCCTGTCTATTGATAGATATAAATATTTCGTTTCGGGACCGTTTCCCTACATTTTTAGCTAACGTAAACAGCGTCTGTATCTGCTTCATATCCCAGTTTTTCTTCATAATGGCACAAAACATCAATCCGTTCTTCACTCAGAGTCCTACTCCTTCCAAGACCAACGAAGGATCCCAGAACAAATCACAGGATAATCATGCTGTCACTAAAAGGTAACTATTATATTCAATATTTATTATTTGGGATTTTAATCAATTTGAATCTGATTCGAGTTGTAATCTCAATAAATGTGACAAATGTCGTGTAATTCCAATGGTGTAGCCCCAATGGGATCAGATTTCTATGGTACTTGGCTTGGATTTTTAATTAACATTATTGTATTTTATTAATTGAAGGCTAAGCTACTAAGCCATTGGTTTTGTAATTTCTCTTATTTTTCAAAAGAAGTTTGTTTGGTTATATTAGCATTTAATTTGGTTGACATTCATTTTGAACTACTGTTTAAGAAAAGTTTAAAACTGTGTTATTACAGTGTTTAAGAAGAGACATTTAGTGCTTTCATTACAACAATTTACATTTATGGTATTACCATGATAACTGGAATTAACATTAGTAAGATAGTCCTTCATGTTGGTTGGTTTTTAGAGCCAGATATAAGCCTATTTGTCATTGATTGACCCTTGTTGAAAGAAATATATTGTGATGGAGTTGACTCGTTATTTTCATTTATCTCATTAGTTGTATCATTGGCAATTGATACGCTAGCCTAACTTGCTATTATTAAGTCCTACTAGCAGTAGTCACTTACTGTCATTATTAAGGCTCAAACCCAAGACATCTCCGGTCAGATGATCCTGTAATGAGCAAGACTCTGCCAGTGTGATCTTTGCAGGGTTGTGAGACTGTAGTGACTGTTGCCAAAGAGAATGGACACTTGCCTCTTGTGCGGAGATAAATGAGGTCGTGGGGTTCAAGCCCCGACCCTGGCAGTGTACTTATTCTGCGGCTAATGACTTTCAGCACCCTTAACAGCAATAGTAGGACAGGCTGGATCAAAAGACCCGAAATGAAACTTTAAACTGATTTTTCAGTACCTTAATTTTTTTTGTTCTAACTTTTTGACAACTGATGAAATGTCTGAAGCTATTTCAATTACTTTATAAAAGGAGAAAAATGCAACACATTGCATAAATAATTATTGTTCCTTTTAAAATTTAATGATTCAGTATCTATAAATTTATAACTCTGTTTATAAACAATATTGAAATATAAATTAATGCAAGTTTTGTCTATTCTATACATTTGATTATATATATAGTTCAACCTTAAATATTAAAACTCCTCATTTATTATACGTATGTATTTGTAGAAATAATAATAAAAATGAAATCGAGGATTAAGAGTATAAAAGATAGATGGTGGGTCAAATCAAAAACTTTAGTCCTGCTCTTCTAGTGTTGAACTACTCCATTGCTCTCATTATCTGATTCCCTAGCCTTCTCATGAACTCCTGGCATCTCTCTCACTTTAACTATGGCCTTGTGTTAAATATGTGTGGGTATCTAGGTAGGACTCGATTGAAGCGAATTGTGAACTGTTTTAATAGATTCTTTTTTTCAGTGGTCCTCTCCTGTCTTGTATATCTTTGTCCGCACTAGAAGAACTGTGTTGAACCCTGAGATAAGCTTAACCTGATTATTTTAAAATAAACTGCTATTCATTACGAAGTTTTATGAATGGATAATATTAAAAGATATTTATTAAAGCTGTCAAAATCGTTACAATAGCTTATAATTTGAAGGAAATTCTTTTATGTTGTATAATAATGGTAAAAATTGGTAAAAAAAACCTTGCCTGCCAAGCCTAAGTGGTCAGGGAGGGGGTGCTCTAATTCAAACTATTTACTAAAACATTGCACAATTTGAAGATGATATATTTTTGTTCTCTATTAAATTAGGTGCACTCCTTACATGCACTAAAAAAAGTCTGCTGTACCAAGGTGGCTCCGGCAGACTAAATTAAAACTATTTTAATAACAGTGCACGATTTTAACATACTTAGCTCTGTTGAATATTAATGTAAGTGTCCTCGATAGGCAAAAAAAACCTTGCATGTTAAGCCCAAAGTGGTTATTTGGAGCCAGCAGACAAAAATCAAATCATTTTTAGTAAATTAGTGTACGATTTGAAGATAATTCATTCCTCTTCTATATCTAACTAGATGCCTTCCAGGTACAAACAACTATTTTAGTAAATAGCATATTTTCTAATATTCTTCTAGTATATAGACTGATATGAAGATAATTTATTTCTGTTGTTTATTAAAGTAGGTGCACTCTAGAGTCCAAGAAAACTCTCCCTGTCAACCCTAATTGTTTAGGTGGCTCTGGCAGAAAAATTCCAATATTCAAATTTTTTTGGGTAAAATAGTGCATTATGAAAGTTATTTAATTTCTGTCGTATATTAAACTAAATGTCATCTAGAGACAAAGGAAACATTGCAGAATATTATAGATGATTGTTAACAAATGGTCCACATTACTAAAGTTTGGACTGTATATAAGGGGGTTCATAAATTGACTTTGTTAAACTACTTGAAATATATAAATTACAAATGATATAATTAATAATACAAGAAAAAGTGGCCACCTGGTGAGATTAACTAATATTTAAATGATAAAAATAACATTAAGAACTAATGAAAATAATCACAACTACCAAATGGAATGAATTTTTAAAAATTTAATGTTTATTAATTGGCTGGATCAAATGTATTAAGTGTATATGTATAAAATATCTGTCATCATGATAATTTCATCTCCATCTGGAGATACTCGTCCAGCACCTTAGTTTGTCTCCCTCCGGAGATACCTGTCCCATGGCTTGCTTCGTCTCCCTCTGGAGATACTTGTCTAGTGTCTTACACTATCTCCCAACTGGAGATAGAAACTGGTCCATCCAAATGTTGGTGTTTTTAAATATGTTGACTTATCAATTGATCGACAGACCAAGGGGAGTCATCTATGCTGAGATGTTCTCTCTAAGGCTGTCATAGACTTGCGCCATATTAGGCTAGAGAGAAAAGATATGGGAGAGGGTAAGTTGAGAGATGGGGTTATCCCTAAGCGCGGGAACACACAACACTTAATTCACACACATATATAAATAAAACAGAAATATAAAATTCTAAATATAAAGAAATCACAAATCGTCTACAGTTAATATTTGCTAAAACAATGTAGTCTGGTGGCTCTGACAGATAAATATCAAAATTGAAATTAATTCATAAGGTTTGACTAACAATCAGGCAAGACATCTAACAAAAATTATTTTGTTAATTTGTTTCCAAAGTAAACTTGTCAACTCTTATTTATTCTTGTTAATTATTATTGTTATTTATCTAAACCCAATTATGCTACTTCATATTTCTTGGGAGTCTTAAAAGTGAGTTTGACTTGAATACTTCGTGATAAAATAGATTAGTAATTTCTATATGTTTTTATTAATATTAAATATCAAAAAATTATAGTTTGTTTGTATTTTTTGTTTAGACAAACTAGTGGATATTTGTAATTTGCCAATAATCTAAAAAAAAAAATTAAATTAATGAATTAAACATAAATACTTACTTCTAGGGAAATTGTTATTTCCTTATGTACTTATTACTACTACTATATCTGGTACAAATGACTACTCTTAATTGTTTCCAATAATTACTGTTGTGTCTTTCTAGGCAAAAAATAGTTTGTCATCCATAATTTTTATAGATCATATTTCATTTAGGTACATAGTTACAGTACATATATGCATAGTTGTCGTCACAACATTAGATGGTTGAGACCCGCAATGCATGGCAAGGCCTGTTGCCACTCTGTGCACTAATTCTGTTTTATTCATGTATTTCCTTTACTTCAATACTGTCAATCATTAAGCAATAAGCAAATTAGTGATTAGACTCTTGCCTGTCCCTATGTGGCAACATTGTGCCAACCAACCCTTTCATCCCAAGCGTCTAATTTCATGAAAGTGACTATAGGTGTCATCTAAGGTTGTTAGCCAAAATGTTCGTTGAGTGTTTCCTCAAAGTAGGTTTACCGTCAATGGTTTTGCTTTTTTAACCAAAGTTCTTGCAGTAGTATTTACCTGTCTCTAACCATTTGTCCCATCTTGTAAGTACTGGTTGAGGTGCCAAGCATGAATTCAGGATAGGGTTCCTTCAAATCGGCCATTTTTTGGGTTATCTCAATTTTAGTTAGTTTAGGGTTTATGTAAATAGTTATTCCTTAGAGCATTTATTTTGGTCAGGTTTTTGCCTAACAGTATACTTAACCATGAAATCTTTTAAATGAGAGTTGTTAAGTATGAATTTTATGAAAGGAGGGGATATCAGCTATAAATAAAACATGGCACAAGTCTATATTAAAAGTCGATTCACATGATGTGGAATTAAGACTATTTTGAAACCTGGACTTTCTTCCCATCTTTTGATGTGCCAAAATTCTGTACAACTTAAAAATGTTGGGGAGTTAAAGCTGGTTAATCACAGCACAAACAATATAGAATTCCAGAATTACTATTAATTGTTTCGTCAAGAAACTCATGAATGTACTTGGCAACTAGGTATCTTGTTTTCGCTGGCAATTTTGGCATTTTTCACCAACCCCCTCTTCTAATTTAAATTTATTTTATAAAATTACAACTGAAACTGAAGAGACATGAGACATATCAATAGATGTGAGTGTGAAGGTAAGGGATTCTGTAAATTTAGAAGAAAACAAAACAATTATATAAGAATCCAAACTGTTTTTTTAACGATCAGACAAGTAGTTTATCATTTCTTTTAAAAACTGCATACTGTAGTGTTACATTATGATGAATTAAATTAATATGATAAAATAAAATTATTAAAGTTGATTAAATGGATAAAGTTCAATTAAACAGAAAGGCTTGGTAATGGCCATGTGCGGAATATAACCTTAAAATCGAATTAGTGTCAACCTTGACCTATGACAGAAAATAATGGACCAATAGGAACAGACCATAGTATGAACTTAATGAAAGTGTGGAATGTAAAGTCTGTGAGATATGAGAGATGGCCTAGGCTGGTAAGAGTGACTGAAGAGGAGAGGAAGGAGTACTTGGATGCTTTAGGAAGACTTACGCGAGCAGGCATGGCTGAAAGTTCGAAGCATTTAAGGGGTGAGATCCTTTCATATTCCACTCTTGAAGTATGTTGGGCATGTGATAGAAGAAAGACGCATCGATGTGGATGAGAGACATCTTGTATCGATTGACCTAACCCAGGCACCTATACTTATTTCAAGGGCTTATAGTGAGTACAAAGTAAGTTACAGTTCCTACGTTAGAGACAGTTAAGACCACTATCCATAATTTCCAAAGTTCAGTATTCATAACTCGTGTTAGGTATGTATTGACTTACTTCGCTAAGAGGTTAAAGTAAAAATTTAATTTGTGGTTTTCATTATCAGGTAAAATATATTATTAATATTCCGACTACTAAATTCACTTCACTAAGATGTTTAGTACAGAATTCTCAGTGTAATTATACAAATGAATAAGGCCATCTGATCCAAGAATACAACACACAGATTATTTTCTCATCTTTCAATTAAAAGCAACAAATTAATTTGAATTTTAAAAAGTATATAACTCCTTTAGTGTAAGTTGTTTAACTTCTATAGAAATTGTAGCAAAATATTTAAAAATACATGTAATGATCTTCAAGGGACCTAGGGATTCAGATCATTAAACCTGAACTTTGTTTTATCTGGAATTTATTACAAATTATTAAATAAAGATTAATTTGATTTTTAATACATACATAATCATGATTAATTTGTTGATGTGGTTTGGTTTGAATTCCGTGAATAAGATTTTTTCACAAAGTTCTCAATACTTTTTTAAGCCATTGACACTTCTGGTGGATTTATTTCTTACTTTTATTTATTTGTGTGTTTTATTTATTGTATTAACAATACAAAGTCAAAAACTTTTACATCAGGTCTGTGTCAATTTTATTCTTGTTAGGTAGAGTTAAATAAAACGTACAATATTACGTAAAGTTGAATGTATTTTGATATTTTTATGGTCAAATTAAAATTTATTGAAAATAATTATCTGGTTACATAAAAAAAGTATAGTTTAGACCTTGGAAATAAAAACAGGTAAAACCCTGTGACCTTTATGTGGCGAGGCTAAGTTGCCCATAACAGTGTATTAGAGAGAGTCTGTCTTTTATTCAAGGTGTCAGTGAGTTGACCAGTAGCTATGTGACAAGAGAGGCCACATGTGATGAGATCTCAGAAGAATAGAAGGTACCAAAGTTAAAGATAGCCCACCACCCACAAAGAATTAACTTATTATTTGTATTGGTGTTTAATTAGTATTAATAATTATTTTAATTATATAAACTCTAGAAAATTGTGTTAATAAGAAACATTTGAAATAAGCATTATGCACTAGGACCCTAGGAACAATCAACCCTGAGATATTATTATTTAAAACTACAAAATAAACTGTTATCCCTAATACATTTTTTATGAAATCCTTTTACCTTTTTAAAAATATCATCAATGGAGAAGAAAAGAGTTACTGTATATATATATATATATTATTTATGTTATATATTATATATATATATATATATATATGTGACCTGACTAATATTTTGTTATATTTTGTTGCTGAAATCCACTCAGACTTGCATGTGTTAAAAATATTTTTCCCGGTACAGCATTAATGAACTCCATTTCTCCTGCTGTACTGAACTAATTGTCAATAATAACATTTGTGAATTCTACTAAAATAAAGCCAAATATCAACAATAATAGTTGTATTCCAAATGAATGAATAACTCTAGGATGACAACAATTAGGTCGGCAGTCAACTGCTCTCTCTGTAGGTATGATTAAAAAAAAATCTTTATTCTGGGACTATGTCTTACACAAATAATAAATAATAAGGCACAAATAAATACATTCAATTCCAGCTAACAGAAAAGTATTTATACATTCCTTTCTGCCTAAGTTTATAAATGTAAATAAGTTGTAGATATGTTTAATAAACTGATAACGATGTATATAAATGAAAAAAGAAGATTTCGTTATTAAAGGAAAAAAACACTTGTAAGTTACTTTTGATAACCAAAATTGTTTTTAGCCGTTTCATTGGTTTTTTCAAAACCATAAGTATTCATGTTTTTGCCTTGTTAAGAAATGTAATTGGAATTAAAACAATCATCAATCAAATTCAGTTAACAGTTAATGATTTATTAGGAGTGGATTCTTAAATAAGTTCATTTGATTGCATGGTAAAAGTTAAGATATTTTTTTTTTTTGCCTTGGGGGTGGCAGAATTTCGAGGCTAGTTTTATTTTTTAATTGCCCTTGCACGTAAAAAAATTAGTTTGCATAGATTTTTCTAATCTGGGGATAGATTCATTGGTTATGAATCTTGCTAATTTCAATTCTTCACTTATTACTTTTATCATTGTTTTCTTCGGAATATGCTTTGCATATAAATCCGAGTTCCAGTTAAAGTATTTTCTTATATATCTATTGTCTTGTCATCCTATCTTTTTATTAATAGTGACATTGTTTTTGCATATTGCCTAATCAATCATTAAGACATGATAATGTTGAGTTTATTTAACCGTTCTTTTATTACTTTTCAGATTGCAGAAAGAATTAATGGTCCTGATGGTG
Organism: Acanthosoma haemorrhoidale; assembly: GCA_930367205.1. Taxonomy (NCBI): domain Eukaryota; kingdom Metazoa; phylum Arthropoda; class Insecta; order Hemiptera; family Acanthosomatidae; genus Acanthosoma; species Acanthosoma haemorrhoidale. The sequence goes on along the minus strand of OV884009.1, from coordinate 104,501,832 downwards.
AGTACTTCATTCTAAGTTTATTAAATCAATAGCTTTTTTTTCATATTCTAGCTTATTGAAAATAGAAAAAGTCTTTATTCTGGAACATAGTCCCTCAAGAATAAGAAACAGATACAAATGAAAAGGTCCTGATGGCAGTAGATTATAATAATATTGAGCTATATATTTCTTAGTCTCGTTAATCAAATAATTGGTTTTTATTTTAATAAATTTATTTATTTGTAATTTGATCAGGGTATCAAGTTTTAAATATCTTGATGTCTTATTAGCAATATGTATTTTTTTTCAAACTAAAAATACAAATCATTAATATAATATTCACTAGTTTAACTGAACCTGTGTTTTTTTTATAGGTATGATATTTTTCATCAAATATTTCCTCGTTCCTCTGTGCCACACTTGTGGAACTGTCCAGCTATAATTTACAGCCAGATCTGCTGAATGATAGAGGTCACTCGGTGATATATTTACATCTCTTGTGTGGGAGGGAACACTTAGTTATCATCAATTTAAAGATCCGACCCACAACTCGCAGCAGTTGAATACATAAAATAATTTGAATAAATTTCAGTTATTTGCTTATATCATTAATAAAAGAGTTTTAAGTTTCTATTAACCCTTCGTTACAGTTGACTGCTATAGCAGTCTCAGTATGGAGTGGTGTCCCCTGCTCATCAGCAGTCCACCCATCCCTGCTTGTTCTCCATTTAGTTATGGCTGACTTCCACAGCAGTTCAACCTTGAAGCTATCTTGTGAGTAAACAGTAGGGAGATAATTAAACCTTTTGTCACCTCTAGATATCGAGGGGGGCCCGGCTGTGAAACTAGTCCTTTGTTTAGCTGGCATTTTAAACAAATAAAGAGGTGCTTTGTGCAGATAAAAAATACTAATATCAAACAGGTAAAGCCCTACTAAAGAGCAATGATAATCTGTCTTAGTGCTTTCCTTTGTTTCCGCGATAGCTAACAAAATGAATATCACAAATATGTAGTGTTTATACACCTATATTATTAAGATATTTTGTAAATAATTGAATCAAATATATGTAAGTAGTTTATAAGAAATAGTAGCCATTATGAAGTATATAAATAAATTAGTTGAGAGTCAAAAAAATTAATATAAATATTCTGAAAATAAAAATGTCATATTAATCTTAAGAGTTCTAGTTAGGTTACGTATATGTTAAGGGATCAGTAGGTCCATGTAGGTATATTTATTTCTCATTAATTTACAAAAGTTTTCAGTTCAGGAACAGTAGGGATAACCTGTTCGCAAGTGACAGTGTTGCATTTTGCTTCTATTGAAACTGCCTAGTAGATTTTGAACTGATGAGATATTTATATGCCAAGTGTGTGGTTTGTAGGTATATTCTTAATAAATAACTGACTGCTAGTTTTTGTCACCTGTATAATATAGGTGCGTTGTGCCAACTTCACCTACGACAAATAGAAGTTACCCTCTTCACGGACCAGAGAACTCTCACCTGCCTACTTTCGCATATTTTTATATATCAATAAACTTTATTGCATTAGTATAGAAAGATGGAACTGTTTTATGATCCCGACTCCACGAGCGCTCACTAGGGTGCTCTCTCTCTCTCACCTGCGGCTTGTTGCTTTATTCAAACCATGGCTTTCTTCCCTCAGACACCGAGTGTGACCTCGTGGTCATTCCAAGACCACGTAAACTTATAATACCTAGCCTGTACCTCTTCTCTCGAACATAATGCACTGTTAAAAGGGTGTTAAAACTATCTGTGGATCAGGAAGGCTATGGTAAAAAGGCGGGAAAAGGAAGATGGCGAAAGAAGTTGTTCTTCAGAGATCGCGGTAGACGTCACAACTGTGGAGAGAAAAGAAGAACATGGAAAATGTTGTTTAATGCGATGGAACCTGAAGTAGGAACAGCCAAAGGAGGAAGAATTTGTTGAAAAGAGAGCACTGAGGAAATAGCAGTGGAGGTAACTGGCCACGTGGCGTACAACAGAAAGTGAGCAATTAAGGAAAGACGAGAACGGGAGCGGACTGGCCAGTCCCGAGAGGTAATGGGTGCGACGGTAGTTTGTAATAACCATGGTTAATTGTAAGAACGTGAATGTTGAAAAAAGTTGAATAAAGTTAAAAAAATTCTCCTTTTGCCAGTAATTCTTTTTTGCTATTAGCAGAACCAGAACCCTCAGATAATTTTTAAATAAATCTAATAAATTTAAAATAAACAAAAAATAACAATATATATAGGAACTCTAGTTGACTATTATCACTAAAACAGAGATAAAAGTATCAATATAATTTGTTGTTACCATAACAAAAATTTTAATTAAATTTTGTCACGGATCTCCCTTGACTTTATTTTTTCTTGGGGGAGAGATTGCCAAAAATTATAATAATAATACAATTAAAGATATTTGTCTACTAGGTCTACACTTTACTTTATTTTTTTTTTTCCCAGAAGTTAAGGAGGAGAACCCATCCCCTGCATGCTTTCCCGCTTGATACTTTTTATTCCCAGGTCAAGTTATCAACCTTACATTTGATATTTAAATAGCAATTGTACATATAGGGGAAGGGTTTCATCAATGGCCCTTTAACAAGTAGCTTAAATTCATATATTATTATTAATTACATATGTCACCCAACTTCCACAACAGAAATAATAATATCTTTACTTTGAAGGTGTAAAGTAATGCAGATGTATTAACTTTTGAATTGAATGTGAATAAATCCAAACTAATGATCGTTTGCTCACATTCCTTCTTTAAAACCCTGAATGACTGACATTCCTAACTTCACAATCGATTCTTGGCCTGTTCACTTATTTACATCAGTCGAAAACGATGGTTTGCTCATAGATCAACTCCTGTCCTGGAGAAACCACATATCCTAAGTGATCCGCTGATCCATTTCTCCAACAAACTACTCAATCCTTACTGTCAAAGAGAGGTGACTAGGCCTGCCCCCCCTCCTTTTTGACCGTAGATGTGTAGTGTACTGGAGCCTCTCTGAGAATCATGAGGCTCAATTAAAGAGCCTGATAAATTGATTCCTAAGGTTTTTATTCTGAATCCCCAGGGACTCATTTTGCAGTGCTATAATGAGTTGGGATAGTTGTAATCTAATCTGCCTGTCACCATCTAATTCAAATCAGACATCAAATCTTGATAAGCTACCAATTTGACCTTTTATCTCCCTTCCTATAGTCCTTCGTTCTTTGACACGTTAATTCTTCATATACTTATTTATTTTGATAGCCCCAATATATTATAAGCTAACTATGTCAGAGATGTAACCTTGTGTAATAATTTTTGTTACTATGCATATATCTTTATACCTTTTTGTTTGTTCTTATGGGATAATGTCCCGGAATAAAGACTTTTTTTTTTTAATTTTATATTTATGGTTGTATTAACATTGCTTAATGCAAGTCATTCATGGTAGAAATTTTTAAATAAGATGGAGTTGGGTATCAGAATGTCAGAAGTCTGGTGAGAATTTAAGATTTATATCTACCCCCTGCTCTTGTCGAGGTCGGATTAGCTAAGTTCTACTGTACCTGTTGTCATTACTAAAGCTCAATGGCTTTCTTTGTCTCCATGGCCCAAACCGTATATATTCAATTTAACAAATATTTGTTTTAAAACAAAAATTAATATGGCCATAAAATAATAAAATATTTATAGTATTCATTCAGAAATTATTTTGTTAAATTTGTTCGGTCTATGTTATAAATTTTTTATTGCTTTTATAATAATTAAGTAATACCTCCTAGTTAAAAAGTTAAGCAGGTAGGTATACCTGTGTGCCTACTATGTACTGACAAATCGGAAATATTTTATGAAGGCACATATAATAAATAAGATATTAATTATGTATTATGTGAGTGAACCATTGCCTCTCACCAAGGGTGGTCTAATCTAGCCCTATAATTTCTGTTGGTCATACAACTTTGTGTAAATTGCCATTGTATATTAGTTTCCTAGCAGGCACCTGTATTGATGTACTGTTCATTTTTTCTCAGCATTTAACCACGTTTACACCACTTCCATTATCTTTCATCGTTTGATCCTTGACCTACAAGCAAGATTCCCACTCACAATGTATGAATTGAGACTCAAAAAGAGTAATCCAGTATTGAAAAATAACCAACTCGGGTAATTCAAAATGTATTAGGAAAATCAGGATTGGTACTATGAAGTCTTGAATGCTGCTCAAACTGGAAAATAACAATCTGTGAAACAAAAACACTACATTAAAATTACACATTCATTGTAGTAGTTTTTTTTTTTTTTAATATAAGATTTTTATTTACTATTCTACTGGTTCCTAGCCCAGTCAACAACTGTATTATACCTTGTGATACCTTTACTGAGTCACTGTACTCACAGTCATGCAATACAGCTTCTACCCACTTATCATATTTTTAAGGAAGGGAATTTAGAATATTGGAAAGGGGCATACTCAAGTTTCTCACCCTTTGTTTAAGATTGAAAAACTATTTATTTTAAGTAAATTCATAAAAAAATAAATATAGTGTTTAACATATATTTTATGATTATGCATGCCTATCCCTAAAACAAATGACCTAAATTTTTATTAATCGGTTTACCCTGCATTGTAATTCAAGACTAACGGTGACATAATAATTGTATTTTTTACCATTTAATTAAAGACATGCAAGAAATAAACTACTGAAAAGTGGCTTAATCGGTTGACTCTGTATAGTGGTCGGAAAATTATTACTGATTTTATAAGCCGCATGGAAACCAATTTATTATTAATTTCAAATTCATGCTGTGCGACCATGCGATTGTACAGTTAGTGATTAAATGTCCACTCACCAAGAACTGTTACCAACCAAGTAGTGAACAATAGCACTCCCGCACAAAGAGGCATATTCTATCGTTCGCTAGTCCACCTCAGACTAACTTCTCTGACCCCAGACTCTTTTCAACTTTCCACATCAGGATGATATCTCCCCAGACCTCAACAGTTAAATCATTTTAACTTCCACATTCCTAACTTATAACTACAAAAATAAATTATACAATTAAATAGTAACAATCCTTCTAGCGACAAAATACATAAAGATATGTCAAGTATTAACTACAAAAATACTATAAGTAAATGGTAAATATCTGGATGTTACACCATTTTAAGGGTTTCATTTTTTTTTTTTTTATATATACTAACCAAACCAATAGTTTTTAGTTTTTCACCAGCTTGTCTGACTGATATAAATGTCTTATTATATAGAGTATCAAATTAAAAATGTTGATGTCATTATTAATAAAATGTAATAGATGTGCCATCAAAATTGTATTATTGTTTTTTTCACCCAACCCTAGTTTCATACAAAGGTATAATATTTTGCTTGAAATTTTTACTTAATGCCTCAGAGATGCTAACAATAAGAGCTGCCACATAAAAAGTAACGAAGGTTCATTTAATCAGTCAATTACTTCTAATTAAAAAATAAATATTTTCCTGTTGAATTAAAAGTATGGTATCAAATTGTGAAGATATCAATGTCCTGATTAATAATATATGTTGGGCCTTTAGTGGACTGTCTATGAGATATCTTTATACTGGCCCCTTAAGGAAACAATAAAATAATTAAATTCATGGCATAACAGAAAAGATAAGGCTAAACGAGGTTTTTGCCGAGTTGGTTGTTGGTGCTGAGGAGTTAATATGGTCAGTGCTAGGCTGTGACGTCTCAAACATTACTTCTGGTAATGGATTCACTACTGTTTAATTCAAGTAACTTTCTCATTTATTCTCACAAACCTGCGAGTACCCATACCGGACCTATCCAGAAAAATTCTTTTGATGAAACAAATATTTAATTACATGTGAATTAATAATATAATTCTGTTATTATCTAAACTATTATTTATTAGTAATCCTGTTCCAGATGTCAGGTGAGAAAGGTGTTTCTGCATTTCCAGAAGGAGAGAATCTTTTTAAGTGGATAGCTACTATCAATGGGCCAGTGGGCACAGTAAGCTTTTATATAGTATATAAGTAAAATATCTTTTATTTACTTCTCATTTCCTATAATTATACTGTATATCGATAAATATTAAATGGAAGGTGGGATAGAAACAAGAGATACACCTTTCCACTGTTGTTATCTTGTTAGTGTAAAAAGTTGTTAGTGCAATTTTTATTTTTTATGCTCAGAATATTAATAAAATTTGTTGAGGGGGGGGGGTTTAAGAGAAAAGCCATCATGAAGAATTATCACATGGGGAATCCCACACATCCACTGACTGTTGAAAGAAGGGCATGTAACCTCTACTTTAGCTGGTTATGTTGTCAGTAGGCATTAATTTATTTTCAGTAATTTGTTCAATTCATAAATTGACAGCAATGGCTGGTTACTTCACAAACTCAACACAAGAATTCCAATAATTTATGTGTCGGTATAAGTGATTTTCTGTTTAAAGAAGAGTGCGAGTTAGAGGTAAAAGTGAAGTAGTTATCAAGTAAGGTCTGAAGTCTAATAAATCAAGAATTAAAGAAGAAAGTTTTTTTTTTTTTTATTACCATACCAAACTAGAAGCACTATGTATACCTGTTCCAGGTATCCTATACATGGTTAAGATAATTTAAGCAAATTGGATTACTGTAGATGTGATATCAAGAAGAAAAAAAAAATACGTAAACAAAACATAAATATCAATTTAATAATGTAGTACATCTTTATTTCTTTTGTGTGTGCAAAGTTTGAAGTGTCATTGTAATTTCCAAGTTCCCAAACAAAATAAAAATATTGCATTAATAAAAACCATTGTATTAATACAACAGGAAACGTAACATACAAGCTGGCAGCCAGCATCTATATATATTAAGCAAACAATTAAATAGAAAAGCCTGAAAATAATATGTAATGAATGAATTGTTCCCATAACTAGCTAGTGTTCTCTGGATTCTGAGGTATTGGGATAGGAGTGCTTTAAAGGATCGTAAGGATAAAGCATGGCTGATATTAGGAAGTAAAAAATTCCATAGGGTAGTAGACCGAGGAATGAAAAACCGATTGTATGCTGCAGTTTTGTGGGCAGAAGTATAAAGGTTGGAGAGGCAGGATCCTTGTGTTCTGGAAGTAGGCTGAGGATTTGAACTGTAGAATATTGTATACATAAGGGGGGTGATGAGAATTGATGGTTTAAAAAAGGAATGGACCGAGGAAATACGGTATACATAAGGAATCCCAAGCTTTTCATGGGAATCCGATAGGAGGTTGGTATTTAGGTCACCTGAGATGTAGATACTGCATACTCTACTTAGCAGTAGATAGGAACATGTGAGGGCGATACACTACAGATATAGGTCAGGATGTGGGTTGCAGGTTATCTCAATGATAAGGAACACAATGCATATGGGTGGGGATGGTCAGATGAGGGGGGGGATTATTCCTGTCATGTACATACAGACAGACCCACACCACCACCTGTCTGGCCAACCTGGTCTTGGCGGAGAAAGGTATAGTTGGGAAGAGAGACAGATAAGGAAGCAATGTAGGGTTTAATTAAACTATTTGTCAGATACATCAATAATGTGGATTGGGAATTTATGTGACACCCGGTTAAAACATCAGACAGGTTGAGGAGTTTTAGAAGATGCTATGGCAGACGTTCTAGGTCAAAGTAAATATAGTAGAATAAATGAAAAATAAGTACAGAAATAATGACATATGAAAAGAAGTATTTAGAGTTTTTAGGGAAGAAGGAAGATACGAAAGAGAAGAAAACAAAAAACCGGTTTGGGGATGAAGGGGTGTGGTAGAAGGAGGTCGGGTAACAAAAAGTAAGGAGCAGCAGAGGATTTGTGGCCAGTAGAAATGAATATATGAGGTTCTTAAAGAATATTTAAATCAAAATTAGATAAGATCAGTTGAGGGGAAGTTACTTGAAGACTAGGTCCCCCAGCTTTCCAATAACAACAATTGGTAGGCTGCAGTTTCATCTGCCTCACCCGCCATAGAGGTGCCGTTTGTCTGGAGTCATCTTCTTGGTGATGTAGGTCCACATGTCTTCGTCCCATTGTAGGTGCCTGGTGGAGATCTTCGTCTTACGAAGATGGACCAACTCATCCCGGACAGACTGGTGCACGAACCTTGCTATAATCACTGATCACTGTCAAACGCGGGTAGTCTCTCCATAGCCTTCTCTTGGCCATGTCCAGGCTTTACCAGAACCCTCTCCCTCTGACCTCTAGCGTCCTGGAGAGAAGCCCCTGCTCTGCTCAGTTCAGGTATTTGTCTGCTGAGTTAAGGGCTTTGTTATCCCTTACAAGGATCTCTTAATGCTTGCTGACGCTGGGCCCGCTCCTCCATCCTCCTTAGCCACTCCGAATTCTTGAAGGTGAGGTCACCCTGGTTGCTTAGGGTCTCTTTCACATCCTTCATATCTGTGGCCAAGGTTCCCACTGATAAAAAAAATAAATTTATTTTTGTACAGTAAGGATATTTATTATGCCTAATAGGTTTCAAATGATTTTTAGTTTATTGTTAGAACTCCCCACAGGAATACAGGAAAAGTATAAGTTATCTGGGCTTGATGATTAATTTATAGAGTAATGAGCTAGTTTTTATGTAGGACTTAGCTGAGATTTTTTACGGAAATATAGGAACATTTTGTAATCGTTATGGTGTTATCTAATTTTATATGCTTATTTTGTAGTAGTTGAAAAAATGTATTTCATATAGTCATAAAATTATAACTAATTACTAACATATTTATTAATAAAAACTGTTACTATTATTATTCTATTAATAAACTCCCCGCTAAAAAAATCACACCTAAAAATTTTTGAATTTCATGAGAGCACATTTTTCATTTACTAAAAGGCTCATAAATTAAAAATTTCTTTGAAAAAAGAAAAAGTTGAAAATCATTTTTTTCTTATTAAAAAAATTTCAATTTTATAGGCTTATAATGGCATTTAATAAGACGTATTGCTTCCTCTGGCTTTAATAACTGCTTCCAGCCTTTTAGGCATACTCATAAAAAGTTTTTTAATAAAACCTTGGGGGATGTTGTCCCACTCCTCCAATACAGGTCCTCGTGGGCTATCTACTGCTGGTCCATTGGATGGCTGGTGGCTCGCTCGTACAGTGCTTTGCTTCCCAGATGTAACCAATCAGTCAAATAGCCAAAGCAGTGAAATTAATCTGTTATTATATCTGTTATGTGTATATGTTTCCTTCATAACATTATCATTTGATTAAATAAATGCAATTTTTATGTGTTTTCTGTTATTAAAGGTCTATGAAGGTCACACATTCAGGCTTTCTGTCGAGTTTCCTCATTCTTACCCTTATGCTCCGCCTTTAGTAAGTGCTTAATTGAAAAGTTTATCTGCTTTTTTTTTTTTTTTTTTTTTTTTTAATAGTATAAAAATTACTAAATATTATTTATAATTTTTGTAGGTTAGGTTCACCTCCAAGTGCTTCCACCCTAATGTCGATCTTCAGGGTAATATCTGTTTAGATATCCTCAAAGAGAAATGGTCTGCTCTTTATGATATATCGACCATCCTTATATCAATACAATCATTGTTAGGCGGTAAGTATCATTGTTATATCATAATGTTTCTTTCTATTGTATACATTTAAATAGGAAAAATAAGTAATTGACCTATTTATACCCAAGGTGTTCAATAGTTAAAAATATTTTTGTTGTGTGATGGCCTATAACCCTATTCCATCATTGAGGGGGGGGGGGTAGTAGATAGGTTACGTCAACCTCATAACACTTTTTTTAGCTTGTTATTTTAATGCACACCATTTTGGGCATTCGTCTCTTCCGGGAGAGGGCAGTGTGAAAAACATTCTTTAAAAAGGTCAAAACTCCAAGCAGGTAGCAGTAACTATCAACAACATTTGTTTATGAAAGAAATAAGTATTTGACAGGTATCTAATTCAAGCATTGGCCCTGTCAAATTCATTGATACCACTGCTAATAAAATAGTTCATAGTATCCACAACATTTTAACTAGATAAACTGATATCTATTTGTTGAATGTCTTGTTATTAAAGCTCAGTATGTGATTTTCTAAGATCTGAATAGCCTTTTTTTTTTTTTTTTTTTTTTTTTTTTTTTTTTTTTTAAATTGTACTTCTGTCTTGGTTTGGGGTTTACAGAAGTGGAATTACTTGATATGTTGTACCCACTTGTGGCTATATTCTTCTAATTTATTTAGATTGTTATTTCATAAGAGTTAGTAGTTAACCAACATGTATATATAGCAGTGGATGAAATAGAGATGTTTGATTTTCATCAAATTTATTTACGGACAACATTTCGGCTTACTATGAATATCAGCATTAGGTCCTAACTACAAGAAAAGAAATATAGAGTTAAAGATGGGTGGGTAGCAATCATAATTAACAAAATAATAGGTACAAAAAGAGGTGCAAGTGTACTATGAATAGCTTATAAAATTATATAATTACAAAATAGTTAATAAATTAAATACCAAGAAGATAAAATAAGTAATTATAAGAACTTGAATGTAACAAAATATCAGATCCAATGTAACACAAGGGTCTGGTAGTTTGTGACAGAATATGTTTACAAAAATACTCTTATCCCTTCTTGTGACAGAATATGTTTACAAAAATACTCTTATCCCTTCTGCGCCTTTTATATATTCTTTGAAACTTTGTGTTATAACAAAATTGATGAAAATCTAACATATTCTAATTCATCATCCTAAACCCATGTCCCAGCAAATTTAATCACTCTGTTGTTATTTTATGTTTTACCCATTGATTTTAAACTACATTGACTTTTTTCTATTTTTCTGATTGACAGAACCGAACAACGATTCACCCCTGAACAGCCAAGCTGCAGAGATGTGGTCTAACCAGGAAGCATTCAGAAAGTACCTGCGGGCGAACCACTCGAATGAAAATTCCAATAATTAATGGATCCAAAGACTTTTTTTTTAATTCTGTCACTATATAATCTTTTGTTAATTTATGGAACATATATAACTATTAAGGCATATTATTATGTTGTAAATCATAAAATATATATATATATATGTGTGTGTGTGTGTGTATACATTATGTTGTCTGACACCCATTTGGGTATTTTGTTTAAGTTAGTTTTGAATCTTTTACAAGTGTATTAAAAATGTTATATAATGTAAGTAATAAAAAGCTGTGTATGTTCTAATTATTGACCTCAAATGGAAATTGATGTTTTTAAACTATTTTCAGTTTAGATTGTTGCTACTATTATGCCTATTTTATTTGATACAGTTTTGTTTATATGTTTACTTTGACTTTTTGTGTTCAGAGATTTGTAAACTTTTGTTATTCAACTTAAAGATGACTTATTTCATGCATGTTACACTATTCATTTATGTATTACATGAATATCAATAAAACCTAATCACCATAAAATATGTTACTTATCAACGTCATTCTTTATTGCTGTCCTCCCCCCTCTTCTGATTTATCAAATAAACAGCACCTCTAGCAACTAACAACTTGTTTTAACTGAAAGTAATTATTCATTATATGCCTTATTCACCATATAACTGGTCGTGAGGCCCCCTCTACCTGCGGTGCTCAATACTTGGCCATCTTTGCGCCAATCTAATTAAGTGTTCTTGTCATTAAATTTTAACCGAAATTCTATCCTACTAATTTATTTTGAAGAAAAACAGGTACCATAAATTAAAAGAAATTTGTTATTCCAGGATATAAGTTTGGCATTTGCTAATAAGTTAAGAAAAACATGATTGTTAGACACTGCTAAAGTAGTGCTGACACCTTGCTTTTGCAGTAATTGGAATAACAATTAGAATATAATAGGAAAACACATTTTATTTTGGCTGGGATCATCAGTGTCCTATGAATAATAAGTTAAGAATAAATAGTACCCTAATGACTAAAAATAATCAATAATACATCAAAAAGTTATATATCTATTGTGATATTTGATGTCAAATTAATTTATTAAGACTTTAGAATTTGAAAAAGAGCGGAAAATATTCATTGGAAAGAGTGGGGAATATGAAAATTGGAGGGAAAGTGATGGATCAGCTAGGAAGAGGGAAGGCAGTTGTGGTTATCTGTGCTAGAGGAAGAATGTTGAGCGTTTTTAGTTAAATTGGTTGAAAGCATGAGGCAATGTATTAGTGTCTAAAGAAATGAACAATTTGTATTGAATAGCGAACAGGGACGTGGAAAAGCAGTGTTGGAAAGAAGAATTTAGTTCAGGAAGAAGGAATTGAGTGGATATTGCTGAAAGAAAGCATGGCAAACCAAGTTGGACATAAGAAGCAAGAATGATGTATAAGAGATAGTGGATCTGGCCATTGTGGAGTTGAATATAAAGGTGAATAATCAAATTATTGGAATATTGAAATTGTTGTGGGTATTCAATCAAAATTAGTGTAAATTTTGTTTAATCTTGTATTTTTTCTTTAACCAGAGTTTTCCTATATAATTAACAAGAACCATTGAAATCTCAGATAAATAGATAAAAATTTAATAAGATAGAAAAGTAAAAATAACTGAAATCATAATAATATATACAGTGAATTATTTTAGATTATCTTTACAATCATACCACAATTTGTGGCGTAAATCTTTCGATAGCTTGATTTCGCACCATTGGAAAATAATGATAGTATTAAGGTTATTTGCTGGCCTACATGGTAGTGCATAAAACCTTAAATAAAGAATTACAAAAGTAAATAATTGAAAAATAATCATGTCTTAGGCAAATTTGAGCATGTATTATTCTTCTGAGTGCCGAGATATGGAGAATGAAGTTTTTCATAACAAAAAAACACCAGTGACTGTAATAATTCCATTCATTTACTATTCAGTTTACTCACAAGTCAGCAGACAATTTTAAATTACTTCATTATCTGATTGACACCACCCCAATCTACAAATCCCTGGGTTACTTCATATCTGTTGGTTAATTAAGATATAATTACAGTAAGTATATTAAAACAAATTTAAAGTTGAAAAAGTCATCCCTGTGTCACCCTAGACTTTTAGAGAAGCTATTTAACAGGAGCTTACCATAGATATATTAACAAGACATTGTCTTGAGTATCTCCTTTGTACAGATCTACCTTCTTTTTTGTTATTTTTTCTTCTAGCTTTTAGGGAATGCTTTATTAAAGATCAAATTTGTATATATATTAAGTTTCAATTTCTTTTCTTTGATTTTCTCCTTGTTTTTATTTCTATGTTCTACCTGGTGTATCTATATTCACCTCTGGTTGTATTGTAAATATTTATTCTATAACATTTGCAGGATTTTTTTTGTATGCTCATTATATGGGTATGTAGTTTTTTTCCCTCTCATTGGAAGATGGCTTAAAGCCTGGTTGGACCTCAACATAATTTTTATTTTAGTGAAATTTAGTTTTTTAATTAAATATTGGTCTTTTATATTGGTTTAGGAGACTTAACACAGTAAATAAAATAACAATAATTATTTTAATTAAAAAAAAATGTTCTTCTCTTAAAAGGTTTTTTTTTGCAGTCTAAGTATTTTTCAATCATTAGTGGTCTGATTCATTTCTTAGTTTACCTTATTTAGAAAATTATTGTTTTATTACATACCAGTAGTATTGATATGAATTACCTTAGCTTCTTGAAATTTGCATGTATATTAATAAACATATTTCTTATGTTCTTGTAAGTTGTATTGAAATTCTCTTATTACAAAATTTCTCTACAAAGTAAAAATATACAGAATAAATCTAGTCTAAAATTTATAAATATTCTCTCAAACACAATTATATTCAATACAGGTAGCTCAATTATTTCATTCCTCTTTTCTGAGAGGTAGAGATTACACTGGGGAACAAAAATGAATTCAAATACGAATCGGGTTTTCCCCATGATATTATTCCGGGATTAAATCCCTTATGAATATCATTAATATTCACATCTGGCAAAAAAAACAACCTATTTTAACTGTTTAAAACTATTAAAAAAAAAAAAAAAAAAAAAAACTGTGGATGATGGAAAAATTTCAAATACTTTGAAAACAGGATAAAAAAACTGCATCAAGTAGACCTATTGGTACTCATGAGACAAATATCATGTTGAGCATTGTTATTAGACTTCCAGCTAATGGTCCATTCAATTGGCAATCCGTCCAGCTCGGAGGAACCACACTGATATATTACTTAGAGAAGAGTGAGCTGTTAAAGTTGAGAGATTTATGGAAATTAAATCTAGCTGAGAATATTGTTGATAGTCCAAGGACAGCTATAAAAAAAATTCTTTTTAGAAAACCCCTTGTTTTAGGCAATACCTTTGACATCGCCAGTGAATACAGAAGAAAATATGGCTCACATCCGGGAACATCTAAACAAGAAGATGAACTGGTTCTTTCCTCCAAGCTATAACTAACATTTCTCTCCACTATAAAATTCGATTATACTCCAAATCTCTGTGCAGAAGATTTTATTCAAAGACTGAACATGTAAGACTACTGACGCTGACCTTTTTTCCTACCTACCTGAGCTCTTTCAAGGGACGCCCCTTAAATGGTGTCGCTTGGAAATAGATAGCTGGAATGGGATATACACCAGCCTACTTAAACTTTTGATATAAACCTCTCAACCTGAAGACAGTGAAACCAAGACTCAGCTGGGGTTCAGCACATCAGAGCAACTACTACAATTGTCAGCAGACAGATAAAAACTTCAAAGCAGGGTACCTAGTACGGCGACAAGCTCACCCTCTTTTATCTGCCGTAGGGTTCGCAAACAAACTAGCTCCAAAAAACGAATTAGACAACAATGGTCAGCTAACTAATGTCTACTACCTGGAGACAACTGATGATAAACCAGCTGGCTATGGGTCATGCAGCTCAGTTAAAAGTATATAATACCATCCTGACTTGCAACATGAGGGGTCTCATGCTCCCAAGGAAGGAGAGGTGCATCTAATACTTGCAGCATTGATAGTAAACATAATAATTACACTTGGGAAAACTGTACCTTCCCATAGATATATCAACTAGAAAGCATCTTGAGTATTTTGTTATTTGTACAGATCTACCTTTATCTTTTCTGTTATTCTACCTTGATATTACTATATTTTAACTTCAAGATTTTGGAAACGCCTTATTTTAGATCAATTTTGTATATATTAATATTAAGTTTCAATTTATTTTCTTTTATTATTACCTTTTATATAACACTGCCCCACAAAATAAATGGCACACAATAATTCAAATATTTCTTTCCTAATAGGATCTTTCGGCCTTCAAATCTTTTTTAATTAATATTAACCTTTTGCACTGATAACGGGCTATAAATATGAAGGAAAACCCCAATAAATATTTAAAAAAGATTATACAGGAATTTCTATTTTGATTTCTTGTGTAATTAATCTCAGAACATTTAGCAAAAGGTTTTTAAATTTTAATTCAAAAAATGGTTGTGACGGTTAAGCAAGTTGCCTGTGTTGTTACTTTAGTGGAAGACAAAGATATGCAGCCCATGCATGAGGTTTACCTGAAACTACTGTTCGGAGAGCAATTACAATTACATGTTACATGTTACTGTGAGACAGGTTGCTGCAATTGTAAGATGCCCAAGAGATGACGGGTTAATTGTACTTCACACGCTTCGGAATATGTTTTCAACTGCTACTGAGACTACTCAACTTCTTCGTGCAACTCGGGGAGTTGCAATAAGTGCAGACTGTTAAAAGAAGACTCCCTGAAGTGAATTTGAAATTGACCAGCATCAGGGCCTTTGTTGACCAAAGAACCTAGACGAGTCAAATGGGGACAAGAAAAGGGATCTTGATGGAAAGTGTTGTAGAAGTTCTGAAAATTTGCTCATTTATGTTTTGTGTGGTGCTAATTATGAATTTCAACTTTGCCAACTTGAATTTTTCCCGGAATAATAAAAAAAATGCAAAAATACTTTTTTTCTAATCATAACTTGAAAACCATGCATTATTTGAATAACTTCATTTTATGCTAAATTAACATCAGTAAATTACCTAAAATTTTGATTTAAATGATTATTTTTGGTCGGCGCTCCGTTTTGAAGCTAGGGAGAGTCCAAATTATGAGATGTAATGCACTGTTTGGTATCTGCGTCGGTCTTTTCCTCAACCCACTTCTAACCCTGAATATTAATTAAAAATATAATTCTATTAGGAGGCAAATATTTGAATTTTTTTTTGTGGGGTTGTGTAGTTCAATCTCCTTGTAAATTATTTCTTATATTAATAACTTTCTTGTTTCTTCGTAACTATATTTTTCTCTGCTTGTTAATATTGTAAATATTTCTTTTGTAAATTGATTTGCATGAAAATAAATATTCTGCTTGCTGCTTTATAACTTAACCCAGCCCTTCTCACCTGAAATAGCATGGAATTGCAGTATTTATTTGGTATGGCCATGTAGGTTTTTCTCTTTTTTTTCCCCTCATTGGAAGATGGGTTAAAGCCTGGTGCTCAACATAATTTTTATTTTATTGAAATTTAGTTTTTTTATTAAATATTGTTCATTAAATGTTACCTCAACTAGGAATGGGTAAATACAGTAATTTCCAGTATCTATACAAGTGATATTGATTCTCTTCTCAATCCAACACTTTGTCAATTTGATAATTTTGTCACTGAATAAAAAATTGAATTGTTAGAATTGATTGACACTTCTATATTCGTGTGACGGGTAGTTACAAGCACAAAATTGACTCAGCACCCAAGGCAGATGGATAATTACCGAAAAGTCAAGAGAAGAAAGCCAGGCTTCGGACCAACATCTGTGGGGACAGCTCTTAGGGAACTTGCACACCATAGCTCATGACAGTAGAAGAGAAGGCTATGATTTTTTAAAAATAATAAATACAGTGAATATAAAATATAAATTTCTTAATAAGCATAAGTAAAAAATTACCAAGTAAATAATAAATTACTTTGAAAACTTTTGAAGTTTTTTTTTAACCTTTAAAATCTCATTATATGTGTGGTGGGTACTCAACCCCAATTGCTGCGGTTGATCAGGACTCCACTGCATTAAGAAAGTTCAGAATTGATATAAAAAAGAAAAATTTATGAGGTGGGGAAAAAAAAGGGTAAGGAAACAGATATCTGCACAGATTCAATCTACAATATATTGTTGGATCGATTATATCGATGGCAATATAATAACTATGCCTCCTTATATAGAAAGGAACTAGTTTGACTAAACAAATTATTGTTTATTATTGCTGCTAATTATGCTTCAGCATAATACACAGCACTCTCTGACCTAGGTCAAAAAAAAAGTTCTACAGGTTTGTAGAAATTTTTAGTCACTAAATAGAAATACTGAGTTTATTCTGTGGAGATGTCACAAAATAAAAGCTGCTCTTTATTGCTCAAATCAAACCGAGCCTATTCCAATTTGATTGAAATAATGTCAACACATCACACTGCCCTAGAGAAAACAGCAATTCACTAAAATTTACAATCATTTTAGCATCGTTGGGTCTTCATAAAGTGGAAATTTCATGACAAAAGCTTTCCTTATTGTCAAATTAAATGGTGGTCTAATAAAAACTGAGAGCACAGTATTAATGGTAGATATGCGATTGAAAACAAGGTTTCTAGTTAAAAAAAAATTAATTATATGCCTGGGCATCTGGAAAGAATGACAATCAATGGTGGCCAATAGTTTGCATATTGTTTTGCACGTACAATATGAAAAAAAGTAATAGACCAGGTGTGTACCCACACTTTAAAACATTTGATAACTTATAATATGAAATAACTTATTTAGAGTGGAGCACATTTGACTTGGAAAATGCCTTCGAACAGTTAGCAGTTATTTGGAGGGTGCAGCGGGATGTGCTGACAACTAAAAAATCTGAGAAGAACAAAGTGATTCAACCTGTGTCAATCTATCTGTAGGACTGATTTGCTCCCACACAACATCCTGATCTGATTGTCCTCAAACTGTTCATGTGATCCATCGCAACCAGCAATATAAATTTATGCATAAATTACATATAAAATATATAAAAATATGTGCTGCTACAATTTTATTTATATATTGTTTTAAAAAAGTGTTAGGAAATAACTAGAAACAATTCTCATAACAAAAAAGACATGTTATGATCCCATTAGCTTCCATTGAAATCTTTTTATGATCTGATTCACACTAAATTTGGTATAAATAGTGCTCATCACATGTCAAATGTTTCTCCTTCGGCTACTTCAATTTGTAATTATTGCTGTATTAGCATCAAATTTTTATTGCGATTTATTAACTTTTTTTTCTGAAACACTATCAACTGTTATTACAATAGGTATCCACCCATATGCCAGACTGTGGTCCTATATAATTGACATTACTGTTATTCTTAGGGGTTTATGTCCCAGAATAAGGTTTATTTTCGATTCACTCATTCCATTTTCCAGTACTTTATGAAAAATACTCAGGGGTTTACAACCTGAAAATGTTTTCTATTTATTCTCCTAATTTCCATTTAATGTATTAGCGCCAAATTTGGCATAATTCCTGTTGTTAACTTGAACTTTAGCCCCCTACTGTCCTTAAATGCTATTTATTGTCAGACTTACACTAAGTTTGGAACAAATACTTTTGTTGGTATCTTTAAAAAAATACTATGGGGTATTTAGATGGCAAAATTTAATAAGTAGGAGTTGACTAGGCGGTGTAGCTTCCTGGCTAAGTTACTTTCTCTACTAAGGATGATGTTTTAAAGTAAAGAGTTCAAATTACTTCAAATCACTTATGAACAATGTTCAAAAGTGCCAGGCTATGCTTGCTAACATGCACAAATTTAATCATATTATTTATTGGTTTAAAATGAAAAAATGTCTATACATGGGAAATTTGTGATTGAAAGTAAAACTATTAACATATTTTACACAAATGAATGATGCACTAAGGCTCAGGCACACTTTTCCTTCCTGTAGAAGCGGTCTGCTACAGCAAGAGTGATACATCCTGGAAGTCTCTGGTGTTTCTCAATTAATGCATTGATGGCCTCTGCACACTGAAAATAATTTTGTTTCAACATTATTTATTTAACTTCATAACATCCACATACATTTTAGCATTCATATTGATATTAAATTTTAATTTTAACTTCTGTATGAATTAGAGGGTGAATGCAATATTGTATACATGGGATCATTATCTCAATTACCCATTGCAAGTGTGTTTCTTCAATATAATAAACCTTTTTTCCTTCAATATAACATCCTTTTTTTAATTTACGCTGTTATTATTTATATAATAATAACGTCCTGTGTATGTACCAATCAGTGATATTTGTATTACTATTCTTATTAGAACTATCCATACCTCACAGCAACCTACCTCTATTGTTTAGATCTCTCACTTACAAACTCATCATGTCTGATCAAATAAAAAAAACCTTGATAGGTTAAACCTATCATACTGCCCTTCACACATGTGAACTATTTTTGTGCTGTACAAGCCTTTTTACCCAAAATGAGTTAAGGTTGCTCATTGCCTGGCTCTCTCAGTTTGCTTACATGTCTTAAACAGTCGACACCATCTCACAATAGATATGTAGCTCTAATTATTTCCACATATATTAACAGACTGTCAGTACATAAGATTCGCAATGCATGAGTTATAATAAAAAGAAATATGACATTATTTAGTCAAATCTTTATTAACTTTGTTGGGACCAGAATTTGAACAATTTTAAAGATGGTTTCACGTCATACTGTTTTGTATATACCACAGTATTTTCAAAACTTATATTATAAATATCAATTCTCATAAAATGTATAAATATATATCTAAAGAAAGTAGAGTACCTCTTTCTGTAGTTGCTGTGGTGAAGTGTGAGGCGCTGGTATCAGAGGGCTACCCAAATGTGTCACTAACTTGACAGGAAACCCTCCATATATTGGCATGAATGGTAGCCTTGTCCAGTTATAGAATTTAAGCCAGAACCTTTTCATAGGAGCCATTGTTCTGAATGCTTCACGTACATTTTCGGTGAACATGGGAATGATTGGCTAGATAGAAAATAAAATTAACTCTTTATTTAAAAAAGAAAATTGAATCAGTAATAATCGCATAACTTATAACATGCTCACATAAATGCATAACCAAAAGATCTTAACACCTACATAGAATGATCCATGGATAACAAATGTGGATCTGACATCTGATACAAGGAATGCAAAGGAGAAAGAATGTAAATCTCTTAAAATCCTACGAGGACAGTATTTCATTTTTTCAGTTTAAATTAATACAATTCTCATAGGGGAAATTCTAATCAACAAAGGCCATCAGGAAACAGAACATCTTACATAACTAATCAAATGTAAACCAGGATTTTTCCAAATACATTCGACATTATTACATTTATTAAAACACTTGATGTTTATTTTTTGTCTTTTTCTGCCTCAACTTAAATACATCTGCCTTAGAACTGGACATTCTCAATTGTCGAGTTCCAAACTGACAAGATCACATGATAGCAAAAATGTCCCCCCCCCCTCCACCAGTTCATTGCACTGTTATTATGGAGATCTGGAAGTGACAAATGGGCAGAGTGGTGATAACACTGATCCCTGTCGACACATGAGCGACTGTTGCCCATGTGCCCAAGAGAACCCTACATCCACACCAAAAGCGGCCGGATTTTTTTTGTTTCGCTCACTCTTTCAACATGAGTGAGTAGAGACCATTTGGTAGATGAGCAAAGATGAAAAAGGGCAAGGCAGGCAATCAATATCCACACCAATTGACATATACAGCAAATGTCACCCACATCATTCAGAAATCGCTATGAAGACAAATTCTTTATTTTTGTGCCATTTTCACAATAATTTTAATTTTTTTTTTATGTCTTTTCTTCTCTTGCTGTAAACATAATTTAATATCCAACCCATGACTTTTATTTTATTTCATTAATTTATAGCATTCATTATAACTAACAATCTTCATAACATGGGCTTCATTCTAATACATAATATAATAAAGTCCACTTATCTACCTTTAAAACCTTTTAGTTTTTTTTTAATTTATAAATATGTGTTCCAACACCTTGACAACTTACAACTGTGAAGCTGGAGCTGTAAACTCAATAATGAATATCCCAATAATGCCTAACTAAAACTTATGATTAATGGACAGTAAAAAAATTATATTGATAATCTCTAGATGAAGAAGAAGCGACTTTTCTGGCTCAATGAAACAAGCATCTAAAAATGATCCGGCTGTCTGCGGATCATATCTGCTTATATGAAAAACATATGATAAATTCAAAAGGACTGCAAACAAAACAAGCTCAGTTTACAAGCGAAAAAAAAAAAAGAAATATATGAAAAAATATACATATATAAGGACTGAAGGAAACCCTGAAACATATGAGGGTATTGTATGGATTCTGTTGCACCAATATTTTCTGATGAGTATTTCTTTTAAAAACCCGTCGAGAAAGTAATGACACCATTGTGGAAGTTAAGGGCAGACTTGACTGGAAATTAATGATATGTTTATGACCAACATAAAGATCCAGCATTGTACATGGAATCTATCAGGTTGGCCAAAAAGTCCGTTCTGTTTTTGTCGTCACAAAACTAAAAGCAGTCTAATATGTAGCTAACTTCAGTCCGTCCCTTGCAAGTGTGCTCTCGTCAGGTACTATACACTTCAATACGTAATTTGCCGCGAAATTCTGACGAGACTGATTGTATTTTGTGTGTTTAGGATCATCCTGAAAATGGAAAACCAAAACGAACATTATTGACACCTCATGCTTTTTTATTTTAAACAAGGAAAGAAAGCAATGGAAACTTGCAGGAAGATATGTGCTGTATACGGAGAGGATGCTGTTACAGAGCGTGTGTGCCAGAAGTGGTTTCCAAAATTTCGATTGGGAAATTTTTCGGTTCAAGACGCACCTCGCTCTGGTTGGCCAACTGAGATTAACAGCAACAAAGTGAAGGAATTAGTCGACACCAATCCCCGTTATACAACTAGGGAGATCGCAGTTATCCTCAAAATATCCAAATCGAGTGTTGAAAACCATCTGCATCAACTTGGCTACGTGAGCAGGCTCGATGTTTGGGTTCCCCATCAACTTAGTTAGGATAACCTCGCCCAAAGGATTTCCATCTGCGATTCGTTGCGGAAATGTGAAAAAAAACGATCCTTTTTTGAATAGAATGATGACAGGGGACGAAAAGTGGATCGTCTATAACAATGTGGAGCGCAAACGCTCATAGGGGAAGCGCGGCAAATTACCACAATCAACCCCTAAAGCAGGACTTCACCCAAAGAAGGTTATGCTTTCAATTTGGTGATTTGGAGGGGTGTTGTCTTTCACGAACTTCTTCCCACGAACAGGACCATCAATTCGGATGTGTACTGTGACCAGCTGGACAAATTAAATGCAGTGATCCACCAGAAGCGTCCAGAACTAGCCAACCATAAGGGGATTGTCTTCCATCACGACAATGCCAGATCGCACACTTCTTTGCAGACGCGGCAGAAGTTACTGGAGCTTGGCTGGGAAGTTTTGCCTAACCTTGCACCTTCAGATTTCCACCTGTTTTGGCCTCTTCAAAATTCATTGAATGGACAGACCTTCAACTCTGAAGATGTAAAAATCCACTTGGAAAATTTTTTTGCCAGTAAAGATAGGAAATTCTTTGAGCATGGAATTATGAATCTGCCCATGAGATGGCAGAAGATACTGGAACAAAACGGAAATTATATCATTGATTGAATAAATCCCTTTGTGTTTAAAAGTTGTGTCTTATTTACGCTTAAAAAACCAAACGGACTTTTCGGCCAGCCTATTATACTGTCCGAGAAAAGAAGACCAAGTTGGCCACTTGTAACAAATGTTTATGGCTCCAAGTAAGTTTACTGAATTAGTTATGAATAGCATGCCAACAGCCTGAAGGCAACAATTAACTAGACTAGACTATGCTGTTTTGTTGCATGACCTCCATGGAATGGGGGAGTAAAGTTCAAAGCAATAGGAGAGCTCAAATGCCTAAAGGGTTAATGGCAAAGCAAGAAACTTTTTAGGTAATCATCATTTTGTCTAAAACATAACATAAAAGGCAAAACATTTTGAAGTCTGTCTATTTCTTTCCATTTTATTATAAGTTACTCTACTTCATCTCTTTAAAAATATATATTTCTTTTAATTATCTCTAATTAATTCAAAGTTTTGATAGATATGCTTAATCTTAGTAATCAAATATAATTATACAGCCACACTCTTATTTGAATAAAGTATTTTCTTCTCACAGTTTTAATATATAAAATGCAATTACAAGAAATCATAACTTACAACTTTGGCCTGTAAGGCTACTTTAGCAAATCCCACCCTTGACTTCCACATTATGGGGTAGGTCTGATCACCAAAGAGTGCCTCATATACACCACCAGGAGACACTGCTAGCAAATGGCCTGATTCTAAAATCTGGCAACAGGTGTTCACAGTCCCTGGTATTACCTTAATACCCTCAGCAATAATGTTCCATCCTGAAAATAGAATCTTGAAAAAATACTTTTAGTTTAACAGTTAGCCATAATAGCGTTTGTGTGTAAAAATTAAAATAAATCTTTTGAATAAAATTTTGAAAATGAGGTGAATGTGAATATTGTTTTAAAACTGATTAGCTGACCAATGGAACATATTTTAACTGATAGATAGAATACATCTTCAAGTTTAAAAAATTCTGCCAATGCCAATGTGGAACAAATTGATGCCAGAGATCCAATAAAGCCTTCTGAAAATTACTAATTAGTTGATGTATAGCACTTGATTGGGGCAGATGGATTTAAGTCGATGCTTTTAATGTGAACAACATACATATTTTACACGCCTCTGTCTTCTTGGGAGTTCTTTACCTAGTGTCCTTGCCTACTTATCCAACAATGAGTGACCCCCGTTTCTCTGGTAGTTCCTTTTCTGTGAACCTTGCCTCCCTATACAATAATGGGTGCCTCTTTCTACCAGGTGTTTCTTTTTCTGTTGACTGTTACATAGATATTTTGTGATAAATTAAAACATCATGGTTTTTATCGTTTTTAAAAGGATAAAATAACCAATTAAGAATCAAAAAGTAAACAGCAATTACGATCATAAAAATATAACTTATAATGTATTACCTGGTATGTTAAACAAAAATCGATCTGCAACAGTATGAACTAAGCGATTTTTTAAAAGGTATACTCTAGCTATGAAGTAATAGAGATCCACTGGGAGTGTCCCATGATAGTAAACAATTAGAGCTCCATCTTCTGGCAGATTTTCCATACCCTCGATCTCGTAACCTGAAAAAACACCCAACATCATTTCATGAAGGTAAGCTAAATAATTACACATATAGTTTAATAATAATAGCACTGGTCTATTGAATTGAAAAAAATAGCGTTGAATGGGGATAGTTATGATCAAGCTTGGAATAAGCTAAATAGAGTATTCGACAATAAGCATCAGTTAGCAGGTATCCTACATAAAACAGAACAGCTGATCAATTTTTCTCCTCTACCATCCCAACTGAGTGTCAGTAAAAGAAAAAGGTATTTGCAGGTGATGGTTGAAAATGTAAATTTCTTAAATAATTTGGAGGTACCAGATACAGTGGATTTCTTATTTTTTGAGCTACAGTTCACTCCCTAAGAGTGAACTTTACTCAACTCTTTCCGTTGAAAAACAAAAGAGAAGATAGCCGGATTCTTGAAATTCGCCCCTGCTTATCCCTACACGAAATCAAACTTTTGAAAATGTAGGTAAAACTTTGGTGTAACCTAAAATCTGACCGGGAACTAATTTTGAAGAGGTAACATCAAATGAAAAAAGTAGGTTCTCTATAAATAATAATGCAATTGTAGCTTATTTATGAATATTGCTTTTCAGAATTATTAAGTACTTACCATGCCATACCCATCCATGAGCATCCCAGAGTAACGCAACTGACTTTCGAGCCCTGTTCCAAAAGTCAAGTTCAGTGAGACCTCTCAATCTCTCTCTGCAATATCAGAAATATGCATTAAAATATAATATAATTACTTTCATAAAATATTTTTTATATATAACAAAAAAATAAAGGTGATTCACTATGGTAGGCAAAAACATGTAAAAAAATTTGTGGCACAACACTACCAGAGAGATAAGGCAGACAGAGGTTGTCGCTGTAACTAGTATAGGTACTAGCAGGGTTGGTCTTAAGCTATTATCTTTCTACCTTCATTTTGATTTTCGAAACGAGATTTTCTTTATTTAAGTGGCTACTAATTTTCCATCAAGAGGCTGAGTAAATCCCAGCAAATCAATCCCCACCCCCTTTAGCGTTTAGAGATAATCCTTTGGGGAAGAAGTCTTGCTGATAATTAGTAGTTACCAGTGCAACCACATCACATTGATGATCTAGAACTACATGTATACATATAATAATAAATTTTAAAAAAATTCCAATAACATGTTTTTATATTGTTAAAAGTTTATTATATTTCTATTTAAGTTATAAAAATGGTGAATAGTTTTGTTAACAAGCAATAACAGGATTGAATAACATGTTTAACTAAAGTATAATACATATTTCACTACAGTACAATCTCGATAGTCCGACACATATGGGACCAGAGAACTGCCAGATTAACAAAAAATCTGGTTTATTGGGAGTAAAAAAATCAAATTTACATCTTTGTGTGAACATATTGTAATGTTATTTTGAATGCCAAAATATATTAAATTTGATAAGTTTATTAAAGTAAAGCTAAGTTTGATAAATATGGATTAGACATGGAAGTCGTTATATTTGCACCGGCATAGAGGCCATGGCATAGATGGGTGTGCCCATAGCGGACGACAGTGGCACTGAGATTTAAGAGGGGGAAAAGAGCTATAAAAGGAGAGTGGTCAAATGGAATAGCATTTTCTTGTAAAGGCTCCAAGCGAGGAAGGATGCTCTGTCTTTTACTGGGATCTGAGTGAGAAACATCAAGGAAGTGATCGTGAGATAGGTACACGTGCAAGGTATGACAGAGGAATTGAGACAAGATTGTGAGAAGTTTCTGTTGTACATCATGCAGACTGTTGAGCATCTTGGTTGAGAAGGATCGACACGAGCAGAATATTGAAGCAGATAGAATTATTTTTTCATCAACATATTACAGGGACAATTTTTGTATTCCAAGATAAAAACTGTGAGTACCACAACTAGTTTTTTCCATGTAAGGCCCATTTTTTCCAGTGTAATTATAGATAGTAAGGTTTCTATGTGTAAGGATGGTTAAATGTATGAGTGTTAAGTATTTTTGGTACCCAACCTGAGATTTTTAATAATAAAAGATAATTTAAATAAAATTAAATGTTTCACAAGTTTTTTTTATTATATAGATAAAATGTGATATTAATATTTGTTTGTAACAAAGACATTACAAAGTGTCGCCACTTCTGGACACTATTTAAAGGATTTGATATAATTTGTGTAGCATAGCTGTTCACCTGTTCATTATATTAACTTTATAACCCTAAGAGTTTAAAAAAGGTCAAAGTAAGTTAAATTAAATTGTGTATTTACATATTAGGTAAAATTTATTAAAATCAATTATATGGAAACAATGCAATATATACTTCAGAAAGAAACAAATATCTTGTGTAAATATAAACAAATTTCTGTAAAAATAACAGAAAAAAGTTTATGAAAAATAATCATTAATTTTTTTTTGTTTCTTAGCTTCAAATATTTTATCAAAAAACGTATTCTTGCATCCTTAATAGCACTAATACATCATTACTTGCAATATCGTTTTCTTCTGCCCACTTCATGCAGAGTGTTTCACTGTTGGTCACAGTTTGCCGAGTTGAAACATCCAAGTCATCATTGGCTTCGTCGTCATCGGTGGAATGATTTCTTCAACAAAAAGGGATTAAAGATTTTCCTCACTTGAGCCAAAAGGAGAGATTTTTGTAATTTAGTTCTATTTTTGGGATTATATTTTGATCCATGCGCTGTAATAATGGTGTCGTGACTGGAGGAATGTACAGAACTTGAATTTTTTTATATTCAGAATGTGTTCCTCTTCTTTCTTTAGTGTAGGGAATCTTAAATAGGAATGACTTACTGGAAACCAGATGAAAGGAGTACTTATCGAGGAAAGATGGCTCGTTTTATCAGCACATATACTGAAGGACATCAGATTACCCCACACACAATATCTACACAACAAAACAAACCAAACACAAAATCAATAGATAGGAAAACACAGAAATTAAACTGGATAAACATATGAATTCTTCAAATTTGAACAAACAAAAGGACACCCTGAAAACTAAAATAGTAATCCATTTTATTTAAAAAAACTAACCAGATTTTCAACTATTTATTTTTATAATATTTCAGCCTTTAATTTTAATATAAGACCAACTAATTTCTGTTAATATTTTCTTGTGCTATTTTTATTTTTATTTTGACTTGGATGTTGTGTATTTTGAATGTTTTGTGAGTACAGCATATTATCTTAGCATGTTGACATTGTATCAAATCACAGTATTTATATTGTTTTAGACATTTTTTTAGCTTGTGAAAATAACACTCAATATTTAAATGACTTCATTAGTTAATGGTAGCACTATTTTTCAGTTAACTACTACCAGGTCTCCTCCTAGGAAATCTGGAATGTGCTTGAGGTACTAAAGCTAAATAGCCAGTTTTTAGATACCTCACAAACAGGAAATACAAATCCATATTTTCAGGTTGGTGCGAATGAAATGTGGGATTCTTAAGTGAATATATTAAACTGCATATCTTTTTCCAAAAGCTGTTTATTTAATCAAAATATGCTCCATTTACTTCAATACACTTTTCCCAACAAGATTTTAATGCATAGATGCCTGTCTTGAAGAAATTCTGATCTTTAGAATCAATGAACTCTGATATGGCATTTTTCAGACTGTCTTCATTTTCGTACTGTTTAGCCTGTAAAAACAGTTCTCAATGTTCAAATAAGTGAAAGTCGGTTGGCGAAAGATCTGGTGAATAAGGTGGGTGCTGCAAAATTTCATATTTTAACATTTAATTTTGCAATTGTTTTGTACGATGTATGCGGCTGAGCGTTAAATCGATTAAATAGGGTTAGCAATGATGAGCATACGTTTAAGCGATCCAGCTTATTTCGCTCGGTTAGTTCGTGCGGTATCCACTTATCCATTTTTTTCACCTTGCCAATTTCAGAAAGATGTCGCAATATTGTTGTATGGTCAACTTCCATTCTGCCAGCAAGTTCCCTTGAAGAAACAGTTGGATTGGTTTCCACCAATGCTTTCAGAGCATCATTTTTCAGATGTTTCGGGTCTTCCACGCGGTTCATTTTGCAGGGAAAAATCACTAGACCGAAATTTTTCAAACCAACGCTGCACTTTTCGATCGTTCACAGTATTCTCCCCAAACGCCTGGTTTATATTGCGTGCAGCTTTTACAGCATTATTACCAAGTTTATACTCATATAAGTAAATTGCACGAATATCGGTTGAATTCATATCGGTGCAAAATTCAAAGCAAATAACAAAAGGGAACACTTTTGAGAAAATCTTCGTTGCTAAAATGTGACTCTGGCAATGGACAGTACGACTATAAACCAGGTTATGTCAAAAACAAAAGCATAACAAAAACAGGGAGACAAACGTTCACATTTAAAGAAAATCCGACATTTCATACGCACCAACCTAATACTTCCCTCCTCTAATAGCTGTAAGCATGTAAAGGAGTAACCACTAATACTTACTTATTTTAATATTTTTTCCTCTTCTTTTTTTAAAAATTTAATTGTGTATTATACTTTTTTTTATGTAAACAAATTCTGGGATGATATTTTTCACTTGATGTATACTCTTTATTAATTTACAATTATTACCCCCCCTATGTGACGAATTGTTTCATTTTTGTTAGCCAGAATTGGATTTCTTTATTTATACTTTGTTATTATACATACAAATCACAGTCCCAGAATAAAGATTTTTTCTAACTATGTACCATCTATACTGTCTATTCGACCTTTGGTATATAATTGAGTACTCGAAACTTTATACTGCCAATTATAGTATGCTCTCAAAAAATCAGGGGTTCTAGGGGTTAACTAGTTCATAGTTAATTTTATTAATAAAATATATTAATTCTACATAAATATCATATATATATATATAAGTTAATGTTTATCGGCTTTAGAACTCAAAAAAAAAAAGGAAAAAAGGTACTAAGAAACAACACGCATGAAAGTTAGAACTAGACTGTATTTCAAGTCTATAATCCTGTATATTTACGTTTGGGGATTAAGGTAAAAAAAAATTACATGGCTTATTACTCAAAGAAAACAATGGCACCTTACAGGCTACGCTAAATCAATAATTCTACACAGCCTGTGTACATTCTAAAAAAAAAACAAAAGGAAATAAAAACAAAAAAAAATAGATAATACTACAAATGGTACAAAGTGTATGTATGTATACAATACCAAATTTGGCTCTGTGCAGAAGCGAGGACACTCCAACTCACTCATGGCCTGCACTCTCCCTCCCCTGGTGGGAGTTTTAACTGTTCGACGTGGACAGTCCTCCGTTTCGTCAGAGGTCTTGTACTCTCGATGGTGACGATAATGTGCTTGCTCCCTGATCACTCACCACCACTTTGAATGGACGCTCGTATCTGACCGACTCTTTGCTCTGATTAGAGCCGATTTTATGATATACAATGATTTTATTATATACAATTTTAAGGCCCCCCCATTCGATCCCGGACTTTGAGGTTTACCCGAGCCACACTCTTTACCTTCTCCCTCACGATCCTGTCATGAACTTTGCCCCAAAGTTTGCAGAGTTTTAAGTGAGCATTTAACATTTGCTCTGCCATTCCCTCATCCGCCGCCGTCTCAGTCCCGTTCTGGCGCCTAGCAGGCAGTCTGAAGAGGATCTATAACTGCATAAACCCTGTCCTGGTGTGGATGGAATGATGACGGCATGTTTACATCCTGATGTTCAGGGATTAAGGTTGGATACTGATGCTGCCCGGAGCTTAATTTATATATATATATATTGTTGTGATATTTGATGTCAAATTAATTTATCAAGATATTTGAATTTGAAAAAGAGCGGCAAATGGCCAGTGGAAAGTGGGGGTTCAGCTGGTAAGAGAGGGAGATGAGTCAGCAGTTGTGGGAGTTCTTAGCCTGTTCTGATATAATGAGGATGTCAGCGTTTTTTCAGTTGGTTGAAAGCATGAGCCAATGTGTTGGTGTTTGAAGAAATGAACAATTTGTGTTGAGTAGCGAACAGGGACGTGGAAAAGCAGTGTTGGAAAGAAGAATTTTGTTCAGGGAGAAGGAATTGATTGGATGGAACTGGATATTGCTGATGGCATGGCAACCTAAGTTAGACAGTTGAAGCAAAAATGATGATGTATAAGAGATAGTGGATCTGGTCATTGTTTGTGGAGTTGAATATAAAGGTGAATAATAAAATTATTGGGATATTGAAATTGTTGTGGGTATTCAAATAAAATTAGTGTAAATTTAGTAAAATCTTGTATTTTTCTTCAACCAGAGTTTTCCTATATTATTAACAAGAACCATTGAAACCTCAGATAAATAGATAAAAAATTAATCATAAATAAATAAAATCATAATATTATATTGTTGTGATATTTAGATACTGTGAGTTTGTGATCTTGCCTTTGATATAAACTCGAAATTAGCGAGCATAAAAGGTAAAACGACCCGTGGGTCATGGCTATGAAAGGATGAACATTTTTGTCACTGTTATGTCTAATATTAATAGTTATCAAATAAATAATATCAAAAATTAAGTATAAATAATTTAATATTGGATTTGTTAACTATAAAACAAGAAAAGTTAATAATATCTGAGACAACAGGCATTGGAAAACCAAGAGAGTTAAAAAATCCTAGATGGCAACAGAGGGTATAAAAACGAGGAGAGCCGAGGGATCGTCCTGTTCTTTTTGAACCGCCCACGAGACAAGGTGAGTCTTGTCCACTGCGATCATCGTGAGAGACACGAGGCAAGCACCAGGACAATGCTCGGCTAACAAGACAAAGGAAGAAACACGCGAAGAAAAGGAACCAGAAGAATTCACCGAAGGACGCAACTTAGTAAAACTGGCCAGTCACGATTAATGTTAAGGGAAATTTTAAGTTTAGTTTTTAACATTGTAATTTTATCACGTACGTGTGTAGATTAAATGTATGTAGATATGTAGATTAAATCCCTGAATCAGTTTGTAATTAAACTATTTTCCTTTTGCTAGAGTTCTTTTTTATATTAACAGAACCTAAAAAACCTCAGATAAAATTTAAATATAACTATTAAAGATAAAAAACGTAATATTATATATATATATATATATATATATTGTTATGTTTTTTATCTATATTGTTTATTTTAATTTAATCAGAGGTTTTAAAGGTTCTGTTAATATAAAAAAGAATTCTGGCATAAGGGAAATTGTTTGATTACAAAACTATTCATTAATTTATGTACAAGCACGTCTGTGACAAATAAAAATGGTTTATTAATTAAATTTTCTATTTTACCTTAATATTATTTTCGCGACTGGCCAGATTTACTAAATTTTATGTTCTTTTCTGTTTGCTTCATCTAGTTTCTTCGTCCTTCGGCGAGTTCTTCCTTATTCCTCCTTTGTTGCTGCTGTCCCACGCTATCAGTAAATATCCACTGCTATCACCTCAATCCTTCTTCTTTGATAAAAATCCTCTTTCATCAACTGTTCTCCTATATGCCCAATCACCATTAAATAAAAGTCTTTTAAAGTTCTACAAATTTCACCATCTTCATTTTTACACCTTATCTCATGATGATCAAAAAGAACAACGCTCATCTCTCGCTCTCTTGTCCTTTTTGCACTCGTCTTTTGTCTTGCCTTCTTGATTTTTTCATCCTTCTTTCTGCCAATGTCAGTTGTCTCATATTTTTAACTTTTTTTATTTTAAAGTTATCAAATCCAATATTGAAATATTTAAATTTAATCATTGATATTATTTATATGATAAATATTAATATTAGATCAAACGGCAACAAATAATGTCCATCCCTTCATAACCGTGATCCACGGGTCGTTTACCGCCCTTTTATGCCTGCTAATTTTAATTTCAAATCAAAGGCAACATCATAGTGTTCACAATATCAAATATCACAACAATATATAATATTGTATAACAATATATATAACAAAATATAAGTTAAAGTCAGGAGTATGACTGTATTGTAAATAAATATGATCATGGGGTGTAAACAACCCATGATCCTATATGTGTAGGATTGTCTTTTTATCAAATCTTTACTGCCTGGAGATTAACTTATATATCAAATTTGTCAAATGATTTATTTATATTTTTTATTTAAAATATGTTCCTTGCAGGTTAAAGGGGAGTGGTTCTATGTGAAGGTTGATTTCCACTTAAGTTCACCGTGTTCCTGTGGCATCAAAAACACTTTGCAAATGTTTTTATCTATTATCTACAGTTTTATATAGAGAGATAATATTGTTACATTTTTTATCTTTTTTGTTTAAATAATTTTTTATCTGAGGTTTGATAAAGAATTCTTGGCAAAAGGAAAATTAGATTTTATTACAAAACTTTTCATTAGTTTATTATATATAATCACAATGTTACAAATTTACAATGTTAGAAACTAAACTTAAAATTTACCTTAATATAATCGCGTCTGGCCAGATTTACTAAATTACGTCCTTCGGCTGTTCTTCTGGTTTCTTGGTAGCAGAGCGTGGTTGCCTTTGTGTTTCGCTGTCGTCTTTTAGGCACAAGGTCAGTCCACGTCCACTGCTAGCATCTCTTCAAACCTTCCTGTCTCGTGGCCGGGTCAAATTGAAAGATAGCTGTTTACCGTGGGCTCGTCCTTCTTATCCCTTTACGCTGCCTTCTTGAGTTTTTAACCTTCTTATTTTCCAATGCCAGTGGTCTCGGATATTATTAACTTTTGTTATTTTAAAGTTAACAAATCCAATATTAAATATTTATATTTAAGTCTTGATTTTATTTATATGATAACTATTAATATTAGACATAATGCACCAAAATAATGTTCATCCATTCACGAACTTTGATCCACGGATCATTTACCGTTTATTTACGCCTGCTAATTTAGAGTTTATATCAAAGGCAACATCACAAACTCACAACATCTAAATATCACAATAATTTGTTGCATGAAAGTGTTCTTTGGAGCCCCAAAGATGCTAAAAATTAAGTCAGTGTATATTTATACTAAGATCCTCAGCAGTATCTATGCCATAATTAGTACAAATCTGATAATAAATATATATATGTATATAAATACTTTTGGTCTTAAATTTTTACTTTTAGATAAACGATAAACATTTTCCTGACGTCATCTTGCAGAATGAGGAGAGTGTAACAAATTAGTGAACATATGCATACTTAATACTTGAAGGGTCAGATAGACCTAACATTATAACTATAAGTATATATTAACTAATACTTGCCTGTGCTTGTAAATGTAGAGAATGACAGCAGTTGTATAAAAAAGTAAAATTATAACGAGAGGCAAGAGGAATGTTATGAGCAAAGGTGTCAGCAACCAGGTTAGCCACAGGGAGTAGTCAATATCAATGTAATCAACTAGAAAACAAAAAAGTATACACATATTAACAATAAAGCTCTCACAAATAAAAATTGAACATCATTATACCAGCTATCTAATAGGAGGCTCATTACCACGAGTACATTGTTTCAACAGAAACTCCTATACACAAGCATCCCACTTACTTCAAATGCCTCTCTTTACCATGCAATGATCAGGAGATTGAAACCTCAAGATTTAACCCAATTCTTACAAAAAACAGGCTTATTCATTCTCAAACAATAGTTTTTGTCAGATTCCTGCAATATTCGGTACGGTGAAGTAATATAATGAGGTATATTGTTGAGGTTACACCGCTTTACCCTTGTCTATATATTGTGAAATTCCTACCAACTTTGGCACAAATACTGTTTTGTGCATTGGAGAAAATACTATGCGAGTTCCAACCTAAAAATATATCTTTTACATATGTAGTTTTATATGATGTTGAAAAGCAAAAGCAGTATCTATATCAATTGATAAGAAAACTCCATCTGGCATTTTGATTTTCTATGATGGAATTTTACCAAAAATAAGTTTGTTATCAATCTTTAGGAGCAATATGGGATCATCTCCGAATAAACCTTGCCCTCTGCAATAACAGCTTCTCATAGGTAATACTAATGTAATGCAGGGGGAAATTCCCTTCATTTGAACCTTGTATTCTAATCAGTTGCTTTAAAAAATGTGGTCTCTGGAATATCTATAAACAAAAATTTACTATTATATTCTATCTTTTTGAATTTAAGGGTCAGGACAACTAATTTCAACCTTCTTAAGGAAGGTGAAATAGTTTTCAAAGTGATGCCACATGCAACCTTTGTTTTTGGTCTATGGTTACCATCATTAATTTCCATGCAAGAACTGATGGTAATTCTACATTGCTAATCTTTCCACTGGATACACTTACTGCATCTTCCTTGTATAAATTTGTGTCACCTGTTTTTCTTGAAGACTTTTTTATCCTCCTTGTTAAAATTGTTTTGTTTTTCAAAACCAGAAACCCATATGAACGGGTTCATGGAACAAAGGCAATTTTTATCAAAATCGTTTTTTTTAATATATTTTTAGTTCATAAGGAGGAATACACCTAATTACATAAAAACATTATCAATTTGTACTCTCCTTCAGGGTAAAATCACCGTGGGGATGGGGATGATTTATGTATGTAAGGAATTTTTTCCTGGAGCTGACTTCATAGCCTACTTGAGGGAGTGAGGATAATGAAGCCGATGCCGATGGGGAGTGACACATTTACAAAATTATCATACCCAATTTATTGTTTTAATAATGTTCTTTTTAAATTTGTGTGGTGTCAAATGAAGCATTTGCCTAAAGAGATTAGCTTGTCTTGTCCCTAACACCTTCATATTCAGAAGAAGGGCATCCACCCACGCATTTTGAAAATTAATCAAAATTTTACGACTACAAATAATTGAATAAAAATAAATCTGACACATTTAAATCAGGGTGTATTATAAGCCTGATGTGTTGTTCTTTTGCATCATTTAGATCTAGATATAGGACCCTGAGGTTTTTTCATGTTCCCAAGTTTTGTCTAGTGGACCAATGCCTTTCTTCCATAAACGCATTCATATGTTTTGACCCCTGGGTCACTCCATGAGAAATCAACCAATGGTCTGGAACTTGAAGTCTCAGAAATCAATGATTTTTTCTACATATGAAGTACTACCAGTTTTAGATTTTTCCCATTTTTAGCTTTTGAATTATAAATTTAAAAAAAAACTACAAATATCAACTGTTTTTTTTTTACAAGTTCAAAAGCTTATAGCTCCGAAACTACTTGCCCTGAAAATAATGTCATTCTTTTCAGAATTTCAAGGGCTTTAATTTGATACATTACTTGACATTACCAAACCAATCTTAAAATGTTTCAAAATTTAAAAAGTTATTTTTTTTAAAAACACAAAAAAATATATGCTACATGTACATGTTATTAGAATGTATGGGCCAAATTTCTTGATGTTAATTTTTTATTGGTTGATTTGGTATGGAATGACCCTCCCAGCATCTGAATGTTTAGGTCTTTGTGAGACCACTATTTAAGGCAGAAACATGAAATTTGTTATTGAAGTCCCATTAGATAGAAGGAATCTATGAAAATATAACCATTACCATAAAACATGTTTATCATTAATTAACTAGTTTATATTAAAAAAAGTTATGTTATTTTGAGTAAGGTACAAATTAAAGATCTTGATGTCCTTATTATTAGTGTGTATTTTTAAACTGTGATTACACAGTCAATAGCATCATGGTCACAGGTTAAACTGAAATGGAATAATATTTTATGTGGTAGTTCCATTTGATGCCCGGTTGGTGGTAAAGATAAAACCAGCCCTATCAAAAATAATAATTTTCCTATTCTATTGATAAGCAAGCCCAATTTTCATTTAACTGGGCTTTATCGCAAAAGCTTGGGTGAAAACAACAATCACATTTAATTTTAAGTTTGTTTAATAAACAAGTATAATTAAGTTTTTCCAAAAAAAAAAAAAAAAAAGTAACAATTAGATGCTAACATCAAGAAAACAGAACTAGCACCAACATTAATAGGCGTTGACACACAAGACAAGACATGACATGATACATAGTTCATGTGAAAAACTTGTAGAAAATTACTAGTGATGCAGTATAAATATAGCTTCCAACCTTCCAAATGAGTGCTAGGAGTAAGGTATTAATGAGCTCTCTCTTCTAACTAATTAAATTATAAATATTTGAATTAGTCTCATGATAAAGTGTTGGTTACTATTAGTATTAATAGTTTACCATAAGAAGAAAAATCATAAAATACACTATAGATATTTTGTAAATAAAATAGTTCTAAAGGTAATTTTACAGACAGCCAGCAATTCCCAATTAGTAAATAAATTCGCACAGTGTTGTTTATTATATTTGAGAGGTATTTACCTAAATTTTCCCTCAGAAATGCTATGAAGGTTAAAGATGTCATCTCAGCTAACCTTCATGGTAAACAAAAAGAGATTAGGAGGTTATAGCAAAGTAGGCAGCGGTCGCGAACGATTCCATCACTAAGAAGAGTTAATGAGGGGAGACTAAACAGGGTTTCTCGCTCTTCTTTGGGAAAGTAGCCTAACGCAACACCACATACTTCTTGTTAGTCTTTGGAGCGTGCATAATTGTTGGTGGATCAGTGAACTACAGCCACTAGTTATATGAAATAAGGCGGTTTAAGCGCTGGCATTGTGTTAGTGTGCTTGCTCATCAGGAATAGTATACCATCTCTCTCCCTCTTCTGATCAGCTTTTTTGCTGTGCCAAATGTCGGCATAACTACCTTCACTTGCTCCTCAGCACCAGTGGACTACTACCCTCCTTTTCTATCCAGCCCAGCTTACCACTAGAAGATCGTCTAGAAGCAGTATTACATTAACGAACACGCAACGTAAAGACTGAGAAACAAATTAATAAAATACTAGTATAATGAGTAGTTACGTGACAAAAAATCTCTAACCCTTAGGTCTGGGGCAGAGTATATTAGGGGTATAAGTCAGTGCTACGTCAACTTTCTCTCTTAGTATTCTGACAAGTGCTGGGCCCTTAACTTTACTGTAAGGTCTGCACTTCCTGCTTGTCTTCCGGAACAAGTGTTGGAGTTCCAGTGACTTCTACTGACACACTGTTTAGAAAAGGTGAGATATTTAAAATTTTCATTTGAATAGGCCCAGTGTTAGCTGGCCTGCTCTAGGGAATTAGAAAGCTTAGGAATGGCTTCAATTTCATCTCTAAGCCATTTCAATCATCCTCATCTATCGATCTATTTATTTCTAATGACTCTCTCTACAGTCATGATTGCTGGAGAATACTAACATAGCAGTATAGGAGGGACACCTTCCCATTTCTCAATCTGCAGATGTGAATGATGTGCGGGGGGGGGGGACACTTGAAAGAGAAACTCTAAATTCACTTTCTATGGCTATTGAAATATTGTCGAGCAAATAAGTCTAATATTGACATTTGCTTTTTGAGAGCAACACTTAAATATGAAGAAAGCTTTTCTCAGCAGGTTCAAAGGCTTTAGCAACAGCAAAGCGACGTTAGCCTTTGTTAATAAACCTCTGAATGCCACGGTAACAGAAATAAATTTTTCGCCCTTTAATATTGATATTGGCAGCTTTGAAATGTAGTTACTGGATTTAAAAAATAAAGAATTGTGGACCCCAAAATTCGAGCGTTTTTATGCTGATTTAGAGCTATTGGAGAATAATAAATGTGAATTAAGTTTACAGCACAAGTGGCCTGCTTTGAAAGAACTGGAGAGGGAAGATATGTTGATTTTTAACACCTGGAATAGTATTCCTGACTCATATGATTAACTGAAGAAACTAGCGTTTGCTGTTCTTTCCTTATTTGGGTCTACATATTTATGCGAACAACCATTTTCAAGCATGAACTTTATCAAGAGTAAATTAAGAAATTGGCTTATCGATGAGAACTTGAAATGGTGCCTAAAATTAAAAACAGCAACATACAAACCTTACTTACCCTTACTTTCCAAGGAAATGCAAGGCCATTGTTCACGTTAGTGGAGTATTTGTAGTTTTTTTTTAAGGATACCTCTTATATTATTTAACGTGTTATATTTTTAAATAAATATTATCTTTATATTAGTATGATACCAAGTTTTATTGAATGTGCCGTTAGTTAAACTAAGGCATATTCAGCAAAGGCAAGCTCGAGAGTGTACTTTTAATTCTAATTATTTTCATAAAAATGTCTCTACTAAAGCAAAGCTCAAGTTTAAAGAAAATGGCACTTTCAATACACTTCAATTTTGTATTGTTTATATTTGGCTCTTTTGGATGACGAGTTTGCCGACCACTGCCCTAGACGAACCTGTTGATAGCTGCTCCACTAACCAACTGTGCCAGAGTGGTAGTGGCTTTTTTTTCTTTACATGCTGTTGGCCGGAGGGCTTTCGGGAGAATCACCGACGAACGCCTCGAACTTGTTTCCTACTTTGGAAACTGTAGGTACTGCTTTGGCCAGTCTCTTGACCTTTGCCGGGTTCTTCGAGGCAACGAAGCCTTCTTCAGATCAGGTGATGTAAAAGCCGGCCGCTTCCGAGAGGTCTCCATCTCCATCGCCGCCTCCATAGCTTTTCACAAATCCTTTAAAGCTGAGTCTTCAGATGCTTCCCCTTCAAAGTCTCAGCTCCAACTGACCGTTTGATTTTTTTGTTTTCTTAACCCCTCGATTAATATTTTTTACAATTAAAATAAATATGTACAATAAAATAACTGAGCTGAGGGTTCTTCCCCTGAAAACTAACATTATCTTTTTATGGTTAAAACTGGCGAATAAATTCATTCACCTTGGGCAGCTCAAAATATTCGTGGAGCTCACTGTTTTTGACCACTTTCATGAGTATACCGTTCTGAAACTGTTGGAGTCGCTTTGCTATCGCTTTGGTCAAATGACTAAAAAGCGGTGCACGTAACAGCAGAGCAGGCCTGAGTGCACTCCTATAAATCAAGAGCTTGAGGTGCAGTTTGGCCGTTTGGCTATAGACCGTTCAATATAAACCTGTAGGCCGAGGTTCAGCGCCCCTGGTAGCCATCGGAAAAATTGCCTGCGTAGAGAGGCACTCCAATGGGTTGGGTCGTAACAAGCTACCTGGCGTAAATTTGGAACCCTAATATGGTGCGTCATAACAAGCTACCTGTTGTTTTGTGATGATAAACCATGGTTATATTGAAAGGTAACAAGGAGACTCACATTTCCCAGGACCGCGTCTACCCAGCTTATTTTCTAGACGCTGCCGAAAATGTACCTACACCATTGACATGAGAAGGACATCCAGTGGAACAGCAGGTTGCTACAGGCACACCTGTTAGCGTAGCAGACACTCTACCCTCATACCTCTGCACGAGAAGTTCGGTGGCGTGAAGAGAATTTCCCCCCAAATAAATAAACAGGGAAACAACGTAACGCGATGGTCAACTTGTTACGAAGTACCCTATCGGGGTGCCAAGTCTACGCCAGGACCTGCCACAAGCCACCCTATCGGAGCGCCACCCTAAGCAAGTAGTTTTTTTCGACGGCCACCAGGGGTGCTGACCTTTGACCTAAGGGTATATATTGAACGGTATATAGCCCGATGGCCAGTATCGGTCACAAATTTGCCATAATCTGCATACAGGGCCAGTTCTCCGCACAAAAGAAGAAGTGGATCGTCAAATGTCTTTTATAACTGAAGTGATCGTCGAAGCTACTGACACTGCTATACCAAAGTACAGACCCATGCCACTGACCTGCAACC
Source organism: Acanthosoma haemorrhoidale (assembly GCA_930367205.1). Lineage (NCBI taxonomy): Eukaryota > Metazoa > Arthropoda > Insecta > Hemiptera > Acanthosomatidae > Acanthosoma > Acanthosoma haemorrhoidale. The sequence continues at coordinate 104,461,854 of OV884009.1, read as the reverse complement.
ACCTCCTGACCACATTCTGAAACTTATTGCCTTGCGCAATAATTGGAAGAACCAAAGAAGGGCAAGCCAAGGTAGTTGTGAATTCTCTCACAACAAAATTCCGAAGCTTGATGTGAATCTGGAAGACAGCGAAGTGGCATGAGTGACTTCGTAGCACAGAAAGGTTTGGAAGTTGTTGAAGACGACAAAAGCAAGGTGTCATGGTCACAGCCCTTAAGAAGATCAGAGCAATCAACCAAGTGATTTTTCACGTGGTTGTCTTCAGGCAGGAGAGGGGTTTATCTCAATGCCAAAGGTACCAGGAGTTTGGACATACCCGTATCCATTGCTGTAAGCGGCAGCCTTACGAAGGCGACACTCTTCTTACTGCCGAGCAACAGGAAAATAAACTGGCCAATCACCACACTGGGAATATCACAGCTAGGATGGGCAACTGCTACCCACCTCCTCTGCTAAAAACATATTAGAACCACATGTTTGTATTGTTCAAGCCAGCTGGGAGCAGAGATCACCCAGCCCACTACCACCTGATCAGCTTACTACCGCAAATAGGGGAAATTCTGGCGTAAATTCTTTTTAATTATCTAAATGAATACAGTGCGGAAAATGACACCCAAGTTAGAGCGCAGAACATCCCCATATAAAACTACAGTCAGAAGCTAGCCAAAATTTTGACAGTTGCTGTTTTTGCCGAGGACATTTCGGTGTACAGTAGCAACATGGGCGCCAAGTTAGTTCTTAGACAGGCAGTAAGTAGCCGGTAACCAGATCAGTGAGAAATTGGGGAAACTCAATATCACTGTAAACGTGGGCAAGGAATGCAGCGAAACTCTCCAGCAAAAAGCCTCGTATGTTTGGGCATTAAAGTGAACCGTCAACTCCATTTTAGTTGCCATTTTTCGAGGTAGTTGAAACAAACACGCATGAAGTCTTACCGGCTTACACACTTACTGACTTCCCCCAATCGATAACTGCACCTCAAGCTCATGATTTATAAGAGTGTTCTCAGGCCTGCTCTGCTGTAAGGTGCACCGCTTTTTAGTTATTTGACTGAAGTGACATTAAAGTGACTCCAACAATTTCATGACGTCATAATCATGAAAGAAACCTGGCATACCACATTCCAGCAGCGGAGAAACAGTGAGATCCACGAAGATTTTGAGCTGCCCACGGTGGATGGATTCATTCGCCGTAGACATATCAAATTCTTCGACTCCTTGCAATATATGACAAACCCCCTATTTAACACGATTACTCCCACACCGTTTCCCCATCGATGGCCGAAGGCAGTCGAGGCAGGAACGCTTTAGTATTAAGTTAGTTTTTAAGATTAACTCAGTTGATCTGAGTCCCCAGGAATCCTTTTTTCATAATTATTTTTCGATCTTGGCAATTCCTGGCCATAATTCAGGTAAGCAGGTGAGAAACCAGTGACTAGATGTACGGATAAGGCCCCAAGCATTTCAATAATCTCTTCTTTGATTTTCTCTTCTACGTAGAAGACGTATTTTTCCTTATTGGTATCAAACTCGAATCACGTATTTCTAATAAGAACAAATTTTGTTTCGTCGATTAGGGTAAGGTTTTCAATAAATCGGCTGTGATGGTCTGCCATAGCCCCCTGTCCCCTTTTGTATTCCCCATGAGCCCAGCTGGAGGTTTTCTAAATCTGGACACATTAGGGTTGGAGCCGTTTTCCCAACGCCATTTCTTAATTTTTTTCAACAATTCCGTAAGGAGACTGATGACAGTAGAATAAATAGGTACGTACCTAATTCCAACGAAACACCCGTTGAAACAGGATAAGAGAGTATCTAGCTAGTTTCTCCGGGTCTACTTGAATTCCGTTTTTGTTCACAACACATCTTAGAAGCAAAAAGCGCTCACATAACCGAAGTTCTGGACGACATTAGTTGCATTTTTCCCAGTTTATCGTCAAATTTGACTCAGCTAGTCAACGAAATTGTCTCTCTCTCTCTCTCTCTCTCTCTCTCTCTCTCTCTCTCTCTCTCTCTCTCTCTCTCTCTCTCTCTCTCTCTCTCTCTCTCTCTCTCTCTCTCTCTCACTCTCTCTCTCTCTCTCTCTCTCTCTCTCTCTCTCACCTCTCTCTCTCTCTCTCTCTCTCTCTCTCTCTCTCTCCCCTCTCTCTCTCTCTCTCTCTCTCACTCTCTCTCTATCTCTCTCTCCCCTCTCTCTCTCTCTCTCTCTCTCTCTCCCTCTCTCTCTCTCTCTCTCTCTCTCTCTCTCTCTCTCTCTCTCTCTCTCTCTCTCTCTCTCCCTCTCTCTCTCTCTCTCTTTTCTTCCGATCATTGTCATGAGCCTTCGTCTGCTGGTCCTTTTTTGGTGGATCGTGATCCAGGCATTAAAAGTTTAGGACTAGGCTTGAAATCCAAAATGTGATCATAACTTCTATTCCATCCGAATAACTGAAACTACGTGTTGGGTTTTCGATAAAGTACTTAACACACATTACTGAGTACACCTTTTATTGAACACCACAATGCTTCATCTTTAACGGTCACTAACTACATAACAACAACAACCAGGGGTAGGTTCCCTAGCCGGTTACAAATCAGGGTTACAACAGTTTCTCCCCCACAAAAAAGAACATAAATAAATATATAAAATCTTTAAGAGACATTTTATTAGTATGTTAAATAATCCTGTAGGTAATCTGGCCGTCTTTTTATTCTATCGGATTTTCTGAGCCGTGTTTCATGGTCTGGTTCTGGTATAAAGTCTGGAACGGTTATAGATTCTGGTTCTGGTGTTGGTTCTGGTTCTGGTGTTGCTTCTGGTTCTGGTATGGATTCTGGTTCTGGTTCTGCTATAGATTATGGTTCTGGTGTTGCTTCTGGTTCTGGTATGGATTCTGGTTCTGATGTTGCTTCTGGTTCTGGTGTATACTGTGGTACTGGTATTGCTCTTGGATGATGAGACTCATATTCGTGTCTCTTTTCTATGTTGTGGTGATGATGTTCTGGTAAAGTTCCTTTAAATGCAACCTTTTTAGCTCCCAATCTTTTAAGTTGGGCAATGTGTCGCTTTATTTTCCTCTCTCCATCAAGCTGTACCATGTAATGAAGGCCTCCCAGCTTTTCGGTGATTGTTCCTGGCCTCCATTCCACCTTGTTGTTGATAAAATATTTCGTATTCACCCTCTCCCCTACTTGGAGATATCTGGTCCGTGGCAGGATTACTTGATCAGATTTTGGCTCGTGAAAGGGTCGTAAGGCATCTAATCTGGTTCTTATTTGCCGGTTCAGGTATTTCTCAGCTGGTGATGTTCCATCGGCCAGTGGCGTTGCCGGATATTGAAGAAGTATTTTCTCTATCTTTTGTTTCATAGGTAAGTTTTCTGCGCTCATAGTTTTTAGTCGGTTCTTTAACGTCTGCACGTTGCGCTCAGCCAGGCCATTTGTGGCTGGGTGCCCTGGTGCCGTGAATTTTTGCTTTATGCCATTTCTTCGGCAATAATTTTTGAAGGTTTCATTAGTGAAGATAGATGCGTTATCCGATACTAGTACAAATGGATAGCCGTGTGTTGAAAACATTTCATTTAATAATTCGATTGTACTTGTAGTATTCGGTGCATTTTTGCAGATTTTTACTTCTGCCCAGCGTGATTTTGCATCAATGAGGAGCAGGTATTATATCCTTAATTATATCCTTGGAATGGGCCCGCATAGTCAATATGCACACGGCCCCAGTTATTTTCCGGAGGGTCCCATTGGTGAACTGGATCCTTTGCCGGGCTACTTTTGACGGATGAACACTCCTGGCACTCCCTTACCATTTTCTCTATTTCTTTATCGATGTTGGTCCATGTACAATGTCGGCGTGCTAATTGCTTCATTTTAGTAATGCCAACGTGAGTTGAGTGCAGCTGTTTTAGTACTTCTGCCTGTAGAGTTTTTGGAATCACAACTCTATCGCTCTTAAACAGTATGCCACTGTCTAGGGTGTACTCGCTATCTATTGACGTCAGCAATAGCTCCTGTTTGATTTTTGATAATTTTGGATCTTTTTCCGTATCTGCCGCAATGACATCCGGGGTAAGCATTTCTGTTGATATTTCGAAGATTTGTGATGTACACAGTTGATGGACTTCTTCATTGATGAACATGTCAGACGATTCCCTGGTTAGCTGTATGGGTGACCTTGATAAACAGTCAACATTATCGTTGTAAGACCCTTTCTTAAATTGAACTGTGTAATCAAACCCTGCTAAGAAGGAAGCACAACGCAGTAAGCGAGCAGAAGTCATTTTCGGTAACTTATTTTTTTGGTGAAAAATTCGGGTTAACGGTTGGTTATCCGTGATGAGAGTGAAACGTCGCCCATAAAGAAAATCGAAAAAATGATCAACAGCAAAAACTATGGCTAAAGCCTCTCTGTCAAGTTGCGAGTAATTCTGCTCTGCCTTCGATAACGAACGTGATGCGAATGCTATAGGTCGTTCTACTTCGTTGATAACATGGGCAAGTACCGCCGCTACTCCTGTCGGGCTAGCATCGGTCGTTAGTAACTGGTAGATCTGGGTTAAATGGAATAATCACCCTGTCACTAGCTATCTCATTTTTGAGTTTTATAAATGCTGCTTCGCATTGTGAGGACCAAAAATATTTCTGATGTTTACCGAGTAACTTGCGCAGGGGGTAAGTCAAGGATGACAGGTTTGGCAAAAACCGAGAATAATATGTCACCCATAAAACGCTGTAGATCTGGTACGTTCGGTGGTCTGAGCATGTCGATAACTGCCTTTATTTTTGAAGAGTATTTCGATATTCGATTGTGCTCTACTACATGACCAAGATATTCTATTGTTGTTTTGAAAAACGTGCACTTGTTTTTATTCAGATGAAGGTCATACTCTTTTAACCTCTTGAGGCAAGCAAGTAGGTTTATTTTGCATTCGTCTTCTGATTCGCCGTGTACAATGATGTCGTCGAAATATGCTATGGTTTTTGTTTAGCCTTTTAATATCTGATCTATGACCCGGTTGAATTCTGCCGGTGCGGTTTTTATGCCGAAGCTTAATCTGTTCATGCGATAAGTTCCACGGCGTGTGGTAATGGTTTGGATAATGCTGGATTTTTCGTCTGTTTTCAGGTGTAAGTATGCTTTAAACAAGTCTAATCGACAAAAATACCTTGAGTTTCGGAGGCTATTTAGCACCTCGTCAACTTTCTTTATTGGGTAATTGGTATTTACCAAGAGGTCATTTACCCCCACCTTATAATCTACGCACAGTCTAACTGTGCCATCACCTTTGGGTATAACTACCAAGGTGGACCCCCAATCGCTTGTCGGTGCTTTAGATATTATGCCTGCTGCCTCGAGTGAGTCTAATTCGATTTCAACCTTTTCCCGCAGTGCGTATGGGACATTTCTTTCTGGAGTATAACTAGGTTTTGCATTTTCACGGAGTTGCAGTTTGATAATAAAATCTGTAACATATCCAACTTTTTGGACAAAAATTTCAGAGAAAAGGTGTTCAATATCCGTTACGTTGTTGATTGATAATGGTTTCAGGGAAATGTTGACTGTTTTGTTCTCTTTGTCTATGTCTTGTAAGTTTATTTGCAAGTGTCTAATCCACATTCGTCCCAGCAAGGTGGCATAACCATCAGGGACCAGATACAGGTCTTCATAAGATACAGTGTTCTTATATTCCACTTTTACTTTTGTCTTTCCGAGGGGTCGAAAAACGTTGTCTTTATAAGATTTAAAAGCGATATTTGAGGGTTGAAGTGGCTGTTTTTTTTTTAATTGTTTGAATTGAGTGTCAGGTATGAGCGTGTAGCCAGCAGCGGTATCAATTTCAAAACTTTGATAAGTATTTTCGATTTTGATCGATACCTGGTATTTCCCCGAATCTTGTGATAGCTTTGGTATGGGGTGAAGATTGACAGGAACAATTTTATTCATACTCCGGTCGGCATAATAGTTTGTTTGTGTGTCTGGTTCGTCAGTTGATACCTTATGCGTGGAGCTTTCTTGTTGCGTTTTTAACAGGGTTTTTATGCAAACCCCCGCTACGTGCCCAGTGCTGCCACAAGACGTATACGTTAGTTTAAAAGGTTTCAGTCGACAGCCCTTAGCCAAATGGTTGGTTTTTCGACACCGTAAGCAATGATTAAATAAGCCTAATCTTTTTAAGTCCACACGACCGCTTGATTGTGATCTGGTACGCTGATTTCGGTTTCGAGTATCTGTGTTTTCCCTTCTATACCTGTTGGAGGTAGATGCTTGATTAGTAGAATTGATTGAAAAAGACTGTGTATTAGCTAACTCACGGCTATTTGCTTTTGATGCTTCGAGTGCGATAGCTTTTTTTTATAATATCCGTAAATTCAACTGTATCAGATTCTAAAATCTTTTCTCGAATACTGTTATCGTTAATTCCACGAGTAAACTGCGCTCTTAGGAAAATGTCTGCAGCGGACACCTTAAGTTTACATGTACATTCTACGTTAAAATCACAATCAGAAAGGTCACGTCGTAGCGATGCGATAAAATCAGAAATTGTCTTATTTTCTTTTTGGTAAGTGGATAAAAAATGGTGTTGAGCGACTAAAGAATTTCGGGTAGGTGCTAAATGTTGTTCGAGGACCTTTATTAATTCTTCATAACTGAGATCTGCCGGTGTTTTGGGAGCAACAAGAGCTGCCAGTGTGTTATAATTAGGTGCCCCGATAGAATTTAAGAGCATTTGAGCACATTTTTCTTTATCCGCAAAAATTTACTTCATTTTTAGATAATTTTCGAACAGCTGTTTGTAAAATTTGAAATTCTCTTCCTTATGATTGAAGTTTTCGAAAGGAGGAACGTTAGATACATTTGTAACCGATGGTCGAAAATCTTGGCTAGAACGACTTAGTTGAACTAATTGTGCGAGGAAAACCTGTTGGTTTTGATCCATAGCTTCGATTAATAACTTGAATTGATCTGCGTCCATTTTGACTGATGTATAGAATAAAAAATAAAACAAATGATGTAATATGTACGATAATAAAGATTTGTAACTCACAGTAGTAACACGACTTCAAAGCAGGTATGTTTATGCTGGATAGATCCTGAACCGTCACTGTTTAGTCTGGCTTATATCCACTTTAACGCACCTCTTTTTACCTCGTCACCAATTGTTGGGTTTTCAATAAAGTACTTAATACACATTACTGAGTACACCTTTTATTGAACACCACATGCTTCATCTTTAACGATCACTAACTGATACCAACAACAACCAGGGGTAGGATCCCTAGCTGGTTACAAATCAGGGTTACAACACTACGCTTGGCAAGTATTCGCCAAATGTCTAGAATTTTCGCTCTACTCAGTGGGCTAGCTCCAGTTACCTTTTCAGTCAATATCTTCTTCCGTCGTCTATGTCAGTTTCATGTGGTCATGGATCAAGGTCTGCTAAATAATCTTCAGGCACCGTGGCTGGACTTACCGTCTTAGCTACCAGACTTGGCTAATATTCAAACCTCCTTTGATAATCCCAAAAGCTTCTTCTGCGTCGGTTCATCATTTGGTTGGATTTTGTGACGCATTGGAATCCGGCTATGCAGCCATCGTTTGTTTGCATACCTCAGCATCATCTAGTGTTCCCCATATCACCCTTCTAGTAGAGCTCCAAGAAAGAACCTTCATCTCGCAATCGTCTGATTATGAAACTTCAATTGTTTATCGACGAGCACAAGCTTATCCGGGTCGGTGGTCGTCTATCCACTTCGGTCCTGCCAAACCAGCACAAACATCCTGTTCTTCTTTATAATGACCATCTCACTTATTTAATTAACGATCATCTACGTCTTCTTCACGCTGGGGTCTAACCCTCCATCCGTCAAGGCTATGGATACTGGATAGTTGGATGGTTTTCTGCACACGAGGATTCGTCTTGGCTGTCACAACGCTCATCGTCCTTTTTCTATATTTTTTTTCCTTCCTCAACCCTACCCCCTATTTACTTCCTTTTCAGTCACAGAGATCAGAGCTTCTCTTCTCTTAATAAGTACAATTTACGATTCTATGCAAACCAACATTTTTCTCAAGGGTAACAGTATCCAGTAATTCACACCGAACCACTCAATTCGTTACATATTTTTTTGGGGGTCTCTATTTTTTCTTCTGTTTATTTGAGGTGGATTCATTCATTCTGGGATACCTCCAGGAGTAACCTTAGACCGTCCCCTCGCTTTCACAAACCACGTAAACAGCAAATGCAACAAAATTAAAAACCTTATTAATATAAAAAATGTCACCCTACTTCCACAAGAATTTATAACTGGCCCCTGAAAACAAATTAATTGCACATAAAACAGTAATCCATCCCGCAATGGCTTATGCGTAACCGGTTTGGGGTTATGATTTGGAGTTCCACATCAACTTCCAGGAAATGACAGCAAGTCGCATAAAACATGAGTGTGTGTATAACTAAAAATTATCCTCGATACACCAATATAACCAACATGCCAATAGACCTAAAATTAAACACAAACCAGCAGTATGTATTCACCCAGACAGAGAATTTATTTGTTCTAACTTCCATGTCTGATGACCTATTAATAAGATAAATAGGCAATTACAGTAAGCATTCCCTTAAATGACACATCAATGAACTCTAATAACATATGTTGTTTGAATAACATTCGATTAAATTTAAATCTATTTAACTATTCAGCTTTCAAAACTTAATTCGTTTAAATCTCTTCCAAAATTCTATTTGCGTTACCGTCTAAAATAAGTCATCAATTGTGGAGTAAAATCGGAACTTCAAATGTTAAATATATTCTTATCTGGCACTAGAGAATTCTTATAAGTTACCAAAACAAGATGGATTGTCTTGTCTGATTTCTATGGGAAATTGCCATTTATATTTTGAATTTCCCGCTACTAAAAAAAACTTTTCGAGAATGTGTAGTGTTAAGGTTTTTTTAAAAATTTAGTTAAGAATGTATGTATTATTATTTTTTTTTAATGCGAAAGTACCTCTTTTGTAGGTTTTATTTAATTTTATTTATTTGTTGGTTTTTTACGGAGAATGTGAAGCTTGCGACTGGAAATAGTAGAAAGGAATGTGGTTCGGATTGTTGTTAGTTTGAATACCGACATGTCTTTATCACTGTTGGATAGTGAATTAGTAACGTTTCTCATTCCTTTCTCATACAATATGCTTGAAGTCAAAGTATTTTTAAGTTCAGTAATAGTCTAATTGTAGTATATATTCTGTATTCTGTGTTCAATATCCATGATATTTTTAAAAGGTTGGTAAAACATATTTCTATTACAATATCATTTTAAGAATATGAAGTAAAAAAAAAAGTTTATTTATTGTGGCTTTTTGACAGCTAACCCTTTAATTAGATATTTAAATGTATTCTGTTGTTGGTTATAACATATTCCTTAATCATTGTTTAATTTGAGCTAAATGACAGTTCAGTCTACTTTTTGTAAGTTTTATCTTACTATTATCAATTGAGTGATCTAATGTCATATGCTGTACAAATGTCGTTATGTTACAGAAGCTATATGCCCTAATTTAAGCACTATTTTCATGTTCGTCTAACTTAGCAATAAAAAAATCTTCTAATGTGTGAGAAATTACACCTGAAGCTGAACGGCCTGTCTCTTTTTCGACCAAGAGAAAAGAACATTAGTATGTGATGTCATATTAAAAAAAAAAAAAGATTAGGGTTCCGAAATTTGTTACTATAGATTCATTCAACTTCTGTACTAGTTTTCTGTCTTATATTTCTTTATGACCCATAGTACACATTGGCAACACACCATAGTTAATTTACTAGGGGGAAACCTTTTAAACGATAACATAAGTGCTTTATTATGTTGGGGTGTGCAGGGATGGCTTAAATGTAGAACTGGAGATTCGGGAAGTCCTGGGTTCGATACCTGGCCCTGTCAAAACTTTTTTCTGTACCTAATAATTCACAAGCTTTATGTTTTGTGGGAAAATACGACTAAGCATCTTTTGTGTACTTAAATACACATTGATAAAATCAGATTTAGCTTGTTAGTTTACATTAATTTTTGGTTATTAATTTATAGATCGTAATTGTTAAAAAGTTAAAATCGGCTAGGTTTTGAGTAAACTCAAAAACAAATGGTATGACACCTCCAGTATTTGTTTTTGATTTAGACGATATCCCTTTCTATAATTTATATGGTTTCATATACAAAGCACTACTGGCTGGGTACTGACATCCATTGAGTGTACTGATTTCTCCTTACTCCATAGGATCCATGCTATGCTACTCCTGACTCCATTCTAGTTCACGGTAGATGCAATTTGTTTCTTACTTAATCAAATGGAGCATTTTTTCTTTTGTCCATTTTAAATTAAGGGTGGTGAGAAATGGCTTAGATAACTTATTTATTAACAGGAACTGTATATTACAAAAAATATCCCAATAGAGAGAGAGAAAAAATTTAATTTTATGTTATTACATTGGTTTGTTACATGTAGTTGCTACTCGCTAGAGTGCCTCTAAACTAACACTAAAATAAAATTGATGCGAATAATTAAACATCCACTTATTTGTATGTAAGAAAACAGAAACGAACAAAAAAATCTACAATTAAAAGACTAATTTCTAATGGTTATTAAAAATTAATTGATGTCTTAATGTATCTTCTTCCTATTGAATACATTATGCAATATACACAACACTTTACTAAATTATTGCTGCTACACTTACTACTTTCAATAAGCATTGAGGGCTTACTTTTACTATGTTATAAATAAGTTCAATGTCAGTGCTATTTTGTAGTTGGGAGATGGTAATATGCCTAGGTGAATTTTATATTATTCTTAGAAATTTATTTAGTATTCTCTGCAAGTTTAAGGAAGTTACTAGCACAAGTTGTACTCCAGGATGGTGATTGATAGGTTAATAGAGGTGTTGACTACTCTCAGTACTTCTTTATGTTTAGAATTCAGTGTTATTTTGTGTTTCTGTTTTATTTGTATATTTGGGCGAATAGATTATTTTGCTGTGTTCTCACGCTTGGGGAGAATCCCCTCTCTCTAGGCTCATGTGGAGTGAGTCTATATTGACAGCCCTAGAGAGAGCATCTCGGCATTGATGACTCCCCTGTGGATCAACTGATAAGTCAACATATCTCTGGACATAAGTAGTCCGATGGACCAGTTCCTAACTCCAGTTGGGAGATAAAGCAAGCTGCTTGAGTAAATGTCCACGAAAGGTGACAAAGGAAGCCATGGGACAATTATCTCAAAAGGGAGATGAAGTAAGCCGTTGGACAAATATTTCCGGATCGAGACGAAGTTGAACACGCAACTCTTGAGGTCAGCTTTCGGTCAGATATGTTATCTAATATACTTTATTCATTTGACCTAGTCCATTAATAGACATTAAATTTTGAAAAATTCATTTCATTTGGACCTGTTGATCGTAGTTGTAATTATTTTCATCAGATCTTAATATGTTATTTTCATTAGTTTTAACATCAGTTGTTCTCACTGGGTGGCCACGTTTTCTTCTTTTATCAGTTATTTCATTTGTAAATATGTTTCAATCTGGGTTAATAGCAGTGTAACATATATAATTTATGAACCCCGTTATACACAGTCCACAATTAAAGAATAATTTCCTTTTGGCTTGATCTGGGCTGCTTGTTTACCATCACATATAATAAATCTTCTGCATTAACCTTTTGGTTGATGGGTGTAAGTCCTTTGTTCTCTATATTAAAGGCTTAAACGTAGGGGATTATATACAACATAGTTGCTTACAAACTGCCTTTGTCCTTTGTATATTTTTTTATTCAGTTATAACTTTGTATTTCAATCTTTATATGTATTTTATTTAAATTGTTTTGTGTTGTTATTCAGTATTTTTTCTAATACCTATGTTCGAACAATATTCTGAGTTACAGCTTCATACTTAATTTATTTTATTTATTCATTTGTTTATTGGATTGAGAGAGACGTTAGTATGGAGGTCCTAGAATTAACTATGAAGAGTTCGAGAACTGTGCTCAAGTTAATTCACTGGGATATTTATCAAATATATAATGTCAGTCGATCTGTTGTTGACAATGGAGATAATAGTTTACGTGGTAGTTTCCTGTCCATGTATCCTTCACTTTCATCGATTTAGCAATGTTACATGTCTGAATTTAATTCCCTATTAAGTGTTGCCATTTATAGTAACAAAGAAGATCTTTTTCCAAAGAAAGATCGGAGTATGGAAATTAATTCAATCTATTATAAAATTGTCGAGTACTATCAAAAATGTTCTGGGCCTAAAACTACTGCTAATAATGTAACATTGGTTCAATCTATGATTAATTTTACATCTAGATTGCCATGAATATCACTACATAAATTCTTCGACGATTTATGCAAATGGCCGACATTTAAAGAATTATTAATATATTCCTGTGATTAAGCGTTATCATTACCTCAGTACTTCCTAAACCAATAAAGCACTATCGTTAACTTTTTCTATAAAGGAAGAAAATAACTCTAATGCATAGGCCGCTTTGCTATGGAGGCTCAGTAGTACATGCTCAGTAAGGAGACAGATGAAGGTTTAAGCCATAATATGGACAACGTTTTTGGTGAAGTATAAAAAGAATTCATGGTAATGGGCAGGTAGGGATTGGGAATTTATGTGACAGTTAGAACATCGGTCATTATGAGAAGAAGTATTGCAAGATCCACAATGTACCAGCAGGAAGACACTTAGGCTACGGAATTATTGATACTGCTAATTTAGAATAAGAATCACAAAAACTCAATAAATAAATTTATTTAGACCAAGATATTAGTATTTTACCCAATTTTGTGAAAAAGTTGAAAAAATAATAATTAATGGTCTTGATACTTGGCTTGAGTCTTTGGTGGATAGGTTGGCCTAGTTGGAAGTAGACTGCCCTTGAAGATAATAGTAGAAGGTCTAAATTTATCTTTTTAAGTTCTTTTATGTGTTGAGATTTTGGGGGCATTCCCAATTCTAAATGAATTTGGGTATTCCTGATGAACCATGGTGCTCCAAGTGCTAGCCAGAGTACTTTATTCTGAAGTATTTAAAGTCCTGTCTTGATTGACTTGCTGGTGCAGTAATATACATGAATGGGGTATCGGTTAATATGAGTGTCTTGTAAAGTAGTGATGGGTGGTCATAGTTGTTGTAGTTAGTACGTTGTGTTTAGTTTCTAGATTAGTCTTGTAATTTCATTTGTCACAATTGTCAACATTTGTTAAAGATATTTCAATTTTTTTTAAACATTGTTTTGTTTTCGACAAAAATTTGTTTTTGGTAAATCTTGAATTGTTTGTTGATGATTGTCTGCATCGTAAATAAATATGGGTGGGATTTTAACTTTGTTAGCACCGTTGCCCTCTGTTGAGTTAAGGGTTTTTACAGGCACATCATGTACAATGATGGCCGAGTATCGGTTTTTCTTAGGTTGTGGCCCGTCTTCTGTATCAAAAATGTTCTATTGGTACATAATGGGGCATTGTCAGGAATACTGGCATAGTTACATATATTCATACCTTTGGGTGAATAGCTTCTAACTATCTTCCTTACTTCCATATCTTTGTCAATGTCGTCTCTCTGGTGTCGGTTAGGGTGCTGGTTTTCGAGTTTCCTCAAAGAATAAAAATGATATGATGGTGATATAATGAATGGTCACAATAAGAATCAGTCACTCATAATAATTGTTCACATAACATAGTAACAAAACAAAGCGAAGTTTCAGACACTACCTCAGTAACCAATGCCAGCTGACTCCACAAAAAATTAATTAAAACAATTTATTTCATAGTCAGTTAAATGGCAATACTCAGCAAGAAATAAAATCCAGTTTGTAAAAATAATTTTTGGTTGAATGATTATTTTTCTCAATGACAGGCATTGGACTGTAATGTCAAACATAACAATAGGTCAGGCAACCTGAAAAATGTCAATTTGTTATTTAATATCTATAAAGTTATTTTACATTATAATTTTTATTATTTATAGATTTTATCACGTGTAACATAAATTCGAAACATTTTATATGTGGTTTTAAAAAGTTCTAGCTTTGATGCATTGAGTTTTAATCACATCATCCTTTAGGCAATACAATAACGAACAAAATGGTCACAATATAATTAAAATTAATTTAATTTAACAAAGTTGTAGAATTCAATCCAAATGTAGGGCTCTGGGAACCAGTGTTTGAGTACCTCTGTTACCTCAATTGCCTTTTTCCTTTGTAGGTGTGCATAGATCTTGGAGCTGTTTCTCTTAACTTAAAAAATAACAATCATAGTTTCGATCTTGTATTTTAATTTAAATAAAATTTACGCTGCTTTTAATGTGAAGTGACTAACACCATGATAGTTGATTAAATTTAGGAAACGTGAAACTTTAAATTCTCTGTTTTAGTTTCCATGGTAAGCTCCCCTGCCTTGTTGTAATTTATGAGAAAGTTAAAAAGTGTTTAAATATATTTTATCAACATTTTTATGGTAAAATTAATTTTTATTTTAAAATTAATATCGGGTTAGATGGAAAAACTGGAATATGTATTGTTAAGACCAGGTATCCAAGGTGTACCTTCTGGAATTACCACATATATAAGATAACGTGACAGCTTAGAAGTTGGTAGGAGACAGAGTAGTTTTTGTCATTCAGTCATAAAGTAAACTTAGTCATGGGTGTAGGAGAAGGATCACATTAGTTTGATCACAGGATGGAAAGAAGAAACTAAGAATGGAGATCACCCATTTCCCAGCAACAATCAATGTACCCATGTTATTGTGGATCATTGATTGTATTTGGTAACTATACTCTAATTTTATAAAATTCTCTAGCCAATTATGTTAATAGGAAATGGACAAAATTATGCACTAAAACCATACAATACCCTAAGATCATATTAAACTAATAAAATTCAAGTATTATCCTTTATAATTTTTTTTTTATAAATGTCCTTTGATTCCTCATAAATAGAAAGTAATATCGGATATTATTATTATGTTTTTTATATGAATATTTTTGTTGACATGCAATGAGATGTAAAGGCTAGACCATACTACCAAACAACTGTTTAAAATTGCTTTTTATTTTCAGATGTTGTGACTGTGGAATATAAAATCTATGGGCGAAGAGGGTGTAATGTTACATGACGACATAAGATGATGAAGAGATGAAAGATGGGCCACTATGAGTTCCTGCCGTTGTGCGATGTATTGTTTAACATCATCTCACTGGCAGCCTATTTCTGTGACATAGTTTTCGACCTAACAATGGCCTATGCCCTGTACGAGCGTCAGAGGGTACTCTGGTACTCTTCAACACTTTTCTTTGCCTGTTTCTCTCTTGTCGTCTGTCAGGCAGTCTCCTGCCGATGGTAATAGCCTTTAAACTTAAAATAACATTATCTAATGGTAACGGTACATTAGAAAAATAATTCTAACATGGTCGCAGACTATAACCTAAAATTGTGGTCTGATCATACATTTTTTATGTTTTAATTATTTCCTACCAAGTAATTACTTCTGACACAAAAGACTTAAGGTCCTGAAACATGAATCTTGAGCTTCAATCAGTGTGAATGTATGCCGGAATCCCAAAAAGAGAAAATAGTTCCTTAATTTTTTCTATGATAGCGATGGCGGTCATGTCAGTGCACGGGTATACAAATGGAAAGCATGAATACTCGTCCACAATCACTAAAATATACCTAACCCTGCAACTTATCGTTAGAGGACCCTCAAAATCCATATTTAACCACCCAAAAGATGGTCACCTTAATGATAAGATCTTTATTCCTGGAAAAATGGGGTTTGACTTGACCACACACTGGACAAAATGAAGTAACTTTTTGAATTTCATTGAGGGATAAGTTTTTGCTTCTAACCTAATGGTTGAGTCGAGATTCTCCCGGGTGGCAGAAGTTTTCATGCAGTGTTCTCTGTGATGATGACAATCTCGCCAAGCGTTTTTTGATCCAGAAGGAAATAAATTGTTGCCCCATTCAGAGAAGAAGAAGAGACAAGGTTTATTATAGGTTAAAATAAGTTGTTTTTTTTTCATTAATAACAACTGCATTTAATTACATATTAGAGATTAATTACATATTAACCCATTTTTTCTAAGGACAATATGAATAAATTGTGCCTACTAGTAGTGTGTTGCTTTAAATTCTAAGGAATGGTAGAATCAATATGAATTAATGAAAAAATGTGTATAGCTAATTCAGACAATTTGTATATTTTTGACTACTAATTTTGTGTATTACCAATTTATTATTGTTAATTTTTCACTCCATTAGGAGAATTTTCTCAAAACCTCGTAGTTGCAGTCACATTAGCCATTGTATCACTGAATATTAGAAGGATAAGTAAGAACATCTTCAGACCCATTGATGAAAAAATAAAAGGCTAATTGTTCACATTTTGATTAGACCTTAGAAAAAGAAAAAAAACAATTTAGCATTCTTAACTAGAATTTGAAATGATTATTGTGGCTTATGCCTACAGCAACTAAAGGATCTGGGACCCAACTTCTAGGGATTTAGCTATCTCATACTTCTTCATGTTTAGACAGTGATTGTTGAATAAGTACTTTTTATTAAATCCCATTTAACTTAACTTTGTAGATTATTTTATTACACAAATGTCACATACTTTTTAATTAATAAGAAAATTGAGAAAACAGATGTATATTTGTGTCCCATTCAATGTATATTATGCTCATCAATTTTCAAGAAAAGTGCGTCTTGTAATAGTTGTTGTTACCTAATCTAAATATTTTGTCTTTATTACTGGGAGAAAGTAGTATTTCGGTAATAACTTATTTTCTTCATATTATTTTGTTTTTCTTTAATGGATTAATACTTAACTATTTCATGTGAAACTGTAATTTTTGTTATTTAGGGACTGTTTCTAGATATTAAGAATTATAATTTTACTGTTATTATTATTAATTTCAGGTATGTCAGAAGCATCGATGCTCGTAGTAGCAGTGAACCAGCTGTAGAGGATACTCCAGTGCCAAAGAAGAAGAAGGTAGCAAGAAAGATGGCCATTATCTTGGTACACTTGTTACAATTGGGAGTTCTTTGGAGGTATTTTAAACTGTTTATGCCAGTTGATCTACGCTATGTCAAGTTTGAGGTGAGGGATCTCTGCATACTAAGGCTGGTTCATGCCTTCTGCCAGTCAGCTCCACTCTTACTTATACAGGTTTCTCTATTTTATCTATAAATATTGCTAACAATATATCATTGTTAATCTGCAGAATTTTTTTTTTAAAAATATAAGAAAAGTCCCCCAAACTTATACTTGAGCCAAACATATTTAATTATTTTAAAAAAAAAATTATGAAAATATATATTAAGATGTAATTTTTTAGGTACCTTATTTTAGGAACAAAAATGCAAGTTTATAGAGCGATAAATATATTAGTTTTCCTATGTTACATTATGTTTTCCTGGATATCCTTTCTGTGATTCTACTTTCTCTTTTACTTATAACTATAATACATGTTTGATTTAGGAAGAATCAATATTATTTAATGCTCATATCTCTTATATTCTCTAAGATATCTTATAAGTAGAGGGTGGATTTATATGCCATATTATTGTTTTTGTTTCTGAGCTTAATATTATTGTTTTCTAGCCAGGTAAAACTGTTTTATGACATTTTGGATACATATAAAACATGTTTATTTTTTATATTATTTTAGTTAAAGTGTTCCCCAGATTAATGTATAGTATGTACTCCTCAGAAATTCCAGTAATAAAAACAGTACAATTCGAGGTGGTTTATTTATTACTTATCGAAGTTAATCAATGAATGTGCTTTTATAATATATTATATTTTCCTTGATATATTAGTAGCTCTCTGCTGCTACACTTCTTCAAATTAAATAACGTGCCTGGATGAAGAAATTAGAAATAAATTAACACATGTCAAAACAGGACTTGATGAACTCTAAGCAAAAACATTCACTAATTAACAGAATAGAATAGAAAAAAAATATATTCTAGGACAAGTCCCTTATGAAATACAAAATCACATGCAGATGATAAATTTTTTTCTGGCAAACTTAAAGAACTACTACATCATGAAGAAAATTTACTAAGTTAAACCTCTATTAAAAAAATTAAAGATGTTTAACTGCATTCAGTAAACAAAGTCTATAGATGGATCGGCATATAAGAAACAAAAAAAAAAAATGATATGAAGATTCAGCCAAGCACTGATTTGATCTAAATTTCCCTGAATCATAGTAAACACTGCTAATAAATCGGAGAGGGGAAGGATAAATAAATTTGAGAGTTGCCAGTGTGAAGGTGATGGGAACAGGAATTACTAGATTTAGGGAGATCATTGATTGATCCTTGGGCGGCACCAAAGGACAGAGTGAGGGAAGGTGATAGGGTTTGATTAGGGGTAGTTAGTAACTCCTTGTGGTCAGTTAGAGAGAGGAATAATCGAAACCAACAGATAGAATTAAGTAAGCTCTAAAATTGATAAAGCTTGAAACATCCAATGTTTCCAATGTTCCTACCCTGCATTAAACTGCCCAAGTACTCTTATCTTAGTAAGTGGTAAAAATTTGCATGACCTCACACATCAGGTTTAGGTGGGGGGGGGGCAAAATTGTAGGTTTTAGAAGTTTTTGTCAAATATCTCATTAACTAGGGGGTTTAGGGTAAATTTTTCCATACCGAAATTATTCTACATTTAATTTGTAATACAAATGGTCTTATGCATTTTTGTGTTCCTGTAAAGGGTTTCAGGGATATGGAGGGTATAAAAATCTAACTTTTCTCAGTTTGGCCAAAAATTACTCATACCATACTCATATTATTCGCAGCAAGTGTATTCTATTATTATTCTCTTGGTCACAGGTAGTTAAAAGAATGTTTGAGAGGAATAAAGTGGAGAGGCCAGGCAAACCATCCCTTTTTGTCTTCAGACCCTTTTTTCTGAAACGAGTCGTTTTCCCTTTGTTGTTACCCTCGTTTCATGGTTCTTCATTAAAATATTCTTAAGTTAAAGTCTGTTAGTGTGCGTGTTCATGTTACGTTGTAGCTGTGATCGAGTCGTGCATTTAAAGACTGTAGCAAGAGATCATGGAATGTATTTTAATACCCTTTATTGATTTAGGAGGTGAACTAATTTTATTGACCAGGTAGGGGGTTGATAAAATTGTTCACTGCAGTAAAATTAGATGAGATGGAGTTAAAGATGTGTTTAAGGACTACCTCCTAGTCCATTGTTAATATTGAAAAAGATATATCACACATCCAAAGCCAATACAAAAGGAGGATATCCCTGCAAAAATACCTCTTCTTTCTTTTGATTTCAAATCTAACTTTTCTATGTGGTCAGAAGTGGATTGATGAATCTTGAGTGAACCTGTTGGAAAAAAAGTAGTTTTGTTGAGAAAAAATAATTTATTATTTTAGATTCTTCTACTAACAATATTCCAAGTTGCAGCTGCTATGAGACAAGACTCTTGGGGGTAGAGGTGTTAGTGAGGGTCTCGCAAGTCATAGACCTCATCAGTTCAGATGGGAGATACCACTGGTATTGTTGCTTGAGGCTTCAGGAACAAAGCACATAAAAACCAGAAAAAGGAATAGCAAGAAGAGGAGGAGGGTCAGCACATTGCTGGTCATAGACCATGCACAATCAAGGATAAAAAGGAAATAGAAAAACAGATAGCAAAATTATTACAGAAAAACTTAATCGAAGAGTCACATAGTCCATTTGCTGCCCCAGTGACATAAAAGAGAAGAAAATAAAAAATCAATATTATGCATTGACTTCCGAGATTTAAACAAAATTGTAGTACCACAATCACAACCTTTCACCCTAATTGAGGATTTAATGATAAAAACAAGGAACTGCACATTTTTTTTCAACTTTAGATATAAATTCAGCATTCTGGTTAATCCCTTTAAGAATATAAGATAAACACAAAACAGCATTTGTTACTCAAGGAGGCCATCATGTCTACAGGACATGTCTATCCTTTGGCCTGAAAACTTTTTTTTATTTAACTACTAAGTAAGGAATTCTTACAAACTAACCTAACCTATGTATATTTACAAACTTATCCTAGCTTATAATTATTTACAGTAAGCTTAAATCTATGTTTACAAGGGGTGTGCATCCTCTTCCCCTTAAAAACTAAACTTAAAGGTACTCTTATATCCTAACTATATTCGTCTAAGTCCTATCTTATCCTATATTTACAATGATTACACAATACCTATTGTCACATAGGAAAAACACAGATGCAGGATAAGATCACACCATTTTAAATAGCAAAAATATGACCAATAACATAAAAACCATTTGTGATGAGTGCAAAATATGTATAAAAAACAAATCAAGAAAAAAATCTAGGATCTAATAAATATTTAGGAGGGAATTCCTACCAATACCCCTCAATAATGTACATTCTATATTAAAAAGACTGAAAACTTCATGTTGTAATGAATTTGTGCAAAATTGTATATATTGTATTTTGTCTCCTCTTATATATTAGTAATATTTCATTAATAATTGTGTTATTTTTATTAAAAATTCCAATTATTTATTATTTGATAACCATTTAATTACTTTGTGACTTAAAAGAGCTATGCATGCTGTGGGAAGGACAAAAGTCTCGTCTTTATTATCTTCTACTGCAACCATCTTTGCTTCAAAGGGAAAGGGGATGAGGAAAGTAGGAGAAACTCCATAAATTAATTTTACTGGTTCATTACACAATCGTGTATATTTATGCATTTATATATAAATCCACTCTCTGCTAATAAATAATGTTTATTTCAATTGATTGACCTTGTAAAATTGTGTCTGTTAGTTACATCTTCTGATGAACGAGAGATTTGATGAAGATTTCACAGACTTGAATATAGTTTCAGTAAGTCTGTCACTGTTCAGTGTTTGTTGGGCGTTGGCATCTTTCAGCAAGAACGTAAGGATGCATAATGTTCATAAGCTTGTGCTCACTTGGCTTGGAGTCATTTTCCAGGTTTGTCAATAATGTATATATTCCTTCCACAATCATCTTATATTAAATAGTTTACTCCAAATTTTAAATTAACTAAATTGTACTTAATTAATATTTTATTAATATATTATAATATTAATACCAAAACTTAATTAATATTTTTCAAACTTATCAAGTTGGCCAAAAAGTCCGTTTGGTTTTTTAAGCGTAAATAAGATACAACTTTTAAACACAAAGGGATTTATTCAATCAATGATATAATTGCCGTTTTGTTCCAGTACCTTCTGCCATCTCATGGGCAGATTCATAATTCCATGCTCAAAGAATTTCCTGTCTTTACTGGCAAAAACATTTTCCAAGTGGATTTTTACATCTTCAAAGTTGACGGTCTGTCCATTCAATGAATTATGAAGAGACCAAAACAGGTGGAAATCTGAAGGTGCAAGGTCGGGCGAATATG
Source organism: Acanthosoma haemorrhoidale (assembly GCA_930367205.1). Classification (NCBI taxonomy): domain Eukaryota; kingdom Metazoa; phylum Arthropoda; class Insecta; order Hemiptera; family Acanthosomatidae; genus Acanthosoma; species Acanthosoma haemorrhoidale. The sequence goes on along the minus strand of OV884009.1, from coordinate 104,440,374 downwards.
AAGGGTGCGGCAAAAATTCCCAGCCAAGCTCCAGTAACTTCTGCCGCGTCTGCAAAGAAGTGTGCGGTCTGGCATTGTCGTAATGGAAGACAATTCTCTTACTGTTGGCTAGTTCTGGATGCTTCTGATCGATTGCTGCATTTAATTTGTCCGGCTGGTCACCCAGTCCCCTGTTTGTGGGAAGAAGTTCGTAAAAGACAACACCCCTCCAATCCCACCAAATCGAGAGCATAACCTTCTTTGGGTGAAGTCCTGCTTTGGGGATTGTTTGTGGTAATTTGCCGCGTTTCCCCTATGAGCGTTTGCGCTCCACATTGTTATAGACTATCCACTTTTCGTCCCCTGTCATCATTCTCTTCAAAAAAGGATCGTTTTTTTTTTTCACATTTCCGCAACGAATCGCAGATGGAAATCCTTTGGGCGAGGTTAGCCTAACTAAGTTGATGGGGAACCCAAACATCGAGCCTGCTCACGTAGCCAAGTTGATGCAGATGGTTTTCAACACTCGATTTGGATATTTTGAGGATAACTGCGATCTCCCTAGTTTTATAACGGGGATTGGTGTCGACTAATTCCTTCACTTTGTTGCTGTTAATCTCAGTTGGCCAACCAGAGCGAGGTGCGTCTTGAACCGAAAAATTTCCCGATCGAAATCTTGAAAACCACTTCTGGCACACACGTTCTGTAACAGCATCCTCTCGGTATACAGCACATTTCTTCCTGCAAGTTTCCACTGCTTTCTTGCCTTTTTTTAAATTAAAAAGCATGAGGTGTCGATAATGTTCGTTTTGGTTTTCCATTTTCAGGATGATCCTAAACACACAAAATACAATCAGTCTCGTCGGAATTTTGCGGCAAATTACGTTTTGAAGTGTATAGTACCTGACGAGAGCGCACTCGCAAGGGACGGACTGAAGTTAGCTACATATTAGACAGCTTTTAGTTTTGTGACGACAAAAACCGAATGGACTTTTTGGCCAACCCATTACATTGCCATTCTCAAAGTAGTCCAAAAGGTGCTGACTACTAATGATCACGGTTCACTGAAGTTGGGAATTTTTCCTATGCGAATTCAAGCTGACGCCGAACTGTCCTGATAGATTAATCATGATTTTCCAACTTTGTTAATATTATCTTCATATTTATATTGAATATGTAGTGAAGTATACAAACTTTTTATTGTTTCACTGTGGCTTTGGATTATTATTCAAAAACTAACTATGTATGTAAACTCCAAGCCAGGGATAAAAAACCCCAGAAAACTTACTCAAATGTAATGAAAGTACAATTAATTTAAATTATCGGAATAATCACTATTTTAAATAAAAATGTGCTATTCCTCGGCCAGCTAATAGGTACTAGGTTTCGGCTGAAAAATATGACCTCTGGTCATATCTGCAAAAAATTCTTCTTGGCTCTCGAAACATAAATAACACTCTACTGATCGGAGGCATAGATGAAAAAAGGGTCTATTAATGACACCAATATAAATAAAATTACAATCACCAACCGTCGGAAAAATTACATTACACTAAAAATAATTCTCATTGGTCTTTTAACAATAGCACTCCACTTGATTAGAGTCAAAGACAGAACAGGATTAAAACATAGCATGTGCTACCAGATGTGCAGTCTGTTTTTTTCCGCTAGAGCACAGCATCTTTTTCGGAGCTATGTTCCTTAAACATTTTAATCAATTATTTTAAAGCGCCAATTTTCCCTCGTAAACAGTGTTATTAATCAGGAGGGATATATCAGAAAGTTAAATCTTAAATAGCTTCTGAGTTATGATTATAAAAACATGATAAATGTAATGTTTTTCATATTTTTCTTTCACAACAAGCTAAACAAATAGGTGGTAACCAATGGTCACAGTGTAATCCTTTGTTAACTAAGATATTAAACCATTTTTTTTTATTGATGAATATTTATTTTATTGTCAGTACATTGACATTGTATATTATGTTGAATAAAAATTGATATATTGTGTTGCAAAAAGACAATTTATTTTCCTTAATTTGACACGTACCAACATATTTGTTTTAAAAAAATAAGAAAAAAGTACTTTCCAAAAATTCAAAACAACCAAATTCGATAAGGTTATGCTTCTGTACTTTTCATCCAAGTTTCAATCAAAATCCTACTTTTACTTTACTGCACCTGTGAATTCCACACATTTTTAATTTCTGTTACAAAAACCATATTTTTCTCAATGTTCACAAGAGAGGTCCTATTATTACAAATTTTATGAAACTCAATTTGCTTTTTATAGTAAATAGAAGTTGGGTTGTCCTATATTAACTGAACTACTGGCCTGGCGATTAAGTTGTTTTTAGACACATGAGTAGGACTGAAGGAATCATGAGCACCTAATGAGTCATGAGTCCATGCCTCATTCCACCAGTGACTGCCAGTAGGAGTCGAAGACCACTCACTCCATTGTGCCATCTAACCCTTTGACTACCAACTTTTCACCTGATTGTCCTCAATCCCTGTCTCATCTTAACCTCTTATTCCTATAACATGTTTAAGGTTAGTTGGGTAAGTTGAGTTATCTGAAGCGATTGGGATGGGGACAGAAAAGCAGTGTAGCAATAATTACTGGCAAGTATTATATGATGATAGTTATTGATTTATTTTGTTGCAGTTTTTATGGAGACTGGGAACAGTGAGTTCACGTGCAACATGCTTGGTATACTACGCATCAGCATATGGACCCTGGCTTTTGTTGGTTGTTGTTCTTCATTGGGCAGTTGTTTTCTTGTGGTTAGTATGTCCTGGGGTGAGTGCAGCTAACCCTCCAACTGTGTCGACCAAAGGTGGTGCACTCAGAGCTACCTGGTTGGCTGCTGCTCTTGCTTTTCTACACCTCATAGCTTATGCCAACCTTGATGACAATTCATCTCGACTCAAAGCGGTGAGAAACTCATTATCAAAACTCAACATCATTCTAATTTCCCAAAAAAAACAAGCTATGTTACTTGACAAATAAACTTCTATAATTATTTTATCTCATTAGGCTTTCTTGTAATTAATTTTGAAAAAAAACAACATTTTTTGGACTGAGTAAGGTTTTTCAATTTCTAACTTCTCACACCTAGCCTAGCCCTACAAGATAAGATTAAAATATATGTGCCACACAACCATGTTTGGTTGGAATGACAATTGTTGTCTTTGAATTAAAAAAAAAATTGAGTTGGTGTTTGAATTGGAGTTATTGCAGACAATTTTATATTACTGCACAAGTAGTAATGTATTATAATTCTCATTTTGGTTTGTTAACACAATAAACAGTCATCAAGTTTTAAAATCCACATATCAATTTTAGTTATACTTACAAATACAAAGATTTATACTGTTTTTTACTACTACTGTATAAATATTCCTTGGAATTCTGACTTTCTGTCCCGTCTTCCAAATTTGTTTTGGAACATGTACCACCACCTTTCATAAATTTATTTTTATATAAGGTTATAACTTTTGTCTTATGTCCTGACCAATCCTCAAAAGATGGATTGCCATCTAAGGCAGATGTGGGAAACCTAAATATGATGCTTTACTTACAGCCTCCACCCAATACTCTTATACTAAATGAGCATTGTACAGCAAACATCGAGTTTTTTCTAGAATGGTACGATTGTAGGTTTGTGTCAAACCATTTTGTTTAGATGTTCATGTTTATAGTTATTTTACTGCTATTGATAGACTATGCCATTTTCTGAAAGAAATTTTCAAAAGATGCAATCACATAATCTTAATGATTCTCTTACCTGTTTCCACTTTCTCCAAAATCGATTACATCAGAAAAATCTGAAGAGAATGAACCATGAATGGTCAGGATGACCGACTGGTTGATTTGGCATGGAATTACCCATAACATATGCATACAAATATGTAATATAAGTCCTAATGGACTTCCAGATCTATTGTCCCCGTTAGTGGTAAACCAACTGGCTTCTAACTATGGAGATCCACTCCCTTGAGGGTTTGTAGGGGTGACGGCACAGTGGGTCAAAGTACCGATTTAGGTGAACAAAACCTTTACCATTGTGACCTAAAAAAACCTCATATGGGGGCATATTTTTAGGTTTTTTTGCTCAGTAAATTTAATAAGATCATTTAGATATAAAAAAGTAGACATAAAATAATATTGAGATTAACAGTTCCAATATATTTTTTGACAATTATTGACAAAGTGTTTTTCATTGTTCCAATGCAGTTGTTTCACTTCACTTACAAATTAAGTTACCATGCATGGTCTCAATTCACAATCGTTTTTCTTTTTCTTAACTGGCAACACTGTTATAAGTGTAATTAACATGAGATGGATTGGGAACTCAAATTAAGTACAGATGTCAATGATTTATTAATGGTAAGTATTAGAAAAATAAAAAAGCATTTATAACATTCAAAATGATTTATTGGTGATGGTTTTACTCATTAACAAGAGAAAAATATGGAATTGAATTAGTATCAACCTACTTAGGGCTTTGCACAATTAATGAAAATAAAATGAAAACAGTAACAAAAAGAGAAGACAAAATTTACCCAGAAAAACTCAGCAAGATGACAGCATGCATGTGATACAAAAAATATCTACGAGGACCTTCTGAACATTTCTTCCTTTCTGAATCAGAAAGTGAACAATCGTCAGTTTCAACTAATGATAATTCATGTAATTTTGCTTCTTGAAGGCCACATTTCACTGGATCAGAAGAAATTGAAAGCATTGTAACTGTTACACATAGCGTACAGACTGGGCTTGAATGAAAAGAAATGGCAAGCTAAGGGTGAAAATAAAAAATTGCAAATGGCTTTGCAAAAGTCTGACATCCCCGGGAGTCCGATCTAGGTTCTGGGTTGTCTAGATCAGGTCCAAGGACACCAAGGCACTCAAAATTATGGATCCAAGCATGTGATGTGGACAATCCGAAACTGTAGTAGGCCACATTGTCTTTTGTTTGGAGCATGTTATTCATCAACTATGTTGTCGCCCAAAAAATCTCATACAATTTCTTGAATGACATGGAATCGTATGTCATTGAGTACAAAAAGAAACAAGAGATCTTAGTATTATCTTGGATGCTGAGAAAAATATACTTATTTGGGCTTAAATAAAAAAAAATCATTATTTAATTAATTTTGTGTTCATGATCTTACTAGAATGACTCAATTTGCTGAAGAAGTGCTTGGAGAAATGAATCCATAATAAATGGGAGATGTTGACAGTAACACATAAAGACAGACTGATGATACCTTATTCAAAATGAGGGCAGAGTTCACCAAATGCGTACCACTATTTCAAAGTGTTTTCTAAACAACACTCGGGGATTATAGAAGGTCCTGAGCCGAGTGCATTATTCTTTTCGAGGTCCATAAATCCTCAAATGATTATCTTGTCCAGAGAATTTATTTATTTTGGTATAAGTTTTGTCCATCTAAATCGGGACTTTGACCCTTGTCTTGGTATGATTGGGGTTCATTTGATCTTATGAATATAATATGAGTGGTTGAATTAAAGGAAGAAAGAGCGAATTCAGTTAAGAAAATCCCAGTTTTCCCAGTAACAATCCCAGCACCAACCCTGCTACTGCCAGTGCAACCTATCAAATTTAGCAAGTTGGCCCAACCTCTATGAGGTATTATGCCATGGATTTATTATTTTTTTTTTATTTATAGATTTATTTATTCTTTTATAATCCCTACCCTTTGATGCAATATTCACCCCTTCCTGGCTATACCACTGACCTAAAACTGGCTTGACCATGCTGACAATTTTTAATTTATCTTTCTATCCGAAGTACCAAAAATGAACTGTCCAAATTGGGATTATAATAAATGTACAATATGTGAGGTATGACAGTATTGTACTGGTAATTTTATTTCTTCTTCTAGTTAAATAAAATTACCTTTAACAATGAGTGAAATGAAAACAATTCACAGCTGTTCCATGAAAGAATTTTCAGGTAATATTTGCTTTCCAATTCTAAATTAATATTTTTGTTGTAGGTAATGTTCTATGTGGTTATGGGCATAGAGAATCTGGTCTTGTTAATTTCTTGGTACCTGACAGTTAAACCAAATGACATACCCTATGTACCTTTAGGTGAGTTAGAAATATAATTATGTCATGTAATTGTCAGCTTGTTATTGAAATTTTCATCAAGTATAATTTCTTTTTTACATTTTTAGGTGCAATACTTTCTTATATCTTAGGCTTATTCTTTATGGCATTATATTATAGGTTGGTTTATTTTATTACTTAATCATTCAATTTTATTATTGAAACATGAAGTGTTAAGTTGTGTCATTGTTATCAGATTTTTCCATGTTCGGAGGTTGAAATATGAAGCTGGGGGACGGATGTCAACTCCAGAAAATGTAAGTTTTGTCTAATGATATGTTCACGTTATATTCAAATGTTCTTCCTTGTTATTACAAATTTTATTAATATTTGGTTTAAATCATTAATTTGTTGAACTAATGATTGGCATTCAATCCTTCCGGGGCAAGCAGTCTTATATATCACATCACAATTTTATAGGTATTTAAAAAGATTTACTACCACTCAAATTGTCTAACAAATAAGAGAGCATTCCAAATTTCCACTTTTCAAAAATAAAGTCACATCTATTCCTTGACAGAGAAGGAGGTTCCAGTAAAGCAGAGATGAGCTTAGTTACTTAAGAGGCTATTACTCAGCTGGCCATTTGCTTACCATTGTTGCCTCTCTAGTATTCTCTTCTCAATGGGCCTATCTCAGCACTACTTATTGTCACTTGTAGATCAATTGGTATAGTAGATCTCTATGTTACTGAAAGCCATAATTACTGGTTTTGAAATAAGCAAAAAGAGCCCCACATTAGTAATCTCCAACACAAGCCTCCTCACAAATGACTTCGGATTTTTGACAGCTGATTAATGTTTATTTCAATAATATTATATGCATTACAACATGCTATATGTGCACTGGAGAGAATTTTACAGGGTTTATCAAGAAAAACATTTTTTTTGTGACTGTGGTTATATTAAAATTATGTTGCAGCGATATCAACTTCCGAGTGAGTAAGAGATTTGCTGGCATGAAGATGTATTTCTTGCTTAAAACAAAAGATTTTTTAGGCGTATTTCACCATTAACAATTTTAATAAATCTAAACCAACCAATAGTAATGAGTGTTGATGGAGGAAATATTAAGGACATATTTTATATAGGTGATAGATAAAGAAAAATTAAAAATATGCTTATCTATAAAAAGACCTTAAGATCAGAAATAAAATATAAAGACTAAATGCAATTCTCACATGGCTGTTTTTGAGTAATCGTTTGCTGCAGCATTTAAAAGGAAAACATGGAAAAATGCAACGATACACACGTATTAAGATAAGTATATTAACTCTCTCCAAAGAAAAATAAACATACAAATTAAATTTATGTTATTAATGAAGGAGTTTCCAACCAAGGAGTTTATAATAAGATATTGTTGGTATGATAAATTAAACTCTACTGTTCCTATTAACAAATAAGTAGTAGAGCTGATAACTAGAATTGGTGTGTGGTAGAGTGAAAAATCACATCCACTTATGCTTAGGTTGTTTGTTGTTGTAAACAGAGTGGAAAAAGTGTGACATTTTTTACGAAAAGAAAAAAAATGAAAGGTAAAAATATATTTATAAATGAAGATCTCTTTGTTGTACTACAGAATATAAAATAACTATGAGTAGGGCTGCTAAAAGTAAGAGAGGATGGAAAATGTTCCACAACAACCTACATTAAAAAAATATTTAATTAAAAAAAGTAAATATTAAATTTAATTAAAAAAAATCATTAACCTTTAGTCGTGGCCACCAAATTAGGCAGGTGGCCATTTTTGCTAAGTTGCCGCACTTAGTCCCGAACAATCGATGGCCGGCTGAGTTTAGCCTTCTAACTGCCAGTATGTGGCAATGCTGGTCCTCCTTTGTTGCCAAATTCCTCCATTAGACTCAGTCACATTCTATATTAAGTTTTATTTATGAATAGTGTAGGCATTAAAGAAAGGGTTTGAGCAATCTTTATTTTACTACGACGAATTATTAATGACAGGTGAAGCATTCCGATTATTTCGTCATTGATTGGCGTGCTAGGTTAGGTTATAGAGAGTTAGCAATGCCGCAATTTCTCAGTCCTGCCTAATTTGCTGGCTGCGAACGTAGTTGTTGGTTTGGCATAAAACCACTAGGTCATCAACACTGTTGTTTCGTGTATTTAAAGTATTTTATACAGTTCACTAATGTGAGCCCAAGAGAGCACTAGGAAGACCTCGGAACCAAAGACCCAGGAACTAGCAAGAGCACAGGTGGCACCCCTGTGCCACAGGTCAAGCGGTGTTTGTAGGACTCTAGGTCCGATTGGAAGATATGCATTGTAACCAACTAACCCACCTAACCTCAATAAATTACTATATTTCATAAACATAGAAAAGTCCTAATCCTCCCAGCTCCTCTGAGCTAACACGCTCTATGAGAACAGTGATGCCCCTACGGCTCTGGGGGACGATACCAGGACGTCCAAGGCCCCACTGCCACAAAAACAGGCTTGATTTTCTCGTTGTACTCCCATATTGGTCACTGTGGGTTTCTCTGATTTAGGTAGGTCTGATTAAACATATAATATTTAACTAGATAATAAAATGAGGTGTTACAGTTCTATATATTTTCTAGTCTTTCTATTGTATATAACTAAATTAGGTAATTACATAAATTGCGTATGATGTCAAATATTGTGGAGTAAAGTCAGAGAGAAAAGTGATCATGGTATTAATAGTCTGCTCATTATTTCCTAATGCTGCTGGCAATCTTGGTGGAACTTTTAGTTATTTAAAATGGATTTGTAATAATGCCATTCCTCAGATATGTGAAGGATGGTTAGATCAGTGGTATAATTGAACCCCCTCGTCCGCGTAGTAAATCAAATATACCCCCCTGGGTTCATCCCCCCTCTAGTCTGAGTCATTTATCTCCTCTGGTGGAGCAGAGGTAATCGGTGCAAATTCTGAGGAGCCTATGGAAACTACCACCTCAGAAATTGAAGGGTTTTAAACCGTTTCTAAGAAAGCAGGAGAAATGGCATCAAATGAAGCAATCCTAATAATTCTAAAAAGACCTTTTATGAACAATAGTTACCACCATAATATTTATTGACCTAGAAGACATATAATGGTAAATGTAAGGGGTCTAATGTCTGCTCGGAGACTTGAGGTATTAAAATTGTTATAGAAGATTTTCATGGAGTCACATAGCTGGCTATATGGTGTCTTTTAAAACACTATGTTTTAGCAATGGGCTTTGGTTTTTATTATTATTAATCCAAGTTTTATTGTGTTTTCATTATTAATATCATTATAGACTATTGTAATAGTTCATTTCTTCCTTTTCATTATGTTTATTATAAACAATATTAAGGAAAAATTAAAAAAACAATTATTATTATCATTATATTACTAGACAATTGTAATGAATTTGGTTAACTAAAGATATTGTTGTTTTGAATTTAAGTGCAATGAGGAGTCGACTGAGGTAGTTGGAGGTACTCCACCCTGTGGTGCATTGAGTTCCCCAGTCAAAGAGGAATTGGCTCCACCACAAATTCCACTCAAACATCACAGCACTCGATACCGGTACATTTATTTATTATTTTAATAACCAGCAGATTATTAAAAATCACATTAGATTTATTAAAAAATTCATTTAGTTTCAAAATAATAAACCGGAACTGGCTTTTTCTGACACAACTGATTTAATGAGAATTATAACAATATAAGTGAGGTTTTGAAAAGTGAATAACCTATTTCTTGTTTAAAGTTTATTAAGGAAATCGAGGCCGCGACGACCCCATACGTTAAACTTTAAAACCCAATACGTCACAATTAGTCAAACAATCGCAAATAACACATTTTAAACATCTACATGGAAAAATTAATTTTAACTTACAATAGATATCTTAATTATGTATGTACTTGAATAAAAAATAATAAAAAAAAAACATTCCTTAAATCATAATATGTATCATACATTAAATCTCATGTGTTTTTGTCTTTGTCGGCAATTATAAAACATAATCCCCCCCCCTATTTACACTGGAAGATAGATTTAGCATTAACATGGTTTTCCTGGAACATAACCCTTGCAAATGTTAAGGGATTACTATAGTTAACAATTAAAAATACTTAAAAAGCCATCTATTACACTGGCTCATATATTATAAGCACATCTATCAAAACAATCAAACACCAATATTAATAAGAAATAATATCTACAATCAGCAAAAACAAAGACTAACTTAATTAAATTATTATTTAATATTATAAAACTTTCCTCCAATTATGAACCAAACTCCAAAAGTGAAAGATCTACCTAGTATGTCAAATTTATCATCTTTTATTAATGTTTTATACATAGAAAAACCTTTTTTTTTTTTTTTTTTTTTTTTTATGCCCTTCCTGAGGCTGAGCCTCAAACGGGCTATACATAGAAAAACCATCAAAATTATGTTTCTAAATAGTGCATCATTTAAGTTATTATAAGTCTGCCTCATTAAATGAAATTTTATTCTAATTATTAGCCCCACAATGGTTATATAAAAATTATGCTATCTCCTTAATTATGCTCCAATACTATACTAAATTTATTGTAATTAATTAAACAGTGATTAAAAGGTTAGTTATGTTGTCTAGGTATTATGGAAATACCCACAGACATGGAGGGATACCAGGTGTGTTCAACTGCAGGTTTACGAACCCATACACAGCAGCCATGACCAAACGAAAGAAGAAGAAACCCACATCTTTTGTGCCTCCACCTTCAGTCCTACCATCGAACCATTGTCCTCTGCCTTTTTGGTGTCGACCTTTAGTGAGTTTGTGTCATGTCATTATTTTTAATATTGTATTGTTTAACTATCCAACATGAGGCATATGTAGGTATACATACAGGTGTATTATTGTTCATGGATTCATATTGCTTGATAATGTCTTGTCTATTTTTTAAGGTTTTTTATTTTCAATTTATTTACAACGGAATTGAGTATATACTTTCATTATATATAAGTAAATTACTTTTCACCTATTCAGGCTTTTCAAGGTGAGGGAGAGTGTGGTTTATTTTTTATTTGGGCACCATTCATATAAAATTTACCTGACGTCTCTTTAAAGTGAAGCTCTTGAGATCATTTTACAGTTTAAGTCATGCTCATGATATTTCAATACATATACCTTTCAAGCTCCATCTGTCATGCTAATCTTATATTGGAAAAAAAAAATATTAAGAAGCCTTCAAAAGATTTTAGGAATCTCTCCCCAGACAGACACGACTAGACTGGGTCAGAGCATAAAGTTGGGTTGTTGCTAGCATGTTTTTTTTAAATAAATAAATAGCGACAGAGCTATTCTAACTTATTTGAAAGATAGTATTGTAATCTATGTCCGGAGCTTTGGTATAATTATGTATATCCATCCACGATAATAGTAATTGGCGGATTTCTGATGCCTAGTGTGGTTCTGGCAAATTAGGCTGTAGGCTAATTTTTTGTCTATACCTTTGGTCTTAGCATCTATTATACAACATAACATAACATCTCGGTGTGTTCAAAAAGAACAAATTAGACCATCAAAATTAACAATTTACATAATAGATATTATTTTGAGTTGAATTGTGGCTTATATATATGGTGAGTGTATTGGAACTAAATTTCTTTTAAACTAGATCTATATCAATGTAAAAATAAATTGGTGACTAGTAAAACAATAATTTACTCAATGTTAAAAACAATTAAATTAATTGACTTAGGTGCGTTATGAACAAAGCAAGCAATCAAAGTTTAAAAATGCTTTGATAATTTATTTACATTAATTATGAAGGCAGGGGTGAACAGAAGGATACAAGGTTGTATCATTGAGAAGCCAGTGTGCCTAATGAGTTATTAACCATATAGATGTGTTCATTGTATTTCCTTCTTGAATCCTCAAGACCACTTTATTTACATCACATTACGGATTTATTTAGTATACCATTAAATTTTTCTAAGCCCTAGGAAATAAAATAGGATTTTAACAACTTTTCATAGACTTGAAAAAACTTGTAATAAGGTCAAGTAACTTTTTCACATTTACATTGTTTTCTTATACTTTCCATTATTTGTTAACTCATCTTAAGCAACATGTACTTAGCATGAGCTGAGCCTGAGCTGTTGTGAAGTATTTCTTTTAACATTTCAGATCAATTTTTTTTATTGCATCTGCCATCAAATTACTTACTGACAGAGGAAAGATAACTCTTCTCTACCTTTTTAAAAGTAAATCCTTACTTACCCTTAGGGCTCGACAGTTTATTGATTTTAGTGAGGATTGTTTTATGATTTTAATTCTAAATGATCTGCTAGCAGGTGTCTGAGGATAAACACTCTAGTGGACTGGGTCGGTTAGAGGATAAAAAACGGCAACAGATGGTTCAACTGGATAACTGGCAGCGCTACCCTCAGCAACTCACTCCTGCTTATCTGAGGTAGTGTCATATTTATAAATTGTAGTTACAATCATCAATTGATATACCATTTTCTTTATGATTTTATTAAAGGTTAATTCAATAATTCAACAAAAGTTACAGTCTAAAGCTTGCTAAGTTGCACAAAACATATAATCCAAATATTATGTCATTTTTTTGTGAATTAGATCCCACTATTATTAGTAATTATTAGCCAAAGAAAAAATATACTAGAAGGATCAGGACTCGAACTCATGAACTCCCCAATACTGCTTGAATGCTCTTGAATGGCTGCATTAATGGGAACTCTGCCAATATGAACTGTTTTTGGCTAAACTTGCACTGACTAAAAATTGCACCATAGTGGGTGGAGGCAAATGGTGTGGGCACATGACCCTTTATTTTTAAGTTACCGAGTAATCCTATGTTATGGAATGATGTAAAAAATATAAGGTATTTTAGTACATATCAGTTTTTGTTGCATTATAGATAATAATATTATTAATAATTATTAGCCAAAGAAATGGTGCTATGCTTATAGTCATTGCATGAGTTTAGCCTATGATAGTTCATGTTAGGACGGTCCTCACTTATGCAGATCTAGTTTGGTTAGTAGAGCCAGTTATTGGAAAGGTACCAACCAGGTTCAAGTCTCAATCCTGCTAATATATTTTTTCTTTGGCTACTAATTATTTATAATTAATAGTCTAAATAGTTAAATGTTTTTCATATGAATGACGATGCAATGAGGCAAGCAGACTAATTGATCTAAAATAAAAATATATATTATTACATTTCTGTTAGTGTGCCAATTGGCCTATCTTTGGTCCAAGAATAAATTCTATTTATATTATTAGATTCCTAATAGATAGAGAAATGTCTGTATTTAAGAAGATTACTTTTTACGGGGAGTTCTTAATTTCAGTACCAAAACATAAAAATAAATAGAATAAATAATATAAATTAAATTATAAAACATCGGTCCAGTTCTTCCCGAACCAGTAGGGAGAAGATTGTAGCTCATTAGGAGGAAAGGATAAATAAATTTGGGTGTCGTCAGCATATAGGTATGAACAGTGCTGGATAAGTATTTAAAAGTTGTTGATATTGACACAGAAAAGTAATGGAGGAATTGATGAACTCGTATTAGTGGTGGTGTAAACCAGAAGACAATGAAGAAGGGTTGAGATGGGTTTGATCAGGGATTGGGGGTACTACCTGGGATTGAGCAGAGATGAATGATTTGAACCAGCTGATGGCTTAAAAGGAAATTGGTAGTAGTTTTGTTAGAAGGATGGAGTGATCAAGAGTGCCAAATGCTTTGGTTAAGTCTAAGTGGATTAGGATAGATGTGTGTTGTTATTCAATGGTATATTGGAACTCTTTTGTTTAGAGTAGATTAAGTGGAATATCCTGGATCATCACGCATTAATAAACATTTAATAATGGGAAGTAAGCAGAAAAATAAAGTTATGAAAGTGAGAGGTATCACACAATTAATGGTTATGATGATCTTAGTAATATCTTCCCCTTGATAGATCTAATAATTTTCGTTGAACTATTTTTATTAACATTCATATTTAAAAGCCAATTCCCTAACACCTCAAATCCATTCATATTTTACATGAAATTCCTGAATCCTGGGTTTAATCCAGAAATGCCCTCATTTTCTGTTCCCCTCTTTAACTATTCCCTTCCCTGCCACAATCTTTCTGAGCTGATCGGTGATGGTGTTTCCCTCTATGTCCAAAATAGTCTCTGATCCCAAATCTTCTCTTCCCTTCCCTTTATATGGAATACCTTTCCACTAAAACCTCTAACTACTCCAAACAGACCTTCTATCTTACTCAAGTTCCCTTCTATCCTGTATTTGAATCAACTCAGCACAACCTTAAATATTAACTTAATCCTATCATTTTAACTAGTGACCTAGCACTATTTTACTTTCCAATCCCACAGACAAACGCTTCCTTGACAACCTTACCTCATCCCTGAATATTTTTATTGTCCCATGTTCAACAACCCACCATTTTAATATTTCAGATACTCGGATAGATCATTTTATTAATGACTCCCCTGAGAATGTAATTTGTTATTATCAACCATTTTATTATTTACTCCCCTGAGAATCTAATTTTTTATTATCAACGATTTTATTATTTACTCCCCTGAGAATCTAATTTTTTCCTATCATCTTCCAGTACTTTTCCTATTGGCCCACTTATCATACAATCTTGATGGTCCCCTTCCTTCTCCTAGAAATATCATCTATTGTAGCTATATTTCCCTAATATTAGAGACCATCCAACCTGGTCTGGAGGCAATGTAATGGGACCTTTTATATTCCTTCACCTCTGTTGATCCTATGGTTGATTTCCTAACTGCTAACTTCCTCACCATCCACACAAGTGCCTCTCAAGACTTTCCTAGTCAGCCGGCCCCAAGATCCTTGGTTGACTCAGAAAATAAAAGATTTAATGAGGCGTCGGAATGCAGCAATGAGAAGATTTATCTTCTCTCTTTAAAACCCTTTGCAAACTCGCCCAGTCAAAAATCCATCTTGCTCAATCCCAATTCTTTCAGGAGTCACTATCTCTACCAATGGCCTCTGGCATCAAACAAACAGGCTCTCTTCTACAAATTTTCCTTAGTTAAACAAAACACTTCTCTAATTTGCCATATTCTCCCAAAAACCTCTCATTTTCTATCCATTCCCATTGCTTCATCGCAACACCCCCCAGACTAATCAACACTACAACAGCAATTTGAACTCAAACTTCTTTTCCTCTTACATATTTCATTCTGACCTTATTTCATCAACTAATTTGGTAGGTCCCAATGGTATTCCCTGTGACATTCCTAAAGATCTGTCTCCCAACGATTCTTTTCACATTTATAATTTCTCTCTACCGAATTCCAAATTTCCTTCTTCCTGTTATAACCAAATGTTCTTCATTTCCTTGGGAGAATAAAGTTCCTGATCCCTCAAAGACAAATGTCCTAAATCAATCCTTCCTAACCTTTCCAAACAGACTAGTTCATTCTAAATTTCTAGAAACACATTTAAATCCCCTCCAAAATGGCTTCTAGCCAGGATATTCCACTTTATCTACTCTAAACAAAAGAGTTCCAATATACCATTGAATAACAACACACATCTATCATTATCCTCTTAGACTTAACCAAAGCATTTGGCACTCTTGATCACTCCATCCTGCTAACAAAACTACTATCAATTTCCTTTTAAGCCATCAGCTGGTTCCAATCATTCATCTTTGCTCAATCCCAGGTAGTACCCCCAATCCCTGATCAAACCCATCTCAACCCTTCTTCATTGTCTTCTGGTTTACACCACCACTTACAGATTGATTGAATCATTTTCACCACAGCTATCTTAAAACATACAGACAGATAGATGGTTGCCTCTTTCCTACTTTAACGTAGACCCTCCTCCTTTGGGCTTGGCTGTAAATTTCTCATTGATTAACCAAATAAATTCCATTCATGTTTTTCTTTTGTATTCATGATGTCAAGATGGTCTGAAAGGTTGGTACTTGTTTGATTGAAGTTCCTGACGTCCTCCTCACAGGTGTTTCTTTTTTGCCTTTATGGCTCTTATTTATTTTTTAATAACCAGAAGATTTCTCATTATTATTACTATATGTAAGTATTCATAAATTTAACTTCTATCCAGGGAAGCTTCAGATATGCCTGTGACTGTCACTCTGCCCAGAGAAAGAGCGAAAAAAGGCCGTCCACGATATTATCCTCCACCTAATTCAAGTGATGGTAAGTGCAATTTTATTTAATAATTTAAGTTTTGTAATTTATTATAATGCTTGCATTAACCGCCATCGGTATGTATAATAAATTTTTTTGATTCTCTGGTTAGGGGGGGGGGTGAAATGATTAATTACTATATAAACAAAGACCTTTTATTATTATTTTTTTTTTTAAAGAGAAAAGTATATATAATAAAATGTAGATATAACGATTTCCCAGATATAACCCTCTTTTTCCTGTGGCCCTGTCCCAGTGGGGATTTTCCAATGAAAGTTTATTCGTTTTAATGGTCCGATTCTCCATTTTTATTACTTCAATAGAAGGATTTAACACATTTTTTCCAACAAAATTTTCATTTTTTAAAGTAGGCATAAGAAGATACGTAAAATTTGAATTAAATTAGTACACATAATATTAAATTACAACCATGATAAAAACATCACGATGTCAGGATCAAATGGATCCTAGGAAAATAATTTCTATGAATTTTCTCTCTCCCTTACAAAATGTTTCCACAAAGTTAATTAACTTGTGTGTTTACAATACGAAACAAAAAGAAGTGAATTTGTTTCGGCCCATGAAGGAGCCAGCCGTAAAAAAATCTGAGCTGGAAACCATTATTAAGTATTGGTTCATCCAGGCCAGGAGGTCTAACACCCCGACAAGTTGCCCGATTTTGCAAGTTGCAAGTTCCTTGGGGATCGCAGACTTAACCGCTTCAAGTGAACAGTAAGAAACCGAAGAGGTATGTTTTTCTCTTAGATATTTTTTATACTTCTTAAGATTAGTTTCATTTGTTTGGGTTGATCATAGATGAATGATGGAAGTTGGCAAAACCTGTTAACAGAAGAAAGATTGCCCAAGTTAAAAAGATTTGATGGCTTCGATGATGGCCTTGTGACCGAAAAGGTTTTAAGCCTTGAAGCCCTAATCAATGACCATGATAGAACTATTTACAAATGGATGATTTGGCATTTCACATGAATTGTGTAAAGACAAAATTAATTTTAATGTAATTAATTTCCTTAATCCATATTAAGTGTATCAATAATACTTACTTTCATGGTGCACGCCCTATGTGAACCCGGCATAAGACAGCATGAGATGGAAAATGAAGAAAATGAAATAGAATCATTCATAATAACACAGCCAAAAATACCTTTGTTTTAGATGCATTAAAAACGATTCATACATTTTTTGTGTGCAATATGGAAGTAGAAGATGAAACTTTCAAAAATATCAATCAATTAGAAAATGCTGTTTTTAAAAAATAGCTTAGTTTGTGTTAAACAAAAAAGAATAGATGAATATTTTAAACCAGGGTCATCTAACAAGTAATATAATGTACATTTTAAATTATTTAATTTGTATGTGCATTACTTCATAAATTTTTTTTTATTCTTTATACGTATGTCTTGTGTATATATATTTATTTGAATTATACATATGTCTATTTTTGTATTATGTACCTATGTACGTAATATATTTTGAAATAAATATTTTCCATTTTTTCCCGGTAATAACGCTTTCCCAGCTATAGCGCTCTTTTTCTTTGATCTCTAGAAGAGCGTTATAATTAAGTTTTCCTGTACATATAAACATAGGCTTAAGTTGATTATTAAAAAATATACATGCATAAGCATGTGACATGGTTGCAATGGATTGTGAAGATTGAAGTACTTAAAGGAACAAATGTACACTGTGGACTTAAAACTATAATAGCAGCTTTGTGGACTCAGATAGAGTAAAATGGTTTAAGCATTAATTACATAATTAAGCATTAATTATATAAATGGAAAACCAATAAATCATTTCTTTTTAATTACCACTAATAGTTTATCTGCACTCACTAATATTTTTTTTTGTTAGAATCGACACTTTTGGCATCGTAGCTTTGTGAGAATTCACTACATGCTTACTGACTTAAATACCCAAATTACCACGGATTTTCTAGGAGGGGGTGGATCCTGATAATCTTTTTATTTCTCAATATCTGTTTAAATTAACACATTTAATCCACAAAAAATTAAATGAACAACATTCCATTGTTAATAAATTAATTTGATCAATCTAAAAGAAATTTTAGATCAAACTGAAATCCTGTTATCCCTAATGATACAATTAATTCATTGGTTGATCTTTAAATTAATATCCCACTGCACTGGGCAACAGGTTATCTAAGTAACTCACTGCGTGACTAGAGTAGTGTCATTTTCATTACGTCCAAGTTGTAGGTGGCTGTGGGACAAGTTATTGACCACCTCTTAGAAATAACTTCACTGACTCATAGGCACTACAGACGGTTCTCATTAGCGAGACTTGATTTGCCTTTCCTTCAACTCCTTTTTTAAATACTTGCAAAATGCTTTAGGTTCCACTAACCTTAACCTCACTGTTAATAGATCTACTCCACAAGTTCTAAAAAATCAATTCCTTACTTTTTTCTATCTATCATGCCTAAGGAAATGAGCATTGAACAAACAGCTAATAACATCTGGTCATTAACAATTTTAACAAAATAACATATCACCTAAATCAAAATAGCATTCTCCAACATATGAATTACTCGTCATCTTGAAAAAAAAAACAATAGTCATTGTGGTGATACCTAAACCAATAAAGGTTTAAATACATAGGAAGCTATATTTACAACCAATATTGAAGACCAATATTTATGAGTAATACTCAAAAGGATAGATAACTCAGCATTGAAACCTTATCAGATTATTAATTGATGAACAGTTTAACTTCAGAAAACACCGTTTAACAGTCTCACAGCTTACTTAGTTTACTGACTCACTGACTGGAATTTGTAAAGCTTGCAATGCAAAGTGGCACCACACAGTATGCTTCTATGGGCATTTTAACTGTCAAAACTCGAAAGTTCTTAAAAAAATATCCTCTACCATTGTAAGGTAGAGTTAGGTAGTAGATAGGAAGAATCACTAGAGTTTATGACTTTGATTCATTAGCTAAGGTAGCAACTTGCACTTTTTAACCCAGTCAGTCAGTGATTGAAGCCAGTCAATTCCACCGTGCCCATTGTTCTTAAACAAACTTTAGTGTTGGGATTTGTGTTTGAATGATGCCAATAGTGCATAACAAGTAAATGATGGTGGTAGTGGTGAAATGTGGTTTTTATTCACAGTTGAAATGGAGGTATTTGAACAATTTACTGTGATCATTGGTATCTTATATAACTTTTTTTCCCCGAGGGAAAACAAATCGTAAAAATTAAATATTGGTAAGGAGTAACGAATAAAAGTTTCATAAAATAGGGAAATAATTCAGGACCACAGGGGTTATCTTGTAAGCAATGCCAGTTTTTTGTCACTAACCTACCATTGTTAATTTTTCACTTTTTCACAAAATCCTCTCAGTTTCCAACCCTTAGGTGTATGTGTCAATTTCAAATGAACATTTTAAGGATATGATTCTTCAGGCACATTTACGAAGAAAATTCAAGTGTGAAAGGATTGGCTAATGTTTTACATTTTGTTTTTTGAAATTGGAATAAGAAAAAAAAGTAAGTTTCCCTCACTAATGGTAATTGTGGTTAATGCATTCAGTGAGCCAATATTCGATGAATCTATCCTTCTCATACTTTTTTTTTTTGTTATATTTTGAGGATTTCTTAGGAATACATTTTTTTTATTTTTTTTTATTCAAAATATGATTATCAACAATTTACTCAGAAGCACAGTTTAAAACATATTATATGCCGTTAAATCATTCATATACATGTTTACTTACTAAGTAAACAGTTACAAGTTACTACTACAGTATGACTAAGAACTTACATTACACCATGAACTGAAAGGAAAACAAATAGTATAGAATAAATTTTGGCAATGTGCATAATATCCTTCTGTATGAATCTTTGTTAAATATTCATATAATAGTGTGAAGTTTCGGACTTGATAAGTGCATTATCAAGCAACTGTTATACAATCAGAAGAAAACTATTGATATAATCAAAGCAAGTAAAGCTTATTTTTATATTAAAACACTAATGTTTCAACAATTTTAAATACTTACATGCTGTGCTGTGTTGTTCCAATTTAAAATAATAAATATAAAAATTGTTCAATAAATAATTGTCGTCCTGCTTATGTAAATTGTTTGAAATAGTTATGTTCATTAGTCAGTCTTATCAGTAGCATCAGTTGTAGTTAGTTACTGGTCACTGTTTGTTGTCAGTTAAAAGTTCTATTTCATGTGTCCTATCTGATCGGTCTATTTGTTGTCATCTATTATTATAAAAATAAGTTAAAAAAATTAACTGTTTAAGTCCATGCTGTTAATATATATAAAATTAACTTTATTTTTGGCTATAGTTTTTGATTTGTGGAAGTAAGGGAGACATTTTTCATATAAGTTTTGTATAGCTATTTTTACTGTTATTGCTGGGTGAATGTGAGGGAGTGAATTAGTGTTCCTCTTAAGTAGTAAATAAAATAGTACAAAGCAAATTGGAGATTAGCAAAGGATAAGTGATGAGTAATGGAAGATCTTTGTTCAATGAAAACAATAGCCTCTCTTTTAAGTGGAATATCATTGATTAGAGTATAAAAGGATCTTTTGGAAATGTAGGAGTTAATAAGACATATTACTGAAAAAAACTAGACAAAATTATTATTCTAACTGAGTGAAATAGTTAAATTGCATTAAAATTAAAGTATATTGTATGAATAAATCCAGTATATATAGACTGGGGTGGTGGGTGTGGATAACTGAATGGAAAACAATATGAAATCATAAAATATATTTATTTGATGAAAGAAATACTCTGAGCTCTGCTGTTGGTGACTCTATGTGTGATTGCAATAACAGTAACTCTTTATGTGATACTGCCTTAGACTAGAGATCTAATCAGAGGGTCAGATGAAATTAAAAGTCTTTTTAGGAAGTATTCATTGGTATTCTTAAGTGGTTCATAAATTACCCTTTATTTAATATTTGTATTTATTCTACAAAGTTGGTTTTATGTCACCTTAAAAATGTTGATGTGTATTAATATAGTAAAAGCTATGTATACACTGAATATGATAACTTTGGCCAGTTAGAACTTATTATGTAATATTTTGTTTACAGGGGATGTTGACTCTGGGCAAGAAGATGAAGATGTGTGTGTTGCGTCTGTGCGACAAGTCAGAGCACCAGTAGCCCAACCAAGAGTAACCAGGCTATAGCTAGTTTGTGTTTGTTTAGATTAACTATCTCATTTATTATAACTCGATGTATTTACATTTAAATTGTAAATAGAAATAATTTATATCTTAAAATATTCAGTTCAAATGTTTAAAAGAAGTCAAATTTGAATTGCAATTTGCTTCTATTAGTGCATTTGGGAGGGGGGGGGGTATTTTTTCTTAAGGGAAAGATTAAAAACAATAAATAAATAAATTATAATTGAATGTCCATACATAGTCAGTAGTATTTATAACGTAAAACATGTTATTTATGTCAACCGGTCCTTTAATTAATTACATAATATTCCCTTTTCGAGTACTTTTTTTTTATTTTTTCAGAATTTTAGGTGTGCTGGGATCTAACCTTTAATGTACTACTGTGGCTACACCACTGTATTTGACCAACTTGTAGCCTGGGCCACTATTTAGTTATTGTTATACTGCCTGTTAAATTTATATACAAATTTGTCTAATTAAGTTAAATTTGGGATCTTAGTGCCAATCAAATTACCTAAAACACCATGTTACATGTTTACAAAACTAACACAAGATTACTACTGAAAACAAAATTATGGAAAAGAGATATGGAGGTAATGCTCCTAATGAACATGCAATGCTTAGGTTTGTTCTGGCTAAAAATAAGTCAACTGAAACAAACTGACCCATTCCAGTAATAACTTCCTTATTCAAATGATTACCATTTTTGATACAAGGTTATATATTTTAACTAAATGGTTTTATCTTTAAAAATGTATTTGAATAGAGGTAAATGGATTAAAGCATCCTGAAATTTTTTTGAAAACTAACCAGCCTATCTTGAGTAGATATTTTATTGGTAATCTGCTTGGATTAATCAAAAACATATGTTAAATTTTCATCATATTTTATCAACGGACTACTTTTCAACATACAGTGGATGTCTGCATTGGGTCCTGATAACAACGGAGGAGAGAAGGAAATTTATAATGGGCACCAAGAAAATTGGTTGCCCCAGTAGTCTTGTGGTTACCTTGCCTAAATAAAAAACTATTAAGATCCAGGTTTGATACCCAGCTTTAACCCATAAGATTTTTTCTGTAGGGGATCAGTATGGTTATAGTCCACTTGGCCTTGTCAGGCAAAATGAGTATCCTCTTGAAAGACGTAGTGAA
Source organism: Acanthosoma haemorrhoidale (assembly GCA_930367205.1). Lineage (NCBI taxonomy): Eukaryota > Metazoa > Arthropoda > Insecta > Hemiptera > Acanthosomatidae > Acanthosoma > Acanthosoma haemorrhoidale. The sequence continues at coordinate 104,417,730 of OV884009.1, read as the reverse complement.
TCTGATTCAGTAAACAGAAATAAAAGTTGAGAGGTAACCACCTAACACTAGCTCCTCAAGCTCCACCTACCAACTACAGCGGCAATCTCTGCCTGCCTTATCTCTTTGGGAATTTAGTGCTACATTTTTATAATGTAAAATTAGTTATTATCAAGAATTAATAATACCAGCTGATTCTTAATCATCACTTAATAGTTTCTGATATATTACATATGTGAATGTGAAAACAATTAAAAGTTAATGATATCGGCACACTATCCACCTATTTGCTCACCAACATCACAAATATCTATTCCTTTATATTTTTAAACTGAGGAGAAACTCTGGGATTTATCTGGGACCAGCTCACCCAACAGATGAAACTAGCCTGCTGGGTGTCCATCATCAGGTGTCGTATTCCAAGCTCTCTCAGATTCATAATAAAACCCAGCCAGCGATTATAAAACTATCATATTGACAACTACATCAAGGGGATTTAATAAGAAAGAGATAAAAAATATATGCATATCCCTAAAACATGAAGTGTCATGAATTCATTAGTTGGTATTAAAGATTTTTTTTTAATAATTTTGAGTAAGGTAAATTTGTTTTAACTTAAAATTTTTTTTTTTACACCCCTTCAGGACAATTCCTCAAACCGGGTTTCCCTACGAGCCCGTGATGCAGGCTCAGGGATTGGTTCTCAAAACCCTCGTTATTTGGGATTTCCCCACAAGTCTGTGGAGCAGACTCCAGGGGTTGTTTTCGATGACTGTGGTGCGCATATTCCGGTACAATTGGGATTATTGCACCAGTCAGCACACCTTAGGTAATTCTATTAAACCGTCTTTATTAGTCGTTTATTTGCATTCACAATCCATTACTCTATTTACAATAATCTTATCAACTACCAGCATAACAATTAACTTACTACCTTACAATCTACTAATAACAAATATTGCTTACATCCTAACTAGTTTTTTTACTTTCTACAACAAACCTGCATACAAACAGTAATTAACCAAACAATAACCTATTTGCTAAGCCGTAAGTACTTACTTAATTCTATGGGGCAGTATCTACCTAACAACCTACTAATAACATATATTACATCCTAATTAGTTTTTACTATCTATAACCTTACAATATAATATGCAATCTTACATATAATTAACCTTTTTTTTTTTTTTTTTTTTTTTTATGCCCTTCCTGAGGCTGAGCCTCAAACGGGCTATACATATAATTAACCTACATACAAAAAAAAAACAGTATCCTATTTACTAAGCCTAGTACCTACTTAATACCACTACGTAACCTAAGTACATTGTTATGCATCCCCATTCAATTTATTACTCTATGTTGGCCCAAGACTCACTCGTACCTGGCCCTACGCATCAGGGCCTCAACCTCCTTAATCAGCTGAGGCTACTCGGGGGCTCCAGCCTGGTGCCTAGCCTCCTCCTCAGAAATCCCAGCTCTCATGCAATTTGCACAACGCGGACTTTCGTTCTTATGAGTACAATATTTTGCGATATGCCCCTCATAGGCACACCACCTGCAGGTTTCCTGGTACTTAAAACAGGTGGACTTAAGAGTGCCTGTAACCGTGGCATTTTAAACAATGGGGTGCGTCCAAGAAGTCTCTTACGACCAATCTGTGGCATTCCCCACCCGCAGATCGGCGGCTCCCAACAAAGCGAACCTAACACCGGGTGTAACCTCTGCCACCCAGCAACGAAGACCGGGTCTCTACCTGCCTCCATCTTAAAGATCAGCCTCAGAGGGCATGGTCTCTGATTCCGAGGCAGATTCGCCAAAGAAGAGTCCACTCGAGACAATGCTATCCAAACCTCATCCAAGAACTCCTTTTCTGTCCAGGTCTTAGGGACTCCTCGGAACACCACCCTTGGTCCTCTCTCCTAGGCCAACCTAGCATTGAACCTAGCATTGAGTTTGATGATTCCAACAGGCTCGTTGCTTTCTCCATGCTGGGGCTCTCCACGAGGTTATATAGGTTTTACCTTCAACGCTGGGGTCTCTTCTCGTTAGAGGAAGTCTAGCCATGAGGTTACGAACCTTAGGTTTCTGTGGCACCCGTGCTGTAGTCTTCTTCTTCTTCCTGGCTACCAGCTTGAAACTCTCCTCATCTTCAGTGGTCACCAGGGCCACAGAGTCCTCTGGGGCAGAAACCCTGTCCCTGAACGATGGGTTGGCCACAGGGCTAGCTGCTATTGCGGCCCAATCTCCCTGAGGTCAGGCACTCCTTGGACATTTTGCGCTCCAGAATTTCTCCCGCTGTGGCTTTGGGGTCTCCATTTCATCTGAAATTGCAGAGGCCTTCATTGTACTACTTAATTTTCTGTCTATTTAACTAGTTAAGCCATTAAAACTGTGATTAATATCGTGTCCACAACTGTAATTCAACCAATAATTTTTAGCACAAAGTTTACCTGGTATTCCTATTTAAAGCCTTGATTTTGCTTAACCTTAGGTCGGTCTCTCTTAACTTGTCTGTGAGATCAACATTAAAATTTCTACTTAGGCATAAAGAAAAGCTTATCAAACTGTACTCTTCACTCAAACATATTTGTGTTTTTAAGTAACATTATACATGTTGCATTATATATTTAAGTAACAAATTTACTTTTTAATAAAAAAGGGGGTAGGAATTTTTTTTTCAAACAAAAGTAAATTTCAAATTCACTAATATACTTTCATTACTAAAGTCAAAAAAGTTACTGCTTACATCTCGAAATTTGGTGTTCACAAATTTAGGAGGGAATTGTCATTTGTGTAAGGTTTCTAGCTATGATAATTTTTTTCTTTGAGGGCCTGCAATGGTTAAAATGATAACTGTTAAATCAATTGTCGCAACCAATGTTACGACCTGATCCATATAAAGGTTCTAGGATCCTCATAACCACGTCTTGTGGTTTGTTGCTGAGCATGTAAGGCCCTCTGGCTGTTTGCCTGTATAAATCTCTAGCTTATGTGATTAGAGTATTTTGGCATCACTCAAAGCATAAGTTTTGGTGTCATATTTATTTGGTTTCTATGGAATATACTGTATAAATGAGCATCTTCATTGAAAACCTTTTAACTTTTCATTTAAACCAATATATTTTCCAACTGTTATAAGTATGTTGGTTCATATAAGTAATATTTCACGGACTGCTACTAGTTGATTGTATTCTTTTCTCATATTTATTGTATTTACGTCATTCAGGGAAGTACAATTTTTGAGAATTTTGAACCTTATCAGTTCATTGCAAGACCCCCGTTCTACACCATAACCATCTTCGCCCCATAACTCTTCTGTTTGTCAATTGCTTCTTAGAACCCCTGCCAGGTAGAGTAAACCAATAAAACTTTTTTATAATCCTTGAATTTTGTCATTGTTTTTATTTGTGTATTTCACAATCAATTCTATTGTATCCACTGAAAATATACATTATCAGTACTCATACGGTGAGCTAACATACCGAGTGCCGGGCAAACATGACCAAACATAGTGTGCCCCATCTAACTCTGGCAGAATTATTTGTTTTAAACCACTTAGTTATATTATCCTTGCCCAGGTAAAATTTGTTACCAGTTCCTTTACCTTCATCAGAGCTTTCACTGTCTTGGATCAGTTTCAGAATCCTCTTCTCTTTTCACTACACCCTCTTCTGAATCAGTTTCTGTCTCAAAAATGTCAATAAAATCGTTTTTGCCACCCTAACGAACCCCTTAATTTTTCTTTCCTCTTTTCTAATGCTGACTTACTGTGTATGATGAAACATTGTCCACTGATAAATGTAACTCTATTCTTCATCAATCCAAGCCAGTTCCCAATAATAAATTCATTTTGATCAAATTCCATGACTATCAACTCACATTATAATAATCCAGCCATAATTTTATGACCTAGCCACTAATTGATCTAATACTTATGAGTATTACTAGTGTGTTTTACCAATTGTCATGTTTTAATATCAAGTTTCTCTACTGATAATTATTCTTGGAGTGTTGTATCAATTGGCACATTTTAATAAGAGTTTTCTTTGTAATATTATTCTGTGGATAACTATTGACAAAATAGCTTGCTTTTAGTGGAAGACAATAGATTATGGTGTTTAATCTTAGCGGTAGAGACTGATATAACTGTCGGTTAGGAAATAGTTTGTTGATAGTTAAGAATTCCTGGCCTTCCATAGGCTGGCTACGGGTCTCCTTGTTTTTTATTCTATCTACATTATCGGGTATTTTTTAAAAATTGTTTGTACAAATTGTTATCTAGTTTTGTAGTCGTTTCCCATTGTCAAATTCATCCTATTATCATAAGGTTTAAAATCTGCTTATCTGATTTATCAAGTTATTTTTAATTAATTTTTTCTATTACTGTAGAACATTTTTTAATGGTAATACTTCAAAATCTGTTTTGACTTTGTAAATTATTGTCATATTGATTCTCATTAGGTTGTAAGTGCTTCTAAATGCAATAAATGGAATTAATAATTCATTTTTGACTCCACTAAAGAGATATCCCATTCCATATTGACCAAAGAGATGGAGCATCTATTTTTCAGCTATTGTATTATTTTATATATATTTTTTTAATTGTATTTTTTTCAATATATTGAGAGTATAATATCCATGCCGTGTATTTATTAATCTTTAATTTATTATTATTTAAAAAAATATTTATCAATATTTAGTTAAACATAAATATAAAAACATTATTATATTTACATCTTGTTAACCATTACCTAAAAAGAAGTGGTTTCAATTGTTTGGATTTAACAAATTTATGATTATGTTTCCTTAGTTAAAAGATTTGAGATTATCATCTCATATAAAATATAATAACTTAGTAGATTGTAATTATTTCATTGCTAAATAATGTTAATCACTCATTTTATTCTATTTCTGAATTTCTTGTAAAAGTTCTGTTTTCTACTAAAATATATAACATTTAATTTTAATAGCTGGATTTTAGCTATAATTAATTTTAATGTTAACAATGGAAATTCATTTTTTTTTGTTGAAATAAATTAATCAAAGCTTAATTTTTTACCAACTGGTACATTGGTTTAATATTCTTGTATTATTAAGTTTAGATAGAGACATGGATATAAAATACATTATTATATCTGTATCTTGTTAACCTTTACCTTAAAAGAAGTGGTTTCAATTGCTGGAATTCATTTTAATGTTTGCTAAATTAAAAAGGTCTGATAATTATCATCTTATATATATATATATATAAAGTAATGTTAAAAAGTATTCATATGTGTATAAATTTAGTTGATTGTAATAATTACATAGCTAAATAATGTTAGTCACTCGTGTTATTTCAATTTTGAATCTCAAGTAAAAGTTCTGTCTTATACTTAAATAAATAACATCGAATTTTAATGGCTGAATTTTTCTATTATGTATTGAAAAAATTGAATTATATTTATATATTTATTACTAATAAATAGTAGTTATTATCTAATGTCGACAATCTCTTATCAGAATTTTCTGTCAATTTAAAAATAAATTGCTAATTTTTTTCATGTAGGATTTTAATGTTATTTTCTGCAATCCTTTAGGCTATATTAAAAGAGTGCATTGTTCCTATAATTATTTCATAAGTGATGAACTTTAGGAAATGAAACAATTAAATTAATTATACTATTTTTCATTACATAAGAGGTTACCTGAATCAATAAATTAGGTATAGTAGTAATGTAATTATAAATATTAATTCTCTTGCATTTAAATGAGTGATATTATATTAGTTTTTATATTGTATATATATATATTTTTAATATTGGTGTATGTTTTTGTTTCGATGACCATTGGCTGTATTAATAGAAACATACAATTAGTTTTTAATTCAGGAAATTTTTTTAATTTACAGTATGTGGGGGAGCTATTACTAAAGATGAATTACTTCATTTTGAATTTCTTTACTTCCTAAACATTTTTAAAAATGTTTATTTTATGAATTTATATTGGAATTTTTGGCCTTTGGTGTGAATCCCAGGTCGACTTGTTTCCTGATGTTTACATGTTACCTTTTGCTAATGGTGTTGCACCCAAAATATTTTCTTCAACGTCCATTCTTTGCCATAAATTGCCATTAGTTAACAGTAATTGTTGATGGTATTGCCACAATTACCTTATCAGGAATATCTGACTATGGTTCTTAGTATCTTAACTATTTTAGTAGGAATCTTTGAAGTATATACTTTGTTATGGATTTTCAGTATTCAAGTTTATTTCTGAAGTAGTCAATAACTATTTATCAGTATTTATACTACAAATTATAACTTTACTACTATTAAAGTAAAATAGATTTTTATCAAAATTTTGTTTACCAAAGATTTATAATGTTGTTACGATTCTATGTAAAACTGTTTGTATGTGAGTTAGTCACCTCACACTTCAAAAATGGCTTTGGTTTTTGAACTTTGCAAGAACTTAAATACACTTATATCATCTATTTTGTAATTAACTATGTTATGTTGATTTTATATTATAATTCTGAATAATAATCAATATGAAACAATGGAAAACATATTTTTTAATGTTATTTCATATATAAGAATTGGTTTGTGATTGTAGCATATTTTTTATAGAATATATCAAAAATATCTTAATTATATGTGTAAGTAATGGAAAATGGTTTGTCCTGTTCTAATTAATTAGAGAACATTAACATAAGCTTAATAACAATTAAAAATGTCAAGAAAAAACAAATTAATGTATTATAAATTTGACATATTTTGTTTTGTTAAGCTATGTACTAGAAATAATTAATTATGTTTTTCTATCAGTTTACATTGTTAGTAATGGTCTTAAAGTGTGATAAAGACCCTGACTGTTTAAAGACCACAGGAAGCTGTAGGTTACTGTATATATTAATTTTTATTTTTAAAATATAATTTTCAAAAAGTTATAACATTTCCTGATTGCTAACCTTTTTTGAACTCTACTCATAAGGGTTTTCTTTCTTAACAACTATAGAAAATAGTTAAAACAGTTAAATGATGAACCCAAATACTAGCATTGGGATTGGGAGTTAAACCCAGTACCCTTGGAGTCTGTCTCCACCTAGTGTTGGTGCCATGATTACAGAAATTGATTGATGGATACATTTTCATTCTTGCATGGGTGGTTCAGTTGGTAGATCACCCAACCAGATATTGGCGATATTTTCCCAGGTACTACTGCTAACCCTGCCAGTATTTTCTTTTTTTCTTTGGCTTATATTAATATACATTAATTCAACTTCCATTCCAGTCAGGTATAGAGAAACCTCTATTTATTGAACTTGCATATGTTGTTATGTTTTATATATATATTGTTTATTCTAATTTAATCTGAGGGTTTTTAAAGGTTCTGTTAATATAAAAAAGAATTCTGGCAAAAGGAAAATTGTTTAATTACATTACTTTTCAATAATTTATATATACAAGCACGTCTGTGACAATTTACAATGGTTTATTAATTAAATTTTCTATTTTACCTTAATATTACTCGCGACTGGCCAGATTTACTAAATTTTACGTCCTTTTCTGTTTGTTTCATCTAGTTTCTTTGTTGCTGTTGTGCCACGCTATCAGTGCACAGTACACATCCACTGCTATCACCTCAATTCTTTTTTTATATCTTCTTCTATCAATGGTTCTCCTATATGCCCAATCACCATTAATTAAAAGTCTTTTAAAGTTCTACAATTTTCACTCTCTTCATCTTACACCTTGTCTCATGGGATGGTCAAAAATAACAAGGCCTACCTCCCGCTCCCTTGTCCTTTTTACACTCGTCTTTTTCCTTGCCTTCTTGATTTTTTCATCCTTTTTCTTCCAATGCCAGTTGTCTCATATATTTTAACTTTTCTTATTTTAAAGTTAACAAATCCAATAATAAAATATTGGACTTTAATCATTGATTTTATTTATGACAAATATTAATATTATACAACGGTAGCAAATAATGTCCATACATTCATAACCATGATCCACGGGTCGTTTACCGCCCTTTGATTCCCGCTATATTCGAATTCAAATCTAAGGCAACATCATAGAGTTCACAACATCAAATATCACAGCAATATATTGAAAATCTCTATACTTAAAAACTTTTTTCAGGAACATAGAATTTTTATTAGTAAAAAAACATTTTGTATATAAATTTAAATTTATATATATCTTACAAAAAATGTTTGTATTTAAACAAAAAAAAAAATGTAATTGTCCTCCAAAGGGTTACATTATGTCCATAAGGGATATAAATTAATTAAATTAAAAAAAACATGTTAGAAAATATAATATAATGAATGAATCCTTCCCAGACTATTATATATAATATATATATAAGCCAGTATATATAAATTAATGAAAAGTAATGTAATAAAGCCTCTTTTTGAATGGCGAGGAGGTGTTGGAATAGTAGACCTTTAAAAGTTCATAAGGATGTAGACAATTTCAGAGGGTAGTAGAGCAAGCAAGAAAGGACCGATCGTATATTTCAGTTTGGTGGGAAGGAGTATCAAGGTCAGAGAGAGGAGATCTTGTGTTCTGGGAGTGGACGGAGGATTATAACTGTGAAATATTGTGCACGGAAGGAGAGGAAGAGCCACTATAACTCGGGGTAGAGATGAGGGAGATGGGATTGCCCCATACTAAGATAAATCTAATAAAGCAATTCAACTTGTCCTCGAGTTCTACTGAGGGAGCCCCATAAAATCATGCAGCCATAGTCAAACAGAGGGAGGATATAAGGAGTTGATGTGTAAGCTGGGGGAGCAGATGGTGAGAGCGATGGAAAAGTTCAAAGGTGATAAAAGTTTAAATTTCTATTGACTGATGGAATATTTAGGATATGTTGGTTCCAAGAGAGGGTTTGGTCAATCTCTAGCTTTTTGACGGTGGAGCAGAAAGTGATGGGGTGGTTATTAAGGGATAAAGTGGGAGTATCAGAGAATCTAAGGAAACTGGAGCCTATGACAATTGGCTAGGTGGGTTTTCACTGCATTTAACCTCAGTTTATTCAAGTTTGCCCAGGGATTAATCCAATCAAGGTCTCCCTGAATCTTGGCAAACACAGTTGAAAAATTGGAAGGAAGATAAAGATAAATAGATTTGGGAGTCGTTAGCGTAACGGTGGGAATAATGATGAATAGAGTCAGGGAGATCATTTATGTGACAACTAAAAGAAAGGGGGGGGGAATGATCAATTCCTGGGTTACACCCGAGGAAAGAGTGATGAAAGCACATAGGGGTTGTTTAGGGATACTTGTGAATGGTAAAAAAGAAATGAATGAAACCAGTGAATAGAGCTATCGGAGAAGGCTAATCATTTTAATGTGGGAAGAAGGACTGTGTGGTCTATGGTATCAAATTATTATAGTGGGCATTACAGTGAGTGCTTTGAAATGTAAAGAGCTCCTCCCTCCCCTAGACCAGATGAAGTATATTATCAAATGACTAAACACTTCCCAAATAGCATTCTCAGTTGGCTCCTTGACTTCCACAATAATATTTGGGAGCATGGAAAACTTCCACAGATGTGTCATAGAGCGAAAGTTGACCCCCTCTTCAAATTTGAAAAAGACAGGCATCAAGTATCACAGCTGCCTTCCGATATTACTTACCAGCTGACTCTGCAAGTTAGTGTATAAACGACTTGCGACATCAAATGAGGTTACTAATGTACATGGGGTGAGAATTGTCAAAGTCTTATAAAATTAAATTGCCTGAAATGTTTTGTCATTTAATGTTAGCTTACATATCAAAAGAGATAACAGTGTTCTTTAAACATTTGTATTACTTATATATTTCCTATCTAAAAATATTATGATAATTTTTGTTATGTTGGTAAAAGTTATGTTCCCACGGTTATCTAAGTAATCAGGTTTTGTTGTTATTATACAGGAGTAAGGAAATTCTCACCCCACAGTCATCTTGTGGGATGAGCATTATCACAAAGAAAATTTTTTTCATGGGAACAGAAAGGGTACTAACAATATGAAATTCCCACTGATTACTCCCAAGGGCTTGTATAATAATCGCCTAAAAAGGTGCTCTGACAAGCCAAATGCTTTCTTTGTGTATGGTATCAAAAAAACAGTGAGTTTGACAATTTCCACCAATTTTGACGGTATGTGGATACTTGAAAAAAATACTCTAGACCATTTAGTCCAAATAGAGGCAGATATCCAATATGCTTTTATTGAAGGGCAACGGGCGGTGGGAATGTTTTTTGATATGACGTCCTTCGACGGCCTGAACCAACGATAATGTCAAAAAAAATTGTGAAATCGTCCTGGAAGATCGACGACTATCCATCCAAGAAGTTGGGGAGAAATCTGGAGTGACTTAGAGTTCAGTACAGGGAATTTTAAGTGAAGATTTGGGGATGAGAAGGGAGGCTGCAAAATTTGTTCCTCGGCAGTTGACTGCACAACAAAAACATGGCCACTTGGAAGTATGCTCTGCTTTGAAGGAAAGGCTCCGCAATGACCAAAACTTTTTTTCCAAGGGCATCACAGGTGGCGAATTATAGTGCTATGGATACAATCCTGAAACTAAGAAACAATCAAGCCAATGGAAGACTCACCTCGCCCCAAAAAAGCTCGTTAGGTGAGACCAAACATTAAGACGATGCTCATTTGTTTTTTCAATGTGAGAGGAGTCATCCATTCTGAGTTTCTTCCCCTTGGTCAGTCAGTTAACCAGGCTTTTTACCTGGAAGTTTTGAAAAGATTGGGCAACAGTGTGCGGAGGAATAGGTCTTTGTGGAAGTCGGGGGACTGGTTTTTCCACCACGACAACGCTCCCGCTCACAAAGCCCTCTCTGTGCCCCAATTTTTGAGCAAAAATGGTATGACCACTGTGCCCCATCCTCCCTATTTACCTGATCTAGCCCCATGCGACTTCTTTTAATTCGCCCGATTGAAAACGGACTTTTGAGGAAAGCGTTTTGTGGACATTGAAGAAGTAAAGACAAAAATAACGGAGGCGCTGTCTGGCATCACAAAAGAGGAATTTAAAAAATGTTTCGAACAGTTGAATATAAGATTGGACAAGTGTATTGACTCCATTGGAGAGTACTTTGAAGGAGATTAAAGGTTTTTTGTAAAAAAAAATAAATAAATCACTTTGTACAAAAATAGTTTGGTTTCTTTTGGGTACGCCTTCGTAGTAGGAATGGTCAATGGCACTTACTTAGAGCTGAGACAAGCCTACCTTGCTTAAAGTTTATCAATCATTGGTTGCTACAAATTTGACTACGGGTGCTTTATACATGGTTCAGCGTGCACTTCCCTCGTGGTGAAGCTCAACCCTGTTCATCATGCAGGAATTTGAATCTCAACTTTGTACAAGCCCTATTCTACACCTGTGTGCTGAGTACGGACTATCCCCTCTACTATACAGAAAATACAAGTTACCAGAAAATTACATTTCTAGACTGGTCTTGAAACGATCACATCCAGCATATAATTACATCTTATGACCGAAGCTCTCAAGAAAATAGCAACAGAAACGAAATGCAACTCGAGCTCTATCCAAATGAATTTCAGCCGCAGTCCTAGATCTTAAATTTATTACTTTCAATTTACCAAATCTTCACAATCCTCAATGGACACAATAATCAACTTGATAGTTTACTCATATTCACATAAGGATCAAATTAAATACTTCGACATTATATGCATTTATTACTCTGAATTCAACTCACAAATACATACTCCACCGAGAATGCAGTATCTACACTACAGAGCTAAGTGCCATTGCATCTGTGCTACAGTACTCAATGTTGGAACAAGCAATTAATATAGCATTAGTATCCGATCCCCTTAGTGCACTCAAAGGTCTAACTAATAGATACTCCGACAATGCAATAGTGATACAGATTCATGAATATTTAACCAAGCTAAAAGAAACCAATAAACCCATACATTTTATATAGGCTCCATCCCATATAGGCATCAGATGAAACAAGATGGCCGATAAAGCTGGAAAGGAAGACCTTTCTGGTTGAGGTAGCCACACTGTCTGCCTCTGAACTCGCCCTGCCGTTCAAGAGAAGGATAGCCAACGGATGGCAGAGGATGTGGGATGGAATACCACCAATCAAGCTTAAAGAGATCAAGATGGTGGTGAAAATATGGGACAGTTCCAGTCGCAGCAACCGCTGTGGGCTATTTGTCCTGGCAAGACTTAGGATAGGACACAGCAGACTGACAAAGTAATATATAATAAGACAGAAACCACCGCTATCTAAAGTGCACCAACTGCAACCATATACTTACCATATCTACTTCAAAATTGTCTATTATATTGCAGGAAACTTACTGATGATAGAATAAGTTTAAATATATCAGTATACTCAAAAATGACGTTACTACCATTGACAGAATAATTAAATTCCTAACGAATCCAACCTAATCCAGCACATCTAATGCGAATCTATTTATATCCATAATAATATAAAAAAACAATCTGTTGACTGGCTAATTGTTGCTAATACCAAAACACAACTGAATATCAGGAGATAACCACTAGAGTGTGGGCGGAAGCTGGCGTGTCACGGGGTCTGCTGCTTGGTGATTGGGGGGCACATCGGGTCCTAAGAGCATATTTGACTGTGGAGGGCAGGAAAATATGGACTTTTTCCATGAACACAACATTGTAAACATCAGTTACAAGTAGGATATTTCCATTATAGGTTTTCGGTAGAGGGGTGTTTTTTCATCCATATCCTCCACCTAGCCTACCTGCCCAAAAATAAGAAATACCTGGCGTGTGGACCTGGTGTGCCATCGGTATCTCGGCCAGCGGGGCAAAAGCGTTTGGTGGTCCCCGGTGTTTGGTTATGCACTCGTAGAGTTTACTAGACTACGAATAACAATACAAGCCGTTGATGACTGTTAGGTTTTATGCCAAAAGTTAAACAACAAACCTTACTGGGGGGAGAGGTCTGGGAATTCACAAAATATATCAGATCTAGAAAAACTCAGAAAATGGTTTGATATAACTTCCTTTGTCCGTTGTAATAATCTGTATATAGAATACAGATCAGTTATTTGAACTGACCCGTATCAATTACCACTGTAATTTCGTTGTTGTGGCCATATATGTTTTTGTTTGTACTATTTTTTTGTTTTTTGTTTCGCAAATGCTTAAATTACGTTGTATTGGTTGCATGTTTTGGATTATATTTTAGCTTCGAAATAACTTTATCATCATCCGGTCTCACATGCAGAAAACTGCTACGAACAGACAGAAGATTGGTTTGGGAAGAGCTTGTACTGTGCACCCTTTGCAAAGACAATAACCCAAAAAGAAATTTAGCCATATTCTAAAAGTTTCAGAGCCAGCAGTAACAGTTGCGTATTTGTTGTCATTTAACCCGATTTCAATGGGGGGTTTTCGTCAATATATTAGGTTTTGTACATTTTTTGTGTGTTCGAGGACCACTTTTTATAACCGAGATGGTTTAAAAGATAAGATGTAGTATTTTTTGTCAGTTTTTAGTAACGTTTATTTTAAGATAATTTACATTTATTAAGTATTTAAGAAACCCACACGGTCCATGCTTGGATTCTTGAAATTTTACTTTACTTTCTAAGTCCTTAATTTCGTTTCATATATTTTGAATAATCAAACTTAATTGAATTGATGAAAACAAATTTTAGTTGGTAAAAAAAAAATAATTTTCAATAATCTGGATAAAAAAAATTGAATTCACAATTAACATTACTATAAAAATCAGTCAGTTGAACAAATTTAATTACTTAAGGGTCAATTTAGTACAAAAAAAAATTGATGTTTTTGATCCTTGGTATATTTTATAATCAATTGAAAGAAAAATGAAGTAATACTTGGTAAAGATTTGAGGGGCAGAGCGCATGCACCATGTTTATTGATTAAATACAGCGTGGGCTCATTGTCGCAATTCTGGAAATATGCAGTCTAGATGCCAAGGAAGGCTCCCTTCAACGTGGTATACGCCTCGAGTAAGTGACATCATTAGCTGAGTGAGTAATTATAAGTTGATTGTGTGTCTCTATGTGACTATTATCTTCCCCGTGTATGTGCAGGCGAAGATGACAAGTTCAGGGCCAGCGAGCTAGACGAGCACGGTCCCACTGTCAAAGGATGGCAATGTCACAGGTACCTCCTTTTCATAATATATCTTTATACTTTAAAATTTCCTCATTCATAAAGTTTCCCTTTCCATTAAACCTACCGTCTATACCTCTGGAATAAGTGGTCCATTTTTGCAGAAGTTATCTTGCTTTTACTTAATTTTTTTTTATGAAAAACTAGTAACATTTTGCGAAAAAGCTAATTTTTAGAGTCAAGTCAGAGATTTAACTTAATAAAATGGATTATTTTTAGGCGTAATACAACAATACGCTGTCAGTATGTTTTAATCCTTCTGTTCACTTCTACGAATTGAGTTGTGTTCAAAACAGTTCTTGTACTCTAACTGAAATTTTTATCGACAATAGCCCCACTTCATAAACCTACTAATTAAAGAAATCACAAAATTTTCATCCATAGAAGAACCACACATATTTTATTACAGTAATAGACATGCCGAGGTAAAATTAACGATAATCTTACTTATTTTAGTACATTATCCTTCTTCTATCACACCTTCTATTTAAGTTAATCAGTAATTAGTTCTTTAGATGGGGTTTTGTTAGTTTTCCAAAAAAATAAATATTTTGGTCTTAAACTACTCATCAAATAATAGTGAACAGTGAGTGTATTGGTGGCAAGTTAGCACATCATGTCATGAATAGTTTGTGTCTTCGTGCAACCAGCTCTAATGTGTCAGTTTAGGAGAATCCGTTAGAAATGTAACTCTTTCGGCCTGTGACAATTTTTTTTTTTTTGGGGGGGGGATGGGGTACTTTTTCTATTCAAGCGACCACAATAAATACATTTTCCAACAGAGGACATGATCCAAGAAGCTTGGATATGAAGTAGTTAGGATAAACACTACATCGTCAAAGTATATGTAGAAGATTAAGACAACGTTGGCAACAACAATGTTGGTGTGTGCTCGAGCTTGGTAGAAACGGGAGCAATTTATTATTGTCGGGAAAGGTTATCGGTCTACCCCGGGCGACATTTTATAAATATTTGTATCTAAATGATGTAATAATAAACAGTATAATAATGTTGTAATCAACAGACTCAATGTGTGTAATATTTATGCAATTTAAAACAAAATGCGTGCTGATTCTGATGGCCTGACTCGAATTCGGCAATTTTACGGTCAATCATTGAAGTCGATATCTAGCGATATTTTTCATATAAAAACAGTTAACAGATATACATTTTTATAATGTAACTCAAGGCTTTTAATTATAAAAAGGAAGAAAAATAAATATAGGAACACACTATACATTTTATTATAATATGTTTAAACAAAAGAAACACATTTTATTTATGTTCAGTAATTGTTAATAACCAGGTACGCCACTGAGTACGGATGTAATGTATACAGTAATATGTGATTAAGTGCAAGTGAGGGGGGAAAACAGCAATTATTAGAGGAGTTTATTAATGTCTCTAGAAAAGAAAAGTTTATTTTTTAGAATATCTTTGAAATTATTTTTGCGTTACTGTGTCCTTTACCATGGGGGGAAATACTTCTAACCCTAAATAGCTTGGGTCTTGAGAAAAAATTAAAAGTTAGCATAACAGGTCCGGCTTTTTCGATATTTTTTTTTCTAATCGAATGTCTACCAAAAATCATTTTGCATATGAAGAGCTGTTGAGAAATATGCCCTAAAAATTTCAGCTGGATTAAATCATTTTTAGTAGCACTATCGTAGAAGACATAGACCTGCCAAAGTAGTAACATCACCATTCCCCGACGAGTTACTGCTAATATTATGTCGAAATTAATTAATTACAATTATTATTACATTTCAGGTACTGTCAATACCCCCAAGAGCTCATACTCAGGCTTCATTACCCGATAGGTTTGACGCAGGTTCAAATTTTAGCACATCAGTACCTTATTCGTGAGTATATTCCTGACATATCAATACACTGTAATATTAATTGTCTCACCTATTATTCATGGAGTCATATTTTTAGTTCGTGTATACAGTAATGTATGTATAAATCCAAATCCTTTGACTAGAATTCTGACACTATATGCCAGTATGATTTATTGAAATTTATAAAGATTGGCGTAAAAAATGTCGCCGGCCATCATGAAAACAGCAGTGACCGCCAGTTTCTTCAGCTCTAGCACACAGCATGGAGCAGTGTGGCTGTTGGTGGATATAGACCGAGAAGTAAATAATTTTTTTTTGCCACTGCCTAGGATCATAACACCGGGGATTACCCATGGCCAGTGATGTCGGGCACATAGGCTTTATCGTCACCTGTGGTGCGTGAATTACAGTGCCACTTGGATTGTTGCACCTGTCAACGCACCTTGGTCTATTCATTCAATCTGTCTTTATTGATAAAAGTTAAAAATACTATATAGTACTATTTACAACTTATTCACTACAATACAAAAAAATCTTAAAACCTTTTTTTAAATTATTCATTTCCTCTTCTCTAGCTAAAACTATCTTACAATTACTTATATCTCATTAATGTAATGTACATTCCTACAAACTTACACACATAGAACAATTATGTACATGTATGTAGACAGTCACGATGATTTCTTGCTGAGCATCCCCACGGTAACAGCTGCTCATCCTTCATCGCCCTCCTAGATATTGTGAAGTGCTCAGGCCTCTGTCCATCTCCTTCCACTTCTGGAGAAAGACCCTAAAGTTCTCCTCTTGGTTTAACAGCAATTCGTCGCACTCGTGTCCAAGGCTCGATAGGACACCATGAGGTACTCTATAATATACCCTCAGAGTGTGGGTTTTTAGCTCTCTTGAATTCTACAATTTGGATCGAAATCCGCCGTCAACTGTTAGCACCTGAGAACACCAATAGTCAGAGGAGACCCAATTTGCCCTTAGCCTCACTCTGACCAAGAGAAATACTTCCTTGGATACTCCCTTTTTTGCGATAGTCCACGTTGCATTCCACACCTTGTTAGTCTATTCACTAAGGAAGATCTTCCACCTCCTTAGTTCCTGGTCGATTTTTCTGTACATAGGAGGTGGGAGCTCTTTTAGCTGCCCTCTATGGACCTTAGATCTGAGACACTGTTCCAAGAGGACCGAGTTCACAGGAGCCTTTACAGGCTCTCGTGACCCGCAGCGGTGCCGCCCTCTGCCCTTGCATCAGCCTGTGCACCTGAACTTTGAGTTGCACCGACCATGACTGGGAAGCATATCTTATTATTCCATTCCACTGTCGATTAGAGAGTCTTTGATACTGGGAACATGACACTCACATCGTTCCAACTATACTGGTAAACTATTAGTGCCCGATGTCAACCTATTGGCTGGACAGGTAACATAGGGCGAGGGGTCAACTTCCTTCCCAGTCTCACTCCTAGGTATTCTCGGTGCCCATCCTAAAGCCAAGCCACTTGAGCATTCGCCCCGAATGAGGATGCGTTTGCCCTATTTTGCTCAGATGAGTACATCCGAATGCCTCAGCCCGTTCCTCGGGTTGTCGTTACATCAAAATGAGCGTGTGCGTGCTAAAGTGGATATGGGGCTGGGGTGACATCTGGGGTCGACCTGAACAGTATGAGCCGGACGTCCTCCTCTACATTCAGTCAGGGTAACCCGAAGGTGATCCCCATCACCTAGTCCAGTCTATTGTTTTTTTAATTTGAACTGTAAAACGAAAAATGTTTTTGTAATTCTACCTCCTTCAAATGCATGTTATGCTATGCAGGAAAAGAAGCCATAAATCTGTAAATTTGTTCATGTTATTGTTCATTTGTTTGTAAACATTTTATTGAATAAAGGGGTTTTGAAAAAAAAAAAATTACCTAAAAAATATAAAAAATTTACCCCTAAAGGGTTACCGAAGGGAAAAGGCAAGAATTAAAAAAACCAACACCACTGGAACGGGTAAGTAATTGCTTAGTGATTCTTATTATTTTCAGTTCTTGAAGCTACTCTAGTGGTCAAATGTTTCCTGTTTCCGGTCACTTTTATGTATATTATATATTATGTTTATTTTAGTTTTTATTAACGATTTACATTCATATGTTATATAAAATATTTTAGGAAAGGTAGTAAAGAATAAACCAACATTAAATTTAAATTTTCTAACGATATACATGATTCTAAACAAAAACACGACTTTCATATTTTTTGATGACACATAATTAAAAAAAGCTTAATTCAAAAGTAAATTTTTGAACAAACGTAATTAGTTGTGTCATAAAACATTTTCTTATTTAATAAATAAATATAATCAAACTAATAATTATTTTTTTCATTATGTTCTTGTTTGGTTCTAAAAAAAAAAGACTCGATATTCTAGGCACCAAGAAAGACTCACTCAATACATTGCATCTACAGAGCACAACAGACTGGGCTCCCTCATAGCCCCTTTAAATTTACAGATAATTATGTACAATTTTAGATCCTCAGGCGAATCTATTTACAAATTATTTTTGTATTTACTGTAACATCGTTACATTATATATAGGTTTTGTAATTTTATAAAAATTATATAATGAATAAACAAGTATAATGATACACATTATACGTGACTGGACTAAACTGACTAATAAAGGTGATGGGGCTCACCTTTTTGATCAAACTTAAAACTAACTTACATACTAATTCTTAACCCAACTTTTCCCCGACTGTCTGTTTCCATCGATGCGGGAGGGGTGGTGAGGCCATAGTGTTAAACACTAGATTGATAATTTGAATTTCATTCCTTTAGTAATAGTTGTTGAAGGGACACAGTGGCAGTGTCAAATTACATGACTGGAAATTTTTATTTTGTAGCAATTTAAGTGTTTCACGCTGGAAGGGAGAGAGCCTTCCTGATAATTCTAATTGGTTGCCTGCTTTGCACGCTTTTTCTCCTGCTCTCCAGGCGAGACTGGCGTAGAAAAGGCCAGTTCTGTGGCCACAAGCTGAGTAAAAACATCATTTTTCTCTTACCACACAATGTGATATTGTCTTTTCATTCTTTCGTGAGAGCCCAACTGCCAACGAATCCTCTGTATGCATGAGTAGTTTTCTTCAGGGCACTAAGTGAGTTCGTTACAACAAGGAATTGTCTAAATTGTTCGCTTACGGCACACAGTGGTTAGTAATTGTTTTTTTTTTTTTTCGGAAATAAACATGTAAAGATCGATGTGTAAACCTAAAAACTAATTTTTATATCATTTTATTCTGAATCAAATTTTATTTAAGATTATGTTTATGATTATTATCCAAGATCATAATTTAAGATTATTATGATATAATGTTTAAGAGTATGCTTTCAAAAAATCCGTTTGTTTTTGTGTTATAATTATTCATTATTCAACCTGTATTTTTTAGGTTTTGGTGGATTTTATTTTATTAAGTAACCGGGGTCAAATACTTTATTTTATAGCATAATTTATTTAAATGGGACTTTGAAACTGATTAATTTGTTGCTGCTTACTTACCAATTTGATACTATAATATTGAATATGTGAAAGAAACTTGATTGAATGAACATAAAGTGAATTAAACTGCTAAATCGAACCCATGTCCTTCCATTACATACGCGCTAATACCTGGTTTTATCTCTTGTCTTCTCACAATTTTACTACGGTTGCGTGAAGTATGGTCTCTGTGGGGACCTCGGTGCTCGGTTGAAGCGGCTGATGAATCGTTTTCTTAGATTTATACTCTCGCGCTCTTGGTCAGCCTCCATTGACTCGTATCCGGTGACGCGGCTGCCGAAGGAGCGTGGGGACTTCCCAAGACCCCACTTCCTCTTTCGCATGCGACGGAGGTGACAACCATATGGATTCGGAAGGTCTCTGGGCTGTTTGTAAATACTGTATGAATGAAAAATTGTAAATATGGTATGAATGAGAACATTTATCACATTAATTATTACCCAATTAGGCAGATTGTAATTTTATCACAATACCGAAGATAATAGGGAAACACAGAGACCGTCGAATTTCGTGGCACTACTTCCTTGGATCCCTTCTCTTCAATGCTATCGTGACTAAAAAAGGCCCGCTTACCTTCACAACTGCCTCTAATTAAAATCAGCTATAATATGCCGCAATAATAGATCCCAAGTTTCCGGCATGTATTTCCCTTATCACAAATCTGCTTCCTTTGACTGTTGTTGCCCTATTCATGCCATAAACTTTTGGAACTCCGTTCCTATCGATATTTGTCATTCATTAACTCTCTCAATCTTTAAATCTAGGCTTTACCAGTTCCTTATCTCCCTTCAATCTAACAATGCATAATTAATCGTTATTATTCTGTTTATTTATTTTTCATTCAAACTAGCAAACTTCCATGCCCCCCCTTGTGTTAATTCTTATGTTTTATTTATTTATTTTTTTTCCCATCTCCACTCATTTTTGTTTTCTGTTTCATTTGTGGCTGTTTGTTCTTTTGAATCATCTCATATGCGCCTGGCCATAGCACGTAATATTATACGTATGGACATAGCATTATTGATAAGTTTATCCAATCTGAGTAATGTTATGTATTTTTTTCTTTTTTTTTTTTGTCAGGTAGCCATTCCTATGTTGTTCCTTCTTTTTTTTAAATTTTATTTCATTTCATAACCTCTGACAGCAGTAAGAGATTTTAAAAATGAAGGTTTTATTCACTGTGCGTCTGTAAATACGTGCTGGTTGCAACAGGTTGTGAAGCAATACAATTTTATGTATCGTGTTAATTATTTAATTAGCTGAAGTTTTAATCAGAATAGTAAACATGAAATAAATTAGAGGAACTCGCAAAGAAAAGATTTTCTTGCACACTAACCACTAAAAACACACGTGTGTCAAAATCACCGAATGAGGCCGCTACACTAACCTAGTAAGAGTTGTTTTTTTTTAAACAACTATATATTTCTATAACCCAATTTTTATTAATATAAAATATGATACATGGATATTCACAAATCCTAACTCTTTTCAAAGACTCTACATTTAAAGGGGGGAAACGGGCATGGGCTGCATTTGAAAACGTATGATCTATTATATAAAACGTTGTGACAACAATAAATATATCAAGAGACAACAAACAAATTTTTGGAGCATTTTTTCTTCAAATAAGGCGCCCTCTTCGTACTATGTGAGCAGTTTAGGTGGTCCACTCTCTCGAAGTGGTACCGAAATGAACTGGAAATCCACTGGTGCCGACTGTACCTGTGAATTCAGCTGTAAGGGAAAAGCACCCCGATCGAGGGAAAGTACTTTCTTGTTGTACTTGTTTGGTAACCATAGATTACCTCCCTGTAATGTTGTTATATAACCTAGTGTATAACCTACTTTTAAAAAATTTGAACACTTCCCTTGTTTTGTTTTTTTAGGGATGCAGTACACTCCTAAATCATTAAAGGTTGAGATGACTGTTTCCTTATCTTCACCAACGGTCCGGACAGAATGATATTCAATGCCTCGGGTCACGTCAAGTTTATAAGCCTTGCCACCTGAACATCATTTGTTTTCTTCAGTTTCTGTGGCCACCATGAGGATGTTTATTTCCTCTTTGAAAACCTTAAAGTTTTTCAACGTTCCAGGAGACCACGTTAAGACGTGCTGGGTCGTTAAAATCCATTTCGCGACATATTCATATTGCTACGTTCGGCGAAACGTTTTTTTTTTTAATTTATATGTTTTTTTAACACCTTTTAGGGACACCTCTGCGCGTACCGATATAATAATCTGTCCGATACACTACTGTATCCGAATATTAAACTCTAAGGCAATAAATAAAGGATGTATCTTTTCTAAGGATACCTATATCCTTTTATCTATTTGCATGACCTATCCACAAACACCACGCTGTTACACTGTCGAATAATTAGAGTATTTAATTTCTAGGGATGCCATCCAACTATTCATCTACTGACAGATTTGGTTCCTCAAATCTTGAGCGTATTGCACTTAAATTTACACAAATTAAATAAAGTAAATTTGTACAAAATTATACATTAATCAAATATTCAATATACTTAGTGTTGGTCCCAATCGAATCTAAACCTAAGGTAATTTACCTTAATAAATCACAAAATGGAAGGAATTCAATGGTAAAATAAAAATATATAGACAAAATGCTTTATTATCCAAAAACAACTGTAGCGACCGCTAACTACATAAGTGTTAAATCACCCTATACTCTGGTGCATATATAATGTATTCTAATTAGATGTAAATCATGGTGAAAGCTACTAGCAATAAACGCAGGGGCCGGCAGCCGTTAACAAGCCAGGGAACAGCTGGTACACCGGCCTAAAAGCCACCTGGCCGTCATAAAACAGACCCTGTAGACCTAGGGTCACCTCCCGGCGGTCATAAACCTAAAAGCCATGCCATAAACAGTTGTAAACTAAGCAACCCTTGTCTCCGGTCACGCGCCTTGTGACAGAGGTGCAGGTGTGCCATCATAAACATACCCCTTTCAGACCAACTCCACCTTCCGTCAGGAAGGGGAAAATACTATTTAATCCAGGGGCTTCTAGCCCAAAATCCCACTCAGTCTTTCCGCTTTCACTCGGACGCTTTACGCCCGGGCCACTGGCCCGGGAACTCGGTCTCCTCATCGCCCAACCAGTCTACTACTCTCGTAGTCTCCTCACCCGCTTCCATTCGGTGATGATTTACGCCCGGGCCACTGGCCTGGGAACTCAGTCTTCTACTCTCTATCTCTCTTCATCCGCAGTTACTCGGTGTCGCTTTACGCCAGGGCCACTTGGCCCTGGAAGTCAGTCTATTAGGCTCCTCGTCACCCACTCTCTCCTCAGCGTCTGGCACCTTGCCTTTCAGCCTCCTTGCAGACCCTCTGCCAACTTGTACCAGTGATGCTGCCGGTCTCCCGCCCGAACTCTGAAAACTGGTCTTATTCTTTATGAAACCTCTGTACCTCTTCTCTTGAACATATTGTATTGTCGGGACACATACCTATCATAAATGGAGTCAGATATTAACGCCAACATGGAACAATGGTCCATGTTACAAACTACAACCATCCGCACTTGTCACCAGGGCTAGAGTGATTAGGCACTCCCCTAGTGGCAAGCAGATAACAACAAAAAGGTTAAAATGTTTTAACGAGGAATGACTGATTTTACTATTAATCCAAAATGATGAACAGATTACATCTATTGTGCTAGCTACAAATAAAGCTTAAATCATACTATTGTAAATCGATGTATTCAATCTGATGTAGAAGCAACCTCAAATCCAAGAGGTCAAAGACAAAAGCAATCGTCTGTAACCCTCCGCAGTCAACGGTAGATACCTCCAGGCTCACCACTTAAGTCCTCCTCCCATCAGATCGGCTAAGCGAGTCGCGCCCACTTCTCGCCCCAACGCATATATAGTTAAATGACCTCAACTAATCCTAACAGCATTAATCCATAACAACATTCCTCTCCTATATATACGGTCTCGGCGTGTGACTTCATCCTATTCCTATTGCTATTCAATTATATTATATTCTAATATCTTATTCCGTTCGCATTCCTAGCATTCTTATAGTTTATTTTGTTATCAAGTTATCAGTAATTAGACTCGTCCATGTGCAGACCTGTCTTAGTGTAAACCTTGTGTCGAATTCTCAATAAAGTGATTTTTAAAAACAGATAGTCGGTTGAAGGTTATTAACTACATGTTCTCGTCTTGGACCGTATCTATGTCTCTTCAACATAATGCTTTTTTCTTTATGGCCCTTTGTGGTCGTGTATGCCTTTTCACACTATCTTGCGAGAAGGTTACTTAGCACATAAGAGCACTGCTGAGTCCCATATCCGAACAGATGGGGTAGGTACATCGGTCGGCCTACATCAAAAGAGGGGTTTATGGCATGCCGACAGTCGGCCTACTACACTACCCATCTCCGGTGATTGAGCATATAACAAAATACTGAAAGAAATTCAGTTTCACGTAATCACTTTCTCGGTGTTAAAACTTCATATGAATACCAGCTGTGCCATGGTTTGTATTTTATTAGGATGAGAATACGATTAACGAATTGGATACTTGAAAACACATTTTATCTATTAATAAAACAAATCACTAGACACAAATATATGGCTTTAGTGTATATTATTAAACCAGGCAACCCTCCAGGTATATAATATATTATTAATTATTGAAAATTATATTTGGTGTAACCATCATCATTACAATGGGCTATGTTAAGAGAGATGAGAGTTTATTTACTTGTTCTGTTTCTTTTATTATTTTGAATGTACATAGTAATTTGTAGTAAATAGTAATTTAATGGTGGAAGCAAGGCATAAGAAAATATGCATAATCGTATGTATTTAACAGCCAAACACCCAACAATATGCTGGTAGGATCGGGACTCGAAGCGCTGTTAATTATAAATAATGGTGGGACCTACATCACAACACAAAAGTCTCATTTAAAAACAATAATTTATAATACAATTCTCTTATTTATTTATGTATTTTCAAAAGAATTATTTTCAGCGAGAAAACTAGAACTATGGCTAGGACCTGGAGACCACGAAGAGACAGAAGACGTTTCCGAACTGAATTTCGACTACATAGGATACATCACTCTCGGTGACAACAAGAAGTCTGGCTACAAGTCAAGGGAGTTGAAATCCATTTCTGTTCCCCATTTCAAACCGACTGCATATGTGAGGCTCCTGTTAGAATCCAACCATGAAAATGCTCACAATATATACAATCAGGTATTTATTGATTGACTTTCTAAATCAATCATCAATAAATTTGTCTTAGTGAACTAAACCATCTCTCACTTTAAAGAAAAATAAATAACTAAGATAACTTTTTTAAATCTTATCATCAACTATTTTGTTATAATAATTTTTAAATTTGACCATGTCATTTTCTGATAAATACAGGGTAATAATTCATAAAACTAACAAATCACAATATCATTGTTTTCTTGAAGTAGAAATAAAGAATAAAAAAAAGTTAACACCTAAAATTATAATATTAAAACAAAGAAAGGTTTAGCAATGATTTTCTATTCTTCAACAGTCGCGATTTAAATATCTATAATTAAACTTTGAAGTGCTAGGGAGCTAGAGCGATTTTTTAGGAGTCTAGCATTGTGTCTCACACATGCTTAATTGTGTAAAGACAAAGAGATCAGGGAGAATGGCAAAACATTAATGCCAGCACACATGTACTATGTAAGTTTATGCATTATTCTGCAGGAAAAGAATTTTATCTTTTTTATTGGGTGAAGTACACTATAGGAATTTGTAACAAAATCAAAGTTTCCATATTGAATATTGGAAGTGTATTCCTCAAAGCGCTGGTTAGTTTACATTGCTATCTCCATGAAAAAACCCTCTAATTATATCACTTTCTTAAATTTGAATCCTTTAATTACCTATCTGACCCTTGTCTCATTTTAGCTACCTAATGCCATAACATGAGAACCCGTCTATCCTATCAATAGTCTATTTCCCACAGAACATCATCTTTAGCAGGACTGAGACCTCTGGATCTATTGATCAAGGTCTATCTAATTCTAATTCTTAGAAGCCCTGTCACTGACTGCATGCCTGCAAAATGCATACCTCAATTAAAAAAGAAAAAAATATTACAGTAAGTAAATTCACCGGTCCATCCAAATTAAAACCTTGAAATTACTAAATACAAGATTAATAGCAATATTAAGAAATAAGGAAGGTGGCAGGCAACCATCTGGATATACAGAGCCCAATAGTAAAAATAAATAAATAGCTCCCAACCTATCAAGTGTCAGCCTAGGCTATGAGAAAGTCTTGGAATAGCAGGGTTTTCAAAGTTCCTAAGGATGAAGCATGATGGATATTATGAGCGGGAGAATTCCCGAGAGTGGTGGAACCAGTAGAAAGGAACAGTCGAAAACGGCGTCGGGAATGTTCCCAAGGGGGGGGGGGACGCCCGCCGCGGGCTAGTCTTCATAACCCGGCCGCTGCCCGAAGAAGAGATAAAATGGGTGGACCGGTGGTCTTTGACCTTTTCTGGCGGCCTAGTCGGCGGGGAGCTTTATTCGTATTGATCTGACTCCATAAGATCTTAAAAGGTGTGCCCCGATAGTGCACTATGTTCTGGAGAAGAGAAACAGGGTAGGTATTATAGGTAGTTTATGTGGTCTTGGGATGACCTTCACACTCGGTATCTAAGGGCAGGCGAAAACCGTCCGGATCCCAAAGGCGAGTGTGAACCGGAGAGAGGCAGACTGGATCACTGGGGGAGACGCTATTAGGTAA
The DNA here is from genome assembly GCA_930367205.1 of Acanthosoma haemorrhoidale. Lineage (NCBI taxonomy): Eukaryota > Metazoa > Arthropoda > Insecta > Hemiptera > Acanthosomatidae > Acanthosoma > Acanthosoma haemorrhoidale. Next base: position 104,391,419 of record OV884009.1, on the reverse strand, counting down.
AGTTTGTAGGGCCCCAGGGAACGTCGTCCACAAGGAAGCGGTCTCTTCCAAGGAAGGAGGTGCTAGTTTTAGTGGGACGAAGCAGAGAATCCCACTAGGAAGGTGTTGGGTCTGACAATGCCGGACTAAAACATAGCGAGGTTAGGAAAGAGAGATGCAGAGGCAGTTGAATGAGAAACGTTACTATTTTAAATGTTTCATATTACATAAATGGTTTGAGAGTTTAATATAGTTTAAAATAATAATTACTTAATTTAACAATAATAACATGGATATTTTTCGATGTTGGGGGTTTTCTTCATTGCTTCTTTCCTCTTCCCTGGTCTAGCTCACTATGTGTTCCACGCCCGTATTCATGGTTGTTGGCCAACTTAACTGACAAAAGATACAACGACAAAGGCAATAACTAAGAAGTAAGCTGACATTCCCCCTAGGCCATAGTTAATTCCCAGGGATGAATTTTTTTTTTATTGCCAAGGGTGCTTCAGGTCTTGGTTTTATTTCCTACTTTTATTACCATTACTCGGGTTCACCGCGGAGTATTCAAGACAAATCTAATGAAAAAGTTGATGGTTAGCTTTAACATATCTCCAAGTCCCAATAGACTTATGTCTCAAAATAAAGTTTATTTTTTATTTCTTTTCATTTTATACTTTTAATCCTGCAGAAAAAAACTATATTTTAAATGAAACTGGGTAAAGGTGTGATTGTTTCTCTAGGCCTGGCTAGTCATAGAAAATCATTAGTCATACAGCTTAGGATAGAGATATCAGATAGGAGCTGTTACTCCCCAAAAAAATGTTAGCTTACCATCAAACCAATCTCATGTGGAAAAAAATAAGTTTTATTTAAATCTCACGTAAAGTTGAAATAAACAGCTTCTCTTGATTAAAAGTATTTGAACGATCTGCAACTATCAATGAACAGTGTCTAACAATAGTTATGTCTCATATCATGATAAAATAAAAGAAAACACGCCTATCGAGAATCCCCATATTTCTTCATAATGCAATTATTACAAATGATTTAAACGCTCTATTTTTCTATCAAACACTAATATTATAATAACGCTAAAATTGCCTTAAATTCTAGAAGAGTACAAAACAATGACCAAGACAAAATTTGATGTCTCGCTTATTTGCTGGAAAAAAAATTTCTAATGTTAGTATTGTCTTTAATTGATTTTAACGACAGCTAATATTTACTTAATATGATATTGCAGGTTAGCTTGGTTGCTGTGCAGCTCCTTGGGGAATCTAAGTGTGAGATTACTGAACCCTCACCATTCGATGACCTCTCGTGCGAAATGTACGTAGACAAGGAAGTATCTAATCTCATCCGCCAGATGGAACTGAAGAAGGAAGAAGCAGTTAAGGGTGAAGAGTATTTTATTTTTATAATTATTAATTATGTTTTATAAAATTGGTTTCAGCTGTTTATTATTTTGCAATATAAGTTCTTTGACGGTTAATCATTCATCTTGGGGCGCCGTCAAGCTTTCTTGTTTATAGTCTGCCACTCTAACTTTATACACAGCAGTTCATATGATGCAGGAGACAGTTTGTGGGTTATTTTCACAAATAAGGAATGATGGCCAGGATGCATCCGTTCCTTTCTAACTCGATAGAGTTAGCCCAAAAAAAAGGTGGAGTAATTTTGATTTTCAGTTATTTTGTATTTATTGACCCCCTCGTAAAAACGTTTTGGACCTCCCCCTTGTGCGTTCTCAGCCATCTTGAAAAAGCCTGTAAAAAAGGGATTTTTTCAGTTTTCCCTTAGTAACTCCTTCCAGTGCATTCAGATATTATTATTACCAACTTTAAAGAACGTTAAATTTCTTTTACTTTTTACAACTAAAATGTAGGAAAATTTCAATCAAGCTCTGAACAGCAGGGCCGTGAAAATCTGCAAAAATTTCAACAAACGCAAATAGCCGTTGGTGTCACTCGAATGCCTTTTTTTCAGTGCACTTCAGTGGAAAATCCATAAAAGCCAATCTTGTAGAGGATTTATACAACATATTTGTAATTATTTGCAATAGACAACGTGAAATGTTAAAATAACAATTTTAGTGAAAGAGGTCAGGCCACGTTGGGAGGTTTTCCACTATCTAAAGGAATGCATTATGACAGACCTGGAGGAAGGACCTGCATTATGAGCCGAAGCCTGGAGGTTGACAGACGTCATAGAACCCGAGGACTGAACGATCTATACCCTGCCGAGAGATGGAGGCCGATCTCCCGGCCGACTCAAGCCGAAGCCACAGTACCCCTACACCTGCTTAGGCAGGGTCGATCTTCCGGCCGAGAGGCCGACTTATTGCAGGCCCTTGCCGGGGCGGGCCAGGTTTGACCTGACCGACTACAAACCAATGCCTAGGTACCCCTAGGCTCCACCCTCGGTAGACTCTCACTACCTTCCTGAATCCACCCGCCTCCTTTAGGCTCTCCACACCCTATATCCTTCTCGTACATCCTTCAAACGGGGGACTCCCCTTAGTGAAAGGCACCCATCAGGCCAAAATAATTTTTATTTTTATTTTTCCCACATCCTATTTTTATAAGTTTGAGAGCTATGAAAAAAAAAAAAAAAGAAAAAAAAAAGATAGATGGAGAATGTAGACGAGGACATCAGGCACATTGGTGTAAGGCAGGTATGGGCAACCTTTGACATGTTATGGGCCAAACTTTAGTGTGCAAATACGTTCGCGGGCCGCGTTTAAAAGTAGTGCATTTTAAAGTAGTGTTCATAATTTTTAGCGATAGATATCAGTCAGCCATGAAATAATACGACAATGTTATTACAACACAATTTATTAAAATAACAAAATGAAATGAAAAAATAGGTACCTACAGCATTAAATTAAATCGTTAAATTTAGAATTGTTACAAACTACGAAAGTTAAATAGCGACACCGAAATCAATGAGACACTTGAGCTTGAATTTGGGAAACTAATTCATCGATGTTTGGATTAATTCCACTGGTACAAAGACGTAAAGAATTTTCCAAATTATCGTCAGTCAGCCTTGTACGATGTTTTGATTTATTAACTTTCATCAATGAAAAGAACTGTTCGCATTTATAAGTACTGCCAAACGCACAAATCAATCTTCTTGCAAATTTTCTAAGCTGCGGAAAATGGTCTTCTTCGAGGTATTTTTTGTAGAAATCGCACAACTCCACGTCTTCAAATTTAGATTTTAGGAGTGAGTTTTCTTGAATCTCGATCAACTCCATTTGCAAGTGTATTGGAGCATTTTGTACATTACTTTTTGTTGGAGTAGCAAATAAATTGAAACAGTCTTCCATGTGTTTGAGATCGCTAAATCTGATCGAAAATTGCTCCGACAGTAACTTGAGTTCTTCAGCATATTGAGCGTAAGCAATATTTTCATACGCAGAGAGCGTGGTGAAATGGTAACTGTTACCAGACAGCATATGTGCCTCCCACAAGCGGATTTTGTTCTGAAACGCTTTCAAATGGCTGTACAAATCATTTACTAACTGTCCTTGTTTTTGAAGTTTCAAATTTAAATCATTCAAATGGCCTGTAAGGTCGACAAGAAATGCTAAGTCACATATCCATTTTGCGTCACTCAATTCAGATAGTGGTTTATCTTTTATTTGCATAAATTCTGCTATCTCATTTCTAAGCTCGTAAAACCGTTTCAGCATTTTCCCTTTGCTTAGCCATCTGACTTCACAATAATATGTTACGTCGTCATACTCGGCTGATATTTCATCCAAAAACGCCTTGAACTGACGATGGTTAAGCCCTCGGGATCGAATAAAATTGATGGTTTTTACTACCACATTCATAACATTCTGGAGTCGAATGGACTTAGAACACAAGTTCTGTTGGTGGATAATGCAATGAAGGACTATCAAACCATCTTTTTGCACATTTAATTCAGTTGCTTTTTCATTCAAAATTCCGATGAAACCTTTACGTAAGCCGACCATAGAAGGTGCACCATCTGTGCATACTCCAACTAATTTCGACCATGGCAAGCCAAAACTTGTGAATACCTTTTGAACTTCATTAAAAATGTCCTCTCCTGTAGTGGTTCCTTTTAGCGGCTGTAAAGCAAGCAATTCCTCAGTAATAGTGAATTCTTTATCAACACCTCGAATAAATATAGCCAGTTGAGCTATGTCAGACAAATCGGTGCTCTCGTCTAATGCTATGGAAAATGATTCAATACCAGTCATACGGCCAGTCAATGTTGTTTTTATATCATTAGCCATCATTTCTATACGTCGTACAACGGTTCGTCTTGACAAACTAATTTTTTCAAATTCATTTTTCTTTTCAGGACACAAAACACTGCAAACTTCTGACATACACTCCTTGATAAATTCTCCTTCGGCAAATGGTTTCAATGACTTTGCCAATTTTGAACTAACTATAAAACTAGCTTTCACAACATTATCAAGTTGTGTTCTTTGTCTATGAAATATTTGCTGCTGTTTTTCCAAATTTGCGGTAAGTTTCTGGATTTTGTCTTTTCTTATTTGTCCTGTCAGTGAGAGCAGCGTAGGATGCTTAGTTGAGTAATGCCTCTTTATATTGAATTCTTTCATCACCGAAATGGATTCATTACACATCAAACAAATAGGCTTACCATTGTGCAAGATAAAGAAGAATTCTTCAGTCCATTTTTCTTGAAACTGGCGACCCTCTGCATCTACTTTTCGTTTCCTTCCACCAGACATCATTTTCATTTACTTATCGTTCGATAAACTTAATAAGAAAATAGGTATAATTAGTAAGCACTCAAGATGCACACAAAGTCACAAAGCAAACTTATCACCACGGTAGCTCGAATAGGACTGAACTAAGTTCCGGCCATCCACCCGCTTATATAGGCAAAATGAAGGAATGATCTAGAATCGTCTAGTGTAGAACAATACAATTGCGAAGCAATAATCCTTTGTTGCGCCGCCAGTGTGGCGGCAAACATCAATGGCTTTGAACTTTGATGTTTGCCGCCTCACTCTTTGATGATCACCGCCACTCGGCTTGCTCGCTCACTTGATTCCATGAGTATGAGTAAGTAGTGTATTTTTTTTTTTTAAATTGGGTTTTTCAAAATGTCTCGCGGGCCGGATCAAATCTTACAGCGGGCCGGATCCGGCCCGCGGGCCGGCTGTTGCCCACATACGGTGTAAGGCAATGGAAGATCAAGAACCGTAGCTTCTTGGATGTGAGTAATTAACAATACTGTTCGGGCGTACGTGGCTTGCGAGAGTTTTGTAGCGGGGGCGGGTTGTGTGGGATCCATGTCGGCCGTCCGGTAGCCCTAGTTCCATCGATAGCTGTTAGAACTCGTATCTCGGTGGCCTCCCCCCTCCCTCTCTCCCCCCTCCCTCTCACCTCCCTCCCTCTCACCTCTCTCTCTCTCACTTCTCCGTAAAACTATGAACCAGTCAGTGGTCACTCTTCTATTAAAATCTTCTTTTTCCATCTGGAGTCATCGGCCAGCGGTGTTATATCGACATTTCCTCAGGTATCATTTAATTATTCCCATTTTCCTCACCTCCCTTCGTCGACAAAAAACATCGCTTGCGATCCAGCTGCGGATAGTCATCTTGTGGCAGAACGACTCCGGACTGGGTAAGTTTGTCTTTCAATTTTCACCTTTTTATTTCCCTGTGGGTGTAAGTCCCAGGCTCTCGGAAAGTTCATCTGCCGTAAATTTTCGAGAGTCGGGTTTACATTTTGGTGCCGAAACCCAAGGGAATCGACCTTTGGACTTTCCATTATCTCCTTATCGCCTTATCCCCGCTTATCATAATTGTAAATTCAATTTTAACTGCAATTTAAACTTTAAAATTCAAATTTAAATTTTAATCTTCATTCTAACTTAATTTCAATTTTCCTTCATTTAATATTTCATCATGGGCCAAACAGCCACCGAGAAGTTACAGGCGAACTTAATTGCCCTTAAAATGCAGCGGGACCTACTGCTCGCTGCAGTTCAAAAAATTTATGACACAGTTCAGGAGCTTAAGGCGACGGATTATCCCCAGGTGGAGGCCTGTCTAGATACTTTGAGGGAGCTTAAGTCTGAATTTCTTGAGGCGGACAGCCGGTACGTCCAGACAGTTAGTCAGCTACCGGACGGTCAACGACCCGCCAATCCGTCGGAACATCCCGCCTATTTCGACATGATCTTGGCCATTCGAATGAGGTGCAGTCAGTTGTCTAAGGACCACGTACCTAACAATACGACCAGCACTCCCCCGGTTGATCTCCCTCTTCCGCGTATTCAGCTGCCAACGTTCAACGGTCAAATTGAACGCTGGCCTGAATTTATCGCCTTATATGATTCACTCGTCAACGACAACGCGTCCTTGCCGGACGCTCAGAAATTTCATTTTCTGAGATCTGCTGTCTCCGATGAAGCGGCAGCTGCCATCTTCATGTTCGAGCACAGCGCTGCTCATTATCAGCTTGCCTATCGATCCCTGCGACAACGATTCCAAAATAATCGTCGTTTGGCTCAGATGTACTTAAGGCAAATTTCGCATTATCCCGCATCGTCTACCGCCTCTATTGAGCATCTAAAAGGCTTTATAACCACCCATCAAAATGCTATTCATGCGCTCAAATCCTTGCCCATTGACAATTTAGCCGACTTTTTATTGTTCTCCATGAGCGTCCAAGGGCTTGACGAGGAATCTCGTCAGCGTTTCGAACAGCAGTTGACAACGGATGAATTTCCGTCTGTAGACACCCTGTTGAAGTTTGCTACTCAGCAACTACGAGTGCTGGAAAGCACTCCTTGCCCTCCGTCATCCAAACTCAAGTCGCCTAGTCGGTTTCGCCCGTCATCGCCTGCCTTCAAACAGCACACTCAGCGTTCCCAGTCACCCGGGCGCTCTACACAAAACCATCCGTCTGCTGGTCGTTCTGTCTACACCTCGGCGCCTCCATCTCGCTCCTCTGCTTCGACCCGGGCTACTTGTGCCTATTGTGACGTTAAGGACCATTCCATTCGCCAGTGCCCCACATTTAAGGCTTTGACTTCTCAGCAGCGCCTAACATATGTGGCAAGCATCTCCATCTGCCGCAATTGTCTGTCCGAGTATCACTCTACTGACCAATGCCAATCTTCGCATTCCTGCCATGTATGTGGCCAGCGACATCATACCATCCTGAATCTAAGAAACGATGTACCTCAGCATCATTCAAGAGACGCCTCCCCACCTCATTCACGTTCGACTTCGCCTCGAACACCTTCATCTGTTCAGTCTGTGGCCTCACGCGTCTCATCGCCTACGAATCGGCAGTTCCCTGCTCGTTCCACCTCTCCTGCCTCATCTGATGCATTTGGTGCTTCTTATGTACCTAAGGAGCAACGTAGGCGCCCTTGCCAATCGCCCCCCTCTTCTGGGTGTCAGTCGGATTGACTAGGACGTCCTCGATCACCTCAGCGTCTGTTCCCGCCTGATCGTCTGTGTTCTTCCTCCTTGACCCCTCGTCCTGCTCGCAGCCAAAACCGGCATCTGGAACAGTTGATGCCTACCGCCATTGTCCGTCTTGAAAATAATCAATTTCACTCCATCTCTCGTGCCCTTCTTGATTCTGGCAGTCAAACCACCCTCATCACCTCCTCCTGCGCTTCGCGGCTGCATCTTCGTCCACGGTCCGAACCAATGCATCTGCGCACCCTCAGCAATGTGAATCCGATTCGTGTCCGAGGATATGCTTACGTCACCTTATTCCATCAGGGTGACCCCCCATATTTCAAGGTCAAGGCCTATGTCATCGATACACTTATTGACCCGCTGCCGTCTAGGGAGTTTCGATGCCATTGGCCGGAGTTAAAGCGGCTCAATTTGGCCGATCATTTGTTTTATCGTCCTAGAACGATTGACATCCTCCTAGGCTCAGATGTGCTTCCATATCTGATTCTCCCGGAAATATTATCGCCTACCGCGGAGCTCCCTGGTGCCATTCGAACCACCCTAGGATGGGTGCTTCTTGGTCCCTATGCTCGCCCACGAAAGCCATCTAGGCATGTCACCTTCGCTCCTGGCACAGTTGATGGCAGCACTCGTCGCCCATCACGCACTAACCGTATCAAGGAGGGTATCAGCTCTTCTAAGTCGCCTAACATTTCGCCTCGATCATCCTCTCCTCAGGCATCTGGTTCGAAATCGCTTCCCCAACCTGCGGAAACATCTGGTCGTCTGCTCGCCTTAAATCCATCCGACCCTTCTGTTTCATCTGATTTCTTCTCAGACTCTCCTCGCTCATCTGATTGCCATCCCACTGATCATACGCCTACTACGCCAGAATCTTCCGATGCCGTCTCTGAAAGCCCTGTCCAATATTCTATCTATCTTCCAGCTAAGGCCCACTTTCCGGACGAGAGTCTCACTGTTTTGGGAGCTTGACAAGGTTCCGAATGTCGTCCCACTCACTCCAGCTGAAAAAAGGTGCGAGGAGATGTACCTTTCAGGCGTCCATCGCTCTCCTACTGGGCGTTACATCGTGGATCTTCCCCTCGCCTCTCGTGATCTTGGTATGTCCGCTTACTGGCTAAGCGGCAATTCAGCCGTTTAGAACATCGCCTCGGTAAGCAGCCGGAGCTCCGTGCCACCTATCACGACTTCATGCGAGATTACTTGGACAGTGGCCATATGGAGGTAGTGGCGGAATCCGCCAACCCTTCTCCATATGAACCTTATTACATCCCTCATCATCCGGTCCATCGGCCAGACGATCCTCCTACCAAAATTCGTGTAGTCTTCAACGCCTCGTGCGCTTCCTCTAACGGCAGGTCCCTCAATAATCTTCTGTTAACCGGACCCAAGCTTCAAGCTGATATCGCCATTCTTTTGTTACGTTTTCGGCTACATCAATTTGTCTTTACAGCCGACATCAGGCAGATGTATCGACAGATTCTTGTAAATCCGGAACACAGGGATGATCAGCGAATTGTCTGGCGCTTTTCAGATCTTGAGCCCATTCAGTCGTATCGGCTGAATACCATTACTTATGGGGTTTCGTCTGCTCCTTATTTGGCCCTGCGTACACTTCAGCAGCTAGCTTATGACGACGGAGCCAGATATCCTGAGGCTCAGCGCGTGCTGTTAGAGGAAGTTTACGTTGACGACCTCCTGACCGGAGGCTCATCAGAAGTTGAGGCCGCCAATCTGCGCCATCAGGTGCAAGATCTGCTCATGGCGGGCGGGTTTGAGCTGCGAAAATGGGCTACAAATCATCCCCCTCTGTTGCAGGGAATTCCATCTGATCACTGCCGTGAGCTTTCCTCTGCTGATCCTCTGTCGCTTGATCGCGATCCTGTCCTAAAAATCTTAGGACTCGGCTGGAATCCCACGTCTGACCACTTCCTCTACTCCGTGCGACTGACTGAATCCGCACTCACGAAACGCACCGTCCTGAGCAAAATGGCTCGAATCTTCGATCCCCTTGGCTGGCTTTCACCAGTCACCTTCTCAGCCAAGATCCTCTTCCGTCGTCTGTGCCTGCTTCACCTGGATTGGGACCAAGGATTGCCCCAAGAGTGGGCCGTTCCCTGGCTGAACTTTCAGGAGCAACTACCTTCTCTTTCGGAGGTACGCATACCGCGTTTTATTCCTGAAGCGTCCCCATCGTCTATTCATCACCTAGTCGGATTTTGTGACGCCTCTGAATCCGGCTATGCCGCTGTCGTCTATCTCCACACATCGTCTTCATCTGGTCATCTTCCTGTCCATCTCTTAGCCGCCAAATCCAAAATAGCACCGTGCAAGGCGGTTACCCTTCCCCGCTTGGAGCTATGTGGAGCCCATCTGCTTGCTAAGCTCATGCATCATCTGGCCACTCACGTCATTCAGCATCTGAATGCTGAGTTTATCGCATTCTCCGATTCCTCTGTTGCTCTAGCCTGGATCCGTGGCGAAAGCCACAAATGGAAAACATTTGTAGGCAACCGCGTTGCTGAAATCCAGGAGCTGGTACCATCCCGGTGCTGGAGACATGTCATCTCCGAGGACAACCCTGCCGACTGCGCGTCACGCGGATTGCAGCCTCGTCAGATCCATCATCATCCTCTGTGGTGGCATGGTCCTTCTTGGATCTCATCTCCTCCATCTTTGTGGCCTATTTCCTCCGTCGATTTGTCTTCCTCTGATGATGTGGATTCCGAGGCTAAACCCGTTTCTACTCTAGTGCTCGCCACCACCACTTCGGGGGTCTCTATAATCGACCGTTTCTCCTCTCTTCTCCGCCTTAAACGGGTAATCGCCTTCTGCCGACGCTTTGTCTTCAATGCAAAGCGTCCTCCGCATCCGCGTACTGGTCCTATGTCCTCTGTGGAGCTCCAGGAAGCTGAAATCGCCGCCATCCGTCTGACCCAAGCTCAAAATTTCGTTGAAGAAATAACCGAGCTTCAGAAACCCTCTTCTCGTCATCGTCTGATAATGCAGCTTCATCTGTTTCTCGACGAACATGGTGTTATCCGAGTGGGTGGCCGTCTATCTTCTGCGTTGTTGCCTTATCAGCATAAGCATCCTGCTCTTCTACCTAAAGGCGCTCATCTAACCCACCTGCTCATCGACGATGCTCATATCCGTCTCTTCCATGCTGGTGCTTTGGCAACTCATTCGTTCATTCGTCGCCGACATTGGATTCTCGATGGACGCAATGTAGTTCGCAATCGTTTGCGGAAATGCAACAGATGCTTTAGCTGCAAACCTAAACCCATTATTCAGCCAATGGGCAATCTTCCCTCGGGACGCGTATCCTCTGCTGCCGCGTTCTCCACTACTGGCGTTGACTACGCCGGTCCCTTTCTCGTCTCCAGTGCCCGTTTACGGGGGGCTGTCACCACGAAGGCTTATTTGGCGGTGTTTATCTGCTTTGCCACCAAGGCTGTGCATCTGGAGTTGGCATCTGAGCTCTCCACTCCCGCATTTATTGCCGCTTACCGGCGCTTCGTTGCCCGTAGGGGTAACCCTTCCGTTATTTTTTCGGACAACGGAACTAATTTCGTAGGGGCGAGTAATTATCTGCGGGAGTTGGGACGTTTGTTGTCGGGGCCTCAGCATCAGCAGGGCCTTTGTGATGTCGCCTCCTCCTCTGGTACTGACTGGCGATTCATCCCCCCTGCTAGTCCTCATTTTGGCGGACTTTGGGAGGCTAGCGTAAAATCGGCAAAGCACCACCTCACGCGCGTCATCGGCGAGCAGCGCCTCACTTACGAGGAATTCCTCACGCTCATCACCCAGGTCGAAGCAATCCTTAACTCTCGTCCGTTTTATCTTCCGTCGTCGGATCCATCGGACTTTGAGGCCCTCACTCCGGGCCATTTCTTAATCTTTCGCCCCCTTACTTCACCTCTTGACCGTGATGTTACGTCCGGTCCCGTCAACCATATCGCTCGTTGGCAGTTAGTTCAGCGCTTACAGCAGGACTTCTGGAAGCGCTGGCGCTGTGAGTACCTGCATACTCTGCAGCAGCGAAGCAAATGGTTGCATCCGTCTACGCCCATAGTCCCAGGGACGGTTGTCCTTATTCGCGAAGACCACCTACCTCCACTTAAGTGGTCATTAGGCCGCATTTCGTCGGTATTCCCTGGTTCCGACGCTGTCACCCGTGTGGCTGAAGTCACCACCCCTTCCGGGACAGTTCGCCGCCCTGTGGCGAAACTGTGCCCTCTGCCGTCTCAATAGCCATCTCGTCGTTCATCTGTCTTCTGTTACGCCCTCTGTGTTTGTTTTTTTTTCTTTTCAGAAGTGAGACTTCAGGGCGGGCGGCATGTTCGGGCGTACGTGGCTTGCGAGAGTTTTGTAGCGGGGGCGGGTTGTGTGGGATCCATGTCGGCCGTCCGGTAGCCCTAGTACCATCGATAGCTGTTAGAACTCGTATCTCGGTGGCCTCCCCCCTCCCTCTCTCCCCCCTCCCTCTCACCTCCCTCCCTCTCACCTCTCTCTCTCTCACTTCTCCGTAAAACTATGAACCAGTCAGTGGTCACTCTTCTATTAAAATCTTCTTTTTCCATCTGGAGTCATCGGCCAGCGGTGTTATATCGACATTTCCTCAGGTATCATTTAATTATTCCCATTTTCCTCACCTCCCTTCGTCGACAAAAAACATCGCTTGCGATCCAGCTGCGGATAGTCATCTTGTGGCAGAACGACTCCGGACTGGGTAAGTTTGTCTTTCAATTTTCACCTTTTTATTTCCCTGTGGGTGTAAGTCCCAGGCTCTCGGAAAGTTCATCTACCGTAAATTTTCGAGAGTCGGGTTTACAAATACCGAATGTGTCTCATAATCATTAGTCCATAAAGAATGGAAAAAATCTTCATTCTGGTCATTATTATTAGGAATTACAAAAAAAACTATATTTAAACAAATAAAAAGTATTAAATAAGTTATTAAATTAATAAAAAAATTATTTTTCAAGGTAATTTGTCTCTTGTGATTAGCCTATAAAAATATTGTGGAGCATAGATAAATTTAGCTAAAATGAACCAGTAGCATAAAAAGCTATAAACAAAATGTTAATCAGAATAAAAGTGTGTAATGCTCTCTAACGATTGTAATGAAGGATATGTTCAGTGGATGTGGTAGGCGTGTACAACTCGGGGAAAAATGGAAGATGATCCCACAAATCAACTTCCAAATTATTTGCCAACCCCCAACGCCCCGCCATCTCCCCAGATTTGATCTACAATACAGTACTTTTACTAACGGCCCTTACAAATGTGCAATTTCCGGTTCTACCAATAGGCCACCTACACCTACACATTTAACTCCATGAATTCTAAAAAAAATTTTTCCAATTCATTTACAAAGTGGTCGCTACTCTGTCTATCATGATGGAAAGAAGATCCCATTATCATTTTCAGTAGGTATTGGCCCGCAAGCCACTAACGGATATTTATTTTTCAAAAATTCCAATTCATCTCCAAAATTATGTAAAACTGTTTTCATTTCTGTATTTGGTTTAATAACAAAATATAAACTGTACGTTGATACCTTTTAGAAATGTTATTAATGATTCCTACGTTCTACACATATCTCCAGTATTCCCATTGTCTAAAAACTTGCCAATCCTCCTGATCCTCTACTATATTAATTTAATTTAATGACTGGAACAATTATTGCGGAATAGTCTTCCATAGATTCATTCCAGTGAGTTTCAAAATATGAAAAATGTAGTAGACCAGGTTATCAACATCGCAATGTAGAAAATGTTTTATTTCGGGGAAGTTCCAAATCATAATTTTTAATCAGGTATTGTTTGGTTTGATTGAGCTGTTAGATCCACTTGTAGAACGAAAGAAAGGGTGAAATGATGAACGAAATTTTTCTTCTATTTTTAATTCGTTTCTCTTCCTTGGGTGAGGATAACAATTTTAAATCTCTTCTACCTCAGATTCTTTTTGTATTTGAAGAGTGTTTAAGAAATAATCTTTGTAGAGGAGAGTCTTTTAAAAGAAAAGCTTTATTATGAAGTACAATCAAAACACTGGTATATACAAATATTAAGAGATTCAGTTAGAACATACTGTGGTGAATGTCGAGGCACAAGTGGGGGCTAAAGCTGAGACTTATATGTATAAGAAAAGGATAAGATTCTAAGAAGTAGGGAGGTCTTGGAAGGATGCGGTTGCTTACTTAAAAATAACACGGAACCACCAGTGACTTCCAGGAAGTCACGAGGCAGGCATACAGTTTTGCTCAAGACCCTTTTACCTATTCTTAGCAAGATTGTAAATGTTATATATAAAGCAAGCATTATAACACTTTCGATTTGGTATATTTTCCTGGTTTATTGCATATTTTCAAGATATTATCGTGTTTTATGACAGAAAGCTTTACTTTGACGTTTTCTCCTTTCTCCGTTATTTCTTCCTTGCTGTAAGTGGGAGTTGTACGTATCTTGGTTTTACTCCAGCCTTTTACCCTGTTCGAAGCAATCACTTATGGCAATCTCATTAACCTTTATTTCTCCCTCTTTTAAGAAATACTTTTTTTTATCCAGTATTTTCATCTTAGCTTCGGAAATTTTAAATACAACTCAAATGTTCTTCCTTGATTGTCGCCTTAATTGTTTTATTTCTTCGTGTAGCATGAGATTATCACTTTCTAATTCGTTTCATTTATATTGTAATGATTTAGTCTGTTGCACTACTCCTTGTTATGGGCACTATCGTCAGATACAAAGAGTGAGGGACAAACTAATAGATAAACGACATATGATTGCTCTTTACTAAATTGAAAGTATTTTCTCTGTTTAGGCTTATTTAGTTATTTAGTGGGCCATTCAATAGATTTTCCAATATTTAAATTGTCTACACAAAGTTTTGGAAAATTGTGAATGTTCCAATAAGGTGATGCTAGTTGTATGATCTATTAATGAATTGTTCAAGTGTAGCATGGTATTTAAAATGACTGCCAAGACTGTTGAAAGGCCAATGAATCGATGTAAATTAAAGACATAAATATACTTACTCAATAATCCGAATAGTGTATTGGAGGTAAGTTACCACACTCAAAATGTTTGTTGCTGAGCCCTTAAGAGACTCACTTTTATTTAGGGTTGTCTTTCGTTCGTCTGTTTATATGCGTATGTGTGTACGTTATACGACAGAGGTCGTAGACGGGAGTAATTAAAGAGATTTAGGCTTCTGCTAATGATGCATGTTTATTCACAAAAAAAAAAAAAAGAACAGCTCTGTGTACGTTAAGTAAAATGCATACATGATACAAACGATAATGATCACATTGACTCTTGACATTCGCAACCACGTGATGCAACTTAGAGTAAACATGTAGAATAGATTCTTAAACATGAAACAGTTAGAACATATAAATGGGAATACCGGTACGCTTGATGAAGATTTAAATTGTCGTAACGCTTGTAGGGACGCCTTGGTCACGAGCTGTGTAAATGGCTAGTCCCCAATGTGTCTTCTTATATGTAAGGGTATATAATAATAACTGTATATAATAATAATCTATAATAACTGGAACAAACAGTGCCTCGTGTCAATTGTGCTAATATTTCAATGACTGGGACGATTGAACAAATAAAATGAATTATTTTTGGTCAAAAAAAATAGTTTTATCACAATCACTTAATTAAGTTTTAAAGGAACTTGTCCCAATCCAGTCAATTAAAAGTCCTGAGAACAATAGTAAATGCCCTTTATTACGTCAGCAACAAAATCCTTCATAACGATCTTAATATACCTTACATTCTTGGAATCATCCCTTCCAAGTTCATGAAACTCCATCGAGACCTATCCAACCACCCTAATCCCGCAGCACAGTCATTGCACTGCACCACTCACCCCTATAATCCTCCTTGGAGACTGAAACGGCAGTGGTCTCGTGACCAGATGTAAATGCGTGACAGTGGGAGTCCTGGCAATGGCCAGTTTTTCCAACCATGTCCTGAGCGTATGTGGCTCTCGTGCTCGAGCATTCGCCAGCCTCCACTGACTCGTCTCGTATCCGGTGACGCGGCTGACGGAGGAGCGTGGGGGACTTCCCAAGACTCTGCTTCCTCTTTCGCATGTGAGGAAGGTGACAACTATGTGTATTTGGGAGGTCTCTGGTCTGTTTGTAAATACTGTATGAATGAGTGAGTGAATGAAAATTGTTAATATGGTATGAATGAGAACATTAATCACAATTACTTATTGTCTAATAAGGCAGATTGCAATTTTATGTAAAAGAAGTTTAGCTTCTAACATTTTATTGTTGGGGTTGCAGCGGAACGTTTCCGGTATGCTGGTAAACTCAAGTCTGCAATGGTAGCTTTGAAAGAAGTTGGTGAAAGATTGGGCCGCTATCAAGTGAGCAAACAGCAAGCTATTGCCAACGAAGACTATACTCGAGCTAATCGTAAGAAAGAGCAGATGGACTTACTTAGGTCTGAAGCATACGGTACACTTTGTATCACAGACCTCTTAGAACAAGGAGGGGTAAGTCACAATTACTTTATCTTTAAACAATATTTTCAGAGCGAAAACAAACATAAATCATGCCTATCGCCTGCCAGGATCTTTTATTATTTTGCTATTGTGAGTATTTTTACTAACATATATTTATCATTATTATTTATCTGAAGTTACATAAAGTATATGAAGAAGGAATGGAAAAACGTATGTTGTGCGGTCTCAATCGGGGATCAAAATAAACATGGTAGTAAATAGTTTTATAGCTATAAGTAAAGGTTTAATATTTTTCACAACAAATATTTTACAATTGATAAGGTTAACAATTTTTTAATCTGTGGAGAAATATATTGATTTAGATGTATGAGTACAAGCAGGCATTAGAGTACAGGATCTGGGACAAAATAAATATCGTGTGTAGTCCACTGGCCTAAAAGAAATATGCAGGATTTTAAGAGCCTACTTCCGGCCTATAGTAACGTCACTATGTTGCAAAAACAGAAAGCAAAATTTGTCCCAGGGAAGCCAGAAGGAACGTTTTGGAATAGTATAATGCCAGACTTTCCCCCCCCCCCTACAATCGCTAGCATTGATATCTATAACAAATAAAAATTATTTGTATTTATTATTACAAATAATGTAATATATTTACTAATAAAAAAAATAATAATAAAAGAAAGAGTGACCCGTCGTCATAATTAAGCTAAACTTAAACACCAATAATATGATATTGCCAACAGGTTCAAATAAAGGGAATTATTAAAACTAATGTCCATTAAACTTATTATCAATTGTCTGCTGTACTGTGATAAAATTAGCATTATTTATACATGTATAAACTATGGCGTAAAACAGTTAAGAAGGCTAACTTTCTCATGTAAATCATCGATCTATTGTTTATGTTTCTATTTAGTATATATTCTGTTCAATAAAGTCTTAATCACAGGTTATTCATTCTTATATTATGCCAGTGGTGGAATCAAAATATACGATATAAATAACGCATTTGTACCAAAAGTGGCGTTTTGAGTTTCGTGTTTGACTTCGTGTCCTTGTCGGAGATACTCAGCCAGCTTATGGCTGGTCGCTCCAATGTATATACTAATTGGAAACCAATGGAAAGACTGACAGCTGTCCTGAGAATAGGTGAAGCATCGATCTCTATTGGCGCTCTCAATGATGTCGAGGTGACGACAGACTTGCCATAAAAGGCCAGGGATGCCATATGCCAATGCCGTAGGATTAGAGGGGATATCAGCCGACGACGACGTGGATGCAATAGTAAACTGCTCAGAAATTGAAGTGGACTGCTTAAAAAAAAATTAGATATTATTAATTTCCTTTTACCAGGATGACTTGAATTTTTCCCACTTTAAAAAAACCTATTTTACAACTTATCCACAATCTTATCTTAATTTCTATGAGTATTAATGAAAAATAAAAATAAACAAAACAAATTCATTTTGTTCACGGAATTGCGATTTAATTTGAATTCAATCAGCTAAAGAAATCAATATTAGGTTTTCACCATCAGAACTCATTTAGCCAGTACACTAGACAGCTTTTTAAAATGCCTTTACGAAGACTTACTGTTGAAGAACTAGGGAGGTCTACTGCTCTTTTAGAGTTAGGTCATTTTCAGCGTGATGTTGGCCGTAGACTTGGTTGGTCACACACAGTTATCGGATTAGCCTAGTACGATACGAAGTAACAGGTACTGCTCAGTACACCGATGGAGAAGCCCGATTTCGAAAAACTACCCTTCACCAGGACCGATATTTGAAAATCCAGTCCACTAGGCAACGCTAGTGTCGCTAGGTCGACGAGGAACGCCGAGGCTCAACAGCTCGACAACGGCAAAGCTCTTTTGAGAACGCAACAGGGGTCCGTAATTCATCACAATCAGTTAGAAACTGCCTCCATAAGTTCGGACGAGGCCAAAAAGAGCAGCGAGGAGGGGTTTTTAGGAAGACAACATCAGGACAGCAGCTCTCGTGAACATGTTGATTGGAATGATGAGTTTATTTACTGGCGAATCGAAATTTATTCTTCATGATCATGATGAGTATGGAGAGAGCAAAACCATCGATTTAATGCAGGTATGGCCGAGCCAGTATGGTCTGGGCAGGGATATCGAGTAATCGAAAAACTCAGCTGATATTGATATTGTTCAGGAATGACCTCATGGCCGCACAATCATACCTGCACAATGACATAAGGCCTGTTATTATCCCTTTATCAAACTCATGGAAAACTTCATTCTTGTAGATTATAATGCTCGACTTCATAGAGCAACGGTGGATGATCGTTCTTTAGAGAAACGCGAAATCGCGCGTATGAACTGGCCCGTTTGTTCATCCGACATGATTCCGATTAAGATTTCGAAGATTAAGTTTGGGATACACTCCAATGCCAGTTACACATGGGTTCGCCCTGTGCAGATAACTTTGATGAAGTTGCAGAAGCATTAATTGAGGAATAGGCTTCTTTACCCCAACATTACATTTTGAGCCTTATAAGAAGTATCAAACAACGATGTGAATCTTTAATTCGAAGCAGAGGAGGCCCAATACCCTACTAAATACGATAAATATGAAAAAAAATTGTAAAAATTTAAATTCAATTTTGTCTCAATTATCAATGTATAAATCGTTTCTTTCAACGCTCGTTCATTTGTCAATACAATAATAAGTAATCATAACTCCACTTCAATTTGTGAGGAGTTCGAATATGTCGACAACCCTAGAAGTGACATGTATTGAATATGCACTGAGTCCGATAGTGGATCTGAATGTACAGTTTCAACTTTGTAATTAAAGAGTGGACTGTATTGTGTAATTATTAAGACATGTATGGTTTTTTAAGGAAGTTGTTTACTTGGATGAAGTACCGGTGGTGTGAAATGAAACCGTCCGTGAAGAATGCTTATTAGGGTATTAGGGTACTTGACATGGTTCGAGAAGGGACTTGATGCATGAGGAATGGTATGGTCCGAGACATAGAATTGGCTTACCCACTAAGATATATCCATGTCCCGTTGACGAATGAAGTTCAAGATGTTATCAGCAGCGGGAAATATGTTCAGTGCTAAGGACAATTCGAACTGCTTTCGTGTTCCGGATCGAGAGCTTGAAGGGTGCGCGCTGATAAAATTATGTAAGTATGAAATGCGGAGAAATGCTGATGTTCGCTTTTGCTAGGTTTGCTCCCTCGATCAATGGTCCTGCTGATGATTATGTTGGCTAGAACGCGAGGATTATCGTAGGTTTTGACCATCTTCTCACATGCTAAGCCATAAAAAAGCCATCTTCAGTTATGGAAGCAGCTGACACACGCACACCGACAGTCAACACCCAGCTGACACCTGCACATCGCATAAGTCAGCATAAATATCAGCACTCCTTAATCTAATCTGTCATTATATAATCCTCCTTTTCCTCTCACCAGCTCTCATTCATCTCGTTACTGTACCCCTGACGTATTACTTAATCACTTTGTCATATAAGTATTATTGTTTTATCTAGTTAATAAATTACTTTTAAAAAAGGCCCCTTTGGTTGTCAAATATTTAACTGGCGCCCGAACAGGGACCTTGGCAGTGTTTATATAACTTCAGAAGAATCTCCCCATTCAGCGATCCCGCGTTTGGCTAGGCTAGACCTGAGAACTTTTCGATTCTTTCCATGAGAAGGCCGATGCAATATTGAACAGGACTTCAGGACTGATCGAGCACTGGTATATTTTAATATACATTCACCGAGGCTCCAAGAACCACAAAATCTGTTATCTAGCGACCAGAGGAAGCCGATAGAAGGCAACATTATCTAGAAGAAGACATCACTTGTATTGGTAAATATATTTTTTGTACACATTTACATGCCCATTACTGACAGACTTAATATAAACCGTAACTTAGAAGAAACCGTAAACATGACTTCTAACGATTACAAAATTTCTACTACAGACCTTAAACTAATCCCAGAATTCGACGGAAATCCCAGCAATCTAGTACGATTTATTAATAAAATAAATTTTGTAGCAAATAACGTCTGCACAACTGACAATCCACATCACGAATATAACGCGAAACAATTGATAGGACATGCAACAAACAAATTAGTAGGACATGCCGAATATTGCGGAAGACGTAACTATAACTCTTTACTAGAACTGATCCAAGAACTCAAACTTAACTTTCGTGACGACAAAACAATACCCCAATCCATAGCAGAAATATATCAAACTAAACCCGTAAGAAACGAACATCCCACAAGCTATGTAGAAAGACTGATATTATTACGAGACGACCTTGAAGGTAGATTATATATGGACGACACAAAATCAGACTTACAAAAACACACAGAAATAAACGTATTTGATGAACAAATAGTTGACCATTGCCAAAGACAACTTGAAACTTCAGTTGACAATTTCCTCCAACACCTACGAATTAAAAATTTGAGGGATTTGAAAAAGGCATTAAAAACCACAGCAGTACGAGTAGTCGAAAGAGCATACGGTAACAAACTAACACACAACGAATCCACACAAAGACGCAGTCAAAACCAACCACCCTCCACTAGCAATTATAAAGGGAGGAATTACGACCCACATTATCACGAGAAAAAACGTGAATTTTATGACAATAATAGACAACAATTTTATGACAATAATAGACAACAATCCCAACAACCAAGACAGTACAATCAAGAACAACCACGTTTTAACAATAACTACCCCCGAGACGAAAACGAAAGACATAATCAATCATGGAAACCCTATGAACAAAGACAATACTTTAACAAACCAAACCCCAGACCGGAACAAAGAAAAAATCAGACCGTATCAATGCGCACAGTCAGCAATCGCGTACACCACACGGAAAATGACAAAGACCAACAAATAAATGAATTACAAGACAGACTACAACAATTAGAATCTCGTTATGAGGATTTTTTAGACGTAGGTCCCAACAACAACGAACCTCCAGACCCGAATACCAATTAAATTACACGGACAGTCTCCCAAAAATAAAAGACAGAAAAGGCAAGACATGGCTAATTGACACTGGAGCTTCTAAAAATTATATCAATCCCCATTCCTTACCCGAGGGAACAAAAATTAATTCGGAAGACTTTGTGATGAAAACTCCTACAGGCAGAGCCGAAGGCACTCAAAGCGCCATAATCGATCTCTATCCCCTGTTAGGAATTCAAGCAAAGGTAAAAATGCTAATATACCCCTTTAGCAATCGTTTCGATATTCTTTTAGGATACGAAACGATGAAAGAACTGAAAACAGAAATAAAATGTCACAATGACGAAATAGTAATAAACGGAACCAAACATAACCTGGAAAATGAAATTTACTATATAAATGACTTACAGACAATAAAACAACTAATTAGGACAGACCACATTGATAACAAGCTTTCGGACGAACTTGTGGTACTGATTGGTAAATATGGTGAAATAATAAAAACAAATGAAGAAAAATTACGCGCGACAAATTTAATTAAACATAAAATAAACACAAAAAACGAAAACCCTTGCTACACTAGGAACTATCGGTACCCCGTGCAATTCAAAAAACAAATAAATGAAGAAGTCGCGAATTTATTAAAAAATAACATTATTAGAAAGAGTAACTCCCCATACAACTCACCAGTATGGATAGTACCAAAAAAAATGGATGCCTCAGGCATAAAAAAGGTTCGAATGGTAATAGACTACCGAAAACTGAACGAAATGACGACTAATGACAAATACCCACTACCCAACATTGAAGACTTACTAAACAGACTACAAAAAGCAAAAATATTCTCAACAATAGACCTTGCATCAGGATTCCATCAAATCGAAATGGATCGAGATTCAATACCAAAAACCGCATTTAGTACAGAAGACGGACACTTTGAATTCTTACGAATGCCCTACGGACTTTGTAACGCACCACCCACATTCCAACGAGCCATGAACATGATGATAGCGAACGTCCCTAACGCTGTGATATACATTGACGACATAATCATTTACTCAAACACAATACAAGAACACCTAGAACATCTCGAAAACGTATTCCGAAAGTTAAAAGAACATGCACTTTCTATCCAACTAGACAAGACAGAATTTTTTAAAAATGAAATCCCCTTCTTAGGATATATTATCACTCCCGACGGACTAAAAACTAACCACAAAAAAATAGAAGCAATCACAAAATTACCATACCCAAACAACGAAAAAACGACTAGACAATTTCTCGGAATGACCGGATACTACCGAAAATTCATAAAAGACTATGCGAAAATAACGAAACCAATATCGAAATCACTACAGACTAAAACATACGAGACAGAAGAAATAAAAAAGGCTTGTGACATACTAAATTCACCCATATTAGCATACCCGGACTGGAATAAGACATTTTACTTAACGACAGACGCAAGTGATAAAGCCATCGGCTCGGTGCTATCGCAAAAAGATAACGACGGAATAGAACACCATGTAGCGTTCGCCTCACGAGTGCTACAGCCTCCCGAGATAAATTATTCAACAATTGAAAAAGAACTTTTAGCAATTGTTTGGTCTACACACCATTTCAAACCATACTTGTACGGTACTAAATTCCAATTACTAACTGACCACAAACCATTAAAATGGATCTATACAATGAAAAACGGAAACACCAGAATCATGAAATGGATCTGGAAATTACAGGACTTTGAATTTGACATAAACCACATTAATGGAAAAACAAATTACGTAGCGGACTTACTATCACGACAAAACGAGAACTTAGAACAAAACACAAATACTAACCATATAGACGGAGATTTTGACGAATTTCTAAACGAACTAGCAATACTCCCGTTAGACGAGAACCCAGACTATGACACACTTATAGAAGAATTAGAAAACATGACTCAAACAGAACAAATAAATGACGCAATTAGTACATGTGGAGCAACTGTTCACTCCCAACGATCATCCAACGAACAAATTTGGATAGTAGACAATGACAAGAATATTAACATAGAGAAACATCAGATAATAATAAAAAAGGGAATAAAAGAAATAAACTTTACTAAACCATTTAACAAAAAAAGACATGAAATTAAATTTGACAACTTAGACGACTTAGAATCACTAATCGAACAATTTATTAGACCCAAAATTACTTATGGAATTTACTGTGAACCAGATATCCCATTACTCCAACCATGGTACGATAAAACATTTAAAGACATTTCTAGACTAATACAAGAATCATACCCAACAGTTAAACTAAAAAGATACAAAAACTATGTAACCGATATCTTAGACAAAGAAGGACAAATTGAAATAATTAATGACTACCACATAGGAAAAACATCCCACAGAGGCACAATCGAAACATACGACAAACTTAGAAAATTATACTACTTCCCATTAATGAAAGAAACAATTAATGACTTTATTAACAATTGTAAGACATGTAAGAAAACTAAATACGAACGCAATCCTATAAAAACAAAGTACATGATAACACCAACACCAAATAGACCGTTCGAAGAATTAATGATAGACACATTACATTTTGACAGAAAATATATCGTAACTATAATTGACACATTCTCGAAAAGACTATTTACACACATGATACCAGCCGTAACTGGAATTAACATATGCGAAGCCATTAAACTTTACTTAACACTATATCCAACACCCGTATCGATAAAAATGGACAACGGCAAAGAATACAAAAATAATTTAGTACTCAACTTCTTACAAACTAACGAAATCGAACCAATTTACGTAACCCCAGGAAATCCTAATTCATTAGGAACACTAAACAGAGCACATAGTACACTCATCGAAATATTACGAACACTTAACGAAAAAGAACTAACAAACACATCATTAAATAACAGACTAATGCTAGCAACAATAGCATACAACAATACCTTAAACTCTAAACTAAACATGACACCGGACGAAATAACATTCGGAATAACAAGAAGACCTAACAAACAAATAGAAATAAAAGAACAATACGTACAAAAATACCATGACGAAAAGAACATAATACATGAACTAATACGGAATAAAATCGTGACAGAAAAAGAAAATAGAACAGAGTTATTAAATACAAATCGCGAAGACCCACCTGACATAAATGACGAACAGATATATATAAAAACAACCCATCACCGCAAATACAATAATCCCTACAGACCCGTACTATTGTACAAAGACAGAAAAGAAATAAACAAAACACATACAAATAGAATCAAAAGACCACGTAAACAACACTTGAGACCGAGACCAAACATTACTGTTTCAGAAGGAGAAAATGAATCCTACTCGGACAGTACTAATCCAGACACTTCTATGGACATTAACATATACTATGACAGTGACTGATATAAGAGATAAACCCGGAGTCCTACATTACACTATAAAGAACGCAAAGGTAATAGAAAATTACTACAGGACATACCATTTTTATGACATTAGCTTACTTGACAAGGAACTAAACAATATACAGAACAATGTACCATCTTATAGGGACCTACCGACATACCCTATAATCAAAAACCTTATCATACAAACACAAAACAAATTAAACCTATTAAAATCACACAACAAACGAACTAAGAGAGGACTAATAAACGGACTTGGAACAGCTCTCAGCTGGCTTACTGGCACCATGACAGCTGATGACAAATCACATTATGACGAAGTAATAAATGAGTTAGGACGGAACAACTATAATATAGAACACAACATAGAACAAGACATAAAACTTAATAAACACGTAATTAAAAACTTTCAAAAGGACATACAATTAATTAATAACAATTTTAAAACAGAACAAGACAACATAATGAAGATAAACAAGGAAATGACATTCTTTGACATGTACATAATTCTGACACACCTACACAACAAAATAGATGAACTTACATTAACACTGGAACTATGCAAAATTGGCATCACACACTCATCATTAATGTCCCAAATACTACATGACATAAACCAAAATGTAAATCTAGCTTCTAGGAATCCTGAAATCCTGTGGATAATGAGTAAAATTCACTGCACTACTCATAATGAAACACTCCATATCTTTGTAGACCTTCCTAAGGCAACCCTAAATATAAAGACTTATTTACTCATACCTTCGCCTGTAAAAATGAACAACCAATATGTAACTTTAGATATAGACGAAATTATTATAATCAAAAAACTTAATATATTATATACAACAAATTGTACATTTTTAAACAATGAATATTACTGTAAGAACCTTTTTACTTTAAATAATACCTGTATAATAAATAATATTATTTCATCTGGAACGATGAATGCATGCAAATATAAATTAGCCAATACTAACATTAGATATATAGATAATATAAACAGTTTTATAACCACTAACCTCTCCAAATTAGACAATTGCCTTACTAATGATACTGTATACCTACCGCCCGTTAGCTTACTCACCCTAGATCAAAATGATTGTTATAAAGAACTCCCCAAAATTTCAAGACATGTAATAGACTCCACCATAAACAAATTGTACAATAAAATAGATATAGATGTAATTGCAAATATAAGCGAAATAGAAAACCTAAATATAACAGACATAGTTTTAGAACCACTTATATTTAATCAATCCAATACTTATTTTTATTTTTATTTAATTATAGGGGCCGCTATTATAATTGTAATCCTCTACTACCTTAAAAAATGTAAAACTACCAATTCCTTACGAAACCCTACACCAACAGTTGTATACCATCCCGGACAACAAGAGCCTATCAACATTTTGGCAACAAGGGTTTATCACCCAAATAACAGCCCTCATGCACCTGCAGCCATCAACTTAATTTCTTGATGGAACAAGAAACCTAATGACGGAAGGAGTTATGGAAGCAGCTGACACACGCACACCGACAGTCAACACCCAGCTGACACCTGCACATCGCATAAGTCAGCATAAATATCAGCACTCCTTAATCTAATCTGTCATTATATAATCCTCCTTTTCCTCTCACCAGCTCTCATTCATCTCGTTACTGTACCCCTGACGTATTACTTAATCACTTTGTCATATAAGTATTATTGTTTTATCTAGTTAATAAATTACTTTTAAAAAAGGCCCCTTTGGTTGTCAAATATTTAACTTTCGATGGAGTACAGTGACAATAGGACAGCTGCTTCACCAATCAGTGGCCCTACAAGGTAGTGGAAAAAGCCACATTTGACAGGGTAGGCTCTCTATTCACTAAAGAGAGGAAATTATCCCTGAAATGAGTTCGTTTGATCTTGTCTCCAGAGAAAGTAGGTATTGGTATTCGTGGAACCGGGGGCTTACTCCAGCTAAAAGCAGACGTGTTTCATAAATACTCAATGGAGGGTATAGGAAGGAGCCTGTGTAATGCGCCGGCGCTCTATACGCATTAATAACGCTTCACCTTCTCTCTTGTGAGATCGTATCGTTTCAAACCGTTCTATATTAAAATGTTTCCAGTCTTTAAGGTCAGTTTTAAGCAGCACTTGGAATGCACAGTTGTCATCATATTCTCCAAGTGCTTTCTTGCCATCAGTCCACCTGTGTATCTAGTAATGTATGTAGTCTGCTAGAATGTATCGCGTTTAATTATCAAAATTCAATGGTATTCTATGTCATTTATATTAGTTTGGATAAGAACTACATTTTCGACATTCTTTTTGAGATGGAAAGAATTTCTTTCGATGCTACTTATTACTGTGTTATATTGTTCTTTATCGTTGGCATTCAAATTACCCGTTAGCTAAGAAATTGTGTTCACTAAACCAATAATAAGGCCTCGTTTATTGAGTCTATTGACATAAACACATCTAATATTAATATATTAGATATATACTATTTATATACCTATTAATATATTAGAAACAATACATTATTTTTTCTATTTTCTAGGTTTATATTTCTATATTTATATGGTCTAATTTATTGCGGAAGTAGTATGTAGTAATATTTAAATGTAGACTTAATTTGATTGGTTTTATCAATCTTATAGGTGGTATTAATTATTGTCGGGTCGTCACGTTATCCCAGTCCTGGTGACGGAGAGAGAGTTGAATAGTCTATGACTTGGATCATTGCTTGGTGACGGGTCTTACTACTGAGCTATCTGACTCGATATGTGATAGGTGTGTCCCCCGTACACTATGTTCAATAGAAGAAGTACAGAGACTAGGTATTATAGGTAGTCTATGTGGTCTTGGAATGACCACGAGTTCGCACTCGGTATCTGAGGGTAGGCGAAAACCGTCCGGATCCCAAAAGCGACTGTGAACGGGAAAACGGGGACCCGTTCACACTCGACTTTGGGATCTGGACGGTTTTCGCCTGCCCTGAGATACCGAGTGTGAACTTGTGGTCATTCCAAGACCACGTAAACTACCTAAAATACCTAGTTTGTGGTTTTTCTTCTGAACACAGTGCAGGGGGCACATACCTATCAGATAGCTTAGTAGTAAAACCCGTCACCAAGCAATCATCCAGGTCGTAGACTATTAACTGTCTCTCCGTCACCAGGACTAGGATAACTAGACCCCCTCGTGACGATCCAACAATATATATTGTTCGATTTTTCGTATCAAAAATGCCCATTTTAACCCCTGTTATTTTAAATCCTGATATACGGAATGTTTTTTATATTTACAAAGATTAATTACTTTTATTATCAGATAATGGCGAAAAATGATGCTGGAGGAAGTGAGTTGTTGGAAGGTTCAATTCCTAGTAAAGAGAACGAACCCCCAGAAGTTGGCTTAGATAACATTCCTCCTCCTGGAGTCTACCAAAGTCCTCTGTCACCTCTAAGATACACCTCTCCTCCGGTGTAGGTAGATATTAATTTTTTTTTTACGTTTTACTAATTTAATAATAATAAATTGTTTATTTTTCAAAACACTGATACAAGCACAGTTGGCATAATTTGCATAAATAAAAAAGCATGAACGTTACAAATCGTCCGAATTACTCATTATTTTATAATAATATTAGTTTCTTTATTAGTAAATAGTATTTATCACCTGATGTATTACTATTATAAATGATAATTGGGATGTGCTGGTAAGTACGTATTGGAATGATGTCATACAGTCCACTTATGTTAATAAATAGTATGAAGTAATGCTAAAATGAAATTGCGGATGAACAAATGATATATACACTGTGAGAAAAATAAAGTGGGCACCCTGCAGTACTTGTACTGATTTCCAATCAACTTGTTTTAACACCTACCCTTACTTTTAGAATAAATAACAGGCCATATAGAACACATCAGGAATATTAAAAGTAGAAATTAAATAAAAACCAGTGACATTTAAAAATAATTATTAAGTAATTTGAATTCAACAAAATAGGGTGTGTTTCCACCACTTGCGTTTATCACGACTTGGATTCAATGGCTCATTGACCTAATAAGGTTTTGAATAATTTCCTGAGGGATATTTTCGTATTAGGCTAGATATTTCCCTTAGGGCAACCCTTAACTCCTGAAGTAAATCTGGTAAATTTGGACTCTCTTTATTTAACTTGACAACTCATCCCATATCATCAATAGGCTTTAGATCTGTACTACATGCTGGCCACTCTAAACATCGGATTGCAGTGTTTTCCAGGTATCGGGAAACAATTCTTGCAGTACGGGACCTGGATTTGCGTGCATAGACAAAAATGCCTCTCCAACGTATTTGGACCATACGTTGGACTGCCTCTATGGTTTCCTGTAGATTTTGCATTATTGATATATTAACAAAGTGACGAATAATGTTTGTACGTATACCTATGGGTAAACATGAGGATATGAGGAAATACGAGGGTATTAGGTATGATGTTATACGACTTATGGGTCCCCTCACTCCAAATATGTTTGATCATCCGCAAAATCGTCATCAACACCTGTCTTCTCAAGCAATTCTAAACAACTGACAACTTCTGCTTTTAAGTTTCAAGCTACTGAAAACAACTGAACTTTCGACATCCTCCTAGCGGATCCGCACTAACCCCGTGTGAGGAGTTGTCTTCTGGAAGGAAGGGGGGGCAAAAAAAACTGATCCCACCTGCAGTTCCATTCCTCGTTTGAATTTAAACTTTGTATAATTAATTTTCATTCTTCCAGATTACTCTTTAAAAAATAACATTATATTCTATTAACTTATAACAAGCTTATGGTAAAAAATAGGGGTTCACGAGCGAAATAACGGTGCAATTTTGTTAATTTGTAAGTAAATTTTGCCTATCGGTTCTGAACGAATTATAAAGTAAATTGAATATAGATATAAATAATGAATGGTAAGCAGTAGTGCAATTGAAGGCTAAAGGCTGATGATTTGAGGGTAATTAAGGTGAACTTTGGACTTCGATTGGATCCCAGTTAAAAATGTTGCAAGCAAACTTACTTGGTGATAAATTCAGTAGTTGGCAAACCCTTCCTCTTTTTCTACCTCTGTTGGATGGAAGTGGTTTACTCACTCATGTTTATGAGTATCCAAAAGAGACTGTTAAGCTCCAATCTAATGAGCCCTTCCAGTGAGTGTTTCAGTCTCTTACTTACTACCTGATCTGTACAAAGTGTAAGTCTCTGTATTCAAGGGCGCAAGTCAGAGCTGAGAAGTAAAGGGGCGAACTACCTCGCTATCTCTCATTGGTAGCAGCACCAGCACCAGTCAATGAGAAATTCCTGCATAGAGATGTTTTGATAATGTATATTCTTATCTGATACGATAAATGATAATTGTAGAGAGTTCTTCCCTGAACACGTCCTCTTCTTTATGCTTGACCAGGTAGGTTCCTCCGACTAGCTGAGCCTGTGCTAGAACTAAGGTCCGTAAAACCTTCTTGGCTCTGTCTACTCTTCTTTTATAGGTGTGTGCTGGTATAACTTGTTACTATCCAGTCGTTCAGCAGTATACATCTTCTGTGTAGTGACCCGCCATCCGCCATCTTACCTCAGCAACTGATATGATCTCGTTGGACTGCACACAGGCTTTCGACTCGGCGTCCCACGGGATGCTATACCGACAGCTTTGCAACTGGGAATATCCAGAGCAGTCATATACCATGGTGGTTTCCCTCCTGAAGGATAGAACCATGAGGGGACGGGTGGGTGATTGCCTCTCAACCCCATTTACTCTGAGTTGTGGAGTTCCTCAAGGAGCGGTTTCGCCTCCGGTGCTATTTGGCATGTACACATCTGACATTCTCAGAACAAAACTACAAAAAACGCTGCGGTAATCGCTTTCGCCGACGACATTGCGGCTTACAGCAGCAGCATGAGTGCACAAAGAGCTCTTACACAAGCCGAGTCAGTTTGTAACGTAATCAGTGTTAGACTGGATAAGTCAAACATCAGTGTGAACGCCGGGAAGACCGACTGCGTAATCTTATCTCTCCAAAAAGCGAAAAAGCCTTGCCAAAATCACCAGCTTTCTCAGTGTACTATTTGGACATAAAAACGGATAAGCATCTCCATTTCTCTACCCACTTTAGTAACAAAATAGAAAAAGTACGACACAGTCTTACCTGCTTTACAACTTTACCCAACTTGTCGCTGCATCTCAACTGATGATATTATTCTAATATTTGCTTATTTATTAATAATTTAATTTTAATTATATATTTTTTCATATAATTTTAAAAAAAACTTTATATTTAATAACTTTAACGTTATATCAGGGTTCTGTTAATAATGCCTTCTGGCAAAAGGAATATTGGTTTTATTTAAACACATTGAATAACTAAAATTGATATACAAAAATAAAATACGTACGTAATAAAGAATACTATTAAAACTAACATTAAAAATGGTACCTTATAAATTATTACTCTAATAATAACTCTATACTAATACTGGCCAGTGCTTCTTTGTGGATAATCTTCGTGTGGTGATCTTCATTTGCTTGATCCGAATCGTCTTACTTGCGCGTCCTTTGTCTTCGTGCTGAGTGAAAGCGATGATGTCTGGCGTCCAGTCTACTACGGGGCCGTAGTAGCGTAGGTCCGCTACCTGCTATGCTACCTGACGAAAGAAGAATGTTTTTTTTTTTTTTTTTTTTTTTGTTTTTTTTTCGAAGCTCTCTAGGTCGAAATTCGGATGTGGGAAAAATATAAAATATTTGGGGTAAAAGGAACCTTGTACTAGGCGTACCTGCTCGAAGGTAGTATGAGCGGAGTTAGGGATGTGGGAGTCCTCGGTGGAGGTTGGTTGAGTGAGCGCAGTAGTGAGAGTCTACTGGTGGCTGGGCCTAGAGTCCCCCTAGGCATGTGGTGCGGTCGTAGTTAGTCTGATGTCAGAGTGAGGGTGCCCCATAGAGGCTTGTTGTCAGTGCGTCGGCGTCGTGATGTCTATCATCTTCTCTGGTCTGCCCGATCTTGTGAGTTGCCATCGTGCCGGTAGCTGTGGCGGTGTCATGTCTCGGAAGAGCGGGTTGAGACTGTGCTTCATTGAGTCGAAGAATTTTATGTGTTGTCGTCTAATGGCCTCGGTGATGGTGGGGAGCTCGAATTTCTCGTGCATGTCGGATGCCTTCATGTCGCGAAAAGGAGTGTGCCACAGTGCCGTTCTAAGGATGTTATTCTGAAAACTCTGGAGTCTAGTTATGGTAGTGGGGTGTAGAAATCGAAATAGTGGTGTCCCGTACAGAAGAGCCGGCCTAAGGACGCTCTTATATATGAGGAGTTTTAGTCGGAGGGATATGGCCTAGCTGGTGATAAGATGCTGTAGAGAGTAATATCTTTTGCGGACTCGTTTAAGTTTCTTTTCTAAGTGTGTCCCGAAAGTCATGTGCCTACCTAAATGGATGCCTAGATAGCAGATGTTGTTGGCTAGTTTACACGGAGTCCCGTCGATGGCAAAGCTGGGTGGCCGCTTCTTTTTCCCATACTGGAAAGAGAAGATGATCCCCTGGGTCTTAGCTGGGTTAACTTGGATGTGGACAGCTCGCAACCTATCAGCAATTAGTTGACTAGCACCCTCTGCAGCCTTTAGAGCTCGCGTCGCGTTGAGGCTGGTGCTGTAGACCCCTATGTCGTCCGCATATGCTGCTACCTCACAGTTGGAGTATGAACTCCCACGATGTGCGCAGGCAATATGTTGAAGAGTAGGGGTCCCAGTACTGACCCTTGGGGAACACCGACAACGAAATCCCTCCTGGTAGTTAACGTGGTTCCTATGCGTACCGAAAATGTTCTGCCTGCCAGGTAGGAGGACATAATATTCTGTAATTGCTCCGGGAAGTCGTGGTCGTTCAGACGTTGCAGGAGGGTGTGATGATCGACCGAGTCAAATGCCTTCGTGCAATCTAGGGAGATCAACGCGGTGATTCTATTGAGGCGCATGCTCGATGCAACGTGCCGCTGCAGTTTCACGAGGTTACAGTCCGCGCTAAGCCCTTTGGTGAAGCCAGTCTGTTGGGGTGGAACTATGTCTTGGGCGTCACAGTGCCTGGTGAGATGCGTGTGGAGAATCCGTTCATAGATCTTCGACAGCTGGGTCAGCAGACTGATGGGCCTATAGTGAGCAGGATCGTACCCAGACTTGGCGGGTTTCAGCAGTGGGATGACAACGGCATGCTTCCACGTCTGGGGAAAATAGTGCAGTCGCAGTGAGGAGTTCAAGATGTTCACTATGTGAGATATCCCCTTCCGTGGCAGCATTTTCAGAAGGATGTTCTGGACGTTGTCATCTCCTGGTGCCCTGTTGCCTCTGGTGCGACGAATGATAGCTGCTACTTTTTTTTTTTTTTTTTTTTTTTTTTTTTTTTTTTTTTTTTTTTTTTTTTTCTAAACTCCATGAAGTTATATAATGAAAATATAAAAAGAAACTTTGCAAATTTCTCCTTATCCTGCTATGCACAGATGCATTTTTTTAGCTGCTACCTGGTGGTAGGAGGTATATATAGAGGTTTGGGTGGGGGTAACAGCCGCTGTGATTGGGTCGCTAACTCTATCCCCTCTCATAGCTGAACCCTGGTGGTAGGAGGGATATATAGAGGTTTGGGTGGGGGTACACTCACCAGGCGCTGTGATTGGGTCGCTAACTCTATCCCCTCTCCAGTGGTCGGCGAGAATGTCAGCCTGCTCAGGAACCGAGATGAATTGCCCGTTAGTGGTAAGTCTCACCGTGTTTTTCTTCGTGAAGGATGTCTTAACCAGCCGCCAGAAAGCCTTATAGTCGCTGTGTAAACTACGGAGTCGGTCACCCCACATACTAGTCTTCCATTGTATCATGAGGGACGTTATTTGTGTAGTTAGGGCGTTGAGCGCGGGCCTCAGGTCTTTATTTTTCGTCCGGAACCATCTGTTTTTAATATTGTTTCTTTGCCGTATCAGTTGCATGATATGTTCCGGTGGCTTCCTCTGGGAAGGCGGTACCGGGGCGAACTTCGGTATGGAGGCATCAGCAGCTCGGAGAATTGTATCCTGCAACTGATAGATGGCGCTGTCAACGTCCCAAGTATGTCTGAGTGGCGCAACTGGGGGCAACTCTGCACCAATGAGATGCTTATATTGGGCCCAGTTGGCCTCTCGGAAGTCATATCGTGTGGCAGGTGGCTCCGGAATGTCACCTTCTAGCTCATAGATGATTGGTCTATGGTCAGACGATGCGAAATCGAGCGCCGAGCAGCCGGTGACCCGATGAGGTTGTTGAGTGAGAAGTAAGTCCGGTGTGGAGGTCCTATCTGGGTTGCCGTGTTGCCTAAATGTCGGGACCCCTGGGTGGATCACTGTGTACGGCGTTTTAACTATGTGCCTGCCAAGGGCATTAGGTATTGTACCACTCCACGAGCTATGATTGGCATTGAGGTCACCAACTATTATGTGACTTTTGTTTTTGCTAGTCTGGGTTATGATGAGCCTGGCTGTCGTTAAGTTTGTCCTGGGTCGTCGATAAATGCCAGTCACAATAAGGTTGTTAGTCAGTCGCATCTGGAGAGTGACTACATAGTGATTCCTATCAGATGGCACCACTGGGTCCAGTCGTTTGCAAGGGACTCCCTGTCTGACTAAAATGGCCACGCCCCCTGTTGATGTTTCCGTGTCCTGCCGGTAGGTAAAGTAGCCTGGGAAACGACAATAACAGTCCTTCTTTAGTCTGGTGTCCGTTAAAATAACAACGTCCGGGGTATGGCAACGTAAAATTGCCTCGACATCGCCTTGTTTGGGCCTAAGGCCGCAAACGTTATAATTGAGAATGTGATGACCAATCATTTTGATGCGGGTCCATCGAGTTTATTAAGAACTCTTTCAATGAGGCCGGTCAACTGTGTTATCAAGGTGCCCAAAATATTGAGCATGGTGTCCATAGTTGAGTTGGATGTAGTCGCGGGCGCGGGAGGAGGGAGGGGGGGTTCTTCCGTGTATAGGTTCCGTCCACTAGTCGCATGCGCGTAAGATGCCGTTTGTCGTGGGGGTGGGGGAGCCGGAGCGAAAGTAGTTCCCCTAGATGACGCAATAGTATCTTGCTGGGCCTGGCGTCTATTCTCTATTGCCTGCATTAACTTTAACCTGTATGGACATTGCTGATAAGAAGCCACGTGTCCTTCCCCACAGTTAGCGCAACGTAGGGGTACCGCCTGGTCGCGTGGGCATTCCTTAGTGTCATGAGGCAGACTACATCTCACACACTTCAGCGATTTAAAGCAGTAACGCCGGGTATGGCTATACTCTTGGCAATTCTGGCACATGGGAATGCCGCGCTTTTCATTATAGGTGCTGACCCTGAAAAGCACGTTGTGAACATGGCGGATTTGTTTCAGTTTTTCCGCGGTAAGTGATGAGTCACCTATAACAAGGACTGGCTCTATTTCTGTTTTGGCGCCATTGTGGTCGCTTTTGCGTAGTCTGTAGACGGATATTATTCCTTCTACTGTTTTTATACGCTCTTCAATTTCTTCTATGGGATGTGTTAGGTCAAACCCGTGGAGATGGAATTTCCTATTAGGCTTTGTTCCCCTCGGGGCATATGTATGAAATGGGATTTGAGCTGCTTTAAGAGCGACGGTTGTGGTTATCAGGGCTTGTTCCGTGGCACAGAATACTTTGGTATCCTGCTGTCCTTGGACTATATGGTACCCCGTGACTATGTATTCTTTTAAAAGCCTGGTCAGGTCGTAACTATTTAATTTCCCCATGACTAGGGGAGGTATGGGTTTTGGTTTAGTGGTCATGGGCTCGGATGGAGCCGTTTGTGGTTGAGCCGTGTTTAAGGGTTCAAAAGAATTTTGAACCTGGGTGGCAGTTTGTGGCACTGTCCGGGGTCGACAGTACTTTTTAGGCTGGCGAAATCCCTCAGTATTCTCCGAACCGGAGTCGGGGCTGACTGGGGAATCGGACATGGCATAAATTACTTCCATTTGAGTGTCGGATGACCTGCGGGAACCTTTACGGGCGGGCATTGTATTTGTGGGTTCGTGCGAGGCACACCCAGTTGGGGGAAAAGACCCTGAATCACCAATAAGTAATAAGTAATGATAATGAGTCAGCACTTATCTTTGTGTCGTCACTGCAGATTCCTCCCACTCCACTGCTGTAACGGACTTCTAACAGCGTCTGGTGCAGTACACTGTTAGACTAATGTTATTAACAATGATGGTTAATTGTTAATAACGCACATACACTTGAGAGTGTTAAACTTTAAAATAGCAAAGCGCACAAAACTCAGAACTCACACTTTCGCCGCCTCGCCTCCCTGCGTCCGGGCGCTCTGAATGTTTTGGTCCTTGGTCGGCTCGTATATATATCTGCTTCTCTCCACTGCCTTCTTGACTTTCAACTCGTTATTTAATGCCAGTTGTTTTGAATATTTATTACTTTGCTTAAATTAGAAGTTTATATAATAAATGTTTATATTAAATATGATATTATTTTATTTCAATTATTAATAATTAATATGACGACAATAAAAACGTTCATACGTTCAAAAATGAATCACGGATCGTTATTACGTTATTCAATGCTCGCTAATTCCGAGTTTATTTAAACAAACACTATTAAAAATCATCATTTTAAAATATCACAACAATATATGAATGTGTGTCCGGAAGAAGGGCCTATGTCACGTTTTCCTAATTTTACAAGAGCTTCAATACTGATAACATAGGCCCTTCTTCCACTTCAAGTTTTGTGATTTCTCACAACGATTGTGATTCTCTTGACCTCTAGCGGCTTCCTTTTCAACTAATAACCATGGCAATACGTACACCACTTGACATAGGCCCTTATTCGACAAAAATCTGAGTTTCGAAAAAATCGTGACATAGGCCCTTCTTCCGGACACACGTTCATATATATATATGTGTCCTCCGGCTAGCTCTGCTGTATACTTACTTGACTGACAATACGGCTAAAAGTCTCAAGCAATTTCAGAATGGGATCATGAAAAAAGTGGTCAGACATTCCTCTCTCGAGAGGTTAAAGAACGCCGACCTGCTCCATCCCATTGCTCGGTGTGCCATTGGTGGGAGAGTTCATCGACCGGAGACACATCAAGTTTTTCGACTCATAGCAGCACCTCACAAACCCAGTGTTTAACACTATGACCCCACCACCCTTCCCGCATCAATGGCAACAGACTGTCGGGGAAAATTAGGTTAATATTTAGTTTAAGTTTTGTTGTTAAATGTAAGTTAGTTTTAAGTCTATGATTCATAAGGTGAGCCCCATCACATCACACATAAAGATGTTGAGAAAATGACTGAATAATGTGCATCATTATACTTTTGTACAAACGCAAATCACAATGTATAATGATTAGAAATCGTATAAAATGTAGCCAAGCTACAGGAAGTATAATGAGTGATTGTAAGTAGATTCATTTGTAGGATCTATATTGAATTCTGTAATAATTTTGTAACAAGATAATATGGGGGGGGGGGGGAAAGCCCTCTGCCATTTCTTTTCAATAACATTTATTTTAATTAAGTGATGATAATAATTTACATTTTCATAAATATAAGGCGCCATTGAATCTAATGGGCTTCAATTTGTAAACCTTGAAACCAAAATACAGTTACAGTGTTTTACTAATTTAACCTTTTTTTTTTTTTTAAAAACTGTGTAGCCTAGACCCTAATAAAATATCCCATTCAATTTTCCTCCTTTGTTGACTTCTCATCGACACTTTCTCTTCAATATTTTTTATTATTTCTTGGTTTTCATCCTTTATTATTTTTAGCTACTTCTTAACCAAAACAATATCCCCATAAGGGATGCCATTGAATTATATATTTGATTGGTTCCTAGGATATGCAATTGTAAAATTAAGGGTTAAATAAATTAAACAGTAACTACCCCTCACTTAGATACTGTAGAACCACGCTTTGAAGGGCATCATAACGCAGCTTGATGTAGCCACTAGTGCAGAACACATTCAGCCCTTTTAATATTTGTAATACTTGGGAAAATAATAAAAAGAAAAAGAAATTATTTGTTATCAGGATTGATAATTTTTTCCACCTCGTGACAAAGAGTCAAGCAGAGGAATAGAAGTAGAGGGTGAAACTGGTCAGGCGGTGTTCATAAAAAAGAAATGTGTGAGAATTGGAGCTCACTTGGTCAAAGGGGATATAACGCCCACAGATATATCACATAGAAAAGTGAAAATAGAACAAATGAGACAGCTCCTTTTACAGAGGACAAGGAATCAAGTCGTGAACTAGGAAGAAAGGGGATGAAGTGGATACACCCTTTAAAAAGCAGAGATAGGGAAAGTATCTCTTTTGAGATTCCAGGAAATGAGGTAGGACACAGATTGAAAAGGTCAGGTTCGGGACATTTGATCTTGATGTACCTCCGTCAATGTAGGCACCCATGTAATTGTGAGCATAGAATTTAATGTTTAGTATATAAATCAATGTAACCATTCATCATAGATTTTATCTTATTTAACAATTTCAGTAATATGAATAAAAACATATCTTATTGTAAATTCTATTATTAAACTAAATTGCTTCCATTGATCACCACGATAAATTACTAGATAATTAAATTTTGGATTAGAACTAATTCGGATAGGATTAAATCCAACCAATAATAAGCGATCCTACTTTTATTATAACTTTATGCCAAAGCTGTACGCTCAGAGTTTGATAGAGTAATCAAATCTAGTGGTTTGAAGAATTAAATGGCATTCCTAAGTTAATTAAAAAATATATTTAAATTATCCGGTTTGAGCGTAGAGCCGTGGATCTCTGCATAAGGGAGGTGAACAGAAATATGCATCGATAGATAGTTACAGATACATTAGATATATTTTGGTTATATTCTCAAAATTCATTAGCCCCCTACCGAATGTTGTAAACTCTTGACACATCCAGTGTACTTAAAATAAAAATATATTTCTAAAGATACATCAAGTACCTACGTTAATTAATGATGAAACTACAAAGTCACAATTAACATAAAATAAATATATTCGTTTTTTTTCTTCATAAGATATGGGGACACATATTTCCCCATATCGCATTATATTTCTATCCTTCTATTAATAAAATCAATGGAATTACTACTACAATTATAGTTGATGGGTTTATTGTTATCCTATATTTTTTATTAACTTTCAGTTCTAGATCACAACCTACAATTGTTCAACCGATCCGGACAGGATCTCTTAGGAAAAAAAAACAGCCAAGGACATCATATGATCAATATGATGACAGAATCATACCAGCTGCACAAAGAAGGTATCTATACTTTACAGCTCAATATAAATATATGTTAATGGTTCCCTGATTCAATAAAAATTGGCTACTGTAAGAATGGTGTCAGGAGTAATCGAAACAAAAGCTGTTGTAAGTTAAATATTTGTATTAAACAACAACATGCATGATCTAAAATAAATTTATACTCCAATCTGCTACTACAACAATGATCTCTATGTAGTCTATCAATATCATAAGTCGCATTGAACATTATTTAATGCGCGCCATGTAAGCATAATTCAGTTACGCCGCGGGTCGCAATGTAAAATGGATA
This sequence comes from Acanthosoma haemorrhoidale, assembly GCA_930367205.1. Taxonomy (NCBI): domain Eukaryota; kingdom Metazoa; phylum Arthropoda; class Insecta; order Hemiptera; family Acanthosomatidae; genus Acanthosoma; species Acanthosoma haemorrhoidale. The sequence continues at coordinate 104,352,478 of OV884009.1, read as the reverse complement.
GAAATTGTATAAAATGTAGCCAAGTTACAGGAAATATAATAACCGATTTTAAATAGATTCATGTATGGAGAATCTAAATTGAATTTTTTAATAATTTTGTAACAAGGGGATATAAAAAAAAAAAAAAAAAGTTACGGTTAATAATAATAATAATAATCGCCTGGCTAGAGAGAGACCTGCTCAGGGGGGGGGGATGCTGCATACAAATGAAAAAGTTTCAAGCCGGGGACTCGTCGTGTTGTCCTCGACGACAGTTAAATGCTCAAGAAACTCCATGCATCCCCCCCCCTCACAGCTACTTTTTAGTTGACCAGGTACTGTTGTAGACATGATTCTTTGCTCTTAAAATTTTTATTCACCTGAAGTCCCTCATAGCAAGACAAATTGCTTTGTGAGATAAAGTCAGTGTTTCAATCTATATATTTACTTATAACAAATATATTTAAGATATGCCCAGTGGAGCAATGAAGCAAATTAAAAATCTGATCATAGAATTTGTCCCATTAAATATATAACAAATTTTAGTTTATTCTATTTTTCTGGCAACCTTACATTTGTTTTAAAAATACAAAATTAAAAGAGTTTTTAAAATTCCTTCCATGTTAGCAGTATAAATGAAGATAAACCAGTGTCTGCACAAACAACTGTTCTGAAAATGAATGAAAGAGAGAAGAAGCAAGCTGCTCTGCCTATTTCTGTGTTTGGAATTTCTTTGGTAAGATTAATTACCATAACAAATATTTTTCTTATTTTATTTACTAATCATAATAAATATGTACTTTTTTTTATTCTGAAGTTTATCATTGTTTGGGATTTGGTTCCCTAGGCCCCCCTACTTGCAACATGAGGGGTACATTCCTCAAAAATACAGTACAATAGTCAAAAATTTAGTGGGAGGCTGGGTATTGAGCCTTTCTCATTAAAATATATATATATATATTTTTATTCAAGATATCTCATCAGTTTCTCTTTATTATTAGATATATGCAATTAATTATGTTGTATTAATATTAGGTACAATAAATAAACTTACTGCCAGGGGAAAAATCCCAGTGGCGGGGTTATGCATGCATGTGTTTGCCAGGCATGCAAGTCTTCTGCGTATGACTGCTACTGTACCTATGACCTATGTTGTAGGGCCAGATCTTGTGTTGTAGTGGGGACATCTGATAAGGGCCTGCCAAACCCTAATTAAAATACACATGCATAGCCACATTGAACAAGATTCCAGCTAGGTGATTCTTCACCACTTACAAAGTAAAGCCTTTTATTTTGTGGTTTCCATTTAAAATTTTTAAGATAATTGTATATAGGAGAAATTTAAATAATATATTTATAAATATTAGTATTTTTCATGCCATCAAATGAAGCCTCCATGCAAAATATAATGCCTCTACCTCAAACAGGGGTTGGGAAAAAGTTGAGAAACTATTTTTAATGAATTCACATAATATTTTTAAAAAATATTTAATATATTAAATCATGTTTTATGGAGTTAAAACTATTTTAAATGTCAATACTAGCCCATACTCTACAATCTATATGTAGGCAACATGTATGCCTATGCACACTTGAACAATAGTCTTGATTAAGTCTCAAGACTTCTACATAGCTCCAATATTTATTTTTAAGCAAGTATAATTTTAATACACTTCCCCACTCTGATTATCTCATCTCCACATTATACCATTTCATAGTTAATGTAATACTCTTATAATAGTGATATAAATTTATTTGTTTGATAGGTAGAGAAGTTTTACTCAAGACAGTACTCGGACAAAGAAGAAGGAGTGCGAACTCTGGAGACAGTTTTGAAAAATGGTGGCGTTGAAGGGAACAAGATAGCTCGTGCTGCAGTTTTCCTTCTCCATAGGGCACTTAGGGACAAAGTATTCTCAGTGTACAGCATGGCAGCAGGAGCTGTCGAATATTTCTTCAACAGCTTCATATCAGCCAGGTTCAAATTTATATTTATCACTAACCATAGAGAATCTAGGAGAATAAATACAACTTTACAGAATTTCATTAAATTCCAACTACTTTTTTTGTTAATATCAGAGAGTAATTGGTTCATTCCTAATCACACGTACTTAATTATTTACATTATATCTTACACCAATATTAAAACTGGATTCATGAACATAGCCCTGAATATTTTAGTAGCTTAATTAGGAATTTTAATTTAACACAATTTTATTTAAGAAACACTTGTTTGTTTTAAAACAATAGTAGTAAGAGTATAGAGTTTTTATGAGAGGTGGCCAAATCATTAGATATGTTGAAGAAGAAGGTTGGGAAATGTAGACAGTAATGGGTGGGCCATTGCAATCTTTTTTAAAGATTTTATTGCATAAAGATACAAATAAATGAAGTTCAGCATTAAATGAAATGAAAAATAACAATACTAATAATAATGGAAAATAAGGATCAAGTCTGTTTAAGTGATGTAGGTGCAAAGTAGGCATGGGTAGATACTAGAATATCCTGTATCATGATACAAGTGATACTGATACTCTTTTGAATTTGATACTTTAGTAGCTGATACAGAATTAAACAGCTGTTCGATACTCAGACTACTGTTGTAACCAACCAACCCTTGACTCCTCTATAATCAATGTTATAAAATCTGTATCAATGTTTTTACCAACCATACATTTACCTTAGGTCACAATTCTAAAATCTTTTTAATACAGAGCTATAAATCAAAATGTACGATTAGAGGTACATTAAGCTTTGATTTATTCATTCTGTCGATGACATCATTTTGATTGTACTAGTAAAAAAAATCTCATTTATGTTGAATCAGTGAGGAGTGGATCCTGATCTGATATCTGTATCTGATATATTCTCAAATATATGGTCAATGGCAGATGGAGGGGAATGATGAAATGAAATGAAATCAGTTTATTGTCAATGTTTGTTTCAATTTTACAACAAATCAAAAATACAACAATGATTAAACAATCCCCTAGTCAGCCGGTATCGGGTTTTTGTAGCAGCTAAAATTTTGAACTAAACAATACCAAACAATTTTGAAACTTGAATTTTAGTTTATTTTACGACTTAAAAACTGTCTTTGGCCACTGGTGTGAGAGTCCAGGGATGATTGGTAAGAGATTGTCAAGGCTCTATACACCACAAGGAGTGAAAGGAAATAAAAAATAAGGACTAACACAGTTCTTATTTGGATATGAAAATCATTTAATTATTTTTTTTAATTCAAATCCTATTTAGCATTTATTTATTACTATATATTATGTTTATTGGTTACACTTACATGTTTAAAAATATGGCTTATGTGTTGTTTTTAATAATACGTATTTTTATTCTTATTATTAAGTATTAAGTAAATTAAAGGTTTGCCTATCAATGTAATAACCAAGGTGTAAATTAATGTACACTAAAAAAAAAATATTTACATGAACATGTCTTTTTTTTTTATTGATCAATCAATTGAAATAAATTTAGTTTAATCCCCAATCAATTACTGTTAATACAATCAAGGTAAGTGACTAATTTCTAGTAAAAAGATTTCCTGTTGGGACTTCTGGATTCTGGTTGCAGGACGCTTGTCTTTAGAAAATCATTCCTAACTTAATTCCTTTCCAAAAAAGTGTCGACAATGTACATTTTTTCTTTCAATATAATTTATAGCTGCATAAAAACCTGTAAATAGCATGTATGTAAAGAAATATGCTGTTTCTTTCATTTCTCTGACTTGTAAAATAGTTATGAACGTAGGGAGTATTAGTGACAAAATACCTGAAGGATATAAGTAACTAATAGGCTTAAGGGCAACAGCCTGTAATATGGAATAGAACAGTTATGATTGTATATCAACAGATACGAATTACCTTTCTTGTTGGGCTAGTGGAAATAATTGTTTTCCACCCACCAAAGCAACTATAAGGTAGTTTTGTAGTGAATAGTCTTCAATTCAAATTAGGATGCATAAAGCTTTCTCAAGGTGTAATGACAAATGGTTTCCTTTCTGGGCCTGATACAGACACACTTTATGCTGAAATGTTGTATATTAATAGATCTGAAAACATTTTCTTTTATCAATTCAAGTTGATTCCCAACAATTATTACAATTATTATTAAATTATGTTAATACATATTTTAATCAATAGTGTATCAGGCTAAGCTAATATGGCACAGTTTTGGTTAAAATTAAAATTGTTATATTAATTGGCAAAGTTATTATTAAGTTAAGCTATCTAGTTCTAATGTTTCAGAGTATCAACGTCTGAGGTAAGTAGAAGTGTTGAGAAGCTCCTTCCAGAGCTGCTGTCCAAGTCAGGAGATGTAACTCCGAGGATACACAACACAGCAGTGCACACAATTCTCAGCATGGCCCATGCACCAGAGCTCAGGTTGTTGAGTCTGACTTATTCTATTGAATTAGATTATTCATTTTGATATTTTAAAATTTTAAAATAAATGAAGTATTTAGCATCCACTTAAATACAAATCAAACATATTTGAAGTATTTATTGATTCTCTTGGTTAATCGATACCTGGGATATCTTGTGAAATCGAATTAGCACACATAATTATCCTATTTTTTTATTTACAAATATCACTTGTGACAAACAAGAACAAGTTTATGCAATTTTCATAATACTTAATACTAAACACAGATAGATAGAACTTGGTCAGTTCGACAAACATTAATTTATAAAAAACAAAATTATTTGATACTTAAGACTAGAATTAAAACGTAAAACTTGCGCAAGAAAACAAAAACAAAAAAAAGGGCATTCTAGAATCTAACTTCTGACAGGAACTATTTGTAAAAGACACACACACACATAAAATATAACAACAGTACACTATAAAATTAGCAACAATACTTGATGACAGTCCTTTTCTCAGTCCGGTACTATCCCTAGTGGAACCTGACATTACTGCTGTGATGCTGCACATTCATTAAAATTAATTAGAAAAAAAAAAGTGTGCCAGTTGATATCTGACAAATGGTATATACACTGTAAAGGAGGACTGGTGTGATTAAACCCATTGGTTACCAAGAATTAAATGCTGGAAATGACATTTTTTTTATTGCATTTCATGATACAAAAATGAAATTATTGTTTATAATGTGTTAGAAAGCTTAATGTGATACCTGTGCACATTACACGACCACTGACATCGTCAACACACCCACGACTAGCCCTGTCAAGACTAGAGATAGGGGAGCAGCTCATACTCAGCATTGGTATCACCACTGACAAGAATAGGTATATGCTCCTCATTAATCTATTGCATCTAGAAACACTGTATTATGTATAAGTATCTTTATTATTATTTATGCTCTTAAACATGTTTACTTTACTGTAACAATTATTTGAGAAAAATTAGTGACAGGGCCAGGATTGGCACCTGGAACCTCCACATTACCCTTCAACTAGCCTTATCTTATGATATCTCTGTCTACTAACATCTATCTATTTTATTAGTGCTTCTCATTAAATCTCTATCCAAGGTGTAGAATGAAGCTGACTAAGATATAATCATTATTTAAGATATGTTATAATAGTATGTTTATGATCAAATTAAATTTATTTATTATAATTAAGTTGATTTTGAGAAAGGTGTTTTCTGTTGAAATAATTTGTAGAGGTTTAGCGTTTTTGACCTGGCCAACAAGGCACACGTACTCTGCTGTACATTCTGACTGCGACTGGGAATGACCAGAGCAGTTACCAATACCATTTTATAAATTGAAATATCATTTTAGCTTCCTTCCTGAAGGGCAGAATGGTGAGGGTACGGGTGGTTGATTGCCTCTTGAACCCATTCCTTTAACGATTTAAAGGAGCGATTTTGTCTGCAGTACTTTTCAGCATGTACATGTCTGACATTGTTGGGACAAACTACAAGAAAGCTACTGTAATCGCTTTCGCAGACAACATTGCGGTTTACTGCAGCAGCATGAGTGCAAAAAGACTTCTTACACAGGCCGAGTCAGTTTGTAACGTACTCAGTCACAGACTGGTGAAGTTCAATATCAGTGTAAACGCCGCAAAGACCGAATGCGTAATCTTCTCCCTCCAAAAAGGGAAAAAGCCTTGCCAAAACCCTATACTATAATAGGGCAAGAGAACTCACCAGCTTTTTCAATGTACTATCTGGGTATAAAAATGGATAGGCATCTCCATTTTTCTACCCATTTTAGTAACAAAATAGAAAAAGTACAATACAGGTCAGACTATTACTCTTTATATTTTTTTGTGAGTGTCCCATTACTTTTTATAAATAATAAAGTAAAAAAAATTGTAACAAATAGGATAATCATTATAATATATTATATAATAAAGTTTTTGTCATTATATACGTGATGACATCTGTTGGCAGGGTTGGGAACTAAATGACTGCTATTTGAATTAGCTAGCCTATCACTTCACCAGTGTTTATACTATTACCATTGCTTTGTATTTTGATATTATAACAATAGTCACTTATTAAATAATGTGACTAATAATTACTAAGAATAACAAATAAAAATAATATGGAGCATTTTTTATTTATGACGGTAAAAAAAAAGGAGAGTAAGTTTGAATGCTTATTAATGGTGGTGGTTTTAACAGTTTGAATGGTTACCAACAATAATTGCTATATAGTTAATAATTTACATATAGAAAGATTAGTTCAGTTCCTATTATACCTAAAGAATTATATTATAAAGGGTATTTCATTAAGCGCTTCCTATCTTTAAATTTAAATAAAACAAAGTGTGTCTAAGATATCATCGAAATTTTTTATTCGTTTGAAAGGCCTATTGATGCCATTATGTATGGAAATAACATCGTGCAAATGTCCGCCGCGGCTTCACTGGGTGGCGCGCATCCGAAATGTCCAATTTTCCATGACTCTGGCGCATAAATCAGGCTGAATTTGGCCGATGGCATGGGTTATGTTGGCTTTGAGGACCGCTGTGATTTGTGGCTTATTCGCATAGACCTGCGACTTAATAAAACCCCACAAGAAAAAGTCTAACGGTGTCAAATCGCACGATCTCAGTGGCCAGTTCCCATCACCTCCACGTGAGATGACCATGCCCTCAAATCGCTCGTGCAGAATGTCCAATGTGACATGAGCTGTGTGGCACGTTGCGTCGTCCTGTTGAAACTACATGTCGTTGGTGTCCATATCATCCAATTCAGGCCAAAAGATGTTAGTAATCATCGATCTATAGCACTCGCCGTTGACGGTGATGGCCTGGCCAACATCGTTCTCAAAGAAATATGGACCGATGACACCGCCACCCCGAAATCCACACCAAACAGTGACTTTTTTTGGGATGCATTGGACGCTCTTGGATCTCATGTGGATTGGTATCGTCCCAATTTCGACAATTTTGTTTTTTGACGTACCCATTCATCCAGAAATGGGCCTCATCGCTGAAGATGATTTTTTGTTGAAAATTAGAGTCAGTTTCTATTGATGTAATTACGCATTAATTAATTATTGTATTTATTGAATTATATATATCAAGTAATTCATGCCTGTCTTAATTATAGTGGCAGTTGTGTGTGTATATTGAACTAACGAGTATGGCTATATGACAATGACCGTTGTGAGTTGTGTAACAAAATTATCCAATATAATCCGTTCTTTACTTATACATTTTGAGTTATTTATTCTTCCCAGAGTATTCTGATAAAAGGATATGGGCCCAGTGTACCCATTTTGAGTTATGTACTTGGGATTTTGATAGTAAAGTCGGATTTCGGTATTTTGAAGTGAGGCCACGTGTTTGTCATTGAGTGAAATTCTTTTTTTTGTTAATTATGGCAACTACAAGTTTTGGAAACGTTGTCTACGGTATTAAACCGTTCGATGGAATAAATTTCACCAATTGGAATTTCCGAATGAAGTTACTTTTGGAGCAGAATGGAGTACTTGGTGTACTATCACAGGAACCTCCAACAACGGAAGCCGAGCTTAAGGCTTTCAACGTAGATGATGTTAAGGCTCGAAATATCATAGTTCAAGGACTTGCCGACAACATTCTGCCTACGATAAAGGACAAGAAAACAGCTAAACTGATTATGGAAGCTCTCGAGAAAACGTACGAGAAGCGCGGCATGAAATCGCTTGTAAATGCACAAAAGGTGTGGAGGAAGCTGGAATACAGAAACGAGCGACCGCTTCAAGAATTTTTCCAAGAGTTCGAGACATTGTCATCAGAAGTAAAAATTGCTGGAGGGAAATTAGAAGAAGACGAAGTCGTCAGTCAGTTGTTGGTCGCAATGCCATCTGACTTTGATGCAGTGGTGTCAGCAATGGATATTCTTTTCAACCAAAATGAATCTTCCGTCAGTTTGGAGTATGTAAAGAATATCCTTTTGACTGAGTACGAGAGATTCAAGAAGAAAGAGGACCAGTCCCAAAATGTATTTGCTGCCTACAAAAATAGAGGTAAGTGGGCCAACACTTTTAGAAATTACAAGCCAAACAGTAGTGAACCATCCAATAACAAGTCCAGTGTTATTTGTTATTATTGTAGAGAACGGGGGCACATGAAGAATTTTTGTCCTAAGTTGAAAAATAAAACTTTTGGCGCTACATCTGATTCAAGAGCATGCTAATTTGGTTTCAGCAAGTAATAAATTGATGCATCAGAAGATGGCACACAGCTCGCTCTTCCCGTTCGGACTTTGCGACATTTGTTTGAAAGGTAAACAAACCAAATTACCATACATGAAATCCATCCCTGATGACTGGAAGGCAAGCAGAGTGCTCCAACGTATTTCTACAGACGTTTGCGGAAAAATATCACCTCCCACTTATGATAACTATAATTATTTTGTTACTTTTATTGACCATTTTTCAAATTTTTGTGTTACGTATTTATTACATTCAAAATCTGAAGTTTTTGACAAATTCAAAATTTACGTTGCGATGGTTGAGGCAAAGTTTGGTACCAAAATAGAAAATTTAAGATTCGACAGAGGTGGAGAATATGTTGCTGGTAAATTTATTGAGTTCTGCCAGTCTAAAGGAATTACTATTAGTTACTCGATGCCCAGGAATCCGTCTCAAAACGGTAAAGCAGAACGAATGAACCGAACCCTACTGGAGAAGGCTAGGTGCTTGCTATTGGACAGCAAATTAGATAAGGATATGTGGGGCGAAGCTTTAGCAACTGCGACTTATATCACAAATAGACTAGAGTCTTCCGTTTTGTCTAAAGGTGTCACTCCTGCTGAAAGATGGTATGGTTACAAGCCCAATTTGAATAAAATTAAAGTTTTTGGTTGCCCTGCCTATTCGTTGATTCATAAAGAAGATAGACATGGGAAATTAAGTGATCAGTCTAAAAGGTTATATATGGTGGGATATTGTGATAATGGGTATCGCCTTTGGAACCCCAATACTAGGAAGATCGAATTTGGGAGAAATGTTGTATTTGACGAGAAAATTGAAACTTCCAATCATGAAGAACTACGATATACAATAATATCTCCTGAACAGAGACATTCCCCGGTTTCCACCCTGGATAATTCTGATCAAGAAAGTGACTTTCACGGTTTCCCTGATGTTGAAGAAGAAAAATCAAAGCATAAAAGAACTAGAGTTAAACCCAAATATCGATGATTTTGTAACATTTGCTTTTGATGAGCTAGCCTTGTCTGCTAATTATGATTGTGACGTCCCTAAAACTTATTCTGAAGCAATTAGTGATCCCGGTTGGCATGAAGCTATCAACGATGAATTAAATTCACTTGAAGCTAATGAAACATGGGAAGAAGTCGACACACCACCTGACAAGACGATAATTGACTGCAAATGGATCTTCACTGTGAAGTCTTCAGAAGACGATATGAAGAAGAAGGCCAGGCTTGTGGCGCGAGGGTATCAACAAACCGACAATCAGCCCGATGACCTCTATGCTCCAGTTGCCCGCTTCACAACCCTTCGGGTGCTCCTAGCTGCTGTAGCACAGAAAAATATGATTATCGACCAACTCGATGTGAGAAGTGCGTTTCTTAAGTGCTATCTTAAAGTACCTGTTTTTATTAAGCCACCGTGTTATGTATAATTAAAACTAATAACTATTTAATATAATTTTAATCCTTATCATGTAACCATTTTTTGTAGCCTTGATGTAACCTTCATATAAATATACTTCATGTTCTCGCTCCAAGCCACGTGTACCTTATCAATTATGTTATTACCGTTTTTATTTTCCTATGATTTATCTAATCATAACAATTGGCGACGAGAAAAAACTGATTAAACTATCCGAGTTTCCAGTTCGCGACGTGTTACACGGACATTGCGGACAGTTCGTATTCCTTGTATACGCGGTAATTCATAATTTTTACCGCGAGTGCTTTTCGTTGTAATTTTTCGCTGATTTATCCGTTTTCTGTTTATTTATCTTTCGAATTAATTATCAAGATCATCAAGAATGGATGCAAAACAATTTCAAGAATTCATGAGTGTGCTTACATCAATTCTAAGCTCTCAAACATCAAGTAAACAAGACCCCAAGCCAGACACGAACAACCACGCGAATGTGAGTATTTTTGAAAACTTTGATTCAAAAAAAGAGAAATTTTCATGTTATATGGAACGTTTCGAGAATTATTGCACTATGAAAAATTTAGACGATCCCACAAAGAAAGCTCAGCTCTTGTGTGGTTCTGTGGGTAGTATACATTACAATGCACTCACCGTATTCCTTGGACCAGGAAAACCTGTCACGTCCCTTGAGTATAAGACACTTGTTTCTAATCTCATGACCATGCTGACCCCTAAACGTAGCGCAATTGTGACCCAACACTATTTCTTGAACATTACCCAGAAAGAAAATCAGTCGATTTCCGAATTTGTTGCTGCGTTACAGCGAGACATAGGAGATTGTGAATTCAAAGTAGATTGTAATTCCGACTCGTGTAAAAATTCAGAGGGGAAGAAAACAAGTATCTCGGTGAATGATATTTTCCTCAGAGCTCAGTTTATTCGAGGATTACGTCATAACTGGATAAGGGAACAGCTTCTGCAGTCAACTGTGACTGGTTTTGATCAAATTTTAACCAAAGCCACTGCACTAGAGGCCGCTCATATTGAGAGTGCGGAATTTTCAAAGCAGTCTAATACAGGTACTTCATCTTTCTCTAGTGACACGTATCACTTATCTGGGTCATCAAATTATCCACAAAGGGACAGGAAGTATCAATTTCGAAGAAAATCGCAAGACCGTTTGTCCAACCGCCCTGATTCTCGTAATAAATTTCATTCATCAGGAGCCAAATATAGATCCCACAGCCGAAATAGAATAGATTATAAAGCATTAGGGATTCAAGACCTATGTACAAGGTGTGCTAGAAATAATCATAGACTAGCAGACTGTCGCGTTGATTATGATAAAGTTCATTGCACGTCATGTAACCGTAAGGGACACGTTTCACGAGTTTGTATCACCACCCTGTCACAAAATAAAAAACCTAGTTACGCATCATCTTCAAATGCAATTTCTCACGTCAACGCTGAACATCAATACGGCATTTCATATCTTGTAGACCTTTTCGAACTAAACCCCGACTCCGATAAATATATCGTTACCGTCCAAATCAATGGAAACCCCCAGCTCATGGAGGTCGATTCAGGAGCAAGATTTTCTCTTCTAAACGAGGATGATTTTAGGAAATTGAATTTGGGACTAGAAATCCAACCAACAAATGCCATTTTTCGAGCGTACTCAGGCAACGAAATTCTTCCGAGAGGAAAAGTTGAGGTAACCGCCACATATAAAGGTAGAAAGGCGTGTGGTGACCTGTATATTGTTCCGTCTGGCCATACAGCATTGCTTGGGCGTCAATGGATTAGAGATTTAATGATTGAATTGAGAGAAATTGATACCACCAAAAACCATATGTCAAGTTTACTTGCGGTGGGCTGTGTCGCTGTGCCTGGTGAGATAATAGCTGAGTTCCCAACTGTCTTTACCGAGGAAGTTGGCTGCATTCCAGATTATGAAGTTAAGTTACAGCTACGACAAGGGGCAAAACCTAGTTTCACAAGAGAACGCCATTTACCTTATGCTCTACGAGAACGTGTTGAAAAAGAATTGGATTTCCTGGATGCCTTGTTACCAACCAAACCACACTCTTCTCAGTCAACGCGAGTTACCAGAAGATTTTTTCATGTGGGGGAGAGAGTGCAAATCCGTGTCTTCAAAAATAACAAACCAAAGTGGGAGTTTGGTGAGGTGACGCAAAGGTTGGGTCAACAACATTACCTTGTCCGCCTGGACGAATCAAGGAGAATTTTCAAGCGTCACATAAATCAACTGAGAAACACCCTTGTACAAGCAAAAAAGACTGTTTCATTTGGCCCTTCTCAGTCTTATGAAATTCCTCGAGCTCCAGGTCCACCTCAGGAACCTCACACTCAATTTGCACCTCATGATCTTCCAGACTCATCTCCAACCGAGCCAGCTTCAGCTGTGCCTCCTCATGATCTTCCACATTCATCTTCAACCGAGCCTTTTCTTCAGACTCCTCTATGTCCCATCAACAGACCTGTTCGTCAGAGAAGACTCCCAGAAAGATTTCGAGATCCTAACATATTACTTCAGTATTGATGTCCCCTCACAAGACATATACTTTTTGATTCATGCTACTATTTTTAATGTTAATAATTCTTGAATAGTGGGGGAGACTGTTATGTATAATTAAAACTAATAACTATTTAATATAATTTTAATCCTTATCATGTAACCATTTTTTGTAACCTTGATGTAACCTTCATATAAATATACTTCATGTTCTCGCTCCAAGCCACGTGTACCTTATCAATTATGTTATTACCGTTTTTATTTCCCTATGATTTATCTAATCATAACACACCGGAAGGCTATAAAAGTGTCAGTGGAAAAGTGCTTAGATTAAGGAAAGCATTGTATGGTTTGAAACAAAGCCCTAAAGCTTGGAAGGACCACTTAAATGAAATTTTTATAAAATTTGGTTTTAATAGATCTAAAGTAGATCCATGTCTTTATTTTAATAATAATAATGTTTATGTACTTATCTGGGTAGATGATTTCCTTATTGTGGCCAGTTCCAAATCTGATTTGGATTTTGTAAAGAATTTGTTTATGTCTGATATAGAATGTAAGGATTTAGGTAATAATAATAATTCATTTCAATTTCTGGGTTTACACATTTTAAAAAATGATCAAGGTAATATTATTATTAATCAAGAAGGTTTAATTAAAAGAATCATTAATAAATTTAACATGACAAATGCTAAGGGTAGAAAGGTACCTATTGAACCTAAATTGAATCTTGAAAAAGGACCGGTTAATGACTGTCCTAATGTTCCATACAAGGAATTATTGGGTAGTTTAATGTACCTTATGATAGGATCTCGCCCTGATTTGTGTTATTCAATTTCATATTTTGGACGCTTTCAAAATAAATACCCATTGGAAACATCTCAAAAATGTCATTAAGTATCTAATATGTACCGCAAATTTTAGCTTAAGTTTTAAAAATTCAGGTTGTAACTCAATTAATATACATGCATTTGTCGATGCTGATTATGCATTCGACATTAATGACCGAAAAAGTATATCAGGATTTGTCATTAAATTAGATACTAGAATATCCTGTATCATGATACAAGTGATACTGATACTCTTTTGAATTTGATACTTTAGTTGCTGATATAGAATTGAACAGCTGTTCGATACTCTCTCAGTATATACTCTGATATACTGACTCCTTTATAATCAATGTTTTTACCAACCATACATTTAACTTAGGTCACAATTCTAAAATCTTTTTAATACAGAGCTATAAATCAAAATGTATGATTAAAGGTACATTAAGCTTTGATTTATTCATTCCGTAGATGACATCATTTTGATTGTACTAGTAAAAAAAAAATCTCATTTATGTTGAATCTGTGAGGAGTCGATCCTGATCTGATATATTCTCAAATATATGATCAATGGCAGATGGAGGTGATTCACGAAGGAGCTTCCACCCTGCTGGATCAGTTGGATCCTGCGCTGAAAAATTGATCCATTCCCTGTATTACCTGTTCTGCATAATTGCTTATTTTCATTCTGTATCAGCCGAACTAGTAACCTGCCTTATGTGCAAATGTTGAAAGAAATGTAATCAGTTTTAACCTAATAATGATTTTAATGTAATAACTAGTTATTCAATATTATTTTAATTATAGTTATTTAAATTATTTTGTGGCAGTGGTATGACTGCGAGGGTCTTAGCTGAGTTTGGTGCTAGTGGGCTACACCACCCAGCTGAAGCTGTCAGGAAGGTAACCTTAATTTATTACTGTGATGTGCATATTTCATGGATATATTATATCTTGTATGCAGAGAGAAAAGAAATTTATTTTTAAAGTAGTTGTGTGAATTCGAGTTGATGACTACACATTATAATACTTATCATTCCCACTAAAAAACAATCAGTACTGTTAAAATGTAGAAAGTAATCCTGGTATTATTTAATGCAACAAATTGAACATCTCTACTATTTTAAATTATTTTCCACCTCTTAATTTGTTTCGGTTATTTTTATTCACACATGATGAATATCTTAATGGGGTAAAACTCAAAAATTGAAGCACTCCCACATGAAACAGTTGAGAAGGTTATCATACTCAACTACCTGTCTATTGTGTGTGTTTCTGATTAGTTTTCATTCTGTTCAATAAAGCCTTAAACACAGATTAATCATTCCTTTTTATATCATTTTATTGAACAGAATATCATTTAACAATATGGATCGAATTTTCCACTGGCTCAAGGCATTCCAAAATTTCATCTTATTAGTTGGTGTAGCAGAACCTGATGAACTCAAGCTACTAACTAATTTTATCACTTCTCAAGTTTACGGGGTAATCAGTGATTGGTCCGCTTATGACGATGCTATCTGTGTTTTAATAAATGTTTATGTTGCAAAATATTTGCTCGTCACAGATTAGAAACTAGGCACCAGGAGCCTGGAAAGACAATAGACAGGCAATCAGGGGCTCTCAAAAGCCCGTCGAAAGAGTGTGGTTTCAAGGCTGTGAGTGCTGAAATAGAATAGAATAGAGATGAAAATTTCTGTGATGCATTTGTTGTTACATTGTTGATGGTCTACAGTCATTGCATATTCAGCAAAGACTGTTGGAAACCATACTCTAACCTTGGAAGAGGCTGAAAGTCAGGCAAGATCCCGAAAACTAGCTCAGCATCAATCTGAGCAGTATCAAATTTTAATGAATGCTATCGGCGGTAGCTTGGAACCCAAGCTAGTTTCAAAAAGCTCAAAGCAGGGTTTATCTCAGGAAGCAATGACTGCTGCTCTTTCACCCAAGTGTTATTTCTGCGACATGGAGAGGCAGGCACCTAAAAGTTGTCAGTCTGGCAAGAGATGCAATTTGCAAGGGTTGCTGTATCTAGGGTCTCTATCGAGAAGTATACAGGATAAAGTATTCTAAATCTTCTCGATCACCAACAAACTTCACTAATTTCATTGCAGCATTACCTTTCAGCTTAGATAAAGGCAGGGTGTCTGTCAGGATCAACAGATACCAGGCGTTCAGTTAAGTAGAGACTGGGAGCTATGTTAACTTTATTAATCAGAACACTGTTAAAAATCTTAATATTCCTATCATAGCATGTCAATGTTGATCCCTTTCCATGGCATCTGCTTTTATGAGGTATTCTATTAAAGGGAAGTTTATAATAAATTTAAACCTACAAGGCTTCGAATACAAAGACATCTTTGTCAGTATCCTCCCGGACCTCTGCCATCATTGGCCATGGCATTCTAAAAAGGCATTTAAGTATCCAAGTACAGTTCTATGGAACTGATGCCCCTCTTGTGGCAGATGTTGAACCAGCCCAGCATTTTAATAATCTATTAACCTTGTGCAGTGGCATTATTGTAACCGATGAAGTTCTACTGAGGTAGAATTATAGTTCATTGAAAACTTTACCAATACCACACCAAAAGACTGTGCAATAGCAGCCCTGAAGGCAATTTTCGGAATCTAGTTCTGCGCCTGCACTATAGTGAGATAACATTGTATTCATGTAACTTAGCAAATCAGCTCTTTTTACTAAAGTATTGCAGTCATAAAACTGTCTCAACAGATAATTTACGTGAGCTGCTCAAGAGGGAGCCTTTTACAAGTGAGTGGAATGAACTAAATTCTCAAAATAAAAAACGGTCAAGGTCTCTGGATTCAACCTACTCTATCACCAATTAAGCGAAAACCACACAATTCTGAAACCAGATAAATAAATTCTTCTGCAGCTAGCTCAATAGAGGACTTACCACCGAAGCCAAGCACTTATAAAGATACAGAAGAAACTGTTGACAAGTGAAACATACATAAGTAGAGGATATGGAAGCTATCCAGACATCAAAACAGCTTCAACCACCTTCAATATTCATCAGAAATATTAGTAATTTTAAATTGCTGTTCACAATTGACAAAAATTGTAGGAACGTGCAAATATGCATGTCTTGATCGATGAAGAGACACTAAAAGTTCTCCAGACCCTCCCAAAAAGTATAGATCTATCATCAAACACTTCTGAAAACAGATTCAGAAAACTGAATCCCACTACAACAGCTGACAAAATTGAGGATGAGCTAACAGCTCTAGGATACTAAGTTCGCCAAATAACCAATGCGCTGCATGATGATAAGCCACAAGATGAAGCCATTAAAACGCCATTTCCTCTAACCTTTGTAGATCTTGAGCGAATGCCTGGAGTAGAGAAAATGTAGGAGTTAACCCACATGTATTATACAAGAATACAAGTAAAAAAACCGTACCCCAAATGTAACATCGTCCAATGCCATAATTTCCAGGCATATGGGCACACCAAAACCTACTGTTACCACCTTCCAATCGACACCTCACCATACCGTCCTATTAGCTTACTCCCTATCCTCTCAAAAATATTCTAAAAACTCCTTTTAAAACGTCTACTTCCAATTGTTGGATTCAAAACATTTTTTCTACTCACCAGTTTGGTTTCTGTCTACGGCATTCCACTGCTTAACAACTCTTTTGCGTTGTTGATCACATATTCTGAGCCCTTGAAACCAAATAGTATTGCACTGGTGCCTTTCATGACATATCACAAGCTTTTGACAGGCTTTGGCTCACAGGTTTGCTATACAAGCTCAAAAGATATTTACCACATACCCTTTTCCTAATCCTACAGTCCTACCTTTTAAACCACTTCTTCCAAGTAAGCTGTGGTTTAGAATATTCTAACTACTATCCCATAAAACCAGGAAACATAAAAACAGGGCAGTATCCCGGGTCCCATCCTCTAGAACCTATACACCGCTGATGTTTCCTCTACTCCCAACACCTTTTCAGCAACATTTGAAGATGACACTGCATTCTAATCGCACTCAGACCCAGATGCAGCATCTCATAAACTTCAAAAACATCTTGATGAGATCGAGTATTGGTGCAACCAATGGCGGATTAATGTTAATGAAGCAAAATGTGCCCAAATTACCTTTATCCTCTGCTGCTAGTCCTGTCCACTAGTTTTTTTTAATTCCATCCCTCATCCTTTATCCAAGACAATACGGTATTTAGGCTTCCATCTTGACAAAAGGCTGACATGGAACCCATAGTATTAAAACCAAATAGTATTGCATTGGTGCCTTTCATGACATATCACAAGCTTTTGACAGGCTTTGGCTCACAGGTTTGCTATACTAGCTCAAAAGATATTTACCACATACCCTTTTCCTAATCCTACAGGAATTTTAACAAGGCTAAAATGACAAGAACTAAACAGCCTACTTCGAAGGACATCCGATCTCTCAATAGAAAATAAATTACTAATTTACAAAGTAATACTAAAGCTAATATGGACATGGACATACAGAATAGAGCTATGGGGGACAGCAAAAAAGTTGAACATCAAGCGTATTTAATCATTTTAATTAAAAGTCCTGAGAACAATAGTTAACGCCCCTTATTACATCAACGAAAAAACTCTTCATAACAATCTTAATATACCCTACATTCTTTAACTCATCCCTACCAAGTTCATAAAACTCCATCAAGACCTATCCAACCACCCTAATCCCTTACCACAGTCATTACTATCCCTATAATGCTTCTCGGAGACTGAAACGGCAGTGGCCTCGTGACCTGCTATAAATGCGTGGCAGTGGGAGTCCTGGCAATGGCCAGTTTTTCTAATCATGTCCTGAGTGTCTGTGGTTCTCACGCTCTTGTATTGCAAGAGTATCCACTGGCACATAGTCACTTTGGCCTGGGTTTATCATCTTCTTATATTTCAGCAGTTGTAGATGACGTTTCTGTGAGCTGCAGGTAGTTGAGGGATAGTTGCACCTGACTTAAAGAAGGAGAATTATGAACTGGTGTATCAGAAATTGGTTGTAAGGGTAAATTAAATGTCACATTGCAAGTTTGTCGGTTGTGCTTTATTTGAATAGTAGGTTGATGCACTCTCGTGGGGTTGAAACCAGTTGGTTGACATTGTATTTCAGAATACGCATTTATTCCAATCTATCGAGATAGTGATGGGAACCCAGGTAGTTGACTATATTGGCAAAAACTCAAATATATCCTTTTTCAAGTGGTATGCTTACACCGCTCGCTTGAGCTTAAACACTGGCCTTCAAAAAGCCTTGGATAGGAATGCACATCTCCAGTTATTTTTGTGCTTAGCTTGGGAAGATTGAGAGTCAACATGTGACGAAGAAAATTGAGCGATGTACAAATTGCCTATTGCGTCGCATCGCATCTTTAGCTTGGCCTTGGTCACTGATGTTTCATCTCTGTGGAATTTGACATCACAACCTTTCACACTCATTCTTTTAACATAAATTAAGTTATATGAAATACCTGGTACAATAATAAGCGTCATCTTAATCATGTCATTGGTATTATGTCAATTATGCCATTTTGGTTATTGGTATGTTTTTTATTTTTAAAGGAAGTACAGCTCTTTTAGTACCTTTAATATTTTTGCCTTTTGCAATTTTGATACCAATAGCATGTTCCATTACTTCAACATTGTTTATGTATTTTTCCAACCCAGTGGTTGGTAGCTCTACTGTCCAAAATAAAGTTTACAAGATCTTTATTATCTTGAGATCCAGAAAATAAAGCGGTGTTTTCTTCTATATAGTTGGTGGAAACGAAAGAGTATTCTTTTGGTTTTTCATTCTCTTCCACGCGTTTTATTTTTTGGTGTTTCGTGAATTTCCACTATGACACCCTTGAGAGTTGTTTCCTCTCCCTCTAGAAATTAGCTCCATATCCTTGAGATCGGTCTGAGGGCTTGCGTTGATTTTCAGAGGAGGGGCAGTCCCGTTTGTTATGACCTTTACTTACCTCCACACACACAGCACTGTACATCCCTATGGTGCGAGTCACTTTGCATAGATTTAGATGAAAATGAACAATTGTTCATGCTCTCTGTTACACTTGTTTCTTTTACTTTAAGCTTGGCATCCAGCAAACAAGCTTTAAGGTTTTTGTATTTATTCGATGTGTCATCTTTGTTCATTACAGTTTCGATGGTCGTCATTTCATTTTCAAATCTTTGTAAAAGCAAATAACATGTTTTATCAGTGTTGTCCATAGCACCTTCACAAGTACATGTGCAGGTCTTTAAAGCTTCTAACTCCTTGATGAGGTTTTCAAATTTGTTGAAATGACCTTGAAATTTTCTTTCGAGAAATTTCAGTTTTATAATTTTCTTCATAATGTACATTTTGCTTAACGCACTTTTGTGTTGGAGAACTTCTTACAATTTTTCAGTGATTTCTCTCATGCTTTGCGCTTGTTCCACATATTTGTTGAACTTGTCTGACACAGATTGTATGATAGCACATTGTCTTTTTGCATCTTTCTCCAGAATAGACTTTAAATCAGTACCTACATTTTTAAGTGATAAATTCTTCATTTGTTACTTGTCAAATGTCGCCACATCCTTCTTTTTTTAAAACTACACCTATTTTAAATTTCCGACTGGTGAAATTATCAGCTGCAAGCATAGGAAATGGTATTGAAGACATGGCAATTTTCGGCAATGATCACTCTCACTTTTTTTCATTTTGCATTGGTATAAAACTTTCACTGGTTTAGAAGCACACACACTAAAATTTCCACAATTCACTAAGATTTCACTGGGCTCATAACCTTACAAAATAGTTAGGGTACTTAGGATTGTAATAAAAGAGAGTAATGAACACGTACATTCAGAGAAGATGATTTAATGAACACATAGATAAGGTAGATAACAAGTATAACAGCGCGGGCAAAAGCACGTGCATGAGTACTGGAGATGACAAATTGCCACTTATATTTAAATTTTATAAATCAATATTTGACAATTTCAGTCATTTAAATTCTTTGTGATGTACTATTACTTTTTAGTTAATTAAAAGTGAAACTATTTATTTATTCCATATTATTATTCATAGGTGACATGGTCCCAGAATAAACATTTTTTTCTATTTCCTATTTTACTTATTTGCATAGGTTGCTGAAAGGGTCCTGGTTTTAGTATATAGGGTCAATCCAAGGATGGTACGAAAACAGCTGCCACCCGATGATGATATAACACGCAGGAATCTTCTCTATCGACAGCTAATGAAAGAATTTGATAAGATAGATTTGGAGGTGAGAAACAAAATAATTTTTATACTATATTAACTAAAAAAATTACAATGCATTAAGAATAATAGTTTTCTAATGTTTAAAATTAATACTATCTCAGGGTTCAATGCACTAGGACCCTAGTGCATAAAGTTTCTATTTTATATGTTCCATATTTACATAAATGGTTCAAATTTAATTCAAATTACAGTTAAAAATAATAATTACCTGATTCAAATAATAATATCAATATTATTCGATGCTGAGGAATGAAATGAAAGAAAAAATACTTTATTCTGGGGCAATGTCTCCTAAGAATCCTAACAAGAAGGAACAAAGTAGGAATGTCTAGCTGAAAAAAAAAATACATAACATCAAACAAATTTGATAAGCATATAACTAGAGATATAATAATAGAGCTATGCACATATGAGACAAGAACTACTCTACAGCACAAATGAACATGTGTATCAGTTAAATAGTAAATGAGGGAACCTTGGCAAATATCCTAGGGGTCTCTAGTGGAAGGGGGAATGCAGGAGGGAGGGCAAGTCATAACAGTTTATATTACACCTTGATTTATCCTCTTTATACTTATTACAATAGGTGGAAAAAAATAAACAAATCTTCTACCGTTGTCTCATGTTAATTCGAATGGGTGAACTAGAGCTTTAAGCTATATTTTCTCTTCCACTGCGATCTAGGAAATAATTTTAAAAAAAGTTGTGTAATCCCATTACCCCCAGAGACTGGGGATCATGAAGTTAATTAAAAAATTTGTGAAAATATGTGTCGTGGGCATACACTGCAATTACCTACATAGTTTTTACCTATTGCAATAAACAAAGGGAACATACAGGGGAAAAAAACTAAAGCAGGTCCTACTCACAAGGCAAATTTTGATTATTCAATGTATAAATACACAAAGATTATTCAGATCATATCATGTAATTACTCCATTTGTGCAACTTAAGACTTGAAAAACTTTTCAATTATAATTTTTTTGGTGCATAGCAACCTGCTTCCAGCTGTGTTATGTATCTTACATAAAGGCAATAACTGTGTACAGAATGTTTGCTCTTGTTGCTTCTTGAACCATTTATTTGGGGAACCATTTACTGTTCTTGGAAAGCATTGTTTATTTTACTTTAGTGGTTTAATTACTTTAGGCACCCTCTTCCTAATTTTCGCTATCAAAATCGTCAAATAAAAGTAAGGCTCCTTTATAAACAGACTGTGTATATTAAGTATTTTAGGTGTAGATTCTTCAATATTCTCAAAACGTTTTTCCTTGCTAAATGAAGACACTACTAAAAAATATAATGAAGGGTTTTTTTCTGTCTAGATACAAGAGGTCAAGAAGGAAACTTCACTTCAAAACAATAAAAAGTTGGTCAGATCTGGAAGCATCTGTGAGTCTAAGGAAAAGTATTCGGATAAAACTACTATCAAGAGTTCGACGAGTTGTTACACTGCTAACAGAGTACCAACCCCTCTGAGCCCAGCTTCTCCGGAAGGCAGGGATAAGTAAGTAGCCACACATATTATAATTATTATTAACAAAACAGCTTCACCAACAATTGTTTATGATTTAATCAAAGAAACTGAAATAAACGAATTGATGGCATCTTAAAATGAAATTAGGTTTGTCTTAAATGGCAAGAGGTCTCTCAATTTTAAGTTTTTCTTTCAGGTTTTACCCCCTACAACTCTTAATTCTCGGGTGCTGCATGTAATGCAGATGATTTATGCAGTTATGATTTGAACAGGTTTTTTATGAACTGATTGCTTTGAAATAAAATAAATGTGGGCACTCATTGAGTGCCCCATAACAAATGCATCTCTCTCTCTCTCTCATGCACAAACACACACATACAATCCTTGATTTACATGACGTTTTTAAGTTAACAAACAAGTTAGTTAAGTATGCAGCATCAAATAATTAAGGGTTTCATTGATCATACTAATTACTCCCTTTTGATCAATTATTCAAGCTTTATTGAATTATATTTCATATGGAAATTTGCTGCAATGTCCATAGTTGTTTTGTTTAAATATTAAAAAAAATGGTCATTAATCTGATTTTCTTTTGTAATTATAGTCCTCTAAACACCCAACAAGTTACACATATTCTTAATCAGCATGCCAAGAGCAAGTGTAGGGTGCTCTGACTATGATGACAATAATTGTTTTTCAAAACACAGCAATTAACTGATAAACAACACTTATTATTTTCCATAGGATTACTTTTATTTTAGCATTGCAGGGGCATCAAATATAACTACAATAGAATATAATGTCTAAAAAAAATAAACCGGTGTTTAAGTCACAAACACGATTTTAACGACAGGTTTAAAGACTGTGAAATTACCATTCACAAGCAAAAACAAAAATTAAACATTATTAATAAGGGCTGTGAGATCTTGAATTTGATGCCCTACTCAGAAGGAAAATATCTTATTATTCAAGTAATTTAGACACGTAAAGTACCACGGGGCTGGTTTATTATAAAGCAAAATATTACCTCTCTTTGTAAGTCACGGGTTGAGTTAAAATTGGGAACAAGAATTTAATAACAGTTTTACAGAGTTAGTGTAATAAAAGTAAAAACAAAAACAAACAAAACAAAATTTGTATTATTAATCAGAGCAACAAGATCATTAATTTGATACCCTACTCAATATAACAAATTATTATTTTTTAATACCAATATCAGAGGAAAAATTTAGGGATTTCACGAAGCAAAGTATTGGAAACTTAGCGAGGAAGGTTAGGGGTAATAAACAGTTTAAAAAAAATAGATTAAAAAAAACAAATAAATGTTAAAAAAACACGACGACGAGAACTATTTGAAATTGAGTGCCAGGCTATTTGAAAACAGTCAGTTATAAATTGAACTGAACAATGGTTGCAGATGTAAAAATAGTGAACCCAGCAACCACAGAAAAAAAAGTCACAAGAGAAAAAAGATAAACAAATAAAATCTTTGTCTTAATTCTTTCTGGGAATATTTAATAGGGAAAATATGAAGGATAGGGAAGTTTATTTAAACCTACATAAACAAACTTTCTACTGCTTTCTTTTCCAGAAACTATTTTATGACGGAATTGTTCAAGTCAAAATTAAACAAAACGGGAAGCAAAACTATTAAAATATGAAAAAAAAACCAACAATGGGGAAGCTGAAAAAAACCCAATAATTTACTACTTTGCAATGAAATTTTATGATTAAAACGAATAAGTGTACCCCCCTAACCTAACCCCCACACACCCTGTTGTGGCCACCTCTTAATTACAAATAATTAAAAGTTACCCTCATCTCGTCCCAGTAAATATCTGTTTCCATATTTGTACAAATAAAGATTATGATGTCAGTCGGAGTGGGGGAGAAGCTGGTGGGGAGCACAGCCCCTGGTGGGGATGACTCCCCACTACTGCTAGCCTGTCTATATAAGAAACGCCCCGTAGGGTGAAAATCAGAAAGAAACAAAGCGGCACCTTGAACACTTACTGACCCACTCAGCCCTTTAATGTTGCAACAGCCAAAAGTTTGGCTGTTTTAAATCTGTTAAACCAAAATTTCAAAGAACCAACAAAAAAATTAAATAGATCTGTTGGATTTAAACCAAAGGGATTTGCACTAAAACTAAAGATTTAATACTTAAAGAATTTTTTCGTAATGAGAAAGAAAAATAAAATGAACAAAAAAAACTTATAAGTAAAAAAATAAATCTTACAAATTGTCCCTTCTTAACATTTCAAAACTAATACTATACAAATCATATTATCCTATGAGGCCTGTAATTGTTTATAAACTAAAAATTAATTTGGGTAATAAAAAAAGAAACAAAAAACATGATCGTTTTAGAGAGCGAAGGAGTAAGTCAAGGCTTTTCCAAAGGTGAGTGAAACATTTCTTCATCCCCACAAATAAAGACAAAAAAAAAGCAAAAATGTTATACTTCGTTTATGCATGGCGACATCTCCTCATTATCTATCCGGTCAAAGTTCACAGAGTTCATTCGGGCACCTATTTTACTTCCCCTGCATGGGGAGGCGAAAGGATTCCTCATCCTGAGCCTTTCTGATAGCTTGTAACAAGTCCAAAATGGACGCACTGTCACCGATACAACCAAAACCCCTCCACTTTTAGTGATTTTAATCCACCAGCTGTTAATCCATCATCATCTCTGTCTTGAATCTTTCTCTTTCACCCACTGACGTCTTTCCCCACTTCTGCCATCGAAAATACATGTTTTCCTTACTTAAAATTAATATTATCCTAAACCAAATTTACTTACATTAAACTTAAATTGTACTACTTAAATCTAAGAAAAACTAATCTAATATTCCTGACTTATCTTACAATCTAACATTCCTAAAATTAAATTTGTAGTAGCAACATTTAAGAAGATGCAAGAGAAGAAATAGTTAAATAGAAATAGTTAAATTAAATAGAGGCAATTAGGGAAGGTAATAAACAATAATAATAACACTAGACAACAAAAGGAAAATTGACTTTGAAAATTTCCATCACATTTCCCAGGATTGCTAATGCTCTCCTTTTTATTGTATCTACTGATCCTGTTGGTTTTCTATTTTAGGCAATGTATATTCTGCTTCCGGACGTCTGACAGTTTCACCGAGGAAGGCCTTAATATTCATTACTGGAAGTACTGCCCAATGTTGACCAGGTGTACTACATGCAGTGAAGTTGTAGAAATCCCATCATTTAACAGCCACGTTGAGAGTGGATGCACAAAGTCTGGAGATAGGGAGATATCAGGTCAACTGTAATCATGAATTAAATATATTTATATTTCTTAATTATTTACTGTTGTTGGGTTCATAATATACTAATCATCATTACGAGGTTATTAAAGATCATTTTCAAACAGCAGAAAACAAATATGCACGTAAATAATTGTAGTAAGATTTGTAGAAGTGTATTCGAGAGAAAATCAGTTAATCTTTTAAGATATGTTATAATATATAAATGTTTCATAGACAAGTGCAGATGCTTAAACATAATAATTTGCTAGCCACACAGAATAATCTTCAATCCCATATAAATTATAAATATTAATATAGAAATATAATGTGTAAATTTATAAAACACAATGATATACTCTTTTGTGCCAACTTCACCGCTTCCAACACTAAGTTATCTTATTGTCCTCTTAGTATCCCTCTCCATGTATCTGAAAATACCCGTACACTTTTTATATCATAATCAATAAATAAATATGCCACATGCATATGCTAGGCCCAGTGTCCTGAGGCTATCTAAACCTGTTCCGCAGGCTGAGTGGCTCAAGATAGAGAAGATGGACTGATGGAAGATCCCAGGATGCTCTATATCACTCCTGAACAACGAGTTGATCTTGAACAGGAACCGAAATAGGTTACTGGTCTCATGGCTCTGTGTAGCCAATTGTTAGCTACCCTTGTGGCCGATTATGCTTAAAATGTGAAGTTTTAAACTTCTAAATTTTTATGCCGATAGGATAGAGGAGGTAGAAGTGCTTATTTTAATATTGATGACAGAATGCAGTAACGTGGCCAGTCCCCAGCTGACTAAAAAACTAACATTGGCAACCTAATTTCTAAGCGATATAACAGATGTCCTACCCTTTTAAAAAGAAGATGAAAAATCATTGCCAGTGTTCTGTTTCTTTATTGTTGTGGAGTTTATTGTGAGCTCTATGTGATAAAGTGACTACTGGTTTTGGATAAAGATTCTTTTTTCTACAAAGAAATAAGAATTTAAAAAACTGAAGCCCTAAGCACAGCTGAAAATATGTTTTATTAAGTGCATGTAATCCTTTCAATAAAGATAAAAAAAAAAATCATATGTAAGACTAAGCATATGTACTAAAGTATATCTAATATAAAGGACTATAGCATAAAAATAACTGCTACTCATAGTACCTTGTCTTGTATAATATGTAGAGCAGCATAATATGAGTAACTATATAATTGGGTCAGCTGAGATAATGTTATCCTGTCATTCCAGGAGAGGCAAGGTGCCCATTCTGTAGGGTGCTTGTAGACAACTCAGATGCTGGCTGGAGGAAACACCTAGTAGATGGACGAATATGCTCAAATCATCCAAGAGCTGCTTTCATTCATAAAGGTGAGACTGTTGTTATCCTGCCCTATCATAATAATATTTAGTGTATACATTTTAAATAATAACAGGTATTATTACCTAAATTATAATTACCTACCAGGTATTAAAATCACCACAATCAAACGGAGCAAAAAAGTAAAAAAGATAACTATAAAAATTAAATATGGAAAATAAGGCCTTCTGATAGGTTCAGACATGCTGAGCTAAAAAAGGGTACCTTAATGTAACTGGTAAGGATAATATATAGGTTGCAATGCAGCTGTTCCGGGGAAATTGGGGATAGGCTGCTTATAAACCTCTATTATAATGTAATTGGGGGGGGGGGGCATTCTAACTAAATGTAAGCGTAACAAAAAAAAAGCCGTTTTCACTGTTACTGTCGCATCAGAACTTACCTTTCCTAGGCCAGACTCACTTGGAGAGTAGGAGAAAAAGTGCTCAAAGCAGGCAGCCAATTAGAACTTATATAATACTATCAAGAAGGGTCTCTGCTTGCCGGCGCAAAACATTTAAATTAAATTACTTAGGTGAAGTTAAATAAAATAAAAATTTCAAGTTATGTTACTTGACAGTAGTACTTATATTTATAACTTTGATTCCAGGACTATCTATGTAGTTCACATTGATAAAATAGTTTAATAACTAATAAATTTATTAAATTGTTAATGTCATTTCAAAGTTTTTTTTTATAAACTTAATTTATTTCCAATTTTATTATCTTTTCTGTTACAATCTAAAAAATCATAACTGTTAAGAATAGAATAGAAAAAAAAACATTTATTCCGAGACAAATTCCCCTATGAATAACATCAATGTTCAAGTTAAAAAATTCACATCTGGAAAATGAAAAAACTATCTACACCATCATAAAAAAAAAATAATGACAATACAGTTGTCCCTCGATAATCCGACAGGTAAGGGACCAGGGGTGTGTCGGATTACCGAAAATGTTGGATTATCAAAGATGTTTTTTTCTCAATGCATTTGAACAAGTTTTGAATGAAGTTAATAAAAAGTACCAAACAGTATACATACATGTAATTTATTAAAACTAGGCTACAAAATGGCCGTACATACATATATATGTATAAGTTTGTAAAAGAAATACGGAAAGAAAGTAAAATAAAATGTACAGTTGTACATATGTAAAAAAAAGTATGTATGTATTTACACGTTAAAAAAGTCTGCGATTTTCTTCTGCTTCTTCTTATGCAGGCAGTCCGTCATTGCTTGTTCTTGAATCCCTTTTAACATCAAAATGTTTGAAAAATCTAACTCTCTCTCTTCGCACCAACGAAGCAAAGTTTTGGTTGCTGATAACGCTTCATCACAGCTTACAGTGAAGTTTTTCTCCGGCACTGCCTCCTTGATCATTTCGTCATCCACTGTTGCGACTTCCTGGATTATTTCTGCGTCTGTCACATCAGTAGCAAGGTTGTCTTCAATAATCCATCTCTTGAACTCTTCAATTGATGCTGGCGCAATTTCCACTTCGTTACAAATTTCATGTGCAGCCTCTAAAATAGATTCATAATCATTGGATGCAGAGTTGCATGTTGCAAGATGTGGGTTATTAGGCCAAATATTCTTCCAAGATTTTATCAGGGTTGTGCTTTTTAGTTGCTGCCAAGCAAATGCGGCGTTCAAAATCGCATCCTTAATGTTGAAGGATTTCAAAATTGCTGCAATGTCATCATTAGGTTGACTGACAACATCCATTAAAAGGCGGTTTTTGTAATGTGCCTTGAGAGTCTTTATGACGTTTTGGTCCATTGGCTGGATCAAAGCGGTCGTGTTTTTTGGTAAGTACATTACCTCAATGTACCCATTGGCAGTTTTAACTTTTAATTCATCCTTGTCAGGGTGTCCGGGTGCGTTGTCAAGCAACAGAAGGGCTTTCACTGGTAACTTCTTATTTCTTAAATCTTGCTTAACTTGTGGGATAAAGCTGTTAATGTCTCCTGAAATAGGTGCATTCCGGTTCCGTTGCTGTTTAAACCAAATAAAAAGAGCGTCTTCGACCTCGGGTAACTCGCTAGTCCTAAGAGTTTTTCTGTTCATGGGTTCATCTTCAACAGACTTCATGAATTTTTCAATTTTTTCCCTATTTTTCACAATATCGTAGACAGTAGGTCGTCCGATGTCATACACTTTAGATATTGCACTCGGAGTTTCACCACGGTCTATTCGTTTAATAATTTCCCATTTTTCAGATAAATTTAATGTTTTATGTTTACGTTTCACACTTGTGCTTGCCATTTCTAAACTGTCACTACACGCACAAAGCAAACAGTAAATACAGTCAGCGGTAATACTGAACGTCCGATCTACACGACAACTGCGTACTGTACTGATCTGTCCCTGCGAAATGAATGTATAGAGCGGAGGGGGAGATTCATGTCGGTGCAGGCTTGTATTTATTGTTCCAAGAATTGTTTACAAAACAAACAGCCAGTAAGACCTACTGGCGGCGTGTCGGACTACCGAGTACGTCGGATTAAAAAGTGTCGGATTATCGAGGGACAACTGTACAAAATAAAGTGTAAACCTCTGTATGAAAGGTAATAATAAATATGAAATAAAATGAAAAATGTTTGTAACTGCATTTAGTAAATAGATGGATCCACCTATAAAAACCAAAACAAAAAAAACGTAGAAGAAGAAGTCAGTACAATTCAATACAAGATCAAATAAAAACCATTTAATCGAAACAGAAGAAAACAAAAAAGTAACATACAAGCTGGCATCCAATATCTATCCATATAAAGTAAACAATTAAATAAAAGTTCACGACTCTTCTCATTTATTATGTGTATTTGTTAGTTATTAAGTTATTGTGAATATGGTGAACCCCCCCCCCTCTCATCTATTTTCTTCTCTCCCAAATCCCTTCTCTCTAGCCTCATATGGTGAGTCTGTGCTAGACAGCCCTTGGGGCAGATATGTTATCTAATATACTTAATTCATTTGAATTAGCCAATTATTAGACATAAAATAAATGAAAAAATAATTTTATTTGGTAGTTTTAATTATTTTAATTAATTCTTAACTAGTTATTTTTAATGTTAATTGTTATCAGTGTGTGGTCACTTTTTCTTGTATTATTATTTATTTCATTCTGGGTTAATGACAGTATTCAATTTATGAACTCCCTACACCTTCAATTTTAATTTAATTTCCTTTTTGTTTGATCAGGACTACTTATTTACGATCACCAATAATCTTCTGCATAAAAAAAATAATTAAATACAAAAATAAATATCTGAAAATAGGATTTAATGAATGAATCATTCCCACACTAACAAGTGTCTCTCTGGATGGTGAGTAGGTGTTGGAATAGGAAAGCTTTAAATGATCATAATGATGAAGGAAAATAGTTAAGGAGGCAGATACAAAATATGAGTTTAGGTAATCTGGTGAAACTGGGAATACCTCTGAAGAGGAAGCACCAGAGAAGTCTCAGAAGAAGTTGGTATTTCAATTTGGAATCAGGAGCAGAGAAGAGGGCTTCATGAAAGTACTTCGACTTCGCCCCCCTCCCAGACCATCTCCTGGGTCAAGCTGTGGAATACTCTAAACACCTGGACTTGGAGTCACCTACATTGCCTTGTGGGTCTGGAGCCTCTTTGTAATCATTTTTTATATTTTCTCTCTTTGTGGAACAAAACATACTGGAAAAGGAATATAATTTTGTTTATATTCAACATACTGACTAAGTAAGTAATGTAAATAATTATATTATTAAAACACAAATTTTAATTAAAAACCCTTTCTTTGGTAAAATGCCATAAAAAAAACCCATCTGGTGCACAGTTTAAAACAATAAGATAACAGAGAATTGAAAATATATATAACTCTGATTGATATTTTTCTAAAAAAATTATCTACATCTCTACTTCATTCAAGCTTAACAACTGAATTAAATCTGCCTTCTACAGGTAGTCATGTTTCATGAGAAATTGAAACAGAAGAGACAAGTACAATTGAACATCAAAACCAGGAAATCGAGAAGCAATATACATGCAGTGATGATAATTATATAGTTCATTTTAAATTAGAAAATATTGATAATAGTGTAAAAATAATAGATTTCAATGATCCCACAACATGGCACTTAACTAATAGTAACATACAAATATTTGTTCAACATGGACCAGAGTTTGCGATAATTTAAGTATTTATCCTGATAGAGAAGATAGAAATTTTGATAAAAACTGGTTTGTAAAACCATTACAAACAGAGAACAAGTACTCAGAAATTGGTTGATATATTGGAAGCGAAAAGATGTTCTGTTCTGTTTCCCATGTATTATTTTTGGAAAAAAATCAGAATGTATGGACCACTGTGAGGTTTCGACACGCAGCAATCATATCATAAAAAGTTTTGTCAAAAGAAAAACTTTTGAATCAAAAATTAAGAAAGATGGTTTTATAGACGATCAATTAAAAGATGCCATTCTGTACTGTGTGAAAAATAATGAAACTTTGAGAGGAACTTGTGAAAAAATTGGTCATCCCGAATGTGGAAAATTTCTGAACAGGATAGAACTAATTAGTCATTACAATCCTATTATTGCGCAGCATATTGAAAGTCATCAGAAAAGTCAAGCTAATTATTTCTCTCCTATAATAAAAAATGATATAATTAATATAGTTATTTTAAATATACAAAAAGCAAAATATTTTTATTTTTTTTGTTAGCACACCTGACACTTCTCACAAGGAACAAAAAAATCCAAAATGAGTTGCCTGTACACACAATAAGAAAAATAATGCCTGATTGTTTTCAAAATGTTCAATAGTCTAAATATTATTAACAAATAAAAAAATATTAATTTAGATTTATACATTATTTATTAAAAGAATTCACAATGAACAATTTATTTATGCTGTAAGTAGAAGAATCATATTTTTTTTCTTTTGCTTTGCCACAAATAAAACTTGATGATACAGGTAATAACAAATGTAGGATTTGTAGTTAAAACTAAACAAAAATCAACAACAGAATCTTCTTTCAGAAAACTGTTCACAAGAATAATTTAATATGACTGCCTTCATAATTCATAATTTAATATGACTGCCTGCTTTAAAGAGATAACACATAAAGGGGACTGGTATTAAAATTTTGTTTACAAAAAGGAACTTGTCCATGTTGTTGCATTGGATATTATTGATTTAACTTGTATATAAAACTGATTCTATTATCTCAACCATTTTATTTACAGGTACTCCACCTCTCTCTGATTCCTATGAATAGAAGATCATATTTAAGCCAAGTTCAATTGAAAAACAATTTCAAATGTGGATGTTTAGGTATATACGTATGCTGTAAGAAGCAAAACCTAACTAGTGTTTACTTTTTTTATGATTTGTATTGAGTTATAGTTTTATTTGTTGATGTAAAAAAAGTTGATTATGGAACAAATGAAAATTTTGTTCCTTATGGATCTGGAAGTGACTTTACTTTTACCTTTAACACTCTGGCTAAGATGACAATAATATTGTTACTTTCCAGTCTTTTACAATTCATACTTTGGTACATATGACTAATATTAATTCATAAACCTCCAAGCTAAAAAATTCCACACTACATTCCGGACTACTCCTTTTTAGCAAATGGCATCATCAATAGACTTCTGTTTTTAGCAGAAGCTTACTGTTTTTGAATGCATCTAAACTTTAAAAGTATAATTTAATATAAATCATGATCATTGAACAGAAACTAAAAGAAAAAGTAAACAAGATTTTGTTCGTTAGTGTATTTGTATATACATATATTTGTAAAACACAATTGATGAAAAAGTATCATTTAGCACACAAAATATTTTGTTAAGTTTGTATCATTTCTGTTGTGATAAAAAAACTATGTTTTAATAAAAATAAATTGTAATTATAATAATCGTTGCTTAAATTTATAGCTGGCCTAAATCTCATATCTGTATCTATAAATGTCATATCTAAGTAATAATTGTGCCTTATAACATTCTGATTCAGGTCCATAAAAAAATAAATAAAAAGTATGAACTATCCTAAAATACCACTGTTTGTTGAGGGCAGAAATACTTGAGAGAGTTCTTTTAGAGAGGAAGGGGGTAAGTCATGGGTGAAATAATTGATATAATTTGGCAGAGGAGTAGGCCTGATGTAAGTAGTTCCTTACATACAGTGGTATGTAACCACTGTCTGCGCTCACATAAAGGATATCCCCCGTTCAAGTGGTAGGTCAACTGCCAAAAACTAAGAAGTGTATTCCTGAAGTACTGAAGAAGAGTCACTTCCTTCCTGAAAGCAGCCAGATGGAAGAAGGAAGCAGGTAACCACTGGATGGGATTGTGTACATATATCACTTCGCAAAGTGATAAATCAACTGCAAAATCCTGTAATGAGAGGGAGTCAGTTCTTGCCTGCCAGGGTAAGAAGTAAGAGTATGAGTAAGATGTAAGAGAGTTTTATATAGTTGCAACTAGAAGTAAGAGTGAAGTATTTAACCACTGACCACTAACGGTTATTACCTGGTAGAGCGGTAGGTCAACTAAAAAACCTTGATGTCTATGATTTCCACAGGTAGAAGATTACGCTTGATCTGCAGATATTGAGGTCAGCCAATTAATTTAGATTGTCTAACTGGTTTTATTGTTGTATACATCATTTCATATCGCAAAATTACTCCTGGAACTAGTGTGTGTACAATTACCAAGGCTTGAACTATACATATTCCATCCAAACGAATATTCATTTTAAAATAAAACATAATGTGACCATAAAAATATCATCACAAAATATTATATTATAAGTGTATTTATCCTTATCCTATATATATATTTATATTTTGGTCCTGGATTTTGGAAAAACCAAAATCCAAGTAAATAAATACTAACTGAAATTTCCTTCAGCAATCTTAGCTAATCATATTTAATTCATATAATAAGTTTAAATCTGCCAGCGAGCTGGTTTGAATATTCGAGATGAGAAAGGCCTGGCGATCATGGGCAGGATACCATTTCCCAGTCAGTTGACCAAAGGTTCTCAGAGGATGCTGCAAGATCAATGTGGACGCCCTGGCTATTTCACCTTTGCCACGCATCAGATATGAAAATGCCCGGCCAAACAAATTCAGGAGTGGACATATAATATTTCTTTAAGCCAATAGACTGGGGATAAGAAGATATAGCTCTGAAAACATTGAGAAGAGTAGGAGGAGTTGGGAGTCCACATCTAACCCCGTACAAAGAAGGTTGGCTCCCATGTCAAGTTGAATGGGTATTTAATTTCGTTAAGTATAACAAATTTATAAGTTGAAGTCAAGTGGTATGACACTGTGTGATCATAGAAGAAATATTAAAGGCACAATAAGGATTCAGTCATGAAACTCAACAAAGGAAAACGATTTGTATGGACAGAATAAAGGAAACAACAAACGACCTCGCTACTCAAGGAACTCTCAATAAATAATAATTAAGATACCGAATACTAGTTAAAGGATACACTGATCAGTGTTATTTAAATGTTTAATGAATTCCTGCAGAATTTAATAGGTAGTAATGATTAAGGATAATTTAATACATTTGTATAACAATAGTTTGTTTATTATTTTGTAGACAATAACTTCATTTTTTTTATATTAACAATTAGATTTTCAATACGTTATGTAGAATAAATTTTATAGGGAATTAATTTTGATTATATAAACCATTCCTAATTTCTCTTGGTATTTAATAAAGGTTTATACTCTGGATTGTTGTATTAACTGGTCAATTACAAAAGTAAAAGTAAATTATTTCTACTATAAATATAGTGGTGGGGGCCTCTTCAGTTATTATTATTATTATTACTATTAAAAGTAGACTAGTAGCTGGCTGGACCATTGTACTTATTGATGCCCTGCATACTCACCAGGAAACGAGGTACGTCACAGTATACATTCTATTCTGTATATGTATATATATATAAATAAATAAATATAATAAATTACAAATCCTTATATATATATATATATATATATATATATATATATATATATATATATATATATATCTGTACCTCGGAGGGATACAACACTATGTCCATTTTTTTCCATATTGACTTAATTACAGAAAAAAAGGTTTTTTTTTTCATTTTATAACAACTGCATGATGTAAATAACAATAAATAGAATGTTCTGGTAAAATATTGTTTCAACATCTCAATAAATAATAGCTGTGCCAATAACACTTTTTGTTGAAAAAAAGTTTAAAACTCCTCTCCTGTAAAGTTATGAAAATGGACATAGTGTTGTATCCCTCCGAGGTACATATATATATATATATATATATATATATATATATATTCTTTGCGATGATAAGTATATATTATATAAATTACAAATTAATAAATAAAGTGAGCAATTATTTGATAGATATATATTTCTACTAATTAAATAAAAAACATAGAAACAAACAACGTAATAAATAATAAATTGATAAATAATCAAGTTACAAATACCAATAAATAATAATATACCAATTAAATGAGTCACCTATCAAAATTTCCCCAATTTTTGTTCAGAATGCTAATAATTATAAATTGTTATTAAATGACTTAAACTCCTTAAAAGTAGCATTGCCACACAATTGGCTGGACAAAAAATTTAAATCATGCTAACTTCCGTCAAAAATTTTCGAACCATTACAAGTTATTTTCTCCAAGAAAAAAAAAAATTGAGTTGTATTAAGAGGTGTTCCTTACTTATTCACTTAGGACGAAGTTAGGGACGAGTTAAATCATAAGAAATTCCATGGTCCACCTATCACGAATATTAAACAAGCACAAAATCCCTAAACCTCTTTGTTTCGTGACTATAGATACTAATAAAGAAGCAAAAAATATATTTACGTTGAATAATTTATTTCACGCAGTTATAAATGTTAAACCACACATCTTCATGTGCAGAAATCGTATGAAATGTAAAGTAAGTACCCACTTTTCCAAATGTCAGTTAAAATAAATTCATAGACGAACCGTTTTGCGTGTACTGTCAACAGGCCCATGTAGCAAAACAATACCAAGCAATAAAAAGTAAAATAACTTTACCTTCATCGGGAGTGCGTAATATTTCTGCAGTAGAATAATAATTTAGGCATCAGGGATTACCAGCTGTCAATAGTGCCTTAATTAATTAATCTAATAATCATCAGTGCAGATATCAAAACGTCATTTCAAAAACCTGCAACAACATCCTGCTGCTCGATGCTCCATAAATCCTTTATTTTTCCATATATTGCAGTACCTACCATAGTGTTATGTATTAAGTATATACATATATGCATACAATATAAAAGGATTTCACTCCAACTATCAAAAGTTATTTTTAAAAAATATCTAAACGTCAGCTTTCAATGGACTCAAATGGCTCCTACTTTCACTGATCTCAGCCTTGAGTTAGAATCAGTTTCTCCAATCATATCCTGAGCGTCTGTGGCTATCGCGCTCTTGGTCAGCCTCTACTGGCTCGTATTCGGTGACGCGGCTGACGTAGGAGCGTGGAGGACTTCCCAAGACGCCTCTTTCGCCTGTGAGGGGAGGTGACAACCATGTGAATTTAGTAGGTCTCTGGGCTGTTGTAAATACTGTATAAATGAGCGAGTGAATAAAGAATTGTAAATATGGTATGAATGAGAACAATGATCACAGTCACTTATTGCCGAATAAGGAAGATCGTAATTTTATCATAATAAACATAGTGCCGAAGTTGCAGGAACGTACGAATATTTCTATTGTCAAGTTTGGTTCGAACTGACTAAAAATGTCGTTTGTTACATAAAAAAAAGTAATTACTATAAGAAAAGGGGTTTTATCTTTTTCTTAGCTAAAGAGAAAAATTAAGGTCAAAGAAACAAAGTTCTTGGAATATTTTAAGTCTTTTTGGAACTGAGGCGTGGGAGAGGGGGAGAGTGTTGGGGGAGCGGGACCTCTTGAAAAAGTGCGCATACACCATTGATAGTTTAAAAATAATTGACAGTGCTCAGCAATCGATCAATCGTTTGTGACAATCGACAATCGGTGATTCTTACTAGACATATACGAGGGTGGTCTGAAAATTTTCCGACCTAACAAAGATACAAGACGTTTTTTCAGAAATATTTTTTTTTATATTTCAACATAGTCTCCTTGTAACTCTACACACTTCTCCCAGCGATGCTCCCATCTCTGTAACCCGTCCAAATAGTACTCGGCGTTTTTATATTTCTCTGCAAAATAATCGTTCATGAAGGTGATTGCCTCTTCATTTGACGAAAATCTCTGTCCTCCGAGCGCAACTTTTAGATGAGGGAACAAAAAGAAGTCGCTTGGGGCTAGATCTGGTGAGTAAGGTGGATGATCAAGCAGTTAAAACCGTAATTCATGGATTTTCACAATGGCAACCGCTGAGGTGTGAGACGGTGCGTTGTCTTGGTGAAACAGGATTTTCTTTTTCTGCAAATGTGGCCGTTTTTCCGCAAGTTCTGCCTTCAGCTTGTCAAGTAATGATGCGTAGTATGCTCCTGTAATGGTTTTTCCTTTTTGAAGATAATCGATTAAAATAACTCCATGACTATCCAAAAAAAACAGTCTCCATCACTTTCCCAGCCGAAAAAACAGTTTTTGCTTTTTTTGGAGCCGGTTCCCCCTTTGCAGTCCACTGTTTGGACTGTATTTTTGTTTCGGGCGTATAATGGTGTATCCAAGTTTCATCCACAGTAATTAATCTGCGCCAAAACTCGGATTTATTACGCCAACAGAGCGTTGGAAATGTTCATTCGAACACGTTTTTGGTCTAACGTGAGCAAACGTGGCACCCAACGCGCGGACAGCTTTCTCATCTCTAAATGTTGATTTAATATGTGACAAACACGTTCTTTTGACATGTTCATAATCTCTGCTATCTCTCTCACTTTAATTCGGCGGTCGTCTAGCACCATTTGGTGAACTTTGGCGATATTTTCGTCGGTAGTTGCAGTTTTTGGACGTCCCGAACGTTCAACGTCTCCCAAGCTCTTACGACCACGTTTAAATTCAGCTGCCCAAAATTTCACTATGGTAAATGATGGCGCAGAGTCCCCATACACAGAATCCAACTCATCTTTGATTTGCGTAGGCGCCTATTGCCTTTCAAAAACAAATATTTAATGACAGCTCGATACTCGATTTTGTCCATTTTCATAAGAACACTCACATCGACTCACTCAAACGACTGTTACACAACAACTGCTCGTCCGAAATGGCTGAAACTTTGGTGAGTAGCTGTCAACAGATGAACAACGAAATTCACTAGCTTTTAATTACGACTGCTGTTATCTTCATGTTTTGGTCGGAAACTTTTCAGACCACCCTCGTATCATCTACAAATCTGTCTTACGTGCCTGCTACAGATCCGGTAATCTTCAGTAACACTGAACCTAATAACGAAAATACCTTCTTTTTTTCATCACTAAAATTATCATTGATGCAGAAATCATATTTATCACAAATAATAACGTACTAGCCACGTCCTGTTTTGGCAATGACCCGTGACATAAACTACCAGTCATCACTTATACCTCAGTAACCTGTTTGATCGTATGCTATTGTTACATGGAGCACAACTTATCATTTTGCAACTCTAAACACAATTATGATAAATGAATTTATGAAATTAAAACTGCTAAATTGGAATGCTTATTGCATCACCAGCCAAAGGAATGAATTCAAACAGCTTTTAGAAGCTAATAATATTGTTATTGCATGCATATCCGAAACTCACTTGTTAGAAGTATCTAAATTCAGTATACCAGGATACAAAACTGTACGCAATGATTAAAAATCTTTAACAGCTTCTGGTGGCCTAGCAATAGTTATAAACAAATCATATTAAGGTTTAGGAGCATATAACTATAAATATAATGAATCTGGAAGTAGTAGCCATAAACGTATATTCTAATCCGCCTGTACTAATTACTGCAGTATACAAACCTCCTAACAAAAATATTTAGGAAGCAGAAATCGCCAATCTGTTTCCACCAAATGCGGCCTGCAAAAGCTTTAGGAGATTAGAACAGCAAATATATTTTCTGGGTCTCCAGGGAGGCAAATTCAAGTGGAATTACTGGATATTGGCTCCAGACGTAATATCGACATTTCAGTGACTGTAGAGCCCAAATTTTAGAAGTGAAACCACCCCCGACATCTTAGCTACCACCTCCAGTTACTGATCCCAGAACGATACCTACTTTAAACTCCGTTCACATTCCATTTTTAATTGATTTTTCAATAGCACTCAGAAAGACCCTCATAAACGAATTAGTAGACTGGGATCAATTCCATAATACATTAAAAAATAGAACAAATATTCGTAAATACCTAGTGTCTAATGATTCTATCGAGGGATCCGTGGAACTTTTCACGCAGTTGATCACTGAATCTGTGTGTACAAGAGGCAGCAATGGAACCTTTCTTGTTTAAAAAAGATTG
Source organism: Acanthosoma haemorrhoidale (assembly GCA_930367205.1). Lineage (NCBI taxonomy): Eukaryota > Metazoa > Arthropoda > Insecta > Hemiptera > Acanthosomatidae > Acanthosoma > Acanthosoma haemorrhoidale. The sequence goes on along the minus strand of OV884009.1, from coordinate 104,313,230 downwards.
ACCCTGTAAGAGGGTACCTTGGTAGAGTAAGAAGGCCGTGGATGACGACCAGGCTTTTTTTTTATATAAACGTATGTGGAACTCGTTGTCTCCCTCTTGGGAGGTTAAAAGGGATTTAGACGTGGCAGATATTCATCCCAAAGATCACTCAATCCCTTTGGAAAGCTACTAAAAGCGTATTAAAAAATGACAATTAGAAAATACCACGTATACTAGAAAAAGGTTTATTATTTACAAGTGATCGAGACACTCTGATGCATCTTTCTTCGACCACTATAAAGAGTGTATCTCAATATCGAATGTAAATGAAAATAATACCGCTTCAATAGAAAACGAAAACGTCTCCATCTTGTAATACCTACAATAGCTATAAAAAATCTACCAAGAAAAGGTATTCTCTGGTTAACAAACTAACGTCTTGGTTACTGCCCCAAAAATGGAAACACGATGAAATAATCGTAGTTCTGAAGTCAGGTAAAGTATTACAGCTTTAAAGCTATATACAAACAAGCTTATTACAAATTTTAGGCTAGTTGTTGGAATCAGTAATAAAAAAAAGTGGCTCTCCTCGTTTTCCCATGAAAATCAAATCAATCCTGACTTCAATTTTGGGTTCCAGTACAAGCATTCAACTTCACACCAACTATTATGATTAACCAAGTACATTGTACTCGGCTTAGAGAGGAAAAAAGATACAATTGACGCATTCTTCAGACTTACAGCAAGCGGTCGACCAAGTCTGACACTCCGGGATTTTCTGTACAAGTTAAAAGAAAATGATGTTCCTCTTTGTCTATTTAAGGTTCTAAATTCATTTTTCAAGGAAAGAACCTTTTCATTACTACTTTGTTGTTACAACAACCATTTCTCTTCAACCAGATATATTAATAAAGGCACTTCGCAGGGTTAGATTCTGTAAACACTTTTATCTGCATGATATTAATCATTTACCCAAAACATCAATAGCTGTGTTCGCTGATGACACTATATATGAATATGAAGAATAATATGAGGACATCTACGTGCCGTAATACAGGTTAAAGTGAAGTTGTAAGAAACCGGGGAGCCCATCGGGATCGCCGTTTGACATAGAAGAGTCCCAGCAATAAAGAACTTACAGGGGCATATTCTAAGTAGGGCTTGTAGTGCTATACACCACTACGAATAGAAACTTACACAAGAAACCGGATATTGCCATTTTACTCTTACGTACCATGTATCCATAGACCACTGGTCATGTCATCATGGTCCTGGTCATGTATTTTGAGTAAACGCTCTAAATATAACCTGGATCCCGCTGAAAATAGATAAAAAAAACTTTAAACCTCATATCTCCTAAACTGTGATCTCCTAAAAACCTGAATAGATATTCCTCTAATCAGGTCTATAATTTCTGATTAAACGGTCCAAATATTAAACATTAATTTTGAGAAGTAAGGAGATATTCGATAATATAAGTAATATAAGGTAAGTTTTTCAGAATATATTTGACCTCAGAGGGGTTAACGGCTTTTGGTGGAAGTGAGAGAGGGATAGGTGACGTAGGAAATCTTCAACAGTTGTGCCATAAGTATGGTTTTGATGATGGTGTAAAAGTACGGGAAAGATGCAGAGCGCATTCTCCCGACCTTTCCCCATCCGATGCCGTCCAGGACCCATCGTAACGACGGAGTGGGTGTGAAACAGGATGGTATCTTAGGAGTTTTTTAGTTACACTCCACAGGGTGGTGACAAATAGAAAAAAACAAACATTAAACGCTCATAACTTCTAAACGATGATAGATAGAGTGATTCTAATCAATTCCTCTGACCAAATCTATAATTTCTGATTTAACGGTCCAAATATGACTCGGATCCGGCGGGAAATAGGTAATAAAACACTAAAAGCTTATAACTCCTGATAACTAAATTTTAATTTCTCAGATCAACAGGGAGGGAGGGAGAGAGGGAGAGAGAGAGAGAGAGAGAGAGAGAGAGAGAGAGAGAGAGAGAGAGAGAGAGAGAGAGAGAGAGAGAGAGAGAGAGAGAGAGAGAGAGAGAGAGAGAGAGAGGGTGATAAGAATAGCAGCAATTAAGAAGTGAAGTGCCGTTACGTAACGGTTTCAGTGTTGCTAGGATCGGCCTGGGATGGAGATGTCCGACAGGAGACGAAGTGCCGCAACCAGCACTACACCGGCCAAGGACAAGTCTAAGAGCAGAGATTTCCTACTTGAAGGTAATATCTCCAGACCCTGTTAGCTCTTACCAACTGAAACCATATATGTACAGCAATACTTTTAAAGTAAAATACGTATTATGAGGAACAGGTAGACTAATGACTGTGGTCCTTCATCGTGATTCAGTTATCGGTTGGAATTTAGTAGGGACATTCCGGACATTCGTCAAATGAGAATGATTGTATAAGAAAACCGGCTGGAGAGTCGATACATGTGAAAACAAAATGTATATTATGCACATATATATTGTTATTGTTTTCTTTAAAATATTTGACAAATCACACAGCATTTAAAAATTAAATATATTCTAAGCGTCTTGTTTTCGTAAAAACGTTAAAATTGTGTTTTATTTAAGGAACTCACTGGTTAAAGCAACACAGTCGCAGATAAAAATATCAGTTTCCTTGCCATTTATTTGTCAATTTATCAAAGGTAAATTCAACATCATTTTGCTGCTTGAAATTAAAATAAGTATTGTCAGTGCAGCAAAATGGACGCCCCAGTCACGTTTTCATTTATTGACCATAATTTATTTTCTGTCATGGTCATAGACGTTGTATAATATGTGATTCAATTGATGTGACATGGAACAACTACAGACTCATTTTATTATTAATACTAACTGTATGGACTCCTATTAAAACATATTTTTAAATAGTTACATTTTATTTATCATTCTCATATATTTAACTGTTTTTAGATATGATTGTATTTGTTTTTTATTATTCGAAATTATTTATGCAACTATGAGTTTATTTATACTCAAAGGTATGATTCTAAATTGATGAACTTAGTATGTAAATAGAAAAAAGAAGTCAAGCGTCATGTCTCACACAATGAATGACGTGAAAACATTTTATTGACAGTTTTAACTTATGTTTCTAATTATAGTCTAATCTAATGGTCTAATAGTTCTAATAGTCCACTCAAGCCCTAACAGTTAATATATGTTATTAATCAGGATAGAGATTTCTAATTTGATGAAACATTTTTTCGATACCAACTAATTGATTAATCAATGACGGTTTCTTTTCTGTGGGGAAGACTATATTAGCTATGTCTTCCTGGTAAAATTTTAAGTCTCTAGCTGGGTATTCTCAGGTTGACTCAGTTGAAAATACAAGAGATTCTAGTCTTGAAAAAAATTAGATGACTACAGATGGCTTAGTTCACAGTTTGAAAGCTATTTGCTGACGGGACGTTCCTATATCGTTGGTAAACAAATTGTTTGCAATATTATGTCTATTTATAGATGAAACTGTTTAATATATTTAAACACAAATATACAATTTTGAGAACAGTAAAAATTAGTAATAAGTACATTTGAATCGTTGAATGAATAGCTCAAGTTAATTTTAAATTAAACTGATGACATTTACAGATGAAAAGAAATAAAGTAACACCTCATCTCGTCTTAGCAGTTGGAATATTATCATAAAGAACTACAACTTTCTGATCTATATCACTAACACTGTGCTATACGGTGATATAGAGAATTCAAAAGCTAATACTGTTCTGATTAACAAACCAAGATTAACCTCAATTATTATGAAGCTGCCTTACTGAGCTATTTTTGTTCATCAAATTTCACACTAGGACAAAACTAGGGCTCCTGATTAAAAGCCAATAATTCTGAATATTTTGACACCAGTAGTATAATTTTATTAACAATTAATATAGCTGTTATTTACAAGACTTTAATCAGAAGATATTTTAATTTCTTGAAGATAAAAAAAATATAGCAAATTATTATTAGGACCTTTTGTTTTTTTATTTTTAACATATTTGAAGTATCAAATTAAACCTTCCTCTATTTTAAACGTGCAAATTTGGAAATGAATTTTCTTTAAGCGGAATCAGATTATGCGTATTAACAATGAGGACGTTGTGACGTGCAATTTGAAACCTCAAGTGTGACCGCAAGTGTTTATCATATTCCTAGACATACATTTCCGTCATGTTTTATGACGTTTGCTATAATTATTGTTTTTTTTTCTATTATTCTTCACTTTCTCCCATGTAAGAGCATTTCGCTTTGAATTTTATTGATTTATGTACATTTATTATTATTACCATATAAATAGTATTTAAATTAAAATGTGTTAATGTAGTGATGAAGTAGCTGTGTATTACAGCAAACCAATATCCACATTTGCATTATTGATAAAGTGTTTCGTATGATCCTTCATTATGTGTCTTTTCTATTTCTGTGGCATTCATAAAAAAGTGGATAAGTCGAGTTATCTAAAAACCGAGTTTATGTGCTACAGGTGTCTTTATTTGTGGCCTATGTTGTGTAAAATCGGTTAAGTCTGATTCTGTTGCATTAGGAATAATTTCCAATGTAAAGTTTAAGGTTACTAATATTCCCAACTAGTTTCTTTTAATTCCATTCCTCTTCCTGAATCTGAGACAGTACGGTATTTACGCTTCCATCTACACAAAAGGCTGACATGGAACCCACACACGAGGCTAAAAAGACAAGAACTAACCAGACGCTTTGGACAACTGTACAGACTACTTCGAAGGACATCCCATCTCTCAATAGCAAATAAATGACTAATCTACAAAGTTATACCTAAGCCAATCTGGTCATACAGAATAGAGCTATGGGGACAGCCAAAATGTCGAAGATCAAGCGTATCAAATGCTTTCAAATAAAAGTACTGAGAACAAAAGAAAAGGCCCCTATTTACGTCAGCAACAAAACCCTTCATAATGATCTTAATATACCCTACATTATTGAACTCATCCCTTATAAGTTCATGAAATTCCATAGTAACCTATCCAACCACCCTAATTCCTTAGCATAGTCATTACACTGCGCCACTCAATCCTACAATTCTCCTCGGAAACTAAACCAGCAGTGGGCTCGTGACCTGCTTTAAATACTTGACAGTGGGAGTCCTGGCAATGGCCAGCTTCTCCAATCATGTCCTGAGCGTATGTGGCTCTCGCGCTCTTGTTCAGCCTCCACTGGCTCGTATCCTGTGACGCGGCTGACGGTGGAGCGTGGGGGACTTCCCAAGACTTATTATGTTATAAACTTATAAATTTTTTATATAATCAGTTATTATTTTACCAGCATAAAATTACTATAACACTAAAAAACCTGTTCTCAAAAAAAAGTTATTATGTCATTCCAGAATTTCGGAATCGTTACTAAACTAAAAGTGCTCTCCTGAAAAGTCGATGGTTTCGTCTTCTGTTTTTTTACGACCGCTGCAGATTTATCGTTGGGGAATCGGATGGAACTGAAGAAATAAAACATAAATTAGATGTTAATGATAAAGTGAAATATCTTTAATTTAATTTAATACACTAGATAATAGTATAGAAAAACTATGGTTTTTTTTTTTTATATGCATATTTCATTCAGACCAATATCAAACAAAATTCAATGTAAAATTTTATATCTCTAGTTTCAATAGCGGATTACAAGAAAAACTTATTTTTTTAAACCATAATGAAAAATATTAATTTTAATAAGTAATATGTATTCTACTCGTTAGCATTGTATAGTACAAAATGTCGGAACATAAATGAAAAAAATGAAGGCTAACAACAAAAGGTACTTCAATCTCTTCAGTAGGCTTATCATCTTATTCTTTTGAAAAGCTACCACAACAATTCCGGCTTGGGAGCAGGACAACTCAGGGATGCCTCTAGCTGTGTTTGTATAATCTTACAATATATCAACAATCGTCCACAATCACCTGCGACTCGTCGGTAGGGGACACATAAAATCTATATGTAACCACTCAAAAGGTTATGTCGTCGTAATGAAAAGGTATTGATTCCTGAAAAAAAGAAGCACGGACTAGATGAAGTCACTTTTCGAATTTCATCGAGAGGACATGCCCAATTTTTTCATCACTCAATGGTATAGTCGAGTTTCTCCTGGGTGGAAGAGGTTTTCATGTAGTGCTCTCAGTGACGAAATGTTCTCGCCAATCGAATGATCTCATACTTGTAAGTTGAGAGTTCTAGTCTCCAGTGCATTATTTTATCGTTTTTGAATTTGTCCATCATTTGAAAACATGAAAGATTGATCGGTTATGAGCCCAAAATGCCACCCTACCAGATGTGTCTTCAGTGTCAAAAAGCTTCTACGACGGCGCAGACTTCTTTCTCGGCTAACGAATGGCTTTGTTCTGATTTATTAAGGGAGCAAGAAAAAAATTCTTATAAGAATTATAATATATTACAAAATATTTCTTATCTTTATATCTTCTTTTTTCTAAAGCTCCTGTGAGGGGAGTAGGACCACAACTACTCCCTGGTATACAACTCTAACACACAATTAAAAAAGTCCTACAATGCAATTGCATTGTTTTCTTACAATTCGTCATTCGTTGCTGGTTACTGCTTCAGAGCCTTCTGTGGAACTTATTTTTGTTTTCTTTTTCACCCATTCTTTCGGATTTTTCTATATGAGGCTGAATGGTCCCCGATCAGACCCATTACTTTTTTAAGAAAGTCATTAGTGGGACCAGGTGTTGGACCTGCTTTGCGTCGTTGAAGTAAGGCGCATTAATCACCATGCCATTGAACTCCTAGAAGGAGGGGTTTTCCATTTTAACTACCATTTGATTTTTACACTCATGAGTGGAAAATCATTTCGATCAATTTCGATTCTTCTCTAGAGAATTGTACAAATGTTAATCAACTATAGTTTTAAATTTCCAAAAAAGAAAAAGAAATACTAAATGTTGTATTATATAGAATTATTAATTAAGTCTCCAGTCATTGTTTATAACTTTATTAAATACAATCCGGTTAGGAGCATGACAACACATTACATGTTTATTATAACTGAAGGTTCAACCGCTGTTACAAACAGTGTTACCACATCTCCCTCCTTATATATAAATTCCAGATTAACAATTATGCACAACAAAATAAAATAAATTTTCAAAATAGACAAAATACAATAATACTAATTTTACTATTAAAGTTTATTCTTCCACTAATCTGGTAGGTTTAATAATTTGTCTTCCATATCTAGACATAGCTTGAGGTAGACCTGGTTATGGTTATGGGTTTCAGAGGTGACCTCAGGACTCTCTTCTGGATGTTGAGGTGATTGAGCTGGAACCAGTTCAGCCTTAGTATTAAATTCATTACTTTCGGTAATGTTATTTTCCAAAGTGGGATAATTATTTTGTTCTCCATTAATAGCAAAAGGATTTCCTTATTTCCGTAGATGGACTGAATTCCTAACTAATGTTTGACCATCCTCAGTTCTTATTATGTAGGATCTAGGCGCATTGTTAGATTTAATATTCTGGGCTGGCTCCCATCTCCTTCCTCTATGGGACTACACTTTCACCATCAATGAAACCTCTCTCTATACTATGATATAACATCACAGCATAACTTAGACTTTTGCTGTTTAAGCTCCCTATCCTCCTTCACCCCAACGACATTTAGCAGAAGGTTTTCTTCAATAGTTGGGATGACTGTTCATAGCTGTATGTTCATCAGTATTTGTGCTGGGCTTACTGGCAATCCTGTGATTGGACACTTTCTATACTCCATTAATCCTAAATTGAAATCTTGTCCAGATTTGTGAAATTTTATCATGAGACTTTTGCAAATACCAACTGATTGTGGATAGTGTGGGCTAGTGTTAGTTAATTTTATTCCCCATCCTTGACAAAATTGCTTGAACTCAAAGGATGAGAAAGGCATATTATCAGCCACAATTTCATGAGGTATTCCATGTGTTGCAAATATTGGTTTAATAGCCTTGATTGTTTCTGATGCTGTTTTATATGCCATCTTTACTACATCGAACCAGGCTGATAAATAATCCACAATTATTAGGTAGGAATAGTTTCCTAATTGGAAGAAATCCATACCGACCCGTTGATAAGGTCTTGATGGAACAGGGTAAGGCAATAAAGGTTCCTTTATATTTTTATTCCTATAAGTTTCACATATTTTAATATATATCCTTCAATATCTGAGTTCATTTGTGGCCAGTAAAATATTTGTCTTGCCCTCGCTTGTGTTTTGCTGACTCCTAAATGCGGACTATGAAGCTTCTCCAACATTTCTTTTCTCAAGGAAATAGGCACCAACAGCTTTTGGCCCACAAATACTAAGTTTCCACTAACACAAATTTCATATTTAAATTTGTAATATACTTTTATTGCTTCAGGCACATCTTTACTATTGGCAGGCCATCCCTTCATGTAGTACTGCACTAGGCATTGTAATGTCTTATCCTTGGCGGTTTCTTCTTTGAGAATCTTTTTTCTTCTAGGTGTGACCTGCAATTGATAATTATTAGATGCTACTTCATGAACTATCTCACTAATCCAATCTTCTTCAGAATTGACGTTCTCCTCATTTTCACAACCTCTTGACAACAAATCAGCAATATATAATTCCTTCCCAGGCACATATCCCAAATCTAAGTCATATTTAATTAATTTAAGAATCATCCGCTGCAATCTGGGTGATGTTATTTCTCCAACATTCCTTTTAATTAGAGACACAAGAGGTTTGTGGTCTGTTCTGACACAAGTTTTACGCCCATAGATGTATAAATGGAATTTAGATGTTGCAAAAAGAAGACTTAATAATTCCTTTTCAATTTGTGCAAAATTCTTTTCTGTTGGCGACAACGACCTTGACGCATAGGATATAGGTTGTCCCTCCTGCATTAAACAGCATCCTATTGCATCCTTCGATGCATCACATTCAATAGTAATTTCCTTAGATGTGTCAAAATGTGTTAATACTGGAATTTTGTAATTAATTCTTTTATATTTTTTAGAAGCATTGAATGAGCTTCTGTCCAAATAAATTCCACATTACATTTCAAAAGGGTACGCAAATTAGAAGTTAAGTCAGCAAAATTTGGAATTAAATTTCTTATGTAAATTCTCTGTAATTCCTTCTTATTACTAGGGTTCTCTAAACTTTTAATAGCTTCTATTCTCTGTGGGTCAATTTTCATCCCATTTTTTTCAAACTCAAACCCCAAAAATGTAACTTTATTGGTTTTATACTGAAATTTACTAGGATTAAATTTTAAATTACTTGACCTGGCCCTTTCTAATACTTTATTTAGCACTTCATCATGTTCTTTTTCTGTCTCAGTTGCAATTAAAATGTCATCAAAATATATTATAAGTCCAGGAATATCTGAAAATATGGAAGTGTTTACTCTTTGGAACTCCTCAGGGGCGTTAAATACACCTAATGGGAGTCTGAGGAATTTATTGCACCCAAAAGTTGTTGAAAACGCACACAAGTTAGATGATTCTTTGTCCAGTTTAATATTATAAAAGCCCTCCTTAAGATCAAGTAAAGAAAACCAACATTTACCTTCTAACTGAGAAGTTACTTCTTGCAAGGTAGGTATTAACGCAGGTGTTTTAATGATGGTTTTGTTCAGATCAGTTGGGTCCAAACATACTCGAAGACCTCCATCTAATTTTTAGATTACCACGAGATTGCTGAGCCATGTCACTGGACAATCCACTTTTTCAATAATTTTTGCTCTCTCCAAAAGATTTAACTTTTCTTGCAACCTGTCCCTAATAACTAAAGGTACTCTTCTAGGAGGTCTGATAACTGGTGCTACAGATTTATCCACTTTAATGTGACACTCATAATTTTTTATCAGTCCAGTTCCATGAAATATGTCTTCATTTCTCTTCAAAATTTCCACTTTCGTTTGATTATCAACTGTAAGATCATTTATTCTTTTAATTAAGTTTAATTTAACACAACCCCAGTAAGGGTTTAATTTTATTACAACAAAACTAAGTTGGCAATTCCTCACATTATTGGCACTACATTTCAATTTAATAACTCCTAAAGATTTTAACTGATTGCCTCCAAATACCTCCAGCATTATTTTTCTATTATTACACATATTTTCAGTTCTTACTCCCAATTTAAACAGACAGCTTATAGGCGTTACATTAATCTCAGCTCCCGTATCAAGCTTGAACTCCAATTCCTTGTTATTAATATTTAAATTTTGTAACCACTGTAAACTATCAATTTTAAAACTTTTCTTTGAGCTCTCAACTAATTCACAAGAGTCAATAAGGGAATCCGCATTGTCCTGTTCACTTTCATACTTATTTTGCTGTACTAAACTTAATGATTTGGCTTATTGCATAAACTGCCATACTTTCCATATGCTGGACAATTATTGGGTCTATGTTTATTTCCACACTTCCAACACTGATAGTATACTGCATCAATATTGATGTTCACACTACTGTGATTCCCGTATTTAGGCCTAAAATTATTATTAAGTTTCCTGCCCTCATCATTAGCTGTATTATAATTAGATTTATTATTACCTCTTTTTAATCCGTGTACTTCTACGGATTTATCTTGTATTACTCTCACTTGTTCCTTTGTAGTTTTAGATGCTTTTACAAAATCAACCACTTTAAGTAAATCTAGTTCACTTTCTGTTAATATTCTTTCCTGCTGCCCTTGATCTGTTAAGTGTAAAACAATTTGATCCCTAATTAAAGATTCTAACTGATCACCGAATTCACAGTTTGCTCCAATAGTGCGAAGCACTGTCAAATAATTGTCAATAGTCTGACCAGCAATTCTCAATGTTTTAAAGAATTTATGCAGCTCAAACAACTCATTCTTCTTTTCTTTGCAGTAGTTTTCATATTTAGTAATTACAGCGTCATATGTCGACTTCAGTAGATAGCCCAAACGTATTAAAAATAGCCAAACCTTCATCACCAATCAAGTTGAGTAAAATTGCTATTTTAACTTTATCCGCTTTTTTATCCTTTTCAGTTGCTAAAAGATAGTATTCCAATTTCTGCTTCCAATTTTCCAGTTTTCTGCAATACTACCCGAAAACGTTAATTCAGCGGGTGGTTTAAACTCCATCACACAACGTGGTTGGTGACTATGACACTTATTCACTTTATTAAATAACTAGGATTTCACCTGACACCATGTTGTATTATATAGAATTATTAATTAAGTCTTCCAGTCATTGTTTATAACTTTATTAAATACAATCCGGTTAGGAGCATGACAACACATTACATGTTTATTATAACTGAAGGTTCAACCGCTGTTACAAACAGTGATACCACACTAAACGACAAGTCTTCAAATGTCTAGTAATGTAAGGCTCACTTCCCTCTGGTAACAAAATACGCATTTTTTCCACTGAAAGATATTGGCCCATGACAGTTTTCCTGTAGCCACTCACATGTCTTTCTAAAAGCATCAGAACTATCAGTATTAACCGGACGGCCTACTGATGTGGGAAATCTTTCAGGAGTATACTTCACATGGACGGGTTTGCCACTCTAAAACTGACAGTGCCCACTTGGTGATATCAAGCTGCTGCAGCAGGTTACCTATTTCTTCTTCCAAGTCAGCTGTGGTTTAGAATATTTTAACTACTATCCCATAAAAGCAGGAGTTCCACAGGGCAGTGTCCCGGGTCCCATCTTCTAGAACCTATACACCGCTGATGTTCCCTCGACTCCCAATAAAATGTTCCCCCAGTCTAGAGACCTGGCAAATCTACATGGTTGTCACCTCCCTCGCATACGAAAGAGTAAGTGGAATCTTGGGAGTGGAAAACTCCCACGCTGCTCATTCAGTCGCGTCACGGGATACGAGCAAGTAGAGTTAGTTTAGTGTCTGTTTAGTTCTTGTCTTTTTAGCATCGTGTATGGGTTCCATGTCAAGCTTTTGTCAAGATGGAAGCCTAAATACCACACTGTCTTGGAGACAGGAAGAGAAATAAAATTCAGAAGGACTAGCGGGTAGCATTTGTGGCAGAGTGCAAAGGTAATGTGGGAACATTTTGCTTAATTAACTTTGATGCGCCATTGGTTGCACCAATTCTCGATCTTATCAAGGTGTTTTAGAAGGTTATGGGATGCTATATTGGGGTCTGGATGGGATGACAGGACAGCAGTGTCATCTGCCAATATGGCCATGAAAGTATTGGGGTAGAGGGGACACCAGCGGTGTATAAGTTATTGAGGATGGGACCCAGGATGCTGCCCTGTGGAACTCCTGCTTTTATGGGATAGTAGTTAGAATATTCTTAGCCACTGTGGTCTTGGAAGAAGCGGTTTGAAATGTAGGATTGCAGGATTGGGGAAAGGGCGTGAAAGTACGGGAATGCTGCGGAGTGAATTCTTCTGAACTTTCCCCATCTGAAGCCGCCCAGGACCCATCATCGGAATGGGACGGAGTGGTTGTGAAACAGGGTAATATTTTAGGACCTTTTTAGTTACATTACACAAAGAATTATACACTGTAGACAGAGAGGAGAGGTAGGAATTAAAGCAATCGGATTGGAAGGATGCTAAATGCCGCTTTACCAATCGGCAGTACTGATTGTAAGAGCGACGATCAGCAGGATGTCGGGATATATGCCACGCTGGCCTCAAATAGCGTTTTGATTAGATTAGGTCTTTGAGATGCTGAGGTAAAGGATATTCGTTGTGAATTATTAGATGACGGCAAGGTGACGATGCCTCCTAAACCTGGATCAGAGTAGTAAAATAATGCACTGCATCCTCTAGGTATTGGGATGTTTTCAGGGTGTAGACTTTGAGATCTACGGAATCTGTAAGAAAATGGTGGAAGTGGTCCCAATCAACTGGGGCCCCAATAAATGAAGGAGGAAGTGCTTTGCAAATTGGTCTTTGGGAAATAGTTTGAATAAAAGGGCTGTGATCGGTTGGGATCAGATGGCCGATAGGTAGCTGTGTCGGGAGAGATAGTGGAGCAATGTTTCCGTGAGAGTTCAGAAAGCTAAGTACGTCCACTTGTATTTGTGGATCTTGAGCCGCAATGTCAATGCTTTGCATTTCCCGCCCACAAGGAAACGAAGTCCGATGGAGTCTAGAAAAGAGATGAATTGGGAATCGGAAATTGATTTATTGGGAGGGCTGTACACTGATGCTAGAGTGAGGGGGCTGATTGACACTGCAGTGGACTGAAGGAAATCAGTGCTACCAAAGGAACTATGTGATGTGAAATGGAGTTATGGACAATGACAGCGATACCTGCATGAGCTCTTCTATCTGGGTGAATAGCTTGATAAGTCTGGTACTGTCGAACTGTAAATGGTCGTATATTCTTGTCTTGTTTCAGTTATGAGAGCCACGTCAATGTTCTTGCAGTATAGTAATGCTCTCAGTTCGTTAGTGTGGGTGCGAATACCATTCGCAGTCCAAAGGAGAATGGATAAGGAGTCGAAAGGATGTATTTATGGATTGTGGGTTTGCTGGTTGCCGAGAAGAATGGAATGCTGAGGAAGACGCACTTGCTGACGAGGAGAGGGCATTGCCTGTTATTGCTCTCTGTAACGAACTGCATCGGGAAAAGAGAAGGCCTCAAATTTCCAGCTGGGTCTCTTCTTGAGCTTGAGGATTCTCTTCTTTTGGTCGACGACGTTGTTCCATTTATTGTATAGCTTTTTCCACATTTTTCCCAATTGGCGTCCGTTTTACACTAAACGCTAAATATCCAGGACACCCGGGATGTCACCTCAATAATTGATTTATATCCTGCTTAATCTCTTCCCAAGTTGTGGAATTTTCGTTTGTCTGCTCTTGGGGCATAGGTGTAGTAGGGAATTTTTCCTCGCGTTAAAACTTTTATTAGGTTTTGCCAGTCAGTCGGCCTAATCGGCAAATTCCCTAATCTCCTTTTCAAATGTTTTTAAATAAAATGCTGATGTCCCGATTTTCGCCGTTCTCGCATTCAACTCAAAAAACCTTCTAAATCAAGTTGACCATACTATTTGACCTGGTGGTAAAAATGAGATCTCCCACACATTGAAATTCAAATTTAACACTTAAATTAGTTTAGATAAAGGGAAATTGGTTTGTAGGCATATTGTTTGTTGAATAGGTAAACATCTTCTATATTACTGTATCTGGTTCAAAATTATAAATATGTGAGGGGTCCATAAATAACAGTATATATATGACTCTATTCGACTGTGAACCCTTCCCTTTCATGTTCCTTTACATTCATGGGAATAAAAATGAGTCATGTATATATATGTATGATTTTATATCTACATATATCGTTAAGTTTAATTTGCTTCATCAACAATAGCAAAATAGCAATCTCAAATATCTTGAACTGGGGTGATTTAACGGACTGTATTTACAATATATAAAAATATCACTAAAGACCTTTAATGAATCTTAAAATGACCTTAAAGTACAAAGAGAAAATTCATTGTTTGATCTACGAAGGCGTACCCAAAAGAAACCGAAATGTTTTTATTCATAGTGATTTATTAAATTTTTTTTACAAAAGTCCCTGTAATATCCTTCAAAGTACTCTCCATTTGAGCCAATACACTTGTCCAATGTTTTATTTCACTGTTTGAAACATTTTTTTAAATTCCTCTTTTGTGATGTCAGACAGCACCTCCTTTTTTGTCTTTACCTCTTCAACGTCCGCAAAACTCTTTCCTTTCATGTCACTTTTCATCAGGGGGAATAAAAAGAAGTCGTAGGGGCTAGATCGGGTGAATAGGGAGGACGGGCCACAGTCGTCATACCACTTTTGGTCAGAAGTCCCGGCTTTGTGAGCGGGAGCGTTGTCGTGGTGGAAAAACCAGCCCCTGGACTGCCACAAATCAGGCCTATTCCTCCACAAACTATTTCACAATCTTTTCAAAACTTCCAGGTAAAAAGCTTGGTTAATTGTCTGACCTGGGGGAATGGACGACTCCTCTCACATTAAAAAAAAACACATGACCATCGTTTTAATCTTTGATCTTACCTGACGAGCTTATTTGGAGTCTTCCATTGTCTTGATTGTTGGTTAGTTTTAGGATCGTATCCATGATTCGACACCTGTGATGACCTTGGGAATATTACTAATGTTCAATCTGTATTGAAACTTACATGAAAGGACAATATCGAATTTGGATTTAGATTCCTAAAAGTTAAGTAAATGGTGAGTGATTGGATTTTTCATTGGCTTGATTTTTAGCCCGTTAATCTGTACAGAATATTAGTAGAAGGTGCAATTTAACATAGCAGTAGACTATGGAAGGGGAGAAGAAGATTAGTATCTGCCAAGGAGGATGTGGACAATTTAACCATTGTCCCCTCACCACGGCAATCTCCTAGCACCGTTATTACCGCTTTAACCATCAGTTTAATTATGTATTACCTTATTACCTGCAATAATAAAACCATAACATTTGAACTATACTTCTTATTGGGGTCCCGTTTTTAATTATTTTTTCTAATACAAAGTAAAGTTACCATAATGTAAAATTTATGGTTCCCAATGTTTGTATAATCAATGAGTGGCAAATTAGTTTATATGATCCTTTTTTGGTGAAATAGTATGAAATATGATGAAAGAATGAGGATGCCTGAAATGGGCAAAATATCAATATTTTAATGAATAAATTCTGCTGGTGAGACCTAGGTGTTCATTGGATACTTGGATTTGTATATAGTACATACATTGTATTCATTGTACATTCTATAGTACATAGCATACTTTTAAACACAATATAATTACATGATTTTAACACATAATTTGAACACAATTTGTTACAGGAACAATTTAGTTTACTTATAAGGCCTGGATGAAATATAAACAATTTTATTCAGTTATGAATATTCTTATTTTATTTGCATATATTTCAACATGCATGAATCTACCTGCTTGTTTATACCATTGGAAGTCGGTCACCTATTTTTGTTTTCCCCTATTATCTCAGTTTACTCTGTTACCTCAAAATTGGGCTGTTTCTTCTTGTTTTCACGCTTACCCCACATCCTATTTGCGATCTTGAGGAAAGGCTGCGTGTCCGCCTTATTTTCTTTGGTGGCCTTTATGGTTTTCATCAATCAAAATCCGTTATCACGCTTACCTTAGTTGTTGACTTTATATACATACATATATTGTTTTGTAGTTGATTTTTTCATATTGTTGGTACTTTCGTCATTATTTATCATTTAACTATGTTGCACGTTTAAACTTCACTGCTCTCTCTGCAAATATATTTATCAAATTACCGTAACAACTTTTTAAAAGGGTAACCACTAATAATTATTGTTTTTGCTTCTTCTTTTGTTTTTTTATTTCATCGTGCGTCGTACACCTGCTTTTGTTGAAGTAAAATGACTGAGCCAAGCATAAATGACCAAGCAGTGTGCCATTCCTATAGGGCTCAGGAAATGTGAAAAAACATTCTGCTCTGTGGAATGTTTATTGGCCATTTCCTCAAAAACCTTAGAGAAGATTGCAAGAAGGCTGATGGGCCGGATTAATAGCAGGACTCCAAGTTACCTGTCGTAACAAGACATGATTCGCCAACCTGCAGTTAACGTTCTGGAAATTCTCTATCTGGTGCGAGACAATGACAAATCCTCTCGGCCATACTTACCAGTATCTTATAGGTGACCGATTTTTGAGCAGTTTCACTCGCTGTCATTTGAGCGATCGCACGAGTTGTGGCAGGAATGTTGGAAGGCACCATATTCTACATCCATTAAGGAATGAGTATCGAACAGTACTACCAAGTATTTTGTTGGAGGTAGTGAGGCAAGATCGTTCTTCAGCTTGGGTGACTTTTTAGTCTTAGACGATTGTTAAGTTGATTTTAGGAGATTTGTATATCTAATAAAGGGTAGTAATGTTAGAATAATAATAATAGGTAGAAAGGGGCCAAATGACACTCATATTAAATAAATAGTCTCATATTCAGAGTTGTTGTCTTGACCACGGGGTTGACTAACTTATCTTTTAGGTACGTACAAAGCTGATTAAATGAGGGGATTAGTAAGTTTTGTAGTTACATGGTCTTAGTAAGTTAGTCTAATGTCGAGGTGGAGTCCAAGGCCAAGGTGATGAACTGAGTCAATGTCGAAAAGGCAAGGGTATTAAAGTGGACTAGTGGCTGTGATCGACTACGTAAGGTAAAATTTAATGCGGGCGCACTTACATTCATTAACTTATAATTGCCATCGGTTGTTAAAGTTTTCAATTTTATTTCACATAAAAAAGCATCTTTATCATAATAAAAATGTTTTTTTTTTACATGTAAATTTGTTAAATATAAATTCAAATTTAAAGCGATTTATTTCAAATATTTACTTGATCGAATAATCTTTTACTAATATGCAATACATTATGTCAAAAAAAAAAATTCATCGCTAAGGGATATGAAAAAATTCTTCTTTGGAGTTCACGTAAAATTTAATTTATAAATATAAACAAATATAAATAAAAGAACCTAACGACAAGTAAATTAAAGATGTAGTAAGGTGTGAATGATAAAGCTATGGATCCCAGCTGGGTGCATGCGCACTGGCGTCGCTCCGTTCACAGTTACTCACTTCTCAGTCAGACAACACATCGCAGCACACCACAGTCAGTAATCACCTTCCCAACCTTTGTTGTTTGCCTTTTTGTTTTAGTTTATAATTTATTTTACTTTCATTTCGCTTCATTTCATTGTAAAGCATAGGCGTAGCAAGATGTACGGTATATGGCACAGCTTCCTCTAATTGTGGTCCACCCCATTTAAGTTTAAAGTAGTATTTAGCTTTATCTTCACGTTGGCACACTTCTCTTAACACTTGCTTGTTAAATATTCTACCACTGCACTTCACTTGTCAAACTAGTCATGGACTCTGGCCAGCTTGGAGCAACAGGTAACGATACACTAAATACATACCTGTAATAATCGTTAACTCGATACATGCTTCTAAATTTACTGCAAACATTAATTAGATGTAATTATTGTATGTAATGGAATAGTGATGGTATGTAATGAGATACGATTGGATCCAAGGATCAGCATTCTCACCAGTATATTATGTATGTATAATGTATATAAATATATATGCACATTTATTTGTTTTAATAGGAATGTCCAATATTAATTGGGTTCTCAATACACAGCAAATAAATAAACCAAATGTGAAAACGTTTAACAAAAAAAATCAATTCTGACAAATAAAATTTTAAAATCTAAAAAAAGGCAATTTGAGGTATTAATTGAGCACATGTTGCAAGATTTTTTTGCGGTCGATCACAACCATTTTGCAGAATCCATGAATCTCCCTTCCAATTGCCAAGAGATCACTCAACTTTTCTTCGTAAAAGTCCACAATAGAGAGTGTTAGGAGTCAGATACTTGAAGAGAGGGGTCCCATACATCAAAGCAGGTCTTAGGACGCTCTGGTATATCAGCAGCTTGAGGCGTACCGATAAAGCCGGGCTGTGAAGTAGGTGTCCGAGGCTGAAGAATTTCTTCCTAACACTCTTTAACTGCTTGCCGAGATGTGTAGTGAACGACAAGTGTCTACCGAGGGTAATCCCAAGGTAGCGTAGCTTGTTGCTTACAGGGCACTCTTTGCCGTCTCAGACGAAGGATTTCGGGAGCTTCTTTCTTCCGGATTTATAGCTGAATACAATTCGTTGCGTCTTGGCCGGGTTGACTTTAATGTGGAAGGCATCGAGTTTCTCGGCGATCTGTTGACTGGCGCTCTTTTTTATTCAAACAATATCAGTGATATTTACATATGCAAATTATGGGAATGAAATAATCTGTCACCGTCAAGAAATTCTGAAATACTTGATAAGTGATTATATAAAATATACGGAGCTGATTGTTTGATAAAATATTTGTGGGAATGTCTTTGGAATCGTAATTGTGTCTTTGTGTGTGTGTGTGTGTGTGTGTGTGTTAACGTCGTTAATATTCCCTAAGCCATAAAGGAAAAATTGAACTGAATTTTAAGGAGCATATGAGCGAAACAGGCTTGACTTTTTCCAAGTTTAATTTACATATTTATTCTTGAAGCTACAGTATTTGAACCCAAAACTAATCAGAACAGACACAGAATGGCGGGGGACGTAACTTTACGTGGATTGAGTCAATTTTTACTACCACTGTGGAAGAACAGACACGCACACGGACTGATAAAACAAAGGATTTTCCAGCAGCTGTATGAAATAGAGGCTATGTCTTGAGAGTGGTAAATATAATTGATAGCGGTCGCTTGATATTAACCTTTTACTAACAAAACTCTCTATTGATTTCAATATGTTACCTAAATAAAGAAGTTTTATAATTCTGATTTTGAACTATGTGGGTACTATCTCAAAGATAAAACGGTGTTATCATTTAATCATTAAAATACTTTTAATACTAAATTCTGTACTGTAAAAGTGGAGAACTGACCTGTGGCAATAGGACATAAATGTTTTGGGTCGGGTTCTCGCTTGAGATTAACATATGGAGGCTATGGTCATGAGTTCACCGGTTAAAATAAAACTATTTTTGGTCATAATAGAAAAATATTTGACGTGGCCGAGCTTTCCTCCCAATGTATTCTAAAAGCCAAGAAAAAAGTTTAAAACTTCATTTATTGAAGATTATATATAACACTGGCCAACAGGAGTATTTGGAGCTGATTTCATATGAATTTGATGTCCTGCATTCTAAAATGGCATTAGTTTTTGCCTAGGAGCTCACATTTCTAAGACATAACATTTTAGAGAAATATACGTTAAACTATTTTAAGTTAAATCCCCAGATGAAATAAAAAAAATAAACACGGAGTATTTATTATTATATTATACAAATACGATTATATACAAAGATAGAGGAAAACACTATCGATGAAACTAGTCACTGCACACTTCGGAAGCTTCTTTTTCGTGACACACTTGAATGAATTTTGGAACAGTCCTTTTTTAAAATCCAGCCGTAATCTGCCATCTTGTACGTATCCCATCTTCCTTGGTAGCGGGCTTCCGTAGTTTTAATATCCTGGTGAAATATTTCACCTTGATCCTCACTGGTGTCCCCTAAATTTTCAGGAGAACGATCTAAGTGGCGGTGTAAATAGTGCACCTCATAAACTCATGTTACATCCAAGGGATTTGAACCTGTTACGCATCTCGTTTACCAGTTCAACATAATTTTCAGCTTTGCGTTTGAATATTTCCGACAACTGCTATGAATGAAGTCCAGGCTTTTCGTTCTGCTTTATTCAATAAATTTACGAATGCAGAATCCTTAACGATTCGTCTTATTTATGAGCCGTCAAATATTCGTGCTTTAAATTTTTCCGTACTCAACTGAGTCAATTTTTCGCCTATATGTGCAAAGCATGATCCTTTCTTATCAAGAGGCTTTACAAACTGCTTGATAACGCATATTCATACATGCAGTGAAGGAAATATGTTTTTCTTTCGTTCAACTAAGGGGTCGTTAATGACATTCTTTTCCCCAACCTCCATGTTTTGTCTCTTAACCTACTGTTTTCTAACCAGGTGATATGTTTTGTCTCTGCTATCCCAGAGACAGGCAAGAAGCAAGGATATTTGATGTGTGGCCACTTAGATGTCCAAGGAGAATGTACCATCTATAAGTCATCACATCTCACCATTGATGGTTTATGATACTTTATCTTCTCCAAGACCCAACCTATTGTGTTATATTTTTCTTTTATTTTCGTTGAGTGAGCAATTGGTATTGAATCATATTATTTCCAATTGTGTAGAAGGGGACATTTCAAACTTCGCTTTGAGCTGTCATTAAATAGGCGCCAGCCATCTGGAAAATAGTCAGGAAGACCCATTTTTTCCAGGAGTCCTAAAGTTTCTTGACAAAATACAAGATTGTCTTCTTGAGAAAAGAAGGCTAGCGACCATTTTCTCTTGTACGGTAAAATGTAATTTTGGGTCCTTATTCCACGAAATTTTGCCAGTAATTGAAAAGCTTCTTTTGACCGGTTGAGATCTATGGTGAGGTCATTAAACTTATCCTGGTTGAAACGTTGAGGAACATAGGAATCAACGATTCCGTTGAGTTAGGGTCCAGGGGTCTTGCAGAGACTAAATCAGAATAAGTCCACTTACTGTGGTTGTTTCGATTCATTCCAGTAATATTTACTAGGCAGAAATAGCAGTCATTGAAGTGGTTTTTGGGTTTTCTCCAAACCATTGGTATGCCGAATTGCAGACGTTTTGTTTTCCCGGTAGTCCACCATCGCAAATGTTTTGTACAAGTTTTACAGATCTGATGCAGTGCCCAGGTTTTATCTTGATCACCAAGCCTTCTACTACTTGAACTCATTTTATTTCTATTCAAAAACACAAATACAAAGCAGTACGTTTAAGGTAAACTTAATAACAAATCCTAAACACAAATATCACGCGAGGCCTACTTCGATCTACCTTGCTTGGCGGGTACTCGCAAACTAACCTCAACTCTAGTTGAAGCGTAGAAGGTCACATAAGTTACGGGATGCTTACTCCATTTGGTGGATTTTCCTGAAATTAACTGGACAGCAGCCTGACAACTGGGCAAATATACAGGTGCCAATCCTTGTATATGTGATAGAAGTGCACAAAAGTCAGTTACAACTGCACGTTACAAAAAAAAAACTCGGATCTAAAAATGGAGAGCAGATAGAGAAAAATTGATTTCATATTTAGATTCAGCGCCTGAAAGATAGCTAAAATCACTCCTAAAATCCTAGGCGCCAAAAAATTGTTGTTTTCTTGTAGGGCTGTGTTATATGTCATTAACTATTTGAATTTTTATTCACACAATACAAAAAAATATGCCGGATTGTATTAAATGAGCATGGCTGGAAAAGTTACAAAAACCATAGGTCGATTTAAGTAAGTCAAGCGAAAAAAGTACGTATTCTTTTCAGCTCCGCTTTAAATATTTAAATCCACATCTTTACGGCAATCAAAGGCTTCATTTTTTGACTAGATTCTTCACGGGGGGGGGGGGTTACTTAATTTCTTTTATTCCAGTTAAAACTTCATAATTCGTTTAAATTATGTATAAATGCAAAGTAGTTACCACCATTGGAAACCTTAATCTCCACTTTCGATATAAGTGAACAGCAATTAGGTTTAATGTTTTATTTAAGTAAGAAAAATAATGGAAAATCATAAAACATTTTATTTAATATCTCCGTTTCTAATTTATTTGCAGAGATTGGGTTGGTATCATTATGCGTAGCTAATAGACCCCTGTAATTTTTCATGGGGATTCTCTAAGTTTTCATTAAGCTTTGCTCATTTATTGCAATCCGGCATTTTTTTTTCTGTGAAAAAATTATTTCAATGATGTTTGGCGTATTTCACACGTAAAACAAAAAAAAAACTTTTTTCTTACTCAAATACTTTTCCAACCTTTGGTGAAACCGAAAAGAGATTCATTGAAATCGGTAACCCTGTGATCGTACCGTGTTGTAAGTAGATAGGCTTCAACCGAGTTGCGTTCAAGTAAGGTTGGCAAGGCATGCGCCGATTTCATAGCCCAAAAATATTAAAATTAAAGTCGCAACATGCCATTGATTGATAGCATTGGTATTATATACTGTGCCTGAAACAAAACTAGAAAATTTGCCGGGAAAAATCGGTCATTGAGGTTTTTATTCAAAAATGTATACAGGAGTTCCATATACTTTTAATGAGTGGACTACCACGTTTATTCTGTTTTTCTTTCTTTCTTTCTTATGGTGTTTCTTTTATTCAATTAATTTTTACTTTAGCTTTGACAGCCAACGGCCATACCACGTTGAACACACCGGTTCTCGTCCGATCACCGAAGTTAAGCAACGTCGGGCGTGGTTAGTACTTGGATGGGTGACCGCCTGGGAAAACCGCGTGCTGTTGGTAACCCATCGTCACCCAAAAATCTACAATCATAATCGTTTACCTCAGCATCTCAAAGACCTAATCCAATCCAAACACCGTTCCAGAACAGTATGGCAAAGATCCCGACATCCTGCTGATCGCCGCTCATACAATCAGTACTGCAGATTGGTAAAGCGGCAATTGGCGTCCTTCCGTTCCGATTCCTTCAATTCCCACCTCTCCTCTCTTTCTACCAGGGATAACTCTCTGTGGAATGTAACTAAAAAAATCCTAAAGTATCATCCTGTTTCACACCCACTCCGTCGTGATGATAGGTCGGAGGAATTTGCTCTGCATCTTACCCATACTTTGACACCTCACCTTTCTCATCAAAACCATACTCACAGCACAACTGTGGAAGATTACCTCACTTCACCTATACCTCTCTCACTTCCACCAAAAGCCGTTAACCCCTCTGAGGTCTGAAAAACTTACCTTACCGAAAATCCCGTGGATATGATCTTCTTACTCCTCAAATTCTCAAACAGCTTCCTCATAAAGCCATAATCTTCCTAACCTACATCTATAATTGCATTATCCGAACGACGCACTTTCCTCTCCTCTGGAAACACTCCATTATTGTCCTATTCGCCAAACCCGGAAAACCACCCAACGATGCCTCATCTTACCGTCCAATTAGCCTACTCCCTATCCTCTCAAAAATATTTGAGAAACTCCTCTTAAAACGTCTACTTCCAATTGTTGAATCCAAAAACCTTTTCCCTATACATCAGTTTGGCTTCCGTCAACAACATTCCACTACTCAACAAGGCCTTCGCGTTGTTGATCACATTTCCTCAGCCCTTCAATCCAAACAGTATTGCACTGCTGCATTTCTGGACATAGCTCAAGCTTTTGACAGGGTTTGGCACGCAGGTTTGCTTTACAAGCTCAAAAAACATTTACCACAGACCCTTTTTCTAATCCTAAAGTCCTACCTTTCAAACCACTTCTTCCAAGTCCGCTGTGGTTTAGAATATTCTAACTACTATCCCATAAAAGCAGGAGTTCCACAGGGCAGCGTCCTGGGTCCCATCCTCTATAACCTATATACCGCTGATGTCCCCTCTACCCCCATACCTTCTTGGCAACATTTGCAGATGACACTGCAGTCTTGTCATCCCACTCAGACCCTGATATAGCATCCCAAAACCTTCAAAAACACCTTGATGAGATCGAGTATTGGTGCAACCAATGGCGAATCAAGTTCAATGAAGCAAAATGTTCCCACATAACCTTTACCCTCTGCCGCAAGTCCTGTCCGCTAGTATTTTTCAATTCGATTCCTCTCCCCGTGTCTGAGACAGTAAGGTATTTAGGCTTCCATCTCGACAAAAGACTTACATGGAACCCACACACGAGGCTAAAAAGACAAGAACTAAACAGACGCTTTGGACTACTGTACAGACTACTTCGAAGGACATCCCATCTCTCAATAGAAAATAAACTACTTATTTACAAAGTTATACTTAAGCCAATCTGGACATACGGAATAGAGCTATGGGGGACAGCAAAAAAGTTGAACATCAAGCGCATCCAATCCTTTCAATCAAAAGTCCTGAGAACAATAGTAAATGCCCCCTATTATGTCACCAACAAAACCCTTCATAATGATCTTAATATACCCTACATTCTTGAACTCATCCCTTCCAAATTCATGAAATTCCATAGTAACCTATCCAACCACCCTAATCCCGTAGCACAGTCATTGCACTGCTCCACTCATCCCTATAATCCTCCCCGGAGACTGAAACGGCAGTGGCCTCGTGACCTACTATAAATGCGCACAGTGGGAGTCCTGGCAACGGCCAGTTTCTCCAATCATGTCCTGAGCGTATGTGGCTCTCGCGCTCTTCGTCAGCCTCCGCTGGCTCGTATCCGGTGACGTGGCTGGTGGGGAAAGTGGGGGACTTCCCGACACTCCGCTTCCTCTTTCGCTTGCGAGGGAGGCAACAGCCGTGTGGACTTGGGGGGCCCCTGGGCTGTTTGTAAATATTGTATGAATGTGCGAACGAATGATGAATTGTAAATATGGTATGAATGAAAACACTTATCTCAATTATTTATTGCCTATTAATCAGGCAGATTGTAATTTCATCATAATAAAGTTGTTATTGAATTAGCTTTGACAGTATTTGTTGTTTGTTGACCACTGGACCTAAAGTAATTGTATTTACCTTTTAACGTACTTCTAATTTATAGTTATATATGTAACACAATTATTGAAGGTGGGGTGAATAAACTGAAATCAGTTCAAATGTAACTCAAAACCGATGCGGCATAAGGTCATTATGGGGTCGATTACTGTTTTATGTAGTATTAATTTGTTTTTAGGGGTCAGTATTGATTTTTTGTGGAAGTAGGGTGACATTTTACTGATGAGGTTTTTAGTGTTGTTACATTCTAACATAAGGTGCGCTGACCGATGCAGCAATCTCATTGCATCGGAATACGCGCACCACAGGCGACGTACCCCTATGAGCTCGCTTAATGTGCTTGTGGGGAAACCCCGTTTGAGGTTTAGACCTCAGGAAGTGGGGGGGGGGAGTTTTGTTACATTGATTGTTTAGGTGGTTTGTGAAAGTGAAGGAAGGGTCTAGGATCTCCTGAGTAGAGACTGGAGGGTACCAGGGTATTTAGGAATAGTTTGAGGATAAATGAGGAGTTAATGTAAGTCGATGTTTGCTGAATACTATGGCCTCTGTTCTAAGTGGGATAATTTTAATATTTCATTTATTGAAATAGGCGTTGAGTTTTCTATTTGTGCCTACAAACTAGTGTGTTTATTATGAATGATCCTGTGTAGATTGCGTGACGATTGTGAAATTAAGATTGGAATAAGATTGTGTAGTGTGTGTATAACAATCTTTTGACTTTTGTGGTGTGAAGGGATGTCGGCGTTGCATAGATTAAAATGGGTAGGAGATAGACAAGAGCCTTGAGGAAGCCCTGCTGATTGTTGATGATTTCTTGATAGGATTTAAGTGCAATGTAAAAAGATCTATAAGAAAGGTAGGACTGAGTGGATGAGTTGTATTGTATAAAGTAGAAAATTGTAACTCGTAAGTTTATGAATGTGCCTGGGGTTGCCATACAGTATCGAAAGCTTAACCCATATCCAGCGTTATTATCCCAATACGTCTGTGGTCTGAAACCAAAGTGTTCATTAATTATTAACTTCTACGTGATTTGCGATCCTTTGGAGTATAGCTTTTAATATTTTTGAAAAACTGTTCAAAAGACTGATTGGTCTATAGCTTCCCATGTTTGCGTGTTCATTGTTTGGTCTAGGTATGACAATGATGTTTGCTATTTTTCAGGATGAAGGGAAGTACCTGTGTCGGTGTATTGTATGCTGTATGCTATTTGCTATTGTAGATTTTATTAGCTGCTATTGTATATGTAGATTTTAGTGAGGTGTATGATTGCCTTTTTGCGTCAATTTTAATGACTGTATGTGGGATTGTGTCTACTCCTGGCGATGTTCTTAGTTTCAGCAGTTCTATTTATTTGCATATGACTTTTGGAAAAATGGATGGAAAAAAGTGTGCTATAGATATTCTTCGGAGTTGGGTGGTGATCCTATTTACAATTTGGTCATGGTTTGCTGGCCCTAAATGTTTGGCCAGGTTACTGTTAAATTTAAAATGGAAAGCTTATTGGTCTACTTTTTCTTTATTTGAGTACACACGGTCATTGTTAGACGTGGTTTGATGTAAGTAAAAATGTTATGTATTTTCCACATATTTGTAACTCCTGAGCGAAGTTCGTTTAGAGTGAGTGACAACTTTTCGTTTTTCCATTTCTCTAGTGGATTACTGACGTAAAAATTGAAATGAAAAAAAAAAGAAATGGGCTATTTATATGTCGTTTCTTTTTGATTCGGTTTTAATTTCTATGTGTGTTTTCAAACGGTTCGGAAATGACATATGTACATTAAGCTTAGAAAGTCTTGGGAATATGGCTGTTATAAATGCGAATTTTACAGCCTCGTTTAATTTGGTTATACATTTGTCAGTAACGGATGAATGGAGGGGTTCATGTTGAATTTGTTTATCTAAAAATTTTCGGATTTCTTTCCAGTTTTCAGTTTTGAAAAGAAACTTTTGGGAAGAAGCATTTTCAGTAATTTCCTTTTCAATGCGGAAAAGCACCGGGTTGTGGTCGGCGCTTAGACAGGGAAGGGAAATGAGTTTTGAGAGATTGGGAATACTTCTTTTGAGGACCAGATCAATAATGCTTGGCTTTAACCAACGCTGAGATAGGAGATGGGAGATGACAATTGTTTTCATTCAACGTTTTATTGGTTTATAATGTTACCGGAGAGATATTATTGTAAACAGATTATCGCCAGGGCTGTGGTGGTAAATACCTAGAGTGGATCTGTATAAATTAATATGTGGCAAAATGTTGGTGAATATGTTTCTTTCTACTGCGCTCTGTCAAGGTCTGAAAGAGTGTTACGATTAACTCAATAATGCCCATACCTGAATGAAGATTTTTCAGTCTAAATGTCGTGTGTATGGTTTTGAGTACTATCTGAATTATATGCCAAGTCAAATAATAATAATAAAAACGTTTATAGCAGAGAAACATATTGTCCATTAGTCAAGGAATGAAAGTGCTCCTTCAATTAAAATAAATATTTTTGACATACCATAATCAGCCGTTCTCATTAGGTTTAATATATTTATAAATAATAAAGGAGTATTATAAAAATTAAAGAAACTAAACATATATTTTTTGAGACTCTGGGGAAGTTAATTTTTTTTCCTTTAATATGTTTTGTTTACAAGTTAAATCTTCACTGTTGTACAGATAAAATATGGTATAATTTCCAAGATATTTTATGTTGATCTCGTTCAGTTTTAATTTAAGATATGCAATAGTTTCTCTATGGATAAATAATTTAAAAAAATAAATAAATACATTAATTTATAATTATAAAAAATTGGTTATATTGTCTTTCTACTTCACGTTCTACTTCCGTTATATATATATATATATAATGGATATAAGTATAAGTATATATATATGGCGGTATCCAACAGAAGAAGAAGAAGAAGAGATCAACAGTAACGTGGAGTGGATTATACGGAGATCATCGATTGGGTGATATTGATATTGTTTTTTTAATATGGATCCATTAAAAGAGATTGAGCTCAATTTTCATGTTTTTATCGTAATTAGTAGTAACTATCCTTGTTCAAAAGGAATTGAATATTTTTATATAATTTATGTCAGCACTCTATATAATTATAATTATTTGTTATAATCATTTTATTTGTATATATTTCACAATTATCAGTTTCTCAATTTATTAATAACTATAACATTAGCCTTGAGATCGGGCGATTCAATCGGGATAAATTCCTATGTCGAAGACATATAAAAACAATTTGAATTAAAGATCTCATGACGGACCTAACAAATTAGTTAAGGTAAATTGATCAAATAAATTAGAAAAAGAAATGGTAAAAAATGAGGTAGGTTACAATATATATATATATATATATATATATATATATATATAAGTTAATGTTTATTGAATTACAAGCTAAGAAAGGTTGGTAATAAGAACACGTAGAACGTTATAACAAGACTGCTTTATTTAGACCAAGATACCTCTATCTATAGGTATTACCTGTAAACATATACAGATAACATATGTTTGGGGATTAAGGCTGGGCACTAGCGGCGCCTGGACTTAACTCCCCCCCACCAGTTTACGAACACCCATTCGCAAACTTTGAAGTCCAACACTCGGACGTCTTAGTCCATTCAAATAATGCTCCGCTAATGTTACAAAGGAGCAAAGGCCAGCCCCGCCCGTACACAGCCTGTAATCCCTCACGTTAAGCTCTAATCCTATAAAACGTAAAAACCAACTGTCACTTGTAAACAAAAAACATAAAAGAAAACTTTGACTTTTAAAAAAAAACAATACTTCTGTGGGAAAAATCACATAACTATAACTATTTACAATGTTCCTTGCGTGTATGCTGCGAGGACACTCCAGCTCATTCCTGATCTACAACCTCCCCCCCTGGTGGAAGCTTTAACTGTTCTATGTGGACATTTCGCCGCTTCTTAGGGGGTCGTATACTCTCAATTGTCACGACGTTGTGTTCCCTAATCACGACCACTTTAAATGGGCCCTCATATCGCACCAGCTCTTTGCTCCTATTTGACCCTAGTTTTTTATAGACGATAGTCCCGATTTTAAGTTCCCCCATTCGATCCCGGACTTTGAGGTTTTCCCGTTCCACTCGTCTCGCTTTGTCCCTCGTTATCCTTTCTCTGACTTTGTCGCATATTTTCCTCAAAGCGACAGTATTACTCGCCATTTTCTCCGCCATTCCCTTGTCTGCTACCGTCTCTGCCCCATTTCTCCGTCTTTCGCGCAGCCCAAAGAGGATCTCGAACGGTGGTTCGTTTTTCCTTGGTGATAGGCCAGCGTCACTTCCAGCTGCTGTTCTCTGTCTTTGAGTGTATCCACCATCGACGTGCACCGAATAAATATCCTATCCACTCCAAGTTGTTCCGTTCGCCAGAGTCTACGAATTTTCTCCCAAATAGTGGCATTCCCTACAAATACATGATGGGTCTTTCCGGGTTCCGAGGCATCTTTCAATGCACGGCAAATTCGGTCGTTCCTAACCCCTGGTGGCGACCAAATCGTCGCGATTTTACTTCTCCCATAAGTGTCATATGCGATCTGCAGCCGCCCTGAGGTCTTGGATTTCCAAATGATCTGCCGTCTTTTGTCGTTCACGATCCCTTCTGTTACTTCCATTTCAACAGGTCTTTCGGCGGCGGAACCTTCCTCTTCAAGGGTTTCCTCACCTTCGCTATCTCCTCGCGTACCGAGGCTTCCATCCTCCCCGGGTGTCCATTCCCGGAGAAACTGTTGGATTTCCCCGGATGGTTCCCCTTCTTCCAATGCATTCACAGTAATGGCTCTGGACAGCCAGTCTGCCACTACATTCTCTTTCCCGGGTTTATATATGATCTCTATATTGTATTGGGACAAAAACTCTTTCCACCTCGTGACCCGCGCCGAGGACTCCTTTAACTTTCCTACCCATTGTAGGGGTCTGTGGTCGGTGTGAACACGGAATTTTCTGCCGAAGACATATGGGCGGAAATGGTCTATAGCCCAGACGATACCTAGGAGCTCTCTCTCTAGGGCACTATACCGCGCTTCCGTTTCTGTGAGCCGTCGACTAGCGTACGCCACCGGGCGCTCCCCACCGTCTCTCTCCTGCGACAACACTGCCCCCAGTGCGTATTCGCTGGCATCAGTGGTGATTGTGAAGGGATGTTGGAAATCGGGAAATGCTAATATCGGTTCCTCTTGTAAGCTAGACATACATTTCCGGATGTTCTGCTCCATGATTGGAGTAATTACCACCCTCGCTCCCTTTCGCAGTAAATTATTAATAGGCACCAGGTATGCCGCCATGTCCGGCACAAATCTTCTGTAATAATTAAGCGTCCCCAGAAGTCGACGGATCCCCTTTACATCTGTGGGCACCACCATCCTTCTAATGGCCTCGACCTTCGTAGAGTCTGGCTTAACCCCCTCCTGTGTGATAGTGTGGCCCAAAAAATTGATTTTTTTCTTCCCCAACAGAGACTTCTCCATGGACAATTTTAATCCGAATTCGCGGACTCTTTGAAATACACTTCTTAGGTGCTCAACGTGCTCTGCCTCCGTTCTGCTGAAAACTAACAGATCGTCCATGTAGACCTGGCATACCTCTTCGTCTATTCCCCTCAAAAATTCATCCATTAGGCGTTGAAAGGTAATCGGGGCGTTTTTCAGTCCAAATGGCATCCTGGTAAATTGATAATGCCCCCTCTCAAATGTAAAGGCCGTTTTGTCTTGGTCGTTCGCACTCATCTTGATCTGGTGATAGCCTGCCTTTAGATCTAGGGTACTAAATATTGTCGCCCCGTTCAATCTGTCTAATATGTCCTCAAATCGGGGAATAGGATACTTCTCATCCGTCGTGTTCTCGTTTAACTTCCGATAATCGATAACTACCCTGTATTTCTCCGTCTCGTCCCCAGGTCTATTTTTCTTCCTTACTGCCCATAGAGGACTGTTATATGGCGAAGTGCTATCAATTATAATCCCTTGCCGTTTGAGACTCTCTAGCTCCTCTCTAATATGCCTACGTAGTGCCTGCGGATATCGTCTCTCTTTCACGTATGTGACGCGTTCTTTCTTTAACTGGATCTCGTGGACCGTCTTCCCAGTCGCTCCTAGCGTGTCTCCCTCTACGTAAAAAATATCCTCAAACTCCCTCTGTAGGCCTTCCCTCCAGCCCTCTATTTTATTAACCACCCCTATCCGCGCTCTTCCGTCCCATATAGTCCCTTGACATTTATATTCCACTTTGCCCAACTTAATGTTCCATTTTTCCCCGATATTATCCACACGCGCACCTACCTTCCCCAACATGTCGCACCCAACTATCACCTGGTACTCCCGCGGCATGTTTCCTACGATATGTATCTTTAGATCTCCCCCTTTCTTCGCCCACCTATTTAGCCCTATGACTAACTCTCCCACTACCTCGCAAGGGCCTCCCAGGGTGATTAAACTACAATTACATACCTGAATCTGGAGTGCCCTCTCTCCACCATACAGCCTCTCCAGCGCTCCGCGGGACATGATTGTGTTGGTGCTTCCCGTGTCCACCAGACACATCTCTCCTCCTTTGACCCTAATTATTGGCAACGCACACATCCTCTCCCGAATTGCATTACATCTCAGGATGCGGTCGCCTCTCTGCCGACACGCTCCTCAGGCTTCATCACGTTGCTCCCATCTACGTGACTCGACCTTCTGCCCTGTCTGTCTCCTGTTTCTGCTGCGCCTCGCTTCTTCTCCTTCAGTTCCCGAAGTCCCTGATGACTCATCTTCTGATGATCCACTCTCCCCATGTGTCATGCTCCGTCTCTCTCTTACTTCTTGAGTGTTTACCTCCATTGGTTCTGGTCGTTGGTATTCTCTCCTCCGGAAGATATACGGGCAATGCCTCGCGATGTGTCCTTCCTCGCCACACTCAAAACATTTTGTTCGAGGACACTGTGCCACTAAATGTCCTGCCTTCCTACATCCGTGGCATTTTCTTTCTTCCCTGGGCGGGGCATACCTCGGTCTCGTTCCTCTAAATCTTCTTTCTCCTGTCGTTCCCTTGTCTCTGCCAATAACGGACGTTTCTGGTCTCCTCCAGGTTGGTTTCAGGGTCCGGGTTCTTTTGTATGCAACTCGGCTCCACTCATTGTCGACGTCTTGCACCCTCACTTCTTCCTCCTTGGCACTAGTGTCGATCATTGATTGTGCACACTCCGAGAACGAGCGCTCATCAGAGAATCCTTCCTTTCTTCCTGTCTCCTTGGCCAGTTGCACTTTTAGAATTGTGGATAAGAATCCCATTCTACCCTCCACCTCTTCTACGCTAATCGACTCTCTCATCTTCTCCGTTATCTTATTGAAACGGACTACTAACCCCGCAGCATATTGCCCGTTACTTTGTCTTGGGGACTTTGTCTCCCTAAACATTTGGAATATGTCCTCCTCGGGAGTCCATCGTCCTCCTCCGTACGCCTTCTTCAATCTCATCTTAATTAATTCCCACGGGGTTTCTTCATCTGCCTGAATTTGATTCAGTATACTTCTCTTGACCCGACATATCAGGGCCGCCTTCAACGATTCCGCGTCTCTGGGATCTATTAAATTTTCTTCTGCTTTAGCTCCAATAAAAGCTGTGAGACGGTCTCCTCCTTTTAGGAAATGGTTCAGCTCACCCAGTTCCCCAGTGAATCTCTCCAGCTCCGCAACAGCCTTCCTCAGATCCTGGGTATTCATCGCTTTTACCCTCATCAGCGCGAGCGCCGTGGCGTGAACTTCTGGCATAGTTCCCACTCTTCTAATATCTGCTCCCTCTACGAGATTCAAGACGGGCTGTCTCGAAATTCCTCCTTCAGTCATCTTCTCTCTTTCGCGTATAGAAGAAAAAAAAACAAAAAAAAATTACGCTCGCACTCGATAACTCTCTTTCTCCACGGTTCACGGGTTTCGGCACCAGTGGTGTGGAAGAAAAGTAAGCGACGTCTGTTCGATTTTTTTTTTTCTCTTCTCCTTTTTGCCGTGTTAAATAAAAAATTGAAGAAAGAATGGCGGAAGGAGGCGTGCTACGACCACCTGTTCTGAACGTAGTGGATGGCGCGGAACATGTAGCAACGAGAAGAGTGGGCGTTTTGCCAGAAGCTCATGCTACCGCTCTTGCGTTGATGAGAGTGAAAGCAATGAACACTCAAGATCTGAGAAATGCAATTTCAGAGCTGGAATGGTTCACTGGCGAATTAGGAGAACTCAACCACTTTCTGAAGGGAGGAGATCGCCTCACTGCCTTAATCCTAGCAAAATCGGAGGAAAATCTTCTGGACCCCAGGGATGCAGAGTCACTAAGAGCGGCCCTGATATGTCGGGTCAAGAGAAGGATTCTCAACCAGATCCAAGCTGATGAGGAGACGTCGTGTGAAACAGTGAAGATGCGGCTAAAGAAAGCATATGGAGGAGGGCGATGGACGCCCGAAGAAGATATTTTCCAGATGTTCCGGGAAACAAAATCATCAAGGCAGAGTAGCGGCCAATATGCCGCAGTTCTTCTAACCCGTTATAATCAAATAATGGAGAAAATGAGAGAGACAATGAGCATCGAAGAGTTAGAGGGCAGAATGGGATTTCTGTCTACTATACTGAAGGTACAGTTGGCGAAGGAAACAGGGAGAAAAGAGGTATTCCCTAATGAGCGCTCATTCCTCGAATGTGCCCAAGTCATGATTGACACCAGCGCCAGGGAGGAGGATACAGGAGGATGAGGGAGAATGGAGCCGGATAGTGTACAGGAGAACCAGGGTCCCTAAATCAAATTGGAAAAAAGTCGAAACACCAACCGGTAGGGACAGGGGAGCGGCAGGCGAGTCATTTAGTGGCACAGTGCCCCCGCACAAAATGTTTCGAGTGCAGTGAGGAGGGGCATATCGCTAGGCATTGCCCTTACGTGTATCGGAGGAGAGATGTTCATAGGGCAGAACCCATGGAAGTGAATACGCAAACGATGCGGGAAAGAAGAAATATATCACCCAGGGGTAATGGATCTTCAGCTGAGGAATCTTCAGGAGCGTCAGGAACGTCGGAAACGGAAGAAGAGCCAGCTCGTGGCAGGAGCCGAGAGCATGAGCGAAAGAAGACTACTTCGAGAAGATGGGAGCGGCGTGTGGCAGCCTGAGGAGGGTGGCAGCAGAGTGGCGACCGCACTCTAAAGTGTAATACAGTGAGAGGGATACTATGCGAGTTGCCAATAATCAGAGTCGAGGGGGGAGAGAGGTGCTTGGTGGATACAGGAAGCACCAATACCATAATGTCACGCGGTGCCTTGGAGCGGCTGTATGGCAGAGAGAGGGCACTCCAGGTCAAGGTATGTAAGTGCAAGTTAATTACCCTGGGTGGGCCCTGTAAAGTGGCGGGCGAGGCGGTCGTGAATTTAGAGAAATGGGCGATATTAACGTACATATTGTGGAGTACATGCCGCGCGAGTATGAAATAATAGTGGGGTGTGACCTATTGGGTCGGGTAGGCGCGCTTGTAGAGAACAAGGGAAAGGAGTGGCGGATCAAGTTGGGGGGGGGGTTACTTATCAATGTCAGGGGACCGTAAGAGGTGGGAGTGCGCGGATAGGGGCAGTCAAGAAAGTTGTGGACTGGAGGGAAAGCTTACGTAGGGAGTTCGGAGATATTTTTTACGTGGAGGGTGATATGCTTGGGGC
Organism: Acanthosoma haemorrhoidale; assembly: GCA_930367205.1. Taxonomy (NCBI): domain Eukaryota; kingdom Metazoa; phylum Arthropoda; class Insecta; order Hemiptera; family Acanthosomatidae; genus Acanthosoma; species Acanthosoma haemorrhoidale. The sequence goes on along the minus strand of OV884009.1, from coordinate 104,278,468 downwards.
AACGGGGAAGACAGTACATGAAATCCCATTAAAATCTGACCGAATAACGTATGTGAAGGAGAGACGATATCCGCAGGCACTCCGCCAACATATCCGGACAGAAATCGACAGCTTAAGACGACAGGGTATAATCGTTGATAGCACATCCCCTTATAATAGTCCTCTGTGGGCAGTACGAAAGAAGAGTAAACCGGGAGAGGAGGGGGAGAGATATAGAGTCATCGTCGATTTTAGAAAATTAAATGAAAACACAACGGATGAGAAGTATCCGATTCCCCGTTTTGAGGACATTCTCGACAGACTGAATGGAGCCACAATCTTTAGCACTTTGGATTTGAAAGCAGGGTACCATCAAATCAAAATGAGCGCTACCGATCAACACAAAACAGCTTTTACTTTCGAGAGGGGGCACTATGAGTTCACTCGGATGCCATTTGGTTTGAAGAACGCTCCGATTACTTTCCAGAGATTGATTGATGAAATCCTGAGGGGGATAGACGAGGCGGTATGCCAGATTTATATGGACGATCTGTTGATCTTCAGCCGAACAGAATCCGAACACATTGAAGATCTCCGGAGGGTATTTAGACGGTTGCGTGAATTCGGGTTAAAATTGTCGATGGAAAAATCATCGCTGGGAGAGGATCGGATCAACTTCTTAGGGCATACCATCTCGAGGGAGGGAGTCCAGCCGGATTCTGCAAAAGTCGACGCAATTCGAAAGATAGCGGTGCCGAAAGACGTCAAGGGCATTCGGCGACTTTTAGGTACGCTAAATTACTATCGGCGTTTTGTGCCAGACATGGCAGAGTATCTCGTACCCGTCAGTAACCTGCTGCGGAAGGGGGCGCGGATAGCGATTACACCTATTATGGAGCAAAAACTTCGAAAATGCATGGCTCGACTGCAAGAGGAACCAATCCTGGCGTTTCCCGATTTTGAGAAGCTATTTACTATCACCACCGACGCAAGTGAGTATGCATTGGGAGCAGTGCTGTCGCAGGAGGGAGATGGGGGGGAACGACCAGTGGTGTACGCGAGTCGAAGACTGGCCGACACGGAGGCGCGGTACAGTGCCCTCGAGCGTGAACTTCTTGGCATCATATGGGCTATTGATCATTTTCGTCCATACGTCTTCGGGCGGAGATTCAGAGTACATACGGACCACAGACCTCTTCAATGGGTGGGGAAGCTTAAGGAATCATCCGCCAGGGTGACACGCTGGAAGGAGTTTTTGTCCCAATACAACCTGGAAATTGTATACAAACCAGGGAAGGACAATGTAGTGGCGGACTGGCTATCTCGAGCTATTACCGTAAATGCAGTCGAGGAAGGGGAAACGTCCGGGGATCACAGACAATTTATCCAGGAATGGGCGCCCGGGGAAGATGGAAGTCGCGGTACGCGGGATGATAACGATGGGAGCGAACACCAAGAAGCAGAAGAATCTGCCGGAGAACGTCCGGTGGAAATGGAGACGATCGAGGGTATCATTAACGATAAACGGCGACAAATTATTTGGAAGACGCAAACGACAGGCCTGATGCGAGCTACTCATGAAAACTATGGCAAGAATAGTATTATGACAATCTGGTCCCAACCGAGTGTCAAGGGTGACCAAATTTGCCAGGCATTGAAAGATGCATCCAGACCAGGGAAGACCTACCATCTATTTGTCGGCAACGCGACAGTGTGGGATCTGATCAAGAAATTATGGAGAACAGAACAACTGATCGATCGTTTGTTCGTTGTCTGTCTATGGTCCAGACACTGCGTGATGAGGAATGGCAGCGGGAAGTAACGCTTGCCTACCATCAAGGGAAGACAAACCACCGCGGTGTACAGGAGACGTTGCAAGCATTACAGCGGTGGTACTTCTGGTGGGATATGAAAAAGACGATCCAAGTGATTATAGGAACGTGCGATATATGTCTTAAGACTAAGTATGATCGACACCCACCACAGGGACAACAGGAGGAAACACCCACAGCAGAGACGCCACTGAGTGAACTACAGATTGACACGTTCACTTGGAAGGGATATAAGTGGGTTACGACAATAGATACCTTCAGTAAGGTAGCTATGGCGTACGCCGTAAAAGACAAATCATCCAACGCCATCTTACAGGCATCACGAACGTGGTTCCAGTTTTATGGGGTACCGGACCGAATCTCGTCGGATGGGGGTAGGGAGTTCGATAATGCAAACGTTCGGACGGAGATGAAAAATCTTGATATCGTGTGGCATCTCAACACCCCAGGACATCCTAAGAGTCGCGGAGGCATCGAAAGGTTGCACAGTACCTTGAGTGACCACCTGCGGGTGTATCAGGTAGAAAAGGGTCTGCAGGCGAACGAGGCGATGCCGAAGGCAGTGGCGGCATACAATCATTCCATCCACTCCACCACGGGGTTTACGCCGTTCGAGATCCTCTTCGGACTGCGCGCGAGGCGCCGGAACGGGACAGAGACGATGGTGGACGAGGGAATGGCGGAACAAATGTTAAGTGCTCACTTAGAGCTCGGAAAACTTTGGGGCATAGTTCGTGACAAAATCGTGAGGGAGAAGGTCAAGAGAGTTGCTCGGGTAAACCTCAAAGTCCGGGGTCGAATGGGGGACCTTAAAATTGGGACGTTTGTATATCATAAAATTGGCTCTAATCGGAGCAAAGAGTCGGTCAGATACGAGGGTCCATTCAAGGTGGTGGTGATCAGGGAGCATAACATCGTCACCATCGAGAGTACAAGACCTCCGACGAAACGGAGGACCGTCCACGTCGAACAGTTAAAACTCCCACCAGGGGGGGAGGGTGCAGGCCATGAGTGAGTTGGAGTGTCCTCGCTTCTGCACGTAGCCAAATTTTAATGTACACAGGCTGTGTAGAAATATCGAGTTTGCGTAGCGTGTAAGATGCCATTGTTTTCTGTGAGTAATGAGCCATGTAATTTTTTTTTGTTTTTTTTTTATTTTGTCACTAGTGGCTGCAGTGTTAGAGGCAGCGTTTTATTTGGACTATAAGCGTCTTATAAATACGACCGAATGTAATGGATTACAGGTTGTGTAATGTTTGGGCTGGCCTTCGCTCCCTTAGTACGATTAGGAGAGTGATCGTAATATCGCCTAAGTCGTCCTCAATTTAGGCTTAGACTTCATAGTTTACGAGGAGATGTGCGTAAACTGGCAGGGGGGAGTTATGCTCCGGGCAGCATCAGTACTCAACCTTAATCCTCGAACGTCGGGATGTAAACATAAGTTAATGTTTATTGAATTACAAGCTAAGAAAGGTTGGTAATAAGAACACGTAGAACGTTATAACAAGACTGCTTTATTTAGACCAAGATACCTCTATCTATAGGTATTACCTGTAAACATATACAGATAACATATGTTTAGGGATTAAGGCTGGGCACTAGCGGCGCCTGGACTTAACTCCCTCCCACCAGTTTACGAACACCCATTCGCAAACTTTGAAGTCCAACACTCGGACGTCTTAGTCCATTCAAATAATGCTCCGCTAATGTTACAAAGGAGCAAAGGCCAACCCCGCCCGTACACAGCCTGTAATCCCTCACATTAAGCTCTAATCCTATAAAACGTAAAAACCAACTGTCACTTGTAAACAAAAAACATAAAAGAAAACTTTAAAAAAAAAACAATACTTTTGTGGGAAAAATCACATAACTATAACTATTTACAATGTTCCTCGCGTGTATGCTGCGAGGACACTCCAGCTCATTCCTGATCTACAACCTCCCCCCCTGGTGGAAGCTTTAATTGTTCTATGTGGACATTTCGCCGCTTCTTAGGAGGTCGTATACTCTCAATTGTCACGACGTTGTGTTCCCTAATCACGACCACTTTAAATGGGCCCTCATATCGCACCAGCTCTCTGCTCCTATTTGACTCTAGTTTTTTATAGACGATAGTCCCGATTTTAAGTTCCCCCATTCGATCCCGGACTTTGAGGTTTTCCCGTTCCACTCGTCTCGCTTTGTCCCTCGTTATCCTTTCTCGGACTTTGTCACATATTTTCCTCAAACCGACAGTATTACTCGCCATTTTCTCCGCCATGCCCTCGTCTGCTACCGTCTCTGCCCCATTTCTCCGTCTTTCGCGCAGCCCAAAGAGGATCTAGAACGGGGAGAACCCCGTCGCGGTGTGGATCGAATGATTGTAAGCGGCCACCGCCTTCGGCATTGCCTCATTCGCCGGCAGACCCTTTTCCGCGTGATATACCCGCAGGTGGTCACTCAGGGTGCTGTGCAATCTTTCTATCCCTCCTCTACTCTTAGGGTGCCCTGGGGTATTAAGATGCCAAGAGACATCGAGAGTCTTCATTTCTTTTCGGATGTTGGCATTGTCGAATTCTCTGCCCCCATCCGACGAGTTCCGGTCTGGTACTCCGTAAAACTGGAACCAGGTATTTAATGCCAGCATTACCGCGTCTGATGACCGTTCTTGCACCGGGTGCGCCATGGCCACTTTGCTAAAGCTGTCGATTGTGGTAACCCACTTATACCCCCTCCAAGTGAAGGTATCCACTTGTAAGTCACTCAACGGTGTCTCGGCGGTGGGCGATTCTTCTTGTCGCCCCTGTGGTAGATGTCTGTCATACTTCGTAGTGAGACAGACTGCACATGCCCCTATCATTTCTTCTATGCTCTTTTTCATTCCCCACCAAACGTACCTCCGCCGCAACGCTTGCAACGTTTCCTGAACTCCGCGGTGGTTCGTTTTTCCTTGGTGATAGGCCAGTGTCACTTCCAGCTGCTGTTCTCTGTCTTTGAGTGTCTCCACCATCGACGTGCACCGAATAAATACCCTATCCACTCCAAGTTGTTCCGTTCGCCAAAGTCTACGAATTTTCTCCCAAATAGTGGCATTCCCTACAAATACATGATGGGTCTTTCCGGGTTCCGAGGCATCTTTCAATGCACGGCAAATTTGGTCGTTCCTAACCCCTGGTGGCGACCAAATCGTCGCGATTTTACTTCTCCCATAACTGTCATATGCGATCTGCAGCCGCCCTGAGGTCTTGGATTTCTAAATGATCTGCCATCTTTTGTCGTTCACGATCCCTTCTGTTACTTCCATTTCAACAGGTCTTTCGGCGGCGGAACCTTCCTCTTCAAGGGTTTCCTCGCCTTCGCTATCTCCTCGCGTACCGAGGCTTCCATCCTCCCCGGGTGTCCATTCCCGGAGAAACTGTTGGATTTCCCCGGATGGTTCCCCTTCTTCCAATGCATTCACAGTAATGGCTCTGGACAGCCAGTCTGCCACTACGTTCTCTTTCCCGGGTTTATATATGATCTCCATATTGTACTGGGACAAAAACTCTTTCCACCTCGTGACCCGCGCCTAGGACTCCTTTAACTTTCCTACCCATTTTAGGGGTCTGTGGTCGGTGTGAACACGGAATTTTCTGCCGAAGACATATGGGCGGAAATGGTCTATAGCCCAGACGATACCTAGGAGCTCTCTCTCTAGAGCACTATACCGCGCTTCCGTTTCTGTGAGCCGTCGACTAGCGTACGCCACCGGGTGCTCCCCACCGTCTCTCTCCTGCGACAACACTGCCCCCAGTGCGTATTCGCTGGCATCAGTGGTGATTGTGAAGGGATGTTGGAAATCGGGAAATGCTAATATTGGTTCCTCTTGTGCGCTAGACATACATTTCCGGAAGTTCTGCTCCATGATTGGGGTAATTACCTCCCTCGCTCCCTTTCGCAGTAAATTATTAATAGGCACCAGGTATGCCGCCATGTCCGGCACAAATCTTCTGTAATAATTAAGCGTCCCCAGAAGTCAACGGATCCCCTTTACATCTGTGGGCACCACCATCCTTCTAATCGCCTCGACCTTCGTAGAGTCTGGCTTAACCCCATCCTGTGAGATGGTGTGGCCCAAAAAATTGATTTTTTTCTTCCCCAACAGAGACTTCTCCATGGACAATTTTAATCCGAATTCGCGGACTCTTTGAAATACACTTCTTAGGTGCTCAACGTGCTCTGCCTCCGTTCTGCTGAAAACTAACAGATCGTCCATGTAGACCTGGCATACCGCTTCGTCTATTCCCCTCAAAAATTCATCCATTAGGCGTTGAAAGGTAATCGGGGCGTTTTTCAGTCCAAATGGCATCCTGGTAAATTGATAATGCCCCCTCTCAAATGTAAAGGCCGTTTTGTCTTGGTCGTTCGCGCTCATCTTGATCTGGTGATAGCCTGCCTTTAGATCTAGGGTACTAAATATTGTCGCCCCGTTCAATCTGTCTAATATGTCCTCAAATCGGGGAATAGGATACTTCTCGTCCGTCGTGTTCTCGTTTAACTTCCGATAATCGATAAATACCCTGTATTTCTCCGTCTCGTCCCCAGGTCTATTTTTCTTCCTCACTGCCCATAGAGGACTGTTATATGGCGAAGTGCTATCAATTATAATCCCTTGCCGTTTGAGAATCTCTAGCTCCTCTCTAATATGCCTACGTAGCGCCTGCGGATATCGTCTCTCTTTCACGTATGTCACTCGTTCTTTCTTTAACTGGATCTCGTGGACCGTCTTCCCAGTCGGTCCTAGCGTGTCTCCCTCTACGTAAAAAATATCCTCAAACTCCCTCTGTAGGCCTTCCCTCCAGCCCTCTATTTTATTAACCGCCCCTATCCGCGCTCTTCCGTCCCATATAGTCCCTTGACATTTATAATCCACTTTCCCCAACTTAATGTTTCATTTTTCCCCGATATTCTCCACACGCGCGCCTACCTTCCCCAACATGTCGCACCCAACTATCACCTGGTACTCCCACGGCATGTTTCCTACGATATGTATCTTTAGATCCCCCCCTTTCTTCGCCCACCTATTTAGCCCTATGACTAACTCTCCCACTACCTCGCAGGGGCCTCCCAGGGTGATTAAACTACAATTACATACCTGAATCTGGAGTGCCCTCTCTCCGCCATACAGCCTCTCCAGCGCTCCACGGGACATGATTGTGTTGGTGCTTCCCGTGTCCACCAGACACATCTCTCCTCCTTTGACCCTAATTATTGGCAACGCACACATCCTCTCCCGAATTGCATTACATCTCAGGATGCGGTCGCCTCTCTGCCGACACGCTCCTCAGGCTTCATCACGTTGCTCCCATCTACGTGACTCGACCTTCTGCCCTGTCTGTCTCCTGTTTCTGCTGCGCCTCACTTCTTTTCCTTCAGTTCCCGAAGTCCCTGATGACTCATCTTCTGATGATCCACTCTCCCCATGTGTCATGCTCCGTCTCTCTCTTACTTCTTGAGTGTTTACCTCCATCGGTTCTGGTCGTTGGTATTCTCTCCGCCGGAAGATATACGGGCAATGCCTCGCGATGTGGCCTTCCTCGCCACACTCAAAACATTTCGTTCTAGGACACTGTGCCACTAAATGTCCTGCCTTCCTACATCCGTGGCATTTTCTTTCTTCCCTGGGCGGGGCATACCTCGGTCTCGTTCCTCTGAATCTTCTTTCTCCTGTCGTTCCCTTGTCTCTGCCAATAACGGACGTTTCTGGTCTCCTCCAGGTTGGTTTCAGGGTCCGGGTTCTTTTGAATGCAACTCGGCTCCACTCATTGTCGACGTCTTGCACCGTCACTTCTTCCTCCTTGGCACTAGTGTCGATCATTGATTGTGCACACTCCGAGAACGAGCGCTCATCAGAGAATCCTTCCTTTCTTCCTGTCTCCTTGGCCAGTTGCACTTTTAGAATTGTGGATAAGAATCCCATTCTACCCTCCACCTCTTCTACACTAATTGACTCCCTCATCTTCTCCGTTATCTTATTGAAACGGACTACTAACCCCGCAGCATATTGCCCGTTACTTTGTCTTGGGGACTTTGTCTCCCTAAACATTTGGAATATGTCCTCCTCGGGAGTCCATCGTCCTCCTCCGTACGCCTTCTTCAATCCCATCTTAATTACTTCCCACGGGGTTTCTTCATCTGCCTGAATTTGATTCAGTATACTTCTCTTGACCCGACATATCAGGGCCGCCTTCAACGATTCCGCGTCTCTGGGATCTATTAAATTTTCTTTTACTTTAGCTCCAATTAGAGCTGTGAGACGGTCTCCTCCTTTTAGGAAATGGTTCAGCTCCCCCAGTTCCCCAGTGAATCTCTCCAGCTCCGAAACAGCCTTCCTCAGATCCTGGGTATTCATCGCTTTTACCCTCATCAGCGCGAGCGCCGTGGCATGAACTTCTGGCATAGTTCCCACTCTTCTAATATCTGCTCCCTCTACGAGATTCAAGACGGGCTGTCTCAAAACTCCTCCTTCAGTCATCTTCTCTCTTTCGCGTATAGAAGAAAAAAAAACAAAAAAAAATTACGCTTGCACTCGATAACTCTCTTTCTCCACGGTTCACGGGTTTCGGCACCACTTAATGTTTATTGAATTACAAGCTAAGAAAGGTTGGTAATAAGAACACGTAGAACGTTATAACAAGACTGCTTTATTTAGTCCAAGATACCTGTATCTATAGGTATTACCTGTAAACATATACAGATAACATATGTTTGGGGATTAAGGCTGGGCACTAGCGGCGCCTGGACTTAACCTATACAAGTTAATGTTTATTGAATTACAAGCTAAGAAAGGTTGGTAATAAGAACACGTAGAACGTTATAACAAGACTGCTTTATTTAGACCAAGATACCTCTATCTATAGGTATTACCTGTAAACATATACAGATAACATATGTTTGGGGATTAAGGCTGGGCACTAGCGGCGCCTGGACTTAACTTATATATATATATATATATATATATATATATATATATATATATATATATATATATTTATACTTTATATAACATTTGCTGTAAATCTCGTCAGCGAAAGCGATTACAGTAGCTTTCATATATTCTGTCCCAATGATATCAGACGTGTACATGTTAAAAAGAACTGGAGGCAAAACCACTCCTTGAAGAACTCCACAGGCTAGAGGGTTCGAGAGGCAGTTACCCACCCGTACCCGAAACGTTCTGTCCTTCAAGAAGAAAACCAACTAACTGGTCTGGGGATTTACAATCACAGAGCTTTTGGCACAGTATCCCGTGGGACACTGAGTCAAAAATCCAATGAGATCTTAGTATTTCTGTGTTCTACTGATACCAAGGTTGACTTCCGTCTGTACCATCACAAGTGAATGGTCTGTATTCAGATGAGCCTGAAAGGCTATTGGTGCGTACGGAATGATGGAATTATCAGGTAATTCAGTATAATCTTTTCTAGAATCTTCCATATTTGAGGATGGAGACTGATCGGGTAGTAGTGGGCTGTGTAGTCACCTCTCTTAGTGGGCTTCCACACCGGGAACAAGATAGCTTGTTTCCATCCTGTCGGGGGCTTATATTTTATTATCGCAACCTGATAATGCATTGTGCAGGATTATGAGTTGGGCGATTCCTCTGCTCGGGATCTGTTTCAGCAAAACAATTTGCACCCCTTTGCGCCCTGGTGTTCGGTTTCCGGAAGCCACCGAAGAACCACCCCGAGTTACTTCGGGGAGTCGTGTTGTATAATGTTTTGTGCTGTAACCAGCTGCCGAGGCTCGTGGTAGTAACCTGTCCTAGCGCCGTTGTCAGCGATGTAGTAGTTGGCCAGTATTTTCATTTGTTCTTCCGCCATGTAAAAGCTGTTGTCGTTATAAAGGTGGACGCCTGAGTCTTTTTTGGTAGTGTTCCTAACGAGCTTCTGAAACTTACGGTGATCAACGTGTAAGCCACAAATCTGCTCGTGCCACGTAACCGTCTTCCAGTTCCTCATCAAGCCACAAATTTGTGTTGTGAAGAGATTTAACTAATTTCTTGGCTTGACGATTCTTTGTTCGGTACCAGGTATTCTTTCAGTTATTATGTATTGCAATGAGACGAAGAATATGGTCTGATGGCTTTTTGCACCGTTAGTGGCTTCGGGTTATACTTTCGGCCGGCAGTGTCAGCTGCATCGATGATTCCTCCCTTAAGTGAGCTACCTGTCAACCCACTTCCTCTGTAGTGCGAAGAAGAGTGGCATAGTTCTGATTGATATAAATCCTATTTGGCCCTGCTGTAGTCGTACTTTGTGGAAAGCAGTACCATAATTCTACCGTCAATTAAATACTGGACTGGCAGATGATCAGTTGTCCCTAGAACCAGAGTCTTACAATTATTTATTCGTAGCGGCTGTTTTGTGAGTAGGAGGTCTAGGGTTGAGATCATTCGACTGTTTTTTGGCAAAAAGTGAAGTTCTGGGGATGGACGACAGTAAAGAGTGCCTTTACCAACTTTTTCCCAACTGGGTTGACGGTGGTATTGTTCCACAGTAAACGCAGTGCATTCAACCCAATGTTTTTTTTTCTCAGAGCAGTCTGTAAGAAGAGCTAAGGGCTCTTAGAAAGCGCCCTCGGTCTTTTATGCATAGTGGTGAGATAAATAGGTTTCCCCAAGTTCATCTTCACGACCAAGTTGACATCAAATGTTGTCAGTGGTGGAGCCTCTTTCATCCATGTGATCCCGTGCCGTATAGCTACCAGAAATCAATCGTTGCCATTGTTCCGTTCGATGACAACAGAGTAGCCCTCTTGCCTTCCACTCTGGTTCGTGGATGTTTGGGTTAGAGATCGATATTACTGCTTCCCGTCCTTCGATGGTAGTCACTGGACCATCGACGTTAAATATTTTGTGTTTACCCAGGACATGATGGCCAATTGAGCATATAATATGTGAAGACTGGACAAAAAAATATTTATCACAGTCTCGAGGATCGAGAGCTAAGGCGGAAGGCTTGAGGCATCGGGTCTAAAATGAGAAAAATGGTCTCTGCTGATCCAGGAGGATCCTGGTGCATCTTTTGGTATCGTGGTGTATAGACTGTCGGTTATCTCACGATAGGTTCCTGCTGTTGGTGGTTTTGGGCCGGTGGTGGTTTCTCCGTCTGCCTTCTTTGGAGGCCCGCTGTGGCTTGGAGCTTAACCACTGTAGGGGGTACAGCTTATAGGAGGCTACGTGGGGATCACCAAAGTTGGAGCAGTTTGCTTCTTGTTCCCTGCCGTACTCATTTGATGCGTGTTCTAGCAAGTAACGAAATGGAGTTTTGAACGCAACATTTTTTTATGCACACAAATTCAGTGTCTTTGAGATGGTCAGTTCCAAAAGTATAATAACTTTTTGTGGTCAGGTTGTGACATTTCAATGTACATCCGTCTCATTTATCGAACGTGACCACTTTCATCCATAACTTTCGTTGAATGGTTTCAACCCAAACGTTCAAATTCGGCCAGTTTTCAAATTGCAACCACCTAAATCGTCAGTTAACTTGCACTTAGTTTTAGGGTGGCTTACTTCAAATTTTGAGCCTATTTTAAATCTTAAATGGTTTCGTTAAATACACCGCACAAATTTGGTCACTTTGACACTATCAGTTTTTAAAATTCAACCAGGGTCGTGGTCAGTTAAGGTATTTCCTTTTTTAGGAATACATACTGCACTTCGTATCAAAATTTAAATGATATGTTCTCATTAAATGAAACACCAAAATTCGCAAATTATCAAGTTAAATGTTCATGTATAAAAAAACGACTTTCAAAAGAATGACCCCCAGAGTTGTGTAGTCAGATGAAGATTATCTATCATTCAGTTAATTAAAATTCTTTTTCAGGGTGGCTTGCTACAAATTTTGAACTTACTTTCAATCGTTAGTGTTTTTGATGATGCGCCGCGCAAATTTAGGCTCATTGAGCTCTTTGTCAGTTCTGGAAATGCAATTATTTTTATTGGTCATTTTGTGGGCTTTTGATCTTCGACCATCGCATCTATTGAATTGGTTTTAAAATTTGGTAATTCAACTACCAACATCGTCAGTTAACAAAACTTCTCTTTCAGGAAATCTAGTTAAGTGTTTTTGTTAAATGCACCACACACATTTGGTCTCTTTGACACCCTCAGTTTTTAAAACGAAACCAGGTATGATGTGGTCAGTTAATGTTATTCCTCTTTTAGGAACACATGCTAAACATCGTATCAAATGTTCAACTGCATAAAACGCCAAATTTTGCAACTGTTGGCATTCGAGCGATTGACCGGATTTGTATATTGAGATGAGGATCATCTGTCATTTAAAATATTTTTTAGCTGTACGTTTTTCCGTTAAATGCATCCGTCGTTAGCTCCTTGTCTATACCTAATACCACTGTTTACATTCATGCTTCTATTGATCAACTAAAGTACTGATTACTCTCCTAGCTTTCTCTAAAGCATTTGATATGCCCAGTCAATGCATCTTTCCAAGTTAAAATGATTAACCTCATCCAATAGCACTATCCGCTGATTTCAATCATTTCTCTCCAACTCACAAGTAATTACTATCCCTATTCAACCCCTCAATAACGTGAACCTGAATAAACTGAGGTTAAACGCAACGAACCCCCAGTCAATTGTCATAGTGTCCAGTTTCCTCCTCAGATACTTTGCCGATATTCCCACTTTAACCCTTTACCCAAAACCATCCCATCACTTTCTACTCCACCGTATAAAAGCTAGTGATAACTTTTGAACGCCCTCTTGGAACCAACATATATCGCAACAATATAAACAACAAACAATACAAACTATTTCATCTCCCTCTCTGCTCTCCCAGCCTACATGCCAACTCCTTGTATCCTTTCTCATTTCACTACACTTTGACTTAAGATGTGTGGTGTATAGATTTCTATTGGTAGAAATCAAGAAGAAGTGAATCTTGAATTGCTTCGTTAGATTTGTCTTCGGAAGACGAGTTAAGGTGGGCCTTCCCTTCTTTCCGTGCACAATATTCCCTTGGTTCATTCCTTTTCCAAGCCATCAATGCTCATCACGCCCCTTATATATTTAATAGTTTACTATTCAGATCCTCAGTCCAGTCCCGTCTCTCAGACCTTTATACTGCGGCCCACAAAACTGCATAATACGATCGGCCCTTCCTTGTTCACTCTACCACCCTCTGGAATTCTCTGCCTCCTAGTATCTGCCATGCTCTACCCCAATAATAAATAACCTTCATATTCCAACAACTCCTCACCCAGACAGACGCTTGCTAGTTATGGAACCATTTAGTTAATATATTATATTTTCATACTTTTATTTTTTTTCACTTTTGTAAATTTAGCTGTTGTGCACTTATTTTTCTTTTGGTTCAACCTAACGGTTTTTGTTAAATGGGGTTTACATATATTATTGTTGTTAAATTAATCTTATGTTATTGCTATTATTATTGTCTTACAGAGGTTCACGCTTTATTTTACATTTTCTTTTTTGTAATCTTTATTTTTATTATCAAGACATAAATCTGTTATTCTAAACACTATTGTTATTCATTGGGGGCTTTCTCCCGGAACACAATTTTTTTTCTATTTATATTTACCATTCTATCTATTATTACAACTAATTTTAACAAAGAAAATAAATTTGCTCCTCGTAATTACTAATATTTAATTCACAATTATTATCGGCCATATTATTTAATAATTAATTTGAAAACTCTATTACTTTAAAGTAAATTTTCTAGATTCAAGAATACCATGGAGAGATTATACACAGATTTTATTTACGAATTAGTTAGTAGCAGTAAAGTTGCTAATCCAATTCAGAACATACAAGAATATGTTTAACAATAATGTTATTATTGATAACTTTCTTAGTCCTGATGATCCCTGAACAGGTGAAATGGTTACTGTTAGATTATTGTTAATCAAAGAATATTTTAATGTGAAAGCTTCTCCGCAAAACCAAATAAAAGGTGTTGATAGTTAAAAAGAAACCTTTACAAATGTATGTTAGCAGTTTGGGTTAAACAAGCTTTATTCTCTCCATTTTTTTTTTTCATTACATGTGCAAACTTTTCTATTTAAGTATCAATACCTTGAAAAACAATCTTGAATTATGAAAACCTTTATATTTTGCTTTATTAATTTTCAAATCTTTAACACTTGACTTTCAATATTATTTCTTACTTTATTTACGTTCCCATTTCTTGTGTATACCTTAATTCATGACATTTAGTTTCTCAACCAAATTAAAAATTACTGTCACCTATATATTAAATATCTGGTTTAAGTCTATCGAGATTCTTATTCATTTTTCTTTCGCTGTCAACAGTGTCCTCCATTATCATGCTACTCTGCTCTATTTTCAAATTTAATTTCTTACTAATTCGTGGTGCCCTGCTGTTCTCAAGTCAGTTTATATTTGTTGGTCCTTCTACAAGTAACACCTTCTAAAATATTATCTAACAAAGGAATGCAATATTCATCAATGGAGTAACCCATCAAAGTCTCACTAACTTTATTACAAACATCCATATTACTTTATAAAAATACGACGCGGTCAATACTTCAATTCAAACCCCTATTTCGGAGGATCCAGGGATCGAAAGCTTATTGCAATTTGACTAATCAAATTGACAATAAACCTCAAGCTCTGATTTACCTGCAGCCGTGGGATCGATCCTACTAATTGTGTAATACGCACTGGAAGCTAATATAAAATAAATGAACACAAACAAAAATAAGTATCTCAAAAAAAAAATGTTTATTTTGGGTTTAAATCATTTAAAATCAAATTATTCCTTTTACTGATTGTTGTGGCCAAATAGTATTTCTATTAACGGTACGGTGCAGGTTTGGAGTGTATATATATATATATATATATATTAATTAACATCTTTCACATTTTCACCCGAACGTTTTCGACAGGCTATGCCGTCATTCTAAAGGGTTTGAGCTGTAACATTCCAGGGATTCATTACAAGCCACAAGTTCAAATTTAAAAAAAAATTTAAATTTAACCGTTTTTAACACTGCACATTATAATTAAAAATGCGCACATAATATTTCAAAGCAAAATTAAAATTTATTCGTTTGCGGAAAAATTCGAAATAATTTTAACTAAAATAATATGAAGGAAAACGAAATTTGTCTGACACAACAAAAGCAGGAAGTGATTACAACACGATTCGAAATTTCGCTCTGGTGAGCTCGGGATGGAGACAGAAAGATGAAAATATGTGTATATATATAATAAGTTGATTATATCCAACTTTTTGCAGGAAAGTATACATTCTTTAAAATTAGTAATGATAAATTTTTGCCTCAAAAGCATGGGATACGAGTTACTGCGAAAAAACTGATAAAAGTGCTATTTCTTAGCTGTTTTTTTCTAGATGGTGGGGAGGAGAGGTCGAAAAAATGGATTTTTCACGAGAGGAGCAATACGTACAACAAAGCTGAAAACCAAAATTACCCCAACTTTTGCAACCCAACCCCTTTTTTGAGTTATCTCTACTGGGCTATGGATTCCTCACATACCCTTATCTTTTGAAAGCCAATCTTATTGCACGGTTGCCTCTCTAGAAGACGCTCCAGCATATTTTATAAGGTCGTAAAGCATTTATCACAGACCTTTTTCTATCTTTCGAAACTTTCATTATGATCTGCTGTGGTTAAGAATATTCTAATTACTATTCTTTCGTATCATGAGTTCCGCAGGGCAGTGTTCTGAGTCCTATCGCCTATAACTTCTACACACACCGCTGATCTCCCTTCTATTCCCCTAACCTATTCGTTGACTGTCGGGATATTGGTTGAACAATTGTCGGCGGTGCACAATTGTCGGAAAAGGTGAACAATTGTCTGAGGTCAACAATTGTCGGATTGTTGTAGTTAATAACATGGACCATGTTCCATGTAGGCGTTAATATCTGACTCCATATATGATTAGGAATGTGTCCCGACAAGACACTGTGTTCAGGATGAGGTTCAGAGGTTCATAAAGAATAAGACCAGTTTTAGAGTTCGGGCGAGAGATCGGCAGCGTAATAAGTACAAGTCGTCAGAGGTCTGGTATAGGCTGTGAGGCTAAGGGCCGTCGGTGGTAGCGGCTATCGGTATGTCGAAACTAGAAAAGAATGAAGAGTGGGGCCTACCAGGGGCCAAGTGCCCCTGGTCTCAAGTTACTCGGGAGACTAAGAGACAGAGTGTCGACTCATAGGACAGCAGAGAAAGAGTAGGCCCACCAGGGCCAGGTGGCCCTGGGGTTAGTGATAAGTCGGCGGCTATGAAGACTGAGAGACTGACTGTCCAGGGCGAAAACCCCTTGATATAAATACCCGTGCCCTTTTCCTGCCGGGAGGCGGAACCTGTCGGCCACGGGTATGTTTACGATATATGGCCTTGGTATATGGTATACTTAGTTATATGGCCGTTGGGATACAAGGGTGTGTTTTTTATAGCTGCTAGGGCTTCACCCCCTTGGGTTAGTTGACCACCTATAGCAAGGTTATTATCCCATGGGTCCCAAAAGGGTTCCTAGCATGATTTATTGACCGTGGGAACGTGACTGAAGGTCTATTTTAATAGGGGTAAGTGTCCTTTGCCCAGGTTTTATGGTACCAGGTGGCTAATTCTCTTGGTTTATTGCCGCACCCTTTTCGCACTTGTCTACGACTTCCGACCTCTCTATGATTTATTACCAGAAGTTACATAATGAAGTTACATGACATTTTCTATTATAATACATTAATTATGAACCAGAGTGTAGGGTAATTTACATATATAGTTAGCGGTCGCTATATTGACATTTGCTGATGACAGCAGCAGTCTAGTCACCCCCCCTAGACCCTGAAAAGTCATCTCTTCAAAAGCTTCAGAGACAACTTAAGAAGATCAAAAATTGACGCAACCACGAGAAGTGCGGTAAGTGTTATATTCACCGTTTGTCTCAGGTCCTGTCCATCAGTTCTGTATCCCTCCATTCTTCTTTCTATATTTGACACAGATTTCCACCTTCATAAATGTCTAATATGAATTAAAGACAAAGGCAAAAAAATAAGAACTAAACAAGCGAATCTCAATAATGAAATAAACTGCTATACTAAAACCAATTTTGATATACAGACTAGAGTTATCCTCTAGTTTTCCTCGAGGTCCTGACAACAATAGTTAATTAAGGGTCATCAAAAGGAGGCTTCAAAAGATTCGCAGTTCTTAATCTTACCTCTATTGAGTTCACGAAGTTCTATCAAAACGTATGCGAATATCCTAATCACATAACACATTTACTGCAGAAGTGCACAGATCCCTATACTCCTAATAAAAGATTAAAGTCGCTGGTTATCTGCTGTAACTACGTAACAGTGGGCGTTTTGGAATGCTCAGATTCTCCGATTATTTACTAATCAGAGGAATGCGAGGATTTCCCGAAACTCTGAATCATCTTTCTCATGTGAGAAAGTTCGCAATCATCACAACAACACAAACTAAAATTCTATGACCACCCACCGTGGGACAGTGCCTCCAAAAAATTAATCTGCCATAACGTAAATTTCTCTACAGTGCTAAGCATCTATTCATTCATTAATGAATCCCTGAATTATTGATTAATGAATGAGTCCCTGGTAAGAAAGGCAGACCAGGTCTGCATAATGATTGTCTATTGAAATCGAACTGACCTCATCCCCATTCATTTTTTGGAGGGAGTGTCCCACGGTGGGTGGTCATAGCATTTTAGTTTGTGTTGTTGCCGTTGTTTATTATTGATCCTCATCCCGGGAAGGTACATATTTTTTTAAACTTGCTACTCACAAATATGTCTGTGCGTTATGTTGTGGCCCAATTGCATTATTTTGACAGAGAGTGTTTTATTCTTTCAGTGATTGTTCTAATGACCACTGCTAGTTCGTTCTTTTACCACGTCCATCCCTCCAGTCACTAATCAGTTTTAGTACCGAATCCGTCATCGTACCTCAGTCAGTATCTTGACAGGGAATGTTTAGAAAAAACTGCGATGTTCAAGACTTTATAACTTTACATCTTCCTTCACTATTTATTGCAAGATTCGGACGGAATGTCCTCACCTCGTCCACCACCCTTATATTCCTATATATTTAGAATCTAATCTATTTAGTAGAGCTCATTACCACGCATTTATAATTATAGAGTTACTTATTAAGTTTATTGAACGGTTACAGAGTGCCAAGTATATAAGAGAAGATGGTTGATGTTGACCCTGTTTGTCTTCTACTCGATGGCAAATGCGATGCAGTGGGTCCAGTACTCCATAATAGAAAACGTCGTGAGCAAATACTACCAACTACAAGGAACTTCCTGGGTCGAGTGGACCAGCATGGTCTACATGCTCACGTACATCTTTCTCATCGTTCCTGGCTCCTGGGCACTTGACAGATTCGTATGTAAACTATTTTAACAAATATTTTAATATTAAGTTGTTTGAAATATTGCTAAAGACAGTGCATTTGCCATAGCTGAGCCAAACAATAATTAGGCTGCAAAGCGTCAGACATTTTGAGGAAAGTTAAGTAACTAGCTAGGAGCTACCAAAATCTGTTATTTTATTGTTGAATTCTGTTTCCCACTTGAGGTATGTGAAGGTTTAGAATTTTTTCCACAATGGGCATATGATTGTGCCATATCATTCCATGGGAAAAAAATTAATGGCACTAGTAAAACATCAGAATTTTTAGTTTTCTTTTTCTCTAATTCATTTTTTCTGAAAAATTTCTTTGAAGGATCGAAACTCTTCTTTGTTCGTAATTAAAGTATGAAGTATTGTATCTAGCATTTATTTTTATTAAAAATAAGTACTTCGTTATATCTCGGTGAAAGCTTATGGTTACTTTGCCCAGAAAACCAGAACATAGTGTTGACTTAATAATTGAACCGGTTTATTTATTTATTTTTTATCCAAGAAAGTATCAAGCATTGGGCTGAATTACCATGGATAAATGTCAGCTATATGTTTCTTTCACGCATCTTTTGGTGAGGTCTGACAAGTGTGGACAAAATATAACTTTCCGTAAGTGTCCATAGGAAAACACTGAAGGAGGTGGAAAACACCAACCAAAAGATAGACACATGGGAGGAAGGGTTGGCCTAAATCAACAAGAGAACCACAATATGCAGCAAAACCTATTGCCCAAATCAGATTTTGTTTTTTGTCACATGAAATAAATAATAATGCTGATCTGCTTACATAGAATTTTTTTTTTTTTTTTCAGGGGATGAGGAAATGCGTCCTAGTCGGAGTGACCGGTACTTGCATAGGTTCCTGGATAAAGGTCTTCTCCGTTGACCCACATCACTTTTACATTGGATTCATCGGTCAAACCATCGTTGCCATATCCCAGGTTCATTATTCGTATATTTTTTTATTATTTGGATTTGTTTATTCTTACAGGTGTCATGCTATAACCAGTAATCATGCTATAAATACGATCTAAATGATAAATTCTATTGAATTTTACCTTCAATGCCATATTAAAGCTTTATTAACTCTATCCAGATATTACATACATTACACAGTACACGATAATCATGAATATATCATAATATGTAAATAAGCATAGCAATTAGATTGGTTAGTAATATTTAATAGTAATGTAGGAGATATATATAAGAAAATATTATAACCTAAAGTAAAGGCATAAATTATTCTTTTTTCAAGATAGTCTGCAAAAGCAAAGTGTCAGCTATACAAATACCCCTACCTCTTCCTACTCCTTTACATCCACAACCATCATATCCCTCACTCCTTCCACCTCTCACTACTTTACCCTCACCTCCCACTAATCCTTTCCACCCTCCTTCCTGACACTCCTCTATTCCCACCTCCATCATCCCTGATGCTCAACTATCTGGTCTGATGCTGGAGTCAGCAAGCAGAGAGAATTTGGATGACACAACAGTAAGGATCAATACCGAGCCTATGGAAACTACTAACTTGGATATTGGACGAGGCTTTCAAACCGTTTTGTAATAAAAAGGAGGTGAATCGGAAACAGAAGAAGGAATCGAAATGATTCTAAAAAGACCTTTTAAAGAGTGTCCCAGAATTAACGCAAGATTTGATTTAAATAGAAAACACAGTTTTTAGTATTTTTGTTGTTATTTTTTTTATTGAATTATAAAGTAAATAGGATAGGGTTATTTATGGAATAACACATCGGGCAAATGGCCTCCACGACTTTGCTGGCACATACGCACTCTTGTCGAAATTAAGGTTGAATTTCGTTAAATTAGCGTTGAAGTTCGTCTTTTAATGCACTGGTGAATGTGGGCTTGTTGACATACACAATTGACTTCAAATAACCCCATAAAAAGAAATCTAAAGGTGTTAAATCACACGATCTAGGGGGCCAATTCTTGTCACCGAAACAAGAGAGTACACGACCTGGAAATGTCTCATGCAGTATTTGAATTGTTTCATGGGCTGTATGGCATGTGGCACCATCTTGTTGAAACCACATATTGGCCACATTAATATCATCCAATTTCTGCCTAAAGAACTGTGCTTATGACGCCGAATTGATGTTCCTGGATTTTCAACAACACTATCACGCACTGCTTCGATATTGACATTTGAACGGCTTGTTTTTGGACGACCAGTGTGTTCAGTGTCTCCTACTGATCCAGTCTCCCTAAATTTTTCAATTAATCTCTTTACAGTTGATGAAGTCAAAACATACTCCGACCATATTTTGTATGAAATTTTCGAACTGTGGCCGCCAAACTTATTATTTTTGAGATAATGTTCATCAATAAAGACACGTTGTTCTATCGTGTAACGCTCCATTTTTGCTAAGCCTAAACTGTCAGCTGTCAAATTGTTTTTTTTTAGGGTTGCCATTACTTTACTTCAAGTCTTGCGTTAATTCTGGGACACCCTTTATGAACAATTTTTTTTTTTCCCTAAGCTCTCAAACTTATAAAAATAGGAATGTGGGAAAAATAAGGAAAATTATTTTTGGCTGGAAAGTGCCTTTCACTAAGGGGAGACCCCTACTTGAAGGATGTATGAGAAGGATATGGGGTGTGGAATGCCTAGAAAGGCGGATTGAGTCAGGAAGGTAGTGAGAGTCTACCAAGGATTGAGCCTAGGGGTGCCTAGGCGATGGTTTGTTGTAGGCCAGGCGAAGCCTGGCCGGCCGCCCCGCCAGGGGCCTGAATGAGTCGGCCTAATCGGCCGGAAGATCAACCCTGCTTACACAGGTAGATGGGGTAATGTGGCGTCGGTTGAGTCGGCCGGGAGATCGGCCTCGATCTCTCGGCTGGGTGTAGGTCCGTCAGTCCTCTATGATGTCTTTCATTCGCCAAGCTTCGGCGGTCCAGGAGTGCTTCCATCTGACGGGCATTGGTGGTGGCTGAAGGTCGGAGAATAGTGGGTTATGGCTATGCCTTAGGGAGTCAAAAAATTTGATGTGCCTTCTCTTGATAAAATCTTGGATAGTGAGCACTTCGAATTTTTTGTGGATTTCGTCGGCCTTCATTCGGTCGAAAGGGGTGTGTTTGAGGGAGGTGTGGAGAACTCTATTCTGAAATTGCTGGAGCTTTAGGAGAGTGTTGGGAGTCAAATACTTGTAGAGAGGGGTTCCATACATCAATGCAGGTCTTTTTTTTTTTTTTTTTTTTTTTTTTTTTTTCTAAACCCCATGAAGTTATATAATGAAAATATTAAAAGAAGCTTTGCATATTTCTCCTTATCCTGCTATGCACAGATGCATTTGAAGGAGTTCGTGTTACTTAACAATACAGATTGTGGTTAATAGGAAAATACTACGAATACAAATCTAGGTGATGGGGCTCACCTTCGGTTTAAAAATGGGAGAAAAAACTTACAAACTAGAAACTATACCTAGAACCTAAAACTAAAGCGTTCCAGCCACGACAGCGTCCTGCCATCGATGGGGGAACGGAGCGGGGGTTATAGTGTTAAACACCGGGTTTGTCAAATATTGTAATGAGTCGAAAAATTTGATATGTCTACGCTGGATGAATTCATCCACCGTAGGCAGCTCAAATATCTCATGCAGCTCACTGTTCCGTCGCTGCTCGAATGAAGTACCTCTGACCACTTTCATCAGTATACCGTTTTGGAATTGTTGGAGTTTCTTAGCTGTCGTATACGTCAGGTAACGAAATAGCGGTGCACCATACAGCAGAGTAGGCCTGAGTATGCTCTTGTAAATCAGTAGCTTGAGACGCAGTGATAGATTGGGGGAAGTCAATAAGTGCGTAAGCCGGTAAGACTTCATGCGTGTATGCTTCAACTTCTTCGCAAAATGGTTACTAAAATGGAGGTGTCTGTCCATTTTAATTCCCAGATATACTAGGTCGTTGGCTGGTGAATTTTGCTTCGTTCCTACTATGTAACTAGTAGGGAGCGGGCTTTTTCCCTTTTGAAAAGAGAAAATTGCACAGTCGGTCTTACCCGCGTTTACAGAGATATTGAGTCTCCCCAATCTCTCACTGATCTGGTTACAGGCTGCTTCAGCCTGTCTTAGAGCTACCTTGGCACTCATGCTGCTGCTGTACACCGCTATGTCATCTGCGAAAGCAGTAACTGTGGTATTTTTGTAGCGGGCTCCGACAATCTCAGACGTGTATACGTTGAATAGTACAGGGGATAAGACGGCGCCTTGGGGTACTCCACAGGTCAGTGGCACAGCTTCGGAGAAGCTATCACCCACCCGCACCCGCAGCGATCTGTTTTTCAGGAAGCTAGCCAGAATTGAATATAGTTGTTCCGGGCATTCCCGGTCGCAGAGCATTTGACACAGTGTCCCGTGAGACACCGAGTCGAATGCTTGGGTGCAATCAATGGAAATCATAGCCGTGGCTATGTTTCTATTCATGTTATGGCTAACTTCTGACTGCACCTTCAGAAGGGGGTGCTCTGCGCTCATACTGGATTGGAATCCAGTCTGCTCTGGCGGAATGATGTCATTTTCCGAGCAGTAATCTTTGAGATAATTCAAAAGAATTTTCTCAAAGATTTTCCCCATCTGTGGTAGCAGACTGATCGGGCGGTAGTCGGCTGGGTGATCTCCACTTTTGGCTGGCTTTAGTAATGGAAACAAGATGGCTTGTTTCCATGTGTCAGGAAAGTACCGCAATCTTATACAAGAGTTGTATAAGTTTGCTAGTTGTACTATCCCTCTCCTCGGCATTTGTTTGAGCAGCACTGTTTGTATCCCGTCGTGCCCTGGTGCTCGGTTTCCCTGACACCGGCGAAGAATCGCCTTGAGCTGCTTCGGTGATACAAACATGTGGTTCTGTTCAGCATCTACCGGAGGAGGCATGTGGTAGTATCCCGTCCTAGCCGTAATATCCCTAGCGTAATGGTCGGCCAGTTTTGTTGCCTGTTGCTCAGCAGTCAGAACATGTCGCCTTCGTGAAGACGGACAGTGGCTGTCTTGCCTTTTGTAGTCTTCAACAGCTTCCAAAACTTTCTGTGATCTCCGTGAGTGCTACGAAGTCTCTCATGCCACTGCGCTGTTTTCCAGAGTTTCATCAAGCCCCGGATTTGCGTTGTGAGAGAATTCACAACGACCTTGGCTTGCTGATCTCTCGTCCTGTACCATCTATTCTTCCAATTATTGCGCAAGGCTATAATTTTAAGAATGTGGTCTGGAGGTGGTCGCAGAGACGGTGGCATGGGAGTGTACTTCGGGATCGCAGTGTTTGCTGCGTCTATGATCACATCAGTTATGAAAGCTAGTTGAAGATCTACTTCTTCTTTCGTGCGGAGAATGGGTACCGTATGCAGGTTATGGTAAATCTGCGACCGATACAGATCCCAGTCGGCACGACGGTAGTCGTATCTCGTGGGACGAGGGGTCGCCACTTTACCATCAACTGCATACAGTACTGGCCTGTGGTCAGAGGTAATAAAGTCAAGGGCGGTGCAACTAGTGATACGGTGGGGTTGTTTTGTTAGTAGTAAGTCAATCGTCGATGGAGCCTGCGGGTTACCTCTTTGTCGAAAAGTAAAAGTCTGGGGGTGAACGACCGTGAATGGCGTTCTCAACAGGAGTCTCCCAGCCTTGTTCGTTACGGTGTTATACCACATTGTGTGTCTCGCATTGAGATCTCCCACCACCCAGTGGTTAGATCTTTGCGCACATGCGTGTAGCAAGGCTGAGTACTGCTGTAGAGACGCGTACGGTCTTCTGTACAGGGCGGTAAGGTAAATGGGTCTCCCCAAATTTACCTTAACTGTCAAGTGGTGAAGCTTGGGATCAGTTGTAGTCAGTGGTGAAGCCACTGTCTTCCAATTGATGCCAAGGCGTATAGCAATTAAAACGCCTCCGTAACCGTTAACTCTTTCAATGGCAGTTGAATAACCTTTAATGTGAAACGATTGTGTAGATACCCTAGTGTCTGTCAAAACTACAATATCTGGTCGGTAGAGAGCTAGCAGCACTTCTACCTCATCTATTTTGGTCAGGAGACCATCAACGTTAAAATTTAATACTTGGTAATCTACCATTGTTGATGTTTACCAGATATCATAGCCATGAGCATTTGGCTACAGAAGTCTACTAGGGCAGTTACCCATTTCGGTGCGCATTCAAGGTCTTTACGCTGGTCGTTTGTAAGAAACTTAAGCCTAGGATCTAGATACTCACAATTGTTATTTTCCGGAGTGTCCTGCGAAGTTCTGGGGGCAGTTCTCGACGTGGAGGGGGCAGCTCTCGACGTGGAGGCGGCTGCTCTCGTCTTCGAAGGATGAGCCGTTTCTTCATCTCTGGCTTGAAAGAGCTTGAAGAGTGGGTTCTGCCAGGCAGGTACAGATGGCGGTGGAGCAGGTCTCGTTAGTGGTACGTCTTGGCGGCTCCTCTTCTGCTGGGGCTGCACTCTGTCGGGGGCCGGTCTCACTCTGGCTAGGAGCTTCTTCCTTTCCTCACAGCCTCTGTACGAGGCGGGATGTGCCTCGCCGCAGTTGGAACACTTAAGCGGTGCCGTCTCGTTCCTGGGGCATTGTGCCACCTCGTGGGGTCCTGCACATCTCACACATTTAAGTTTCTTGCCACAGTGGTTCTTTGTGTGGCCGAACTCTTGACATCTAAAGCATTGAGGGGCGCCTCTCTGTTCCTTGAACGTCACTACACGAACTATGACGTGGTTGATGGCACTTGGCCGGATTGACTTTAATGTAGACGGCATCGAGTTTCTCGGCGATTTGTTGACTGGCGCTCTCAGCGAATTTCAGGGCTCTGGAGGGATTGATGCTAGTGCTGTAGACACCTATATCGTCTGCGTACGCGGATACCTCGCAGTTGGGGTACGAGGCTCCTACGATGTGGGCGGTGTCAATGTTGAACAGCAACGGGCCTAGCACCGATCCTTGGGGGACACCGGCAATCGACAAGTTCTTCAACACAATACAATTGTATTCAACTCACTCCATTTATGAACAATAGTTACCGCCATAGTATTTATTGCTGTAGTCTAGATAAACATCCTAATCTACCTTCACATATTTCCCATAAATATAAAGACAGAATAAAAATCACTTACTATTTCTGCAACATAATTAACAGATATGCATATAAAATTCTTTCTGGGAACGTGATTTTATTCTGTACAAGAGATAAATATAATAAAAATACAATAATTAGAATAAATAATACATATAAATCAGGTCCTTTGCCTGTAGAAAATAATTAAATTGCACGTCTTTTCAATCTCGTATGTGACAGTTATAAAATAAACAAACACAAAAACAATCAAACAACACATATATGTTGAGCAATCTATCCAACCTTACATCCATATTCTTATAACAATCTCAACCCACACCAAAATATGTCTATAGATCTCCATATTTACTTCTTCTCCTTGTAGACCCGATACCCCCTACCCAACCACCCTGGCTTTCGATCCTTGAGACTATGATAAGTAAGTTTGTGTCCGGTCTTCACAGATTATACTGCATTGGCCATCATATCATGGGTAATTACAAAATGTTTAACTTTACTTTAATGTTTAAGTTAAATGCCGATGATCTTATGACTATCTTCAATGAAGTGGAGGCACTAATAGCGATATCCTCAGAGGTATTCACTCTCACCTGCTGAGCTAAACTCTTATTTTATTTTTGCCTCCTCAACCATTTTAACGTCTCCCTCATGTTAAAGTTCTCGCGAACATTTAATGGCAATGACATTTATTTTAACTATATCTATTCCACAGACCTTATAAGTGCATCCAACCTGTTCTCCAGATTAACAATTTAGTTTTGAACTTTTTGGAAAAAAGCCTTAGTCGAACCCTTAAAAAAATCCTAACCCTACATCATCGAACCCAGGGAGTGCCCAATCTCCATGCTTTCTAACCTCACCAAACCTCTTGAAAGAATAGTCCAATCCCAATTAGCAATTTCCTTGAACCGTATAATCTTCTCAATCCTTTCCAATCAAGTTACCGGTTACTCCAGACATTCTACTCTACCTAATATCATTCTCAATAGTGACATTTCTGCAGCTATTGGTCAATAAAAACTTACCGTCCTAATTCTCCTAGATTTATCTAAAGCGTTTGTTACCATAGACCACTCACTCCTTCTTTCCAAGTTAAAATCATTAGCTTCCTCCAATAGCTCTATTAGTGTAGTAAAACTAGTGCTTACAATCTAATTTCAACAACAATAATTCTTGTTTTAAATGGTAGGTAACGCGGTTCTACTCAACATATTAACAATGTACAACCGTGCTTTAGCACAAATGCGTTTTTTTTGTCCGACATCTTGAAAATACATCAAAATTATTAATTTTTTTAACTTGTTAGGGAAGTTAAAGCTGACAATACGTTTTAAAAATGTGTGTTAAAAATACGTTTTTTAATACTCCAAAAGCTTTCAGTTATTCGGCCACCATTTTGCCATTTCCTTTGTTTTTTATAAACCCAGTGTAATGTTCATTTTCAACATGAAATTTCCTGTAATTTGATACCACACATGATTTTTTTTTATTTTTGATGTTTTTTTTTTCAAGGTATTGGCCAAAGCGACAGTACGGTTATTTTTATTATGTTGATTAGGAGCGTGTTAACTATCGCTTATAACAAGAATCATTTTTGTTACAATTAGTTCCACCTAGGTGTTTTTTCACTTATATCGACTGCACTATATCAGCTGAATTCGATTGTAGCGACCGCTAACTACATAAGATAAATCGCCCTATACTCTATTGCATATATATTGTAAGCAAAAGTAAAATAACATGAACTAAATGTATTATAAACAAATATAAATCATTGTGAATGTGTTAAGCAATAAAAGGCGGAAGCCAACTAAGTCACACGAGACAGGTCATAAACATAACAACCCTTTTGGGCCCTCTCTACCTCCAGGGCTTGTCCCCTGGCTGGGTAATAAGGCGGCGGTCACGTTCCTCGCTACCGGTCACGTTCCTCGCCACAGGTGTGCGTGAGACCCACCCCCGGCTTAGACCCTTGCAGCCTCCCAGCAGGCAAGGGTAGAGGGTACTTAAGGCAGGGCTCCTGGCTCTGTTAATTAGTCTCTCGCGACCTTTACTCGGTGACACTTGCTTGGTTTCCACTCGAACTCTGAAAACTTGACTACTTCTTTATGAAACCTCTGTACCTCTTCTCTTGAACATAGTGCATTGTCGGGGCACATACCTATCATAAATGGAGTCAGATAGTAACGCCGTCATGGAACGATTGTCCAGGTTATAAACTCGAACAATCCGCACTTGTCACCAGGACTAGGGTGATCAGGCACCCCCTAGTGACGACCCGACATCGATCATTTCTCCTCAACCATTCACAAGTCAATGACCCTAATTAACCACTGTCTGCTTCCCTTGCTCATTCTTCAGATATAGCCCAGGGTCCGAAGATTCGAGGAGACCTAGATGGGATCAGTACTCTAACGTCTAACGTGGTGAAAACTCAGGTAATTGTTATCGGCTCCATTTTCCTCGTTAGATTCTTTTCCAATTTTGCTGGTTTAACGATCACTATCACTTCCCGCTTCGCCGTTAAGGGTGTAGGCATGACCATTGACTAAAGCCTAATGTTTATTAATGAAGTAATTAATGTTTATTATAATTTTAGGTATTTGTGCTGAGTGTGCCTGCTAGACAAGCCGCAGTGTGGTTTGGGTCCGACCAAGTGTCGAGTGCTTGCAGCATAGGTGTATTTGGCAACCAGGTACTCACGACTTTAACTATGCATAAATAGAGAGTAATAATAAGTATTACTTTAGATTACTGTAATAAGTATAATAATAGATATAATAACTATATCATGGAGTGAATAGAAGGTAATCTGAATGTCAAATCTAATTCAGATTTGATATACATCATTATTTAGGACTGAGTTGAGTTTAAATGTATTTGACAACACGGTACATGCATCACCAATGAATGAAAGATATACGGATTTGGAAAACACCGTCGCACAAATTTTTCTCTTGGGTCTATAGAGGATATATGCTTCTAAAATGTTAGGGTTTCATGTAATGATGAATTTCAAGAACACGACAATATAAAATTAAAAAAAAAAAAATGATTTCCCCTGCCCCATGGTGCCAGGAATTTTCCGTTGATTTTATGAGGGAAATTTTAGCAGTTTTTCACGTGGGAAAAAGGAAAAAGGGAAATTCAAAAACCGAAAAATTTCCCCTTTAAACCTCTAACTCTTGTCGCTGGACTACTCAGTGAATATCGGTGACTTGGTAAAAATGCATGAAGCGGCCCATGTTCACTTCAGAAGGACAAGGCTTGTGTCAGGTGTTCAGGATAATCCGAAGATGACTCAGGCTAATGTTTGACAGGCAACATCCAAGTACTTTCATGGAGTCCTCGACTCTACCCCTTATTCCAAATCCAAAATAGCAACTACTTTCAAAATTCTCCCTCTTTGACTCCTCTCTTGTTTCCTCCTCAGAAGTTTTGCCAGTATCACAAGATGAACTGAATTCATATTTTGTTTCTTCGTCATCAATCATTTCAATATTTCTTCAGTCTACAGTTCTTGTGTTCCCTCATTCAGTGGTAATAATTTTGATATTAACTATGCCTCTCTTTTTTATGTTAACATACCTTATTAATTAGACCACGCATTAACAACTTGTCCTGCTAGAATTCCAGTTAACAAAACTACATCTTCCAGTTATCCATATACATTCTACAGTATAATTTCTACTATTAAACACTATATTATTATAGGATGTTCACTTCAAAATTTAACTTTCCCAGTATCTTGGAAGAAAGCCTTAGTCTGACCCTGGACATTCTGGAATGAGCTAACTAGTTGTTCAAAGGATCAATTGCCTTGCCATTTCCCCCCATTATATTTAAGATAATGGGGTATAAGATTTAAAGATCTTAAATTACAATTAAGATTTTGTTTTACTACGAAAAATTATCCTACATCAATTATGAACTACATTACATTGTATATAATATTTATTTAACATTCATTTAACATAATTATGACAAAAAGTTTATGATGTTTTTTTTTGTAACTTGTCATCATCATGGGGTGCCGATTTCCGTGACCATTAACATATGAACATCTGCGACCTTTTCAAATGTTACTAGCCTTATAAATTATATTTATGTGTACTAATTATTTATAAACCATTTTCACAAACAATGTTTTGCCAATGAAGGCCATTGCTGGACTAATATTTAATAAATCGAAGCAACTATAAGAACATAAATATTTTCAAGCAAGAGGGGGAGTAAAAAGAAACATATTTTATAGAATAAAGGGTACAACACCTTATGAAGAGGTCAACAAAGGGTTTTGCTTGTAAATTAGTTAGGTGCCGGTGTGGTTAGCAAGGCGTTACCGTACAACCTTAAATTTGGTTTTCTTAACTAGATTTGCTATTTCTTCATAAAAGTTGCTACTCGTTTACCCTCCCCCTTACGAGGCGGATTTAACCCCGACCAGACTCATCCCACCCCCACCCCCAAAATCCTTGGGCCAAAACCGGAAATCGAACCTGGGCCTCCGCGTTAGAAGTCAACGTGCTAACTACTGGACCATTTGGATGGCCTTGTGTGATTAACAGAATGGGACTCACAATGGTCTTAAAGATTTTCTTTCAGGTGGAATTGATTGAAAAGAAAACCCCAAAAGATTGGAAGCACAACATTCATTATAATTAATACTCATATACAAAAAGGAATCTCAATTGAGCATCCCAACTATAGGACATTTATTCCTAACCATATATAAGTTGCTATTATAAATAATAGCAATAAAAACTATTTAGTATTATTAAATTTATTAGTGTTTTGTTGACTAACTTGTACGAAAAAAAATCAATACAGTTTTTTACAGTTGGGGATTGCAATGGGTTTTGTTCTCCCACCGATTATTGTGCCAAATGACCATGAAATAGACAAAATCGGAGCTAACCTTGGTTTGATGTTCAAAGGAGTTGCAGGATTCACTTTGGTCTTGGTCATTCTCATCGCTATTTGTAAGTATTTTATCTTTGACTTCTATTAGTTAATAGATTTTTACATTAGAGGGAGAAACAAATGTAATGTTTAAACAAACATGTGAATCTGTGTTATATCTTTTAAGGTTGGTTGGCACTGTTTATTTTTACCCAGCTGGGCACTGGCCACATTTCTTCACTTTGGCGATAGCACTACACCTATATTGTGTCTTTCTAATAAACATTCTATTCCAACCAGACTATAACTGTCTACATATTTTAATAATAAGAAAGGCTGCTCAATTATATTGAATTTTTGCAACAGCATGAGCATAATGATAAATACTTATTGATATTTGTTAAACAAAAAAGCATATGTCTTATTTCTATAAACATAAGTTAAATTTAATGAAAAAGGTGTAAAATAAATAATAGATGAATTGATTTGGCAAGTAGATAAGATCTCGCAAGCTGAGAAATCCAATAACTGTCTGTCAAGTCTGAACACCATTTCATTAGCCAGACCTCAGGGATTCTCCTTGAGGAAGTAAAAATAACTCCTTATCTCCTAAGTCTTACTCCAGCGTGGGAAACTATAAAAAAGATAATTTGATCGTGAAAAAATGGGGAAGGGCAATGGGGTAAAACTGATATACTATTAGGGAAAATGCAATAATCTAAGCACCAATACGAACTCTGTGCATCTACGTATATAGTCGTATGTAATATCTACACTGTATATCTATATACTACATACTATCCAATTTACGATTGATTATATAATACCCACGTGTACTAAATAAATTACAGTTTACGAGGAGAAGCCACCCCTTCCACCAAGCTTGGCTGCCCTGAAGCAATCTGAGAGAGAACAGGACTTTGCGGGCTCACTCAGGCGATTGGGAACTAACTTTGGTTATATTCTTCTGCTGGTGTCTTATGGAATTAATGTGGGCATATTCTATGCCATATCTACTCTTCTTAACAGGGTCATCTTGCTTTATTACAAGGTTAATATCTTAATTAATAATTAGCAATAAGTTATTATTCCAGATTAACTTTTAGAAATAGGGTAAATAACTTTTTCTTTAATCTGGGGCTTGGACACATGTTATATCTTTTAACGATTAGGTTGACACTTGTTTAACAGGCAGCTGGGCCATTTTGCCTAGGGGTGTGACGGTCCAGTCAAAATCTGTCACAGCCGTTAAACTAAACCGACCAAACTTTTTACGTTGTCATAGCTGAGATTGAAAATGAAACATTCTTAGCCTTCAATTAATTCATTTTGTCACAAATAATTTTTTCATGTTTAGCCCAATTTTTGATTTCCAGAGTAAACAAACATATACATAAATATTGTTATTTTTATGTGCTACATACATTTAAAAAAGTATTACGGTTGCAGCGCTTAAGCTGTTGACAATTCCACGATTGGAACTTTGTGGTTCGCTATTATTAGTCCACACGTTGGTTGCTCTTAGTCCTTGTCTCAGGTGTTTGCCACCTCATTCCATTCATATTTGGTCCGACTCTAAAACAGTGTTGACTTAGTCAAGCATTGAACCTCATTTATTGAAGACCTTCGTTGCTCATCAAGTCGAAGAAATTGTCCAGTCCTTTCCTCACAGGTATTGGGGCCACGTGGATACTGGATAGCTTTAGAAGTGGACACTAAAGCCATCCAGCTGTCCTGTACCCCGTGGCTTGTCACCACAGCAGCTTGTGATGTTGGATTGTGGTAGGGACCTACGTGGACATATTATCTTCCTTAGAAGTGGCCGGTTGCAGACGATACTGCCCTGGACGGTGAAATACCCGAGATCACACGACTTGCTTTGGTTGGTGTAGCCAATGACCCTGACGTAAATGATGCCGTATTTTTTAATGATCGAGTCTCTTTATTATCTCGTCTTGTCACCACGTGTTGTGGCATGGGCCTTAAGATTGGGTTATAATCCCAACCTTAAGTCTGAGGAGGTTAAGCGTCATCTTCATCTGTCTGAGTTCAGCGTTGCTGAAATGTGTTTGGGTCATCATTTTCATGATTAATTCGTCTCCTTAGCTCGTAAGAGGCATTTGCGTCTATCGTTGCAGACGTTGGCATCCTTTGTAAGATCCCTTGGGCTGTTTAAGGGTGTGCGGCCGTTTATCTAACCCATTATTGCCTTGGTCAACAAAACATCCGCTGTTACTTCCGTAACACCTATTGGACTCGTCTTATTGTGGAGTACTACCATGTTAGTAATTTGCAGGTTGAGCCTAAGACTCTTCAAGTATTGTTGAGCCGGGACTACTGGATTGTAGCTGGTAGATCACTTATTCGCAAGGTTGTACGCGAATGTGAGGTGTGTTTTCGAATCCACTCTAAACCACCGCATCCTTTCGTGGACAATTTGGCTGAGGCTAGAGTCATTCCAACTGGTAGTGCCTTGGTCCATGTTGGAGTCGACTTCGCGGGACCTTTAAGTTAGATACTCGAGACGGCGTAAGTAAGTCTGTGGATGGCAAGGCTTACATTTGTTGAACACGACTTGAACAATCCTCTATTGGTGAATCGTCCGATAGCAGTCACAATGTCACGTTTTATTTATGGCTCGCCAGTGGTAACGCCAGGTGAAAAAGTTGGCACTATAGTCCTCCTTAACTTTTAGTTTCTCGTTTTACAGACATATACCAACATTTTTCTTTCTCATTATTCCTATTTTTTTAAAGTAATATATTATATTGTAAAGCATATATATATATATATAAGTTAAAGCCAGAGGCAAGTTTATGTTGTAAACTAATACGATCATGGGAGGTAAACAACCCATGATCCTATGTAGGTCGGATTGCTAAAGACAATAAAGTAGTCTCTTTACAGAAGTTCGAGAGTGTAGATCGTTTCCCTCTTTCCTATTATTTCTTACAGCTTAACCTCCGACAATTAACTGGTGCCGAAACCCGGGAACCTAGTACGGCGAAGCGAAAAGTAATAATTTTCTTTTCTTTATTTTTTTTTCTCGTTCTTTCGCTTCACGTTTTTTTTTTCTCTCTCAATAAAATGCCAGAGGGAGTGTTACGAACCCCAGTGCTTAGTGCGGCAACAGATATACCGCAGTTACCTCAAACGACCATGGCAGCGGCTCACGCGAATACATTGGCGTGGATGAAGATCCAGGCGATTACGGCTCAGGACATGAGGAAGTCGATTTCGGATCTGGAAAGATTCACAGGCGAGACCGGGGAACTAAATCATTTCCTTAAAGGGGGTGACCGGCTGATTACGTGGATAGAGGGGAAACGGTCGGAGGACCTGATAACGGAAGGGGACGCAGAATCGCTGAGGGCAGCTCTGGTGTGCAGAGTGAAGCGGAGTGTCCTGAACATGATCCAGGCCGACGAGGAGACCTCGTGCAACGTAGTGAAGGAGCGGCTGAAGAAGGCGTTCGGTGGGGGAAGATGGACCCCGGAAGAGGACATTTTTAAACTCTTCAGGGAAACGAAGAGACACCAGCAGACGAACGGGCAGTACGCCGGAACGATGCTGGCAAGATACAACAATATCACGGAGAAGCCATCCAAATAGGAAATTGACTCTAATTTTCTCACTCCTGCACACATCTCTTTTGATTTTTGGTGGCATTTGCCAGATACATGTCTTTTTATTTTATCGTTTTAACCTTGTACCACATTGGATAAAGTTATGTTCTGTTTTTATGATTATAAGACAGTGTTGTGCTGCTCTAGGCGAGCAGGAAATTATTATGTCAGAACTGTATATAATTAGCATAAGTGTTAAGTTTCAGTTCCCGACGGATGGTCAGGAACTGGCAGGGGGGAGTTAAAGCCAGAGGCAAGTTTATGTTGTAAACTAATACGATCATACGATCATGGGAGGTAAACAACCCATGATCCTATGTAGGTCGGATTGCTAAAGACAATAAAGTAGTCTCTTTACAGAAGTTCGAGAGTGTAGATCGTTTCCCTCTTTCCTATTATTTCTTACAGCTTAACCTCCGACAATTAACTTATATATATATATATGTATGTATCAATGTTCCTTGTGGTTGACATGTCCTCAAAAGAAAAAAGGTTAGCGATATGGTGCATTTTCTTTTGGACCAGGTTACCTAGGAAACCTGGTTGTTGCGCTTTTCTAAACCATGGGCTACTTCAAGCACACAAGCCACCCTCCTGGCAGGATAATCCAAAGTAATTTTGGCATTGTTCGATAATTTTTTTCAGTGATTCTTTGAACAACGGTGTGTTCTATGTTTATAAATGATAACCATTAATTAAATTTCTTCTGTTTCAGAATGCAGAGGAAGATGCTGGTAGGTTGGGCCTGGCTATGGTCATATCGGGAATGTTGGGATCTGTGGTGTGTGGATTCGTTCTCGATTGGACACATAAATTCAAGTAAAATTTCAATACTACGTTTATTTAACACATATATCATTACACACTTACTAAACAGTTATTTTGAAGAAGCTGTATAATACTATCTGGTCTTGTAACGTGTAATTGCTTGGTTGTGATCAATGGGCATTGCCCGAAAGCAGAATTCCAACCAGAAGTTACTAAATACTAGGTTTCAATATTACAGGTGGAAGAATCAAGCAGTCTAGTTTGTTTGTTTTTCCACTGATTCTGTGTTGTATGTCATTCTTTTGAACAATAAAAGGAAATATACAAAATTTAAGGGATTTTTAAAAGAAGTTATATTTTCACAAATTATTAATCACAAACAACACATCATTATATTTTAATTAAAAAACTAACTTATTTATTACTCAGCTTGTTTTAGGTTCTTTCTGTGTACTTTGAAAATGTCTTATAAAGTCAAAAGTGAATATTACTCTGTAATATTAAGAAATCACAACTGCAAAAAAAACCACAAATTTTTCACAGAAAAATGTAGTCACCATTTTTTTTTTATTTTACTAAAAAGGAATTATTTAGGTGTTGTTTTACAAGTAATGTGTTCTGATTTGTAGTCACCATTTTTTTTTTATTTTAATAAAAAGGAATTATTTAGGTGTTGTTTTACAAGTAATGTGTTCTGATTTGTAGTCGTAATGATACCTTAATTGGAAAAACGTAAGCAAAATGTAAAAGTAAATATTTGGGGATATTTCCTGTGAACATTTTTTTTTCGTGCAGTTGTTATTCCAAAATACAACTTTCTTTTTTAGACTGAATGACTTTATTAGAATATTATTATGCAATAGTAATACTTATAATATTTGCTTCCTTGTTTTCTACTAAATGCTCGCTAATCTCCTCACCTAATCCCATAAGCTATTTCTTGATCTTGTCTGCAGTCCTAACGCAAATCAGAATCAATCAACATGACAATCTTCCTTCATTATTTTTCGAAACTGTGACTGCAATCAGGTGGGTTTGGCCTAAGAATAATTATAAATATGTGGGCCTGTACCTAAATAAATATAAAGGGTAGGTTGTGATATATAAAGGGCAGTTAATCATTAAACTTACCGATATTATAAATAATTATGATGAAAATAAATAAAACGTAAATAAATTGCTCAATATTGAATAGTTAACGTACCAATTAATTACTTGAATAAAATAAAATAACAATTAAAAAGATTGTGTCATCTCGATTGTAAAAGTTGATACTTATTCAATTTTCTGTAACCTATTATTACTAGCACAAAAATAAGCTTAGTTCTAAAATAATATAACTTAAATCAAGAATACATTAGGGTTGTGGGCTCTAATAAAGTTCCATACTCGACTTAGCGACTTATAGCGTACTTCTTTCTAACTCATCTTGCTGTCGTAAATTGTGATACTGGAGTTATATTGTGATAAGGAGCTAAATCCACTACCTAGCTTTCTGATTTCTTCCAGTAACTTCAAGATGAACAGTTGGTTACAGTCGATGGTTAAACATTGAATATAACTACGCTATACGGTTTTGGATGTAGTAGGTCTCATCCTTACCCAGGTCCATCTTCAGCATCTGCTGACTCTAGTCTCCACGACCCCGGCTTTCACAATTGTAACTCATTTTACTTTATATATTACTCCCTACCCTCCTGATATACCTATTATAATAAAAATTTAAAACTTTAAAAATTTTTAAACAATAAAAATTTATAAAATTAGTTTTTGTTTTTTTCAATTGATGGGTATTTCTTTATATTAATGTTCTATTTTAATAAATTAATTAATTCATTTGATAGCTTAAGTTATTAATTAATTTGTGTCCATACAAGTTAATCTGACTATAATTTAAAATATTTTAGTTGCGGCTACTAGTAATAAGTGAGCTATGTGTTCCTATTCTATATTTCTTCAGCCGTTACCTTCTTGAAGTGTTGAGAACCATCTCTTCCTAAACATATCTACCATCCTTTGGTTCCACATCATGAATGCTAGACTGCCCTGCTTACCCCCTCTTTTTTCCCCTCACTACTAACTATCTACTTTCTCTGCCTTTGAAACCGTTTGTGATGACTCTAATTAAATTAAATATCAGAGAAACCGGACAATTAGTAGTCACAAAGAAAGAGAGAATTAAAACTAGTTAACTATTTCACGCCACGTACCATTTCGGTGGGACTTTTCCAACTCCAATTTTAACCTACACATATCTCTGAACTTATCATGGTCTTCATGAAGCAAATCATTGATTGTTCAAATCCAGTTGTGTTGAACTAATAATTTAGTGAGACTTGGTCTGCTCCAACCATCATTTTTCTCTGAGCTTCATAGGGTTCATATTCCATATAAGGCAATCATTGAGTAAATCGAGGTTTACTTACTAATAAATAGTTAGACCAGTTTGATGAGACATGGATTGCTCAAATATTTACTGCTTGTTATATCGGTGTACTTATAATTATTTTTTATTTTTTTAAACCCCTTTTATTTACATTTTTTACAAACAAATTATCAAAATACAATGAACAAGATTTACAATTTCTCCTCGTGCTGCATACTTAGATGCATTTGAAGGGGGTAGATTTACAAATACAATTTGCTTTTTACAGTGAAAATATCAAAATACAAATAGACAAGACTAGGTGATGGGGCTCACCTTCTTATTAATTTTGCAGTCCAGAGCCTCTTCTAAGAAGTCTTCCCCAAAATGGTAACCAGGGAGATAAGTGGTTCTATTGAACAAGGTAGTTAAGATGTCTGATACACTTTACTTAATTTAACATTAAAAAAACACCTTGCCTGACAGCTGCTATCTATCATCTATCATTGGTTAACCCAGAAATGGGAATGTGAATAATCCTGACATCAGTGAAGATGTTGGGCCATATTGGCCCATATTATTATAAAATAAACTATGTCATTAAATCTCAGGCTAATATAAACCACAAGGCCCTAGTAAATCCTAATTTGTCCAAATCCACATATTCCGCTATTTACACACCTTGTTGGTCTGCCGATCCATTTTCCCCAAACTGTTGTTTATCATAAATCTATCATCATCTTTACAGGCTTGGATCCATTGTGTGAAAACAATTTCTGGCATTCTGATCATTGAAACCGTTTGTTTTGTTTTTTAAAATTTGCTCACTTCTCTTTCTTAAGCCTGTGGCGAAGGTTTCCCTTCTCCTATAACCCTCTGCTGAACTTTCTCTTTCTTCGGATGCGTCTTCTCTGGATCACTACGCTTTAGACTATCATCAAATACCCCTAAGATAATGATGCTTTGTAGGCGTCAGTTACCAGATCCCTATTCTAATTTCTTTCCTGAATCCATTATTAAAAAGCCTGATACACCGATTCCTAAATATAATAAGAAAGAAAAGCGAGCGTAAGTAAACCTGCCGAGACATAAACTGTAAATGTTGCCTCCTCGAAGTGATGGTCAGTGTGTATAGTCCATCCTTCTGGTGAGTGCATGCACTGATTTTTACTCAAGAGCCCAGGAATTTCTAAAGCCCTAATAGTTTACATGTTACTAATATTAATAATAATAACACAAATCAAATAAAATGTAAATTGCTTCTTAGTAATATGTAACTTTTTTTTCAGGGAGACAACAGTAGTAGTATACTTACTGTCATTGATTGGAATGATCATCTACACATTGACTTTAGGCTATGATATTATTATTGTTTACATCACTTTGACTTTCTTAGGGTAATATAAAATTATCATATAACTTTGATAAAATAATTCATTACTGGAAAATAATGTTTTGCCATTCATATTCGATGTAGATTTGCAATGACCGGCTACTTACCTGTGGGTTTTGAGCTAGCAGCAGAATTGACTTATCCTGAACCAGAAGGTATAAAAGTTTATTTTAATATTTACATCAAAGATTGTTAGTTATTTTGTGTGGATACTTGAATAATTTATTCACCTCAGTAAATGTAAGTTCAAAGACATTCTAATACCTGCACTATGGATCATAGCCACAAACAATACTTTCTTCTATATTAAATCTGTAATAGATACAAAGTTCAAAACTGTAATAAATTAGAATCATTTCTAAATGGAGTAGATTCTTGATAAATCTGGATAAATTTTAGACAATGTATATAATAATTAAAAGTAATTTCATTAGCTATTAAAGTATTTAAAAATTTTATTGCTCTTTATTAATTTAATTGATAGCAATATTTATTGTTACATTAGTTATTAATAATTTAAAAGGAAATATCATTTATTATGATAATTATTCACAACCCAGTCTTTGTCCAACTAAACCACCCAAAAACAACATCCCCAGTCGTCCCTGTCATCTACTTCAGGTGGTCCCTTTGCTTCTTAAGTCCAAGTTGCTATGTACCCCTCTATATTCTTTCACTCCATATGAGTTCTTGTGATAAAATTTTCTAGCTGCTCTTATTCCGTTTACCTACTGACTTGTGTTATGTATTTAATGTACTGGACACGCACAGTGTTTGTAATTCATTGATCTCTCTATTTATGGAAAATTCTCTGTGGGAAATTCTATGATGTTCTTTTAAAGGTCCTGTTATGATCCTTAGGATCTTTCTACAAGGATAAATATACCCGTTTATCTATTTACCTGACTTACCCACGAACAACACGCTGTTACGCTCTAGTTGAATAATTAGAATATTTAATTTCTAGGGATGCCATCTAACTATTCAGCTACTGGCATTAGCGTCAATTTGTACAAAATTGTACCTTTTTCCAATATTCAATTTACTTACTGTTGATCCCAATTGATTCTAAACCCAAAGTAATTTACCTTAATAAATTAAAGTGGTGAACAAATGGGAGGAATTCAATGGTAAAATTTACAAATTTACTAGACAAAATCATTTACCAAAAACCAAAAAATAGGTTAAAATGTTTTAACTAGGAATGACTTATTTTACAATTAATTCAATAGATTACATCTATTCTACTAGCTGCGGATAAAGCTTAAATCTTACTTTTGTACATCGATGTCTTCAATCTGATGTAGAAGCATCCTCAAAGCCAAGAGGTCAAAGACGAAAGCAAATCGTTTCAACCCAGTCGCTAAGCGTGTCCGCGACTGAGCACGTGTGTGCGACTGTCCAAAAAATTCTCGTCCCGACGTACATATGTTCTCGTCATGGACCTAATCTACCACGCTTCAGAAGGCTTTTTTTTCTTTATGGCCCTTTGTGACCGTGCACCTTTCCATCTTGCCTACATCAAAAGACATCTGGTCTTCAACCCTTAACGTTATTTAACAATAGTACACTACCACCCCCATGGGTGCATGGGGTATGGGGGTTGAACGTATAATAGCCCCCTATGAATAACAATGACTTACAGGCATCGAATTCATTTCCGGCAAAAAAAAACCTTATTTCATAATAAATAAAAATTACAAAGTAAAATCAAGTGTAAGCCTCCATATAAAAAAATGAAAGATTGCTTAACTGCATTTATTTATTTATTGAATTTAAGTCATATATGGATCAATATATAAAAAATGGAAACGAAAAACAAAAACAATATGAAGAAGTCAGCAAAATACAACATTACATAAAAAACCTTTAAATTAACTCATACAAGCCAAATTCACAATAGTAAAAAACCAAGAAAGGTGCTAGCTAAACATCTGAATATATATACTACACAAAAAAAAAAAAATACAATGAGTCTTGGCCACTCTGATTCTTCTATCTCTATAGGGATAGATAACCTGCAATAAATATAACTTTCCTGTTTTGAAAAAGGAGAATGAACTTTTATTTCAAAAAATTACATTCTCTTCCTTTATATTTTAATTTGTGAAATACAAACCTCTTCAAGTGGTAATTAGTCTTTTTATTTCTTAACTATCGAAATACATAAAAAAAAATGCAATGAATAAAAGTATGGAAGTATATAACAGCATGAATAAAGCGTTCCCAAACTAGACATGGGCTATCGGAATGGTGAGAAAGTGTTAGAATAGGAGGGTTTGTAGGGATGAAGCATGGTGTATGTTATAGGAGAGATATGAGTACAGTTCCAGAGAGTAGTGGAGTGAGAGAGGAAGGATCAATGCAGTGTAATGGGAAGGAGTATAAAGGGCAGAGAGACGGGATCTTGTGTTCCGGGATGAGACTGAGAATTTTAACTGCAGAATGTATTGTATATGTAAGGAAGGTGATAAACATTTATTCTTTGGGAAAAGTATGAACCAAAAAAATATTGTGTTTGGTAGGAGGAAAAAAACTACCCTAACTCAGCTTACAGATGGGAGACATGGTGGGGACACAGAGTTCCAAAGACAATTCTAACGAAGCAATTCATGAATCACATTAACTTATCTCCCATTGAGAGACGCCATAGTTGAATTGAGGGAGGATCCAAGGAGTACAGGAAGATCGAAGGCAAGAGTACAGGTTTTTTAAGTGGTGGACACAAAAAATATTGGTTCCGTGATTGGAAAATGAAGCTTTAGAAAAGCTGTACCGCATACAGTGACACGGGCTTGATAGGTATTGACTAAGATGGTTTAACTCTCTTAGAGAACTACTTTGCACTTTATCTTTGTGCATGCTTAGAGGTGTGTCCTCACCAGCGCACTATCCTCATCTGATCACATTCGCTGGGCAGGTGGCTCTTTTGATGACATATTAATGATAAATTTCATATTCATATTTGTTACCAATTGAACAGATCATACCTGATCTTTTCTGGTCTTCAAGAGATTTCAGTTTTATTGGAACATTCTTCATGCTCTTCAACATCTCTATTCTTATAGGTAAAACTCTCTTTAGGAGAAACCTTTACTTCAGTGCTACAGTCATTGTCTTGTTTATATCACAGAGGGAAAGGGACTTTGTTAATTTGAAAAAGAGATAAAATATTACAAACATGTCCAACTAAGCACTTTAATCTACTTTTTATTACCTGCTAAAATTATATAATAAATGATAATTGGAAAAAAATAAACTATTCCAAAATGAAACTTAAAAATTAATTGCCAAAACCTTCATCATGAGTCAGTTTCATATTACTGTGAGCTTTGCTGTCTCAATACAGTGGAGTTGTAACCCCCTAACAGCTGGTCCCTAGACCAAATAATCGTTCCAGCTTCAATATGTTTTATTTTTATCTTTCCACTTTGATATTATAAACCTTTTGACAGCATTTGTGTAACAGTTGTTTCTTCCTCAGCAAGTTTTTCTTGTTCCCATTTCCTTAATTTCTCATTAAATTTGTTCATTTCAACTTCTTCAGCAGCAATTTAGACAGCTTGTTTTTCAGCAACATGTTTCTCATAATTTGGAGAGATTTATTTATTTTTCTTCCTCTTCATGTCCATTCCAAAGCATTCCTGACCAACATTTTCAGATTTTCTATCACTTCTGGATTTACTTTTTCTTTCCTCATTAATTGCTTCATTGGTTACCTTCTTGGGATCTGAATCTGTACTTCCTTTATCTCTGTCTTTACCCTTCACAATTCTAATTCAGCAATTCTAATTACACTTCATTCTATTTTCATCTAGTGATTATTGCCACATGTATACTTAGAATACTTGGTTTCTATGACTAATTCGCTTATATTGTGAACATTTTTCAATTGTCATCTTAGATTATCTATCAACTCTGAAAATGTGAATTCATTATTTTTTAGAACAAAAAAATCCTATCAATAATCCCGAACGATATGAGGTAACTTTACAATAAACTACTAATACTACGATGTTACAAAATTCCATTTTAAACTCACTTGCAAAGATTAAATGGAAAATACCAAAACCAACACATTCTAATAATTATTAGTGAAAGGACAGCAATAGCAATATGTCCAGAGATATCCAAAACCTTCTGATTTCTGTTTAGAGGCCCTCCGACCGAGCTGAATCCCTTTATTCTCCAGGCCATCATCTCTTTTTGTGTAGCATGGATCGGATATGATAGGAATAGCTCAGTTGGAAAATCTTCTGATTAAAAATTATAAGGTCCTGGGTTCAAATCACAGATAAGTCACTATTATTATCTTACACCAATCATTAAAATTTACACCAGTGGGTTTGCTCATCACAACTAATAATTAATAATTTATTCTTAAATTTATAATTTGTTTAGGTACATCTGTTGGTATCTTAAATGGTGTTGTTCAAATCTTTGGATTGGCTCTCACTTCAGGCTACAGCTCACTGATAAACCGGTTCTCTGTCAATACTGCAACTTTAAGTCTTTGCGTAGTCCTTGCTGTGGGACTTGGACTAACAGCATTGGTTCCTCCAAAATTGAGAAGACAAGAGGCTAAAGCTTAGAGCTAAGTAATTAACCATTTGGGAAGAACCTCATTATGAGCCATAATGTTTCTTTTATTAAAATTAAGAAACATAGAATCATAGGAAGTTGTTATTGAAATATTTTTTTTGTGAAGTTTTGTGTCAGGACTGGTTTTTTAAGTAATAAGTATATGATTTAATATGCAATAAATACATTTTTTCTTCATTTGGCTCATGAGAGATTAATCCCATTTTATCTTGTGCAGGCCATTATAAAATATTTAATGAAAGCGGTTTAATAGGATATGAGCGACCAAGAACCACATACTAGATGCAAGAATAAAGGTATTATTGGTTTGGATTTTGTATGCAGTGTCTGAATTGATAAAAGTCACCTTATGACTGCCAACTATTAATTTAATTATAAGTGGGTGAATTTGTTGTGATATCAGCTTAGGCTGATATGTTAGGAATTCATTAATAAATTAGATAAAATCTCTCTTTTATCTGCCTAAACTGATATCCTAATAAATTCATCCACTCATTTATAAGTTCATGGCTAACAATGAACACTCAGTATGCTAAGTTATTTTATATTTAATCATTATCAACTGGCTTAGCAATCATTTTCAAGTGTATCATGGCTGCTGTGTTGCAATAAATGTCAGAGAGACATAAACTGATCATTTTTGTAATTTCATAATATTATCAATTCAGTACCAGGTTATTTCAAGAGTACATAGTAGGTACTTATGCATCTGGTGTTTTCCATATCCACATTAAGAAATTAATTAATTGTTATAATATGTTAAATTAATTAACTATATATTCAGTTCCTTGATCCAAATTATTTATTAATTATAGGTGTAACTGTACGTTTGCTTATTTGTATCGTGCATGTATGAATATTAGAATGCTTAAAATTAAGTCTTGTCAATGTCTTATAAGTTTTTTACTATATATGATTTATGAAAGGATTTTGTATGGTACTGTTATTGATTCCAGTTTATCATGTTAATAATTGAAGTAACTGTTAATTTTTTTATTCAGTTCATATTAAAAATTTTGCATAAAATTATAAATGCAAAACTATCCACACATATCAATCCCCAACTTTAATTAAATGTCAATTTTAAGTTTAATTTTCTCGAAAAAGTAAGCCCTCTTATATCCAGACTAATGAGAGGTGAAGGAGATTGGGACATAGACAAAATATAGATATGGAAGAATTACTTTTTTTTTTATACATTATGATAAGTTTGTAATAATTTTGTTAATATAATTAGTATAAGCTCTGCCTAAGTATTTAAATATTGAATCAAATTAGGTTTTTAATTACATTGTAATGTTTTCTGAGCTGTGATGTACAACTAGTGCCTAATAAGTATTATGCCATACCAGGTGAGGAGGGGTGTTCATGCAGCTTCCCAAAAGAAACCTTAACAATTAATGAAAGAACAAGAAGTTCTTAATGTTTTTCCCCAGGAATATTAATTTTCTAACTCCATGTCTATTTGTCCAATAGCTTACCCAATCTTCATTACCCAAAACTCATTAAAATGTGATCCTGTTGGTTTAGACAACCTTGCAGATTTTTATTTAACTGAATTTATGAATTGTCTGTAAGAAAACTTTTT
Organism: Acanthosoma haemorrhoidale; assembly: GCA_930367205.1. Classification (NCBI taxonomy): domain Eukaryota; kingdom Metazoa; phylum Arthropoda; class Insecta; order Hemiptera; family Acanthosomatidae; genus Acanthosoma; species Acanthosoma haemorrhoidale. The sequence goes on along the minus strand of OV884009.1, from coordinate 104,233,909 downwards.
AATAACTTAAGGTGGATACTTACTCATTGATTAGTTTGCTTTAGAAGAATGGTACATGATTTAACAATTGAGATTGCACAATCGGAGTCCCATCATTAAATGATTCTGCAATGTTTTTCATATCTCCACCTTTCTTGATTCACTGGATGGTTTTGATCATTTTTATTATTTACATGACAACTTGTTTTATTTTTATTTTTAAAATGTTCATATAAATCTTACCATTCTAAAGAAAACCACTACTGAGGAAAATTTATATTTTGTTGAATAAAAGGAAGGGGTTCCAGTTCCTAGGATAGTTCTATGATTAGAAAAACCACAGGTGCAAAATATAACATCTTGAAGTTTACATCCGTCTATTGATAATTAATAAATAAACTGGAATATGATACTTTGTTTAATCCAAGAAATTTCTATTTAGACAAATTCATTTTAAAAGAATGAAATAAAAGATCTTTGTTAATTAACAGTTGTAAAGAAAGCTCTTCCCAATAGGCTAATAACAATAATTCTTTAATAAGGGTAAAGTAGCAAAATGCAGTTATTTAGACAGTGTTAACTAAACAAACTTAAAATAACTACATATATAAATATTTCAAATTTATCATTTTCTATCTTATAATTTTAAGCCCACGAATTTTTAAATTATATTACTTTACTCAGGCATTATAAAGGCATCTCAATATATATATTTTAACTAATACATAGAAACAAATAACCTAAATAATTGCAATTTAGGCAGTCACACTATAGCTTGGTGATTCCAGTCATGGATTTATTTAGTAATTTTAAATTGTTATTCTTTGACAGTATTTTCAGTTTTACAGTCACATTTCTTGCCAGGCATTCTGTGTCATATGTTTTGATGAGACAATGACATATGTTCCTTCTTATTTGACATGAATTGATTTAGCATTCTTATTAAACATGGATTAGAAGCAATGCCAGAATTCCTAAACGTAATATTGAACTGACTGGTAATATTGCCATAAGCTTGCTTAATATTTCTAATAGATAATCACATGTGTAGAAGTTTTTAGAAATCAAAGAAATCAAATTATTAATACATAATTATAGTCAAAACATACAAATATAGTCATACTTATAAATAAAAATGGACTGCATTGTAACTCATAGAACTATAAATTTATTATTATATTTACTATTTTAAGCCTCCACAATTGTGGAAGGTCACAAATCTCACAAATTTTCTCACTTTCTTTTAGAATAATCATTGGTTTTCTATTATAGTAAAGTGTTTTAATAGAAAGTTTTTGGCCATGTTAGAAAGAAAGTGCAAATGATACATTTACATTTAATGCATTTCTACAAAATATTATTATTATCTTTTTAATTTACAATCAGTTAAATAATATATACTTGTTATTTACTCAAGTTTTGGTTCCACTTATAAAGCTAAAAAGTTTCACTCATTCCACTTGTCTGATTTTTCAGCTAATTAACTATCTAATCAGATAACTATTAGCAGTTAAAAAAGGGCCCAATAAAAAGTTTTGTTGTGAAAAATACTTGTATCAAACTTTCATTTTATTTGTAGGCATTTTCCACTTACCCATGTTCAACTGTAATGGTAGTGAAGTTCCTTACATACCTTATATTTTGTAATGATTTATTTTAAGCCACAGATGTAAGATATAAATTTCTAGATACCATGTAGATTAAAATTAGGTGATAATATAATTAGTAAATTTATGACAATAACTGAAATATGTAATGGACAATAATTTGTACTTTCATTTATATTTTAATCTATAAAACACTAGGGAAATATAATGCTATATATTTTTTGTGTATGTGCATATTCGTTAATAAATGATTATTGATGAAAACTCGTTTTGTTTTTAATATCATTCCATTGGTTATACTTTAAATTTAAATAAAATATGTATGTATACTAACTGTTGTTTGTTTATATATATTAAGATATTCTGGATTTTTCATTCTCCAAAAATCAAATATTACCACCTGTAATTTTAATTTTGATTAAAATAAAATTCCCAAAACGTGACCTCTCCTTTGGCAAGACAATTTACAAGACACTACAAAATCAGAGGCCCCAACTCTGTAGGGTTAGGTAGGGGGGGGGTAATGTAAATCCAACACTAGATCTGCCCTAATTGGAAAATAAATTATAACAACCAGCAAACTCATCTTTACTATATACATAATTATATACTCCAGCATAATCGTTTCTTTAATATTAGTTTAATAATTGTGATAATATTTTTCTGAATTAAGATAGCAATATTATTTATTAACTTGTTTTGTTTTATCAGATATCTCAGTATAAAGGCTTGTGCCAACAATGAATGCAATTCTGCTTTGCTACTCTCATAAAATATTCTGCAAATTTTCCACTGATTCTAAACTTAAATTATGCTGAAGGTGAAACACATTCATGTGCAATGTTTAATATAATTGGTCATTTTGATGTGATAAAGGACCCAATACAAATGGTTGAAGAATGAGAAAATAGCCCAAAAATGAGTTACAAGAATATTCTGTGACAACCAATTTGAAACTATCTAATTGTCATAAAATCATAAAGACTTTACTACCATCACATAGTAAATAAATTTCATTTAAAATAAAACTTTAATAAAATAAAGCAACAATATTCAATGAAAACTTATTCTCAATAAATTAAACATAAAAATAGTGTTTATTCTTTGACCTACAATTATTATAATTTACAGTAGGGAAATGCATACCACAATTAATACTTATTTGTACATATTTATTTTAACACTGTACTGCCATTTTGAAGGATGTAAAAGTTGATATTGTAAGAACGTTTCAGCTCACTAAATCAAACCAAAAGAGCCATAATGTCACATTATATTTTTTTGTAAATATCTTATAGCTTAAGCGACTATTTTTTTTATGATCAGAGAATGCATGTTTTTATCACCATTCCTATAAATTATTTTTAAATAACTGGTTTACCTATTTAATAATAATGATTTTCATTTCAGTCAAACGTTTTAGGTTTATTTTTCTTCAAAATTTTTCAATTATATACCATCATTTTCTCTTGTGGGGCTATTTTCTAGCACCAAACTGTTTTTTTTCATTCCATTTCTTGATTGAGCAGTTGAGGAGATAGTTTCTAAAAAGATAGGTATAATCATAGTACATTCTACAAATAATACGAAAAGTTAGTAATTTTGTTTTATTATTTATTACCTCTACAAAATAATATTTTTTCTAAATTTGCAATAGGAGCTTCAAAGGACATGTACAGAAGTAATGCAGATATATAACTTACGAATATTATTCCTAAAATTAGAGGTATCTGAAAATATAATTGAAAATAAATTAGTTTTGGGTGCATAGAAGATAAGAAATTAAGTAATAAGTGACGCAATATTGTTACAGAAATTTGTAACAACTATTTTAAGAATAAAAGATGAATTATATACAATTACAAAAATAATAAAAAAATCTAATTTTAAGTAAAAAAAAAGTAAAACAAACTATTTGTTTTTCCAGAAACAGGGCTTTATTCAACATACACTGTTACATCATAAATGTAACAAACACGGATGAAAGCAAATTTATTGAAATATTTGCTATTCATTTAATAGAAAATAACCCAAGTTCCTGAACATCACTGTCCGACATAATTCTCACCAAAGGGAACTTTTCACAAGACCTAAGTAACCAGAAATTGGAACTACTCAGTAAAATAATAGGAAAACAGAAAGCAAGAACATTTCGCCTTATTTCAATGAGCTACCTCCCATATCAACTGTTTCATGCCCCCATACACATTCGCGTTTCATCGAGTTATGAATCGACTCCCAAGGAGAATGGTTAATTCAGAGATAACCAAAACTTCATTGGCTTGAAGATGTGGAGGATTACATGAGGCTGGTTAGAGAGAGATGAAGGAGAGTGCAGCCATAGACAGGGATGGCTGGAGGATGAAATTGAGATGGCTTGGATCATGTAAGGACTGTTATACCACGAATAAATTGATATTTAGTAAATATCAGGGTAAATATAGATATTAATGTTTAGTAAATATACAGAAAATATATGTTATGAATTGGTACATACCTGAGTAGAAGTAGAAATGTAATTGTAGCCATATGTCTCTCCGAAATAAAGTGAAATAATAAGTTTGTGGATTAAATATGCCGAATAAGAGAGCTTAGCTAAAGGTTGAAAAGCTGACCAACATAAAAAAGTTCCTAAAGGGCCTAAAATTGAAATAAATAATCATTAATGTGTTCCTAATTTAATAAGGTAACATGCCATAAATTTTGTAAAAAATATTTACTTCTTTGATAATAACATTAGACATTAATCACAGGATAAAAATACTCTTTTAATCCATGAAGAAATTGGAATTGGTTTATAATGTTATTATTCTCATAATGTTTATTGTTATTATTCACTGTGTTAATGATATTAAATGCAAAAAATACATATGTGTTTATATTTGCTGGTGCAACATAAAGATTGTTTTATTGAGCGCAGGCAGCAAGGGATGATAAAATAATGAATTTGATTTTGGAATTATAGTCCTCAGAGAATAATAAGAAGGAATTAATGTATAAGAGAACAAAGAAAAATTCAGATGAAAATATAACGTAAGTATAGTTAAACTATTATTATAAACATTACTGATTATAACCATTAATGATTGTAACATTAACCTATTTTAATTAAAGTAAACATTAGAATAAATCTTTGGTTAACCATCATAACCATCATGTCCGGGATAATAATTATTTTCATAGCTTTAGTGACTTATTTTCACCTGAACTTAGCTTCATATATTGCAAGTGGAGGTGACAATCATGCTTGATTGAGAGGTCTCTGGCCTTTGTATTTGTATATATTATGTGTGCTGGAGTACAGGCATAAGTTATTTTTATTTTAATAATAAAGTAAATTTGATTTTACTCCTGTCGATACTTTGTAACCTCCTGATCCATAGATTCCATGTATAAGCATGATGTGGAGTCGATTTGCTTTGTTCATTTGCCCTTTTGAATTATATTAGTAAAACCGTGTTCGTGAAACCGGCTGCCATATACACAGCTAAGAAATATTTTAAATGACAGAAGATCCTCATCTGAATACACAACTCAGGTCAGTAGCTCGAAAGCCGTTGTTTTATAGATGAAAATTTAAATTAAAGTTGCGAAATTTGGCGTTTCATTTAACAAAACAACATGCGGTTGGAATCTTTAGTATGTGTTCATAAGTAATCAAATAAACTGACCGTGTACCTGGTTGCATTTTAAAAACTGACGGCTTCAAAGTGTCCAAATTTTTTACGGCGAATTTAACGAAAACCCTTACGTTAGGAACTAGGCTCAAAATTTGTAGAAAGCCACCCTTAAACAGAAATCGAGTTAACTGACGATGTAGGTGGTTGAAATTAGGAAACTGGCCTAATTTCAAAATTTGGGTTGAAACCATTCAACGAAAACTCTTATGGCTGAAAGTGATCGCGTTCGATAGAGGTGACGATTAGTGAGTAGATCGAAATCCCATAAGCTGACCACCAATAGTAATTGCATTTCCAGAACTGACGACATCAATGACCCTATATTAATGTCGTGCATTTCACGAAAAGGTTTAAGATTGGAACTAGGCTTACAATGTGTAGCTAGGGGTCTTGGAACAGAATTTCAGTTAACTTGTGATGTAGATGGTTGCAGTTTTTAAACGATTATTAACATTTTGTAAAGTTCACTTAGAAAACTATTTATAGCTCAAATTCTCGCATTCGATGCATTATAATAAAAGTAGCACAATCATATTGACTAACATCTCAGAGTTACAATTTAATCTTACAATTTAAACTGAACTCAAAATACATAACCACTCTAGCTTAAACAGAATCCATAGCGCTGAATCATGGCTGTTTATGTAAATTGTTGCAATTTTGAAACGATAAAATTTTAAAAGTTTGCTTGAATTTTCCACACGAAAAATGTGGCTCCTGGACAGTTTTTTTTAATCTACCTTTTTTAAGAGTTTTAAGCCGAATATCTAAGTAAATCCTGATTTTTTTTTTTTTTGTTTCAAAGTCCTTTATTTAATAGACACATATATAAACAGATTGATTATTACAGACTGCACAAGAAGAAATCTTTACATATATGCACAATGTGTTCATCATATTTACTGTAGCGTAGCTATATTTTATAAAATTTATGAGGTTTGCAAGAATTTTACATGGTAGGCTAATGCACAGGACACAAAGAAAATGACAGAGCTTACCTTAAGAATGAATTGTGCTAATACTAACCTAAATCTAAATTAACTAACTTAACCTAGTTTTCCCGGACAACCTGGTGTCCATCGCCGCAGCAATTGGGGTAGTATGGGGTTATAGTGTTAAACACTGGGTTTGTTAGGTGGTGCCACGAGTCAAAAAACTTGATGTGTCTTCGGTGGATGAACGCACCCACCGATGTCATGCCGAGGAATTGGCTTTTGAAGGATGAAGACTACGCAGGCGGTCATTCCGGAGTCCACAGTTATGTTCACCCAGTCACTGATTACATTACAAACTGACTCGGCCTGTGTAAGAGCTCTTTTTGCACTCATGGTACTACTGTAAACCACAATGTCGTCAGCAAAAGCGATTACAGTAGCTTTCTTATAGTTTGTTCCAAGAATGTTAGACGTATACATGTTAAAAAGAACTTGAGACAAAACCACTCCTTGAGAATCTCTACAGGTTAGAGGGAAGGCGTTTGAGAAGCAGTCACCCACCTGTACCCTCATCTTTCTGTCCTTCAGGAAAGAAACCGACATAGTATAAAGCTGCTCTGGGCATTACCTGCCTAAGCTGTCGGGACAGCATCCAGTGGGATATTGAGTAGAAACTCCAACAAGATCATAATGTGTTTCCGTTAATACCGAGGTTTGCTTCCGCCTGTACCTTCACAAGTTAATGTTCTGTTCTCAGATGAGCATGAAAGTCTTCGTTTGTACTGAACGACGGAATTTTCTGAACAGAACTCATTTAGGTAATTCATTATAATCTATTCCAGAATTTCTTTAATGTGAGGAAGGTTACTGATCGGGTGGTAGTGGCCTGGGTGGTTGCCTCTCTTTGTGGGCTTCCGTAGCGGGAGCAAGATAGCTTGTTTACACTCTGTCGGGATGTATCACAACCTGATATATGAATTGTATAGGTTTACGAGTTGGGCGATCCCTCTTCTCGGCAGCTGTTACGGCAACACATTTTGCACCTAATACTCTATTTCCCTGGTACTGGGGAAGAATTGTGTTGAGCTACTTCGGAGAGACGAAAATTTAGTAGAGCTGGTAACAGCTGCTGAGTTGTGTGGTAGTTGGCTGTCCTAGCGGCGTTGTGTGCGGTGTAGTGGTCGTAGTATTTTCACCTGTCCTTTCACCGTGTAAAGGGCGTCGCTCTTACGAAGGCGGACGCCTTAGTCTTACTTGATAGTGGTCATAAGGAGCTTCTCAAACTTACGGCGATCGCCGTGTAAGCTACAAAGGTGCTCGTGTCACATCACTGTCTTCCACTTCCTCATCAAACCACGAATTTGTGTTGTGAGAGAGTTACTTTCTTGTCTTGACGATTGCTTGTTAGGTACCAGTTATTATTCAAATTATTGCGTAGTGCAATAAGCCTGATTCCTCTGTAATGCGCAGAACAGGGACCGTATGCAATGTCCGGGGTCTCACAATTATTTATCCTGTGCCACTGTTTTGAAAGTTGAAGCTCTAGGTTGGAGATCTGTCGCCTGTCTTTTCTATGGCAAAAAGTGAAGTTCTGTGGACTGGTAAATGGTGCCTTTTCCAATTGTCTCCGTTAAAGGCCGATTGGACGGGTGCACTGTTCCACAGTGCATGCCGTGCATTCAAGTCTCCAACATTTGAATGGCTGTTTTCTCAGTGCTTCTGTTTAAAAATAGTTGAGAACTCTTGGAGAGATACCCTCTGTCTCTTATTCAAGGTGGTGAGGTAAGAAGGTTTCCCCAAGTTTGTCTACACCGCCCGTGGTCTTACCTGACAGCTTACCATAGTATCGTTATCACATATTAGACAGATGAAGCAGAGTATGTACAATACAAAGTTTTGAGAAAATAATAAAAAACGACCTCAGGCACCATGTCCACCTCACAGAGTTTTGCCACCATCCAACTCAAACTGAGTTTGCTACATGTTTAAGCTTCCCCAAAATACTCTAACCTTTCCAAGTGAAACTCAAAGCTTATTATGCCTGTAAGACGCTGGGTCAAATGAGTAAATGAAATATAACTCATAATTGTCAAGATCACATGAAATTTATTAGGTTAACATAAGAAACAAAAACGTAATAAAATATAAAATAGATAATGCACAAGTCAGAGCTCTGATAAAAAAAAAATGTCAAACTTATTATAACTAAAGAATAAATAAAACTATTTATGAGTTTATAATATTAATAATGAGCAAATCTCTAATAATACTAAAAATTAATAATTAATAAGTCTCTAAAGGGCTTATCTAATTAAGTGGCCGATGTTGCAAGTAGTGTCGTAAGTGTTTTCGTGAGGTCTCGTTGAGCACAGGAGGACAGCGTAGCAGACGGGCCGGAATCCTATGTGGTCTAAATGATCAAAAACTGCCAGTGGACAGCTATAAAAACGCCCGTATCTGAGTGGCTTTAGGAAAAAACTGACTCAATTGTTTAGAAGGGAAGTCCATTGTTCACTGTTGCCAGCTTAATCCTTAAGAGGCCGTAAACAAAACTGACCCGCTAATCACACAAGTTGCTCATAATAAATAGCTCTCCAATGGAACTTTACGAAATGTTAATAATGTTTTTAAACTGCAGCTATCACTCAGTTAACTCAAGTTCTGTTTCAGGGTTGCTTCCTTCAAATTTTGAGCCTATTTTCAATCGTAAGTGCTTTCGTTAAACTCACCGTGCAAATTTGGCCACTATTGAGGACGCCAGTTTTTAAAACGCAAACAGGTACGCGGTCAGTTAATGTGATTCGTCTTTTAGGAACACTAAACATTGTATGAAAATTTCAATTGTATGTTCTCTTGTTAAATGAATCGCCAAGTTTCACATCTTCAACTTAAATTTTCTTGTATAAAGCAACGGCTTCCGAGCGACAGACCCGAGTTATGTATTCAGCTGAGGATTAATTACCATTTAAAATAGTTCTTAGCTCTGTGTTCTTCCGTTGAATGGATTTTTCGCCAGTTCCTAGTCTATTACGAAATGGGACCCCTGGATAGAAGTGCCACTGTAATTCCACATTAGTATATTTGAATATTTTAGCTATTTATTTGAATAATATTAAATTACAATTAAAAATTGTTACCAGCTTTTTGAGTTCCTGAAGAAAATATAATCCAACAAATAGATATGGCCCAAATGTTTCTCTGCAGTGTATTGAACAAAGCACTCCAAATGCCATAACCGCCTGGTTGACCTCTTAAAAATGGAAGGTCAAGTTCAACTGACAAGCATAGGCCGACTATTGTGAACAGCCAGGCCAAAAGACGTAAATTCTATAACAAAAAAAAATTATTATATTCTATATGAAACGTAATATTAGTAGCATATCATTATTAATTTGTTTCCAATTTTCCATTTCTGGATGAGTAGTAAAGAAAATGTACACAGATTTCTACAAACCCTTCTAAGGATTAATTATAATTACGTAATTATTTTACTATTTTTTAAAATTAATTTAACTACATACTTTCTTACAGGCAAACGTAAAATATTGATAATTACTTTATGAAGCTTTGCAGGTTTGTTCTTGAAATTATGCAACATTGCACCAAAAAACATTCCAACAGCCCACGGACCTGCTCTTACGTAAGGAGTTGAGTATAGTTTGTTGTAATAGGCATTAGCCTCTTCGTAACTAAAAGGAAAAAGTATGAACGAAGATGATATTTTGTCAATGAGTTTTTAGACTATAATAATTTTTAAATCTTTTTTTTATGTATAATATTCTTTAGTGTGCTAAAATTACAATCTGCCTTATTAGGCAATAAGTAATTGAGATATATGTTCTCATTCATACCATATTTACTCTTTTCATTCACTCGCTCATTCATCAAGACTCTGGTCTCTTTTCAAAGCGAATAAATCTTTCGCCTTTTACTTAAGAATTTTTTAATCTAGTTATTTTTGTTGGCACTATAATCATTATCCACAATGTAGTATTCAAAAAACAGGCCTTATGTTTTTCAAATTGTATATTCAATATTGTATAATAATAACATTCTCTAGACATCAGTATCTAGGTTTAGGTAGGGTGCCTATAAAGACAAGGTTAAAAATTTAACAACAAATGCAATAACCATGAACAAATTACTTCTTCATTCTTCAGTGGTACATTGTGGTCTAACAGTGCTACTCCCAGAATGATTATAATATTTGCAATATAATTTATATTAATATAATATTTTTAGATATATATGCACACAGTTAAAGAGCATGAAAGAGCATTCTTACCTGCTATACATTAAATTTTCCGTTGGAAGCTGATACAAATACGACACAAAGAAAGAAGATGTAACTGAGCCAATGAAAATGGCAGCTATAAATTTAAATAAATGTTGAGGCCACTTGTTGGCAATTATAAACACAAACGGCGATAGGAAAAAGAATAATTGCCAGTCTGCTGCTAAGTACCAACTGTGAGGCATACACTGAAACATAACAGTCATGAAAAACAATAAAATGAATTAAATATTATACCATTAAGGGTTTCGTTGAACTTACTTACTATAACTATAACTGATTAGCTTACTTAATCATGCAAATAAAAAAATCATTGATGAAGAGGATTAATAAACATGACTTATGCTAAATCTTGTAATTTGTTTGCTCTTCGGTCACATATCAACAATATTAAGTTAGTTGGTGTAGTGACCGCTAACTACATAAGATAAATCACCCTATACCCTACTGTATATATATATTGTAAATTGGTTATAATATGTTGTAAATTAATGTAAACAAATGTAAATAATATTACCAAACCAAGTCATATCAGTGTAAATATTGTAAACAATAAAAGACGCAGCTGCAAAAAACTAGTCAGAGGCCCTTGCAGAGGGAGTCAGGTAGCTTCAGGGGCTGGGTGGGTCCTGGTCTAGAACAGTCAAACGTCACCCAATCCTGTAATTTGGTTGGTCAGAATAAAACCTCGCCCTATTGGCTGAACGCGATTGGCCATAATAAAACCCCAGCCCGTAGTCTACTTGGGGCTATATATACCCCCTAGTTTTAGCCAATAATTTATTCTAACTACGGCTCTCTGGACTGGTAACTACCTGCAGGTGCACTGATGTTTCTAGATTCGGCCTTCTCATTTATGAAAACCTCTGCATCTCTCTTTCCTAACCTCGCTATGTTGACCCCACACTTTCCTAGTGGGATTCTCTGCCTTTGTCTCGCTAAAACAGAGATTTCTTCCTTGCGGACGACGGTCACCTGGGGCCCTACGAACTTTACCTAGTGGTGTCTCCCCCAGTGATCCAGACTGCCTCTCTCCGGTTCACAATCACCTTTGGTATCCGGACCGTTTTCGCCTACCCTCAGATACCGAGTGTGAATTCGTGGTTATTCCAAGAACACATAAACTACCTACAATACCTACCCTATACCTCTTTTCCTGAACATAGTGCACTATCGGGACACATACCTATCAGATATGGAGTCAGATAGTACAGTAGTAAGACCCGGCATGAAATAATTGTCCAGGTCATAGCCTAATCAACCCTCACTTCGTCACTAGGGCTAGGGCTAGGGCTAGGGAACTAGGCACCCCCTCGTGACGACCCGGCAGTTGGGTTTCAATAATTCATTTCGTTTTTGTTTTTTATCAGAACTATATAGGTATCAATGGAACCAGTATTAAAAGTTCATAACATCCATTAATTAAACACCTAATTAATAAACACTGTCAAACTGGTCTTTGAGTGGGACGGATATCCATAGGCTATGATATTAATTATTATTTATTGTTATTTTTATTTAATTATCATAAAGTTAATCTTTAGTCTCCAAGATATTTGATTTGAAACAAGATTCCAGGGTGTTGTCAGCGAAAGAAAGTGTGGAGTATTTATTAATCATGTGATGGCAGGCAACACATTCAAATGACATCGCTTGTGAAAATCTTTGGGGGGTATCTAAAATATGTGCATAGTCCATTCTTCCAATAGTTCTTTATTTGTAAAATAAAAATGTCCATATACAGCAATTATGATTTCTATATTGATTGTGCTCATTTATATCTGATACACAACTGCACTAACTCAATATGTACAGTTCACACTCATACCAACATTCATTGAATATCTGGCCAGGAGCACTCATGTCCCCGCGGATTCCCCGAGTGAAGCTGGTGAAGGGCAGTGTTTGACCGACATATACCGATCGATAAAAAAAAATATTTATCAACTGTTATTGACTACAATTTAATTTAATAAATTGCAATGTCAATGTCAATCAGCAAAGCATCTTTAACATTGAATTATTTATATTAAAAACGTTTAAAAACAAGGGCACTTCCCAATTATCGATACCTGTTACATATAACATGCGATTTAGACCGCAGGTATATCTGTTGCATTTTATTTGTTAAATAGAAAAAATAATTTAAAAACTGCGTATCAATAAAAAAAAAATAATACTCTATTTATATTAAATAATCTTAAATAGCAAAGTAGTGGTGACAAATATTTTAAAATTAAAATGCTATCAAGAATCCACTTACACTTAATTAATATTTATTGAAACAATTCAACCTTTTGCTCATTCAAGAATCTTTTTGACTTATAACAATTATAATAATTAATGACACTTTTTTCATGGGATTTATGTTATTTTTACAATAGTCGAAGCATCAATGACCTACCAAGCAAAATATCACGCCTAGGCATCCAACACGGGAGTTATAAAGACATTACGTAATTATAGTTCATAGAACTCCCAACATATGATATATATATATATATATAATAATTTGATTAGGCTGTCGAGAATTTTGATTTTATACCCCATTTAAGATGTTATACAAATATTATTAATTTTTATTAACAAATAATCAATTGCTAACTCTTAATCAAGTATTATTGAGTTGAAAATATTCTTCATGCCGTCTTTATTCTTAATGAACTACACATTAAATATAATATATTTTTTAACGCAATAACAAAAAATGCTTCACATACCGACTTAGACAGTCCAGGATAAAAGTTGTTGATGTATAAAATGTTACTCCACCAATAACTTGCACAGTTTTTTTTTTCCTTGTCGATTGTGTAATTACAAAGTGGTCCATCGCATAATTTATTTGCGAAGGTTGAAACTATGGTAAGCACTGCCAGATATGGTGGTGTTATTCTGGAACGTCACAAGCAGTAGTTATTCATAAAGGGAATTAAAAACGACATCTAGTTGAATAAATTAAAATGTGTGAACAGTAAAGAAACGCTAATTGTTACTAAGAGAATCTTTTTCACTGGAAAACCAAACAAGGCTTTTAAACTGATTTAGTTCACTTTCATCACTAAGGCATTTGTTACGGTTTATTGCCAAACCCGAGGGGAGAGCCTCGTACAAGTTGTTTTGTTTGTCCGTCTGTTTAAAACGTATAGTCAAGATCACCTCGACTGAATATGTCCTGATTGAGGTGTAGTACAAACGACAAGTAAAAAAAAAAAGTTTATTTTGTTTGATTTAAAGGAACAATAACACAAAAAGATGTGTGCTCACGCTGGGATCAGTCTTTCCATTCCAGGAAGAGTTTGACAGTTGGTCCATTTACGTCACCATGCTTGCGAGAGGTAGCAGAGTTTGAACTATGATTCTCGAGTATATAAATACTATAAACACAGATTATTCAAATGACATGGATATTTTATATGCTTGCTCCCTATCTTGTTCACCACAGCTTTATACTTTGTACCAGTATACAAAAAATTAGTACGTTTGGCCATACAATACTTAATTTCCTTAATATCTTTGAGCTAGGGAGCACTAGTGTCGTCAAGAGGTTATAGGCTATAGCTCTTGCCAACAGATACTTCTCAGTTTGAAATTGACATTTACACGTTTAATCAGGCCTCGTATTTATTGTCTAACATGAACCTCTCTGACTTAGAGTTTTCTCAAGTCACTGTTTAGATGCTATCAAAGCTTGTATGATATTTTCCTCACTGACGAGGATCAGTCAAGTCTAATCGAGAATATACTGAAGCCAGTAACGTCAAAAGAAAAAAAAATTAAATATATTCCAGAAATAAATTATTGGGAGCCAAAGATAGAAATCATGTATTGAGTGTTGTTTTAGCCGATTTGAATAGGATTTCATGTCAGTATTTTTTTTTTTTGAGTGACCAAGATGGTTTAACAAATAAAATAATTTCAATAAAAAATATAAGTATTTTTTTCACAGTGATTTGATAAGTATTTAAGAAATACTTGTATACTGTTTATGCATACATAAAAATACTATTTAGGCCATAATTGATGTAAACAAGTTTCAGTTATTAAAATGAATCATTAAAGTATAGGAAAATAATAGCGAGGCTAATGACTATTGCAGCAAGTAGGATTGTGATGATGAGTTACATGTTATTATCGTCCTTAGGTCCACGACTGATCACTGGATCTCGGCTTCCTCAACCAGTGGCTGCTACCTGTAACCACCCTTTGCTCACCAGATCCGGATACCCTAAAGTTTGGTATCGCTGCTCACTCAATTCACCCACCTACTCCTCGGTTGTCCAAAGTTTTATTATTTACTACATAATAATACTATATTAAAATTAAAACATATTAGCTACATATTAAATACTGTTAGGGATGGAATTATCGTCTATTCGCATGACACGGCCTTCTAAGCGAAGCCTAGGAGTTCTGATGAACTTTACTACATTTGTCTCGTCACATGAGATTTCCAACTCTAGGCTATACTTTCTATGCGTCTACTTCCCTAACCAGGCAGTTGGTTTCTGTAATACATTTTGATACAACACCCAAATTTGATGAAAATTAAGAATGGAGAAAGCTTAGAAGGAAGATATCTTATTTTCACAAATATGAGACAAGTATTATTCAATTGTAAACTTACCTTAGGTACCTGTGAATATAATATTTATTTAAATTAAATTTTGATTTATTTTTCAAACAGTTCCATGTTAGCAATATTCCACTAATAAGAAAAAATGTATCAACTGCAAGAACCAATTCTGTCTCTATTGCTCCTTCCCATGACTTGAAAATCTGACAAATAAACAAAAAAGGTGATTAGCCAACAAAAATGTGAAGAGGTCCTGGATACCTCTCAATATCCGGTTGGATGCCGGTTATCGTGCACGAAACCAAGCCGAAATCAAATCTCTTTAGCTACGGCCTGATTCCAAACAGAAAAAAATCTTTTGTTTTTGTATAATAAGGTATAGTCAAAAACACCCTGGGCTGCACTGTTAAAGTTGCATGTAACTTTATGTATATAGTAACAAAGGACAGCAACACTTGATTAAATGTTTTGTTGCAAGAACCAAACTTCATTTTACGTCATGGGAAAGCCCTCTAAAGTTGAAAAGTGTGGGATTAAACACACGGCTTTTTGTGTTTATTTTTACTTTCCGTTATTACATCTTAACTAAAATAAATCCAGTGGTGTAAACCAGAGTGTTGTCTCATCATTCTCATATATTCAAACTTTCAGTATAATTTGATCATTTTTAATGGTAGTAGTATCGCAGTCCACACAGGCAAAGCGACTCGACAAAGACGGAAGATGACAGCTCCATACCTGCTTAAAAATAGAGTTTATATTCGCGGACTTGACAATTACAATATATTGTTGCATAGCTATAGTTTTGTACGCATCGACTTATAAACTGCAGACTAAACCTACTATTATGTTTGTTAAATGTAACATCACGTGCATTATACATACCTTGTTAAAATAAAACTTGTTTAAAACGGGATAGTTGATTGACAGTTGACCAAGTATAATGTGGTACCATATCAAAGCACATTGGCTAAGTACACGAAGGCCATGCAAGCTAGTCAGCAAATCAACGCGGTCGTTGGTTCTTAGCAGCAATGTTAAGTTCTTCTGAACGTTGAAGCTTTCCCATATAGCCAGCACTCCTAACATGTCAAAGTTAAATTACAACTATTATTTTCTTTAGGTGGATCATCATGTTACACATCTTTAAACATTATGTACAATTATATGGAGCTACAATTTTCAACTACTGAGCAATTGATCATTGGACCTTCACAGTTTTTTATGGAGTTGCTATTATTTTTAGCATCATGGGGCATTAAATTATACTATCATACAAAATATTCAAATAAAACTGAAAATATTTGTTTCGTTTTTTGTAAATTGCAATACCTATTGGCTCATTCCACACCAAATCGGCCAATAATGATTTTAGACTCAAGGTTTTTAAAAATAAAAAGGGAAACTTTGTATTTTCGTTCTATACATAAATATAGTCAAAAATAAAGAGTTTCATTTTTTTTTCACTTTTGTTTTTGGAATTAAACATGTTTAAAATAACACAAAAACCTCGTTTTCGCTTCGATTTTAAATCTTCAAAAGCCTGTAACTCAAAAACTAAAGCTAAAACTTACAACAGTTTCTTAAAAATAACAAGGGCTTTAGTTAGATAGGATATTAATTTTAAAATTTATAAAATCGAAATTTAAAATTTTCTTTTGAAAAAAATATTTGTTTAATGTGCATAATATAAGAATATACATACCAAGTTTTATGATGGGGCTATAAATAAAAAAAAAATTGTTCGTTTGGTAGGGTAAATAACTTAAAACTGCAGTATGTATAGTGCATTTACCAAAGTTAATATATATTGTATCATGAAATCTGGCCCATACATTTTAGTAACATGTTTATGTAACATATATTTTTTTCAAATAATTCCAATTTTTTTTTGTGTTTTCAAAAAAAACGTTTTGGAAATTTTGAAACATTTAAAAATTTGTTTGGTAAAGCCAAGTAACATATCAAATTAAATCCATTGAAATTACGAAAATAATGACAATATTTTGAGTTTTTTAGGGCAAATGGAGCTATGAGCTTTTGAATATTTCAAAACAGTCGATTTTTGGTTGTTTTTTTAATTTATAATTCAAAAATTGAAAATGAGAAAATCTGAAATTTTCATACTTATAGTACTACACATGTGCAATAAAAACATTGACTTCTGAGACTTCAGTTCTTGATTTGCTTTAACATACATTCGAGACCTCTAAAAAAACCATATCTCTCGAATTTCCGTCGGGCAATAGGTACCCTTAAACTATTCCATCGGCATCACCATATCCTCCCCCAGCCGCCACGTTTAAGGAGAGGTGTCCAAATCCTCTGGTTATCCTTAGTGGTGGAGTGGAAAGTGACAGTCATCGTGGTCTAAGACAGGAAAACCAGCAAATAATCTGAGGAGGAAATCGTAGCCAATAACAATTAGGTGCCAATAAATCAGGCGAAACTTGAATACCACTGAGGAGGTAGCACCAGAAGGAGTTGCCACTTGCATTTGGAATAAGGAGCAGAGGAGGGGGATGGATCTTACTTGCAAATTAACTTTACTTTAAATATAACGCTGAACATTTTGATAAGCCTATAATATTGAATATTTATCTGAAGAAAATTTATAATATGGATAATGTTAGCAACTATTCTAATTGAAATATATTTCTTACCCTCATGATTAATTGGAATCCATTTCTTAGGAATGGCAGTGGAAATAATTAGTATCCATACAACAACATACACAGACCTAAAAATGAACACACATTGTATTCTAAGAAATTAAAAAGAAAATTAATTCATCTATTCATTAGATCTGAAAGATAGAAAAGTAATTTTTATTCTTATTGTAGTCAATCCAGTCGCACAACTAAAGTATTCATAAAACGATCATCCATCTCTTATTGGCTTGCAAGTTTATTTCACAATATTGTGAAAAAACAAAGATCTTTGTGATTCGCCCTTCAAGCTCAACCATTTATTTACCAAACATAGTGTTTTTCATTAGCACTACATAGATCTGTGCGAATACAACAATAAACAGAAATACAGGAGGAGGGGGGTCAATTTTGGAGCCGTGACGCCGATTGTGTTTTTTTAATTCCATTCTTCTTCCTGTATTTATTATGTGTGTGGTATTTAGGCCACTGCCTCGATAAAAGGGTAACTAACATGGAACCCACATACGAGGCTGAAAAGACAAGAACAACACAGGCGCTTTGAAAAACCTTACAGACTACTTCAAATGACATCTCATCTCTCAATAGAAAATGAATTACTTGATTTGAAAGTTTTACAAAAGCCAATCTGGACATACGAAATAGAGCTATGGGGGTGGCAAAAAAGTTGAGCATCATTTGCATCCAATCCTTTCAATCAGAAGTCCTGAGAACAATAGTAAATGCTCCTTATTGCGTCAGCAGTCCCTTCATAATGATCTTAATATACCTTACATTCTTGAACTCATCCCTTCCAAGTTCATGAAATTCCATAGTGACCTATCCAACCACCCTAATCCCCTAGCACAGTCATCACACTACACCACTCATTTCTATAATCCTCCTTGGAGACTTAATTGCCAGTGGCCTCCTGACCTGCTATAAATACGCGACAGTGGGGGTCCTAACCATGGCTAGTTTCTCCAATTATGTCCTGAGCGTCTGTTGCACTCGCGCTCTTGGTCAAGCTCCACTGGCTCGTATCAGGTGACGCGGCTGATGAAGGAACGTGGAGGACTTCCAAAAACACTCTTCCTCTTTCTCATGTGAGGGAATTCAACCATTAGGATTTGGGAGGTCTCTGGGCTGTTGGTAAATACTGTATGAATAAGTAAGCGAATGAAGAATTGTAAATGTGGTATGAATGAGAACGTTGAACAAAATTACTTACTGTCCAATAAAGCAGATTGTAATTTTATCACAATAAAGATATAATTTATTTAAAACGTTTAACGGTTGGTATAGGGTAGTGCTTCAGTGCCTGATTAACTTTTGAAAGCAACTTTTTTAGTGCGACATTGTCAATTTTTCATGCCTATCCATATACTTCCTGTAACGTTCTCAGAAGATATTACGCAAGTCTTGAATTTTTCTGTTAAGGCTAACTTAAAGGAACGTCCTTTGAGTCAGCGGTTTTGAATAAGTAATTTTCAGGGTTAGGCTATAATTGCCGTTTCTGTCGTAAAATGTGAGTCCCTGATGTTTTACTGTTAGTCTGAGAGAAACGATAATCTTTGAATGAAACAGGAGGGCACAGTCCACCAGTAAGAGTAAATGAATTTGAAGAGGTTTCGTTATATTTCTTTAGGTGTGTTGTGTGTGTTTGAAGATTTTACGCGTGCCCTTGTGCATCACATGAATTACTATGTAGCTATCAAAATATGGTGATGTAGGTATGTCAAAGGGGTATATAATATATATAATTAGGGGCTAGTAAGGAGCCACGATAACGGGATTAAAATAAAATAAATTTAGATTTGATTGATATAAAAAATCTTTAGCTCGCAAAAAATAGAATAAATAAATAAAATTCATCTTTAGATGATGAAAAACATAAGGAGGCCTCTGGCCCTTGCATCTAATAGTTCACATTTATTTTTAATAATTACTGAATAATGCTAAAGCTTACGTTGGATTATATTTTCTTACTATCAGTTATTGCATTCTAACCAATACTCATCCAGCATGCTATTTTAAAATATTAAAACCATAGGACCATTTTAATGACAGCTGAAATAGCACACACATAAAAAATGATTTTATGACTTTCTATTCGAATGGAACGTTTAAATGTACACTAGTTTTATACTTACATGGCTAAGAAATCTAGAAAAGTGAAACTGGGTCTTCCAGATTGGCATTCCACTGTAACAGTTTCGTTATACTGTGTTCTTGATGGTTCCAACAACAATTCTATTTCCTCGCTTTTGCAACTACTTGGCATGCACAGAGAAAACACAATTGGGACGTTGTGTGGCACATAAGGCGTATTTTTAGTTTCATTATTTGAAATCTTAAGATTTACTAAACAATAAGAACTGCTGAAAGTGGCCGAGGAAGAAGAAAGACACTGTTGGTAATCACCTAAGCTGATCGTGTTGCCAGATAGCCATCCGGTGTCCGAACTTCCAGAGGAGTCTAGAACTAAAAAGATGGTCAAAATAAAAATTTGTTTAGCAGGTTAAGTACCTAGCCTTAATTCACAGTTATAACTATCAAGTTATTCTGTCAAGTCTAAATATTGCTTTATGTAGAAGTGCGCTCTTGTTTTCATTAATTGTTAATTCTTAAACATTCTAAACTGACAACTTTTTCATTCAAGACTCAATATTCTGTCTGTAAATACAAAAAACATATATAACCCCTTTAGTTATAAACATAACAAGACATTTTAGAGCATTTAAAAAATAAATAAATAACACCATGACCTGCTTCGTATCGTATTTTCGGTATCCAGAAAGACTCGGGGATTTTGCGCCGCTATTCAGCCTTAAGTAATTGTTATCAATGGTCTCATTTATATCATATTTAAGTAGAACTACTACGCACTTATAAGTTTTTATTTATTAATTATTTCATAGCTCTAATTATTTATGTAAATATTTATTTACTGGAATGGTGCATAAATAATTTTTAATTGCTTTATTAACTTAATTTTTTTTATGTATTAGAGAGTGTTTAGTCCCTCCACTCTCTTCATTCCACATTTTGACTACTATTATGTTGTCTTTTGGAGTCTCAGAGCATTTAAAAAAAAAAAATAAATAATAACACCATGACCTGCTCCGTATCGTATTTTCGGTATTCGGAAAGACTCGGGTATTTTGCGCCGCTATTCAGCCTTAAGTAATTGTTATCAATGGTCTCATTCATATCATATTTCATCATAACAGATTCATTCGCTTTTTAATTTGGAATATATAAGCATGTGAATTTATTACATAGGACAGAAATCTCCCTAATTCACCCCCAAGATTGTCACTTCCTTGGCTATACTGAAGAAGGTATATAAGAGCAGCGTCCCAGTAGCTCCTGCAGCTAGTTGACTGTTAATGCGATAATTCTTGAAACACTGGATGCCGAGGAAGACCCAATAAAGTTGATAATCATAAAAGAGAGATTTGAATTGAAAACATTAACATGGTGAATGTAAGTTTCTATAGTTGTCATTTGTAATTTTTCATGTATATCTGTAATTTTAGTGTAATAGTCAATGTTTCCTGCTGTCCTAAAACAGTTTGGAGGACTTGAAGTTAAAGCATGTGCAACAAATTATTTTATTATTATTAACTTTATATTTTATTTATTAACTTTTGTTCTATTAATTTGGTAATTGTACGTTTTATCTGATGGCTAATGTCTTTAATGGTTTTTACAATATTTTCCGGCATTGAAATTAAAAACTGGCTAGTGCCAGGATCACGTGACATTCTGATTAATTGTGATGATAATATGTGTAGAGTAAATATGGAAATAAATAATGCATTATGAGTGCTGCGATGGCAAGTACTTAAACTGGAAGTTGACTGTATATCGATAAGTGGTAAATTAAGAAATGCTCAGTGACTATGAGCACGAAAAAGGACTTCTCCACCCAGTACCTACAATGGAAGGAAATGAGACTGGCCAGGAAGGTTTTTCCTCCCAAAACCTATAACCTGAATCTGGATGCCCTTACCTCTGAAAACATTTTACCACATCTCAAACCCCTAGATTGGAATACTATTTACTCCTGTTCCACACTAATAACCTCCTTAATATCCTTAATGTCCAAGCACCCCTAATAACCTTTTGACCCCGGCATGCTCCGTGAATGTGCCAAGAGATTAGCTTCTTGCAAAGAAAGCACAAGGTTGACCAAAGACGCCTCAGATGAGCAAGGCTTGTATTTAACTATCATGCGTTAAGGATACTCCGCAACATGACCGAGGCGTCAGTCCGGCAGGCGAAGTCCTAATACTCTCGTGAAGCCCTTTCCAATCGTGATTTAAATGCAAATAGAAACTTCTTTAAAAACCCTTCCTCTGTGACTCCTCTGATGGGGTATTCCGAGTTTCACCTGATAAACTAAACTAATATTTGTACCTATCTCCTCAACCATTCAATCAACCCCCTCATCCTATAGTTCTAGCGAGCCCTCATTTCATCGTAATGATTTTAATTTTAATTACGTGTCTCCCTCTAACCTTATAAGCTTTGTGTGTGAGCACGCACTAACGCTACTGATCATGACGGGATACCCGTCAAGTTCATAATACTATGCCTTCCAGTCATGCTTCCTGTTATTCTCCATATATACAATTTTTCTTTTCAAAATTCAATCTTCCTAACTTCTTGAAAACAAACTTCCGAATGCCTAACCCTTAAAAAAATATCCTACCCTACATCACCAAACGACTATCGGCCGATCTCCATCCTTTCTAACCTCTCCGAACCTCTTGAAACACTAATTCAATCCCAAACCTCTAATCCCTGAACAGTCCCAACTTCTCGATCTTTTCCAATATAGTTTCCGTCCCAGTTAGTCCATCCATACGATCTCTACTACCTAGTATCAATAGTAATATTCAAGCCGCAATTGATCAACAAAAATTAACATTCCTAATTATCCTAGATTTCTCCAAAGCGTTGGATACCGTATACTACTCAGTTCTTATGCCTAAGTTAAAGTCATTAACCCACTACAATAGCTGTTCTCAATTCGTTAGCTGCATTGCCAAGATTCAAAGAGATATAGATCGGATCAGTGCCAGGGCTTGTTAAACATAACGATTGTCATAGGCCACAGATTCCTTCTGAGGTCCTTTGCAGGTATTCCCGCATAACCAATCCAATCACTTTCCACTCCGCTGGTAAAGACCAAGGGACAACTATTGACCAAATCCTCTTTTGGAACCATATCTTTCGAGTTTCCCGTCAGTTAAAGGTACCCTGAAACCATTCTAATCTTCCATTCTCGCTATCTGCTCACTCATCTTCTATATCTAGACTCCTCGTATCCTCTATCACTCTCCTTCACTTGGACTATGGATATGTGGCATATGTGGGTTTCTCGGAAGGACTTAAAGACAAGTTAAAGGGAATCATAAGCTGCTAGATATGTTTTTGGGACTCCACGGTGCTCCCATGTCTCTCACCCCCCACGTTAGGGTGGGTCTTCTCCTTCCGTGAACAATATCTTCTTGGTTAATTCCTGTTTCAAACCATTAATTCTCATCAGCTCCTTTACATATACAATATTCAAGTCCACTTCCGCAACACATATCCCGTCTCTGACCTTAATACTCCGCCCCAGACTGCAGCATACGATCGGCCCCTTTCTTGCTCTCTTTCTCTACTGCCCTCTGGAATTCTCTATCCCCTAATATCCGACATGCTTCATCCGTAAGAACCTTGAAAGCTCTCCTATTCCAACACCTCCTCACCATCCAGAGAGGCACTCGTTAGTATGGGAATGATATTAATGGCTTAAGTAGTAGTATTAATGATATTAGTAGTAGTGGGAATAACATTAAACTTTGAGACTTTTTCATTTTATGTAATATCGAATCCGACATACTTTTCTTTTTTTGGTTTCTTACAGATTGGTCTATCTATCACTATTTACTAAATGCAGTTAAACAATCTTTTATTTTATTTCATAATTAATATTATGTCCTATACAGTTTTACACATTATTATTATTATGTAATAGTTCTTTTTATTTACCAGGTGTGATTTTTTTCATCTATTCATTAATTTAGTCATAGGGGACTTTGTCCCAGAGTAAAATTGTTTTCTGTATAAATAATAAATGATATTTATATTAGCTTAAACATACTTCTGAGAAAAAAGGACGGTAAGTCGCCAGAATCAGGTTACAATGTCGATGAGTGTATAAGTAATATTTTGCCTATTGGTTTTGATTAAATTCTAAAATAAAATTAAAATGGCGCGAATGATGAAGCTGAAGGCTGATGAAGGGGTGATTCTCATAGACATCCTGGTGCATGTTGATATTGGTCATTAAGGTTTGTAAGAATAAGTTACAAAATAACGTAGATTCTGTGATTGGGCAAACTATTTCTCTTCCTTGGCTGAAGTAGTGTTCTACTCAATCATGGTTATGATGAGTATCAAAAGGACCAAAGGAGTCTGCTAAGCCAATCTGCTGAGTGCGTTCTAGTGCTCACTATAATCTCTGAGCTGTCCATCGGGTAAGTCCCCAAAGAGCTCAGGAATTCAGGCTTTAGAACTCAATATATGAAACCTTATGTTTGATAGCTCCTGGTATGATTAACAGGTAGCAGCACCACCACCTGTCAAATAATTGTAGGGCTGTGTTGCTGAGAGATGTTCTGATGATGTGAGAAGTAGGTAATATAAATATTCACAAATGAAATGTTCTGTCTAGAACATTCTTCTCAGAACACAGACTTATCTATTTACAATAGATCGCGAGGATACAGCCGTTTCAAAAAGACGATAAGGATTGTAAGGATGGTTGTTACAGGATAAATTACGGATAGGTTTTTGTGATGTCGGGTCGTCACGAGGGGGGTGCCTAGTTACCCTACCCCTAGTAATGAATTGAGGGTTGATTAGGCTATGACATGGACAATTGCTTCATGACGGGTCTTGCTACCGTACTATCTGACTCCATATTTGACAGGTATGTGCCCCGACAATGCACTAAGGTCAGGAGAAGAGGTATAGGGTAGGTATTGTAGGTAGTTTATGTGTTCTTGGAATGACCACGAATTCACACTCGTATCTGAGGGTAGGTGAAAACCGTCCGGATCCCTAAGGTGAATGTGAGCCAGAGAGAAGCAGACTGGATTGCCGTGGGAGACACTACCAGGTAAAGTTTGTAGGGCCACGGCAACCATCGTCCGCGAGGGAGAGGTCTCTCCCAAGGAGGTGCTAGTTTTAGCGAGACGAAGGCAGATAATCCCACTAGGAAAGTGTGGGGTCTGATAAGGCCGGACTAAAACATAGCGAGGTTAGGAAGTGAGAAGTGAGAGGTTCTTGAAAAATCAGTGCAGCTGCAGGAACCAGTCAGAGAGGGAGCCGTAGTTAAAATGATTTACAGGCCAATACGAGGCCCTATTTATAGCCCCCCGTAACCAATGATCTGGGGTGATATTCAGACCAACCAAACCGCAGGGTTGCGGTGACGCTTGCTTGTTCTAGGCTGGGACCCACCCAGCTTCCTAGCCCACTACCTGACTCTCCCTTCAAGGGCCTCTGACTAGTTTTTT
Source organism: Acanthosoma haemorrhoidale (assembly GCA_930367205.1). Classification (NCBI taxonomy): domain Eukaryota; kingdom Metazoa; phylum Arthropoda; class Insecta; order Hemiptera; family Acanthosomatidae; genus Acanthosoma; species Acanthosoma haemorrhoidale. The sequence goes on along the minus strand of OV884009.1, from coordinate 104,208,613 downwards.
GCAGCTGCGTCTTTTATTGTTCACAATATTTACACTGATATGACCTATGGTTTGGTAATGTTATTTATATTTGTTTAAATTAATTTAAAACATATTATAACCAATTTAAAATATATAGAGTATAGGGCGATTTATCTTATGTAATTAGCGGTCGCTACAGTGGAATTTAGAAAGTCGTGAGGGTATAGGATCAATGGCAGTTGTAAAGGTGAGCCCCATCACCTTATAGAGTACTCAAAGAAGTCAAGTACAATGTGTATCATTGTACTTGTATTAATTATATAACTTTTATACCAAATTTAGACCTCGTATAGAATGTAGCGACGCTACAGGAAATGTGATATGTGAATAGATTTGACTGATAATCTATAATGAATAATAATTTTGTCATTTTTTAAGGGGATCGGAAAAAACAAATGACAGTTGGAACATGGAAATGACTGTGAAAGGATACGTTTGTAATGCTGAAGGTAGTGTTGACTACAATTCTAAGGACTGTATGAGATTGGAATGTTTAAATTAGCGGGAAGTGGTATTGAGTGGACTGGATCCTCGTTGAAGGGCAACTGTACTGTGTACATATTTGCTTTCATTGACCTCAATGCGCCATCAGCTACACCAGATCTCTTTTTGTGTGACCGTACCTTTTCGTTTTAATTGGCTCATTTTTATTTTTAGATATAAGGCGTTAAATAAAATATATCAGTGAAATAATCGCGCCTATAAAAAAATAAAATATAATATATATATAAAAAAATGTCCAACCCATGTAATGAAAATTAAGTTCATTTCGAAATCAAACGATAGATAATTTGAACATTGGAATGAAAAAGCAAAACTGTTTTCAACTCCTATAATTAAATTTATGTAAAAAAAAACAAACCTGACACCACAATTTTTCTGATCGGACAAGACGTTGGATCGATGCAGCGAGTTGTGAACTTCTTAATATAATTCCGCAATGGATTGAGCTAGTTAAGGCATCATCAGTATTAAATTTGTCTTGTTTAGCTCTATTAATGCTGTAAATATCATTGATATTTGTTTATTATTTATGATTATTGTTTATCTTTTCAGTATCGCTTTTTTATCAGTATCGTTTTTTTTAAATATTGCAGATTTATTTTTTAGTGTGACACTAAATTTATTTTAATCGGAGAATGCATTCGTACCTATTTGAAATTTTCAAAACCCAATTTCAACATCTATGTTGAAATCCAAGTAAAGTTGGGGACGTAGGAGGTGCCAATTCATACTTCTTTTCAACGATAGACAATTTTGTACGATAACATTTAATTTCAACGTTTACACTTAGGACATCTTGGTTTAAATTCATCGGGATATCGCGCAGACAGCTCTATTGGTTTATCTTCATGTAAAAATAATATTAAAATTTTGAATGTCAGTTTTTGTAAGTATAAAGCCAAGTAGTCATCAATGCCTTGTGGTTCGCGAATTTTTAACTGAACCCCTCCCCCAGAAGCCCCCCAAGATCCAGTGGCTCTCCAGGTCCACATGCCATGCAGAAACTCCTTATCTCTGGGATAGGAGGCTGGGGAGATAAAGATACCAGGAAAACAGAACGTGATGTGTCCCGAAACTCCAAGCAGCCACCTCCAGCAGACTCCGGTCCACGGCTGAATCGCCCTCTAGATGTTATCTCTTGATATTCAGTTTTGGTTTTAGCAACAATTAATCAGTGTGTAGTTAATATATATCAGGATTGTGTTTTGTTATAGAGATAATTAAATTTGTTTTACATGTGCTGAATTAGGTTGGTTTCTGTTGAGGGTTTAATTATTTTGTCAATGATAGTCGTTTTTGAGTGATTCAGATATATTTATATAAATTATTAAAGTATCCTGCAATATGAACAGCCTTGAAGTAGACGTTTTTTCGTAAGTATATTCTTGCAGGTGTTGTACCTTAGAGTTGGTTTCTGATTTATTAAAATCTTGATTTGTGTTCTCTATCAGAAATGTTTACTAATGTTCCAAGTATGTTGGTGGTCAGTAAATTCATATGATACGACTATCATATATATTACAATATATAATACATAAAACTATATGAATATATACTGAATAAAAACCATACTTACATTCTATTGCCCATTTTTCATGCCTATTGACTGAGTCTCGAAGAAATGATAAATCCTGTTTGCAAATTTCCGAACAATTTGTCGTTTCTACGTAATGAAATATTTCCCATATCAGACTTCTGTGACTATATGAATTCATCTTCGCTACAAATGAAACAAAGTTTTCTTCGTAGTAAGCTTTATATAAAATTGTATTCCCTGAAGTTAAATAAACGTTCCATAATAGCAAAAAAAGTACAACTTTCGTCATCTGTAAATATTAATTATTCCACATAATCTCAAATGTGACTGAAATAAAGTAATTAAAAAAAAAGTATGAGGTTCATTTAAAAGTATCTAACAACAAGTAAATAAAATATTTAAATTACTTTTTTTTTAACAACATCAATCTTTATTGCGATAAAATTATAATCTGTCTTTTCTTAATAAGTTGAAAGAAGAACTTAAGTTTAATAAGTAAAAGAAGTTCTTAAGAAGTTGAAACCGATCACAGTTTCAATCTTCTTATTCATGCCATATTTACAGTTCATCATTCACTCGCTCATTCATACAGTATTAACGAACAGCCTCTCTTCCCGCTAATACCAGCTCTTTCAAACTTGCGAGCCTTATTCGGTCGTTTTCCGACGCTTCGCTGTGATTTATTAGCTTCGTTTTGCCGAAACCATCCTGCCGGGATGTTAAGGTAACGGGGACGCCCACCACGGGCTAGGGCCTCTACGACCCGGCCGCCGCTGTCCGGAGAGCGTTAATAAAAAGATAAAATGGGCAAACCTGTGGTCTTTGAACTTTGCTAGTGGCCTAGTCGGCGGGCAGCTTTATTCGTATTGATCTGACTCCATAAGACCTTAGAAGGTGTGCCCCGACTGTGCACTATGTTCAGGAGAATAAGAACAGGGTAGGTATAATAGGTAGTTTATTTGGTCTTGGAATGACCACGAATTCACACTGGCAGACTGGATCGAAGGGGGAGACGCTACTAGATAAAGTTTGTAGGGCCCAAGAGACCTTCGTCCTCAAGGAAGAGATCGTTTCCAAGGAGGTGCTAATTTTAGCGATATGGAGGCAGAGAATCCCGCAAGGAATGTGTAGGGTCTGACAACGCCGAACTATAACATAGCGAGGGTAGGAAAGAGAGATACAGAGGTAGTTCAATAAGCAAGCCATGGTTCGAGTAGAGTAGCAAGCACCAGTGCAGAGAGAGATAGAGAAAGATAGAGAGATATAGAGATATAGAGATAGCCTTATATAGGCAGGCCAGAGGCTGGGCTACACCCGTGCCCCTAGTGGGCATCAGCTGTGTCGTGCACTAGTTTCCCCCCCTCTTAACTGACGCCTAAGGTTTTTATTATTAAAACATGGAAACTTAGGTGGGTATTTTCTGGGTCGAGAAGAGGGGAAGTTCTATTTATTCGTGGTGAAGAAGTTGGTACAACACATCCCTTCCTTCCTCTAAAGCTTTAGTCTGTCTTTGCAAGACTCCACACCTTTCTAGTGGGATTATCTGGCTTCGTCTCACTAAAACCATCCCTTTCTTTCTTGCAAGCATTAGTCCGTCGTTGTCAGACTCAAGACCTTCCTAGTGAAATTCTCTGTTATCGTGTTGCTGAAACTACCCCTTTCATTCGTGCAAGCTTTAGTCCGTCGTTGTAAAACTGCACACGTTCCTAGTGGAATTGTTTGTCTTCATCTCACTAAAACCATCTCTTTTATTCCTTTCAAGCTTATGTTCGTCGTTGTCCGATGTAACACCTTTCTAGAGGCATTCTCTGGCCTTTGTTGTATGACTCTACACCCTACTGGGGGAATTGTCTGTCTTCGTGTCTCTATAACTATTCATTCCTTCCTCACTATCTTTAGTTTGTCGTTTTTCGACTACACACATACCTAGTGAAATTCATTAAGGAACATTTGCAAAATTAACACGGGTTTACTTCCGGGAAGTATGTACTTCAATTTCCAAAGTAATAGATGATAACACTACAAAGTTTAATAAATAAGTCTACTAAACATGATTTAATGTTTCTTTGAGTTTACATTCTGACATCAATTTTGAACCGGAGTTTGTGCATGAGCTTGATTGAGATTGTACGCCAATTGCTTCACTCCAACATTATTGCTGCCCAGTGCTCTAACTAAGATTCATAAAATCGTCCTAGCAGTTGCTATTGGGTTCGGTAACACGATGGCAAATATTCCTATTGTTGATACCTATTCTTCTCTAGCTGAGAGGATGAACGCTCGATTGTTAACGTGTGATTTATTTTTACTATCTTTATTTTTATTTTATTCCTCTTCCCCTCTCTTCTCTCAAATTATTTTTTAATTAAACCCATTCTCTATGTGGTGTGATATTTCAACATATAGTTATGAATAAAAATAAAAGGAAGCAATCACGGTCCAGTGGCAGAACACTGGTCTCGCGCCAGTAAAACAAAAAGCCTCGCAGAGGCAGACTTTACTGAGTTTCCACTATCCGGCTCAGCTACCACATCCATGGAAGAGTTGACACCTCGACGGAACGGTCTTCCACTCCAACAGTTGAGTCACCATTTCCTAACCCACATCCTTACGGGCAACTACTACAACTCTCATTGGATCGAGAATTGAAGATCACAGCTATTCCGAAAACACCAAAATCACCTCCAATATATGTTAAAGATATAAAATAATTCAAAAGTGTGATCAATTAAACAAATTTGTGAGCATCGGAAAGTTCACCTGCCTCAATAGAAATAGATACACGAGGATCACGGCCAATACTTTAGAGACATACCAAGTGATTGTTAAATACCTTGAAAATGTAGATTGTAGATGGCCAAAGTGGTCTATATCGATCCCCAGGGGTCCACTCCGAACTGCAAGAGGTTCATGAGAGTGAAAACAAAATAGGGGTGCATGGGATGTAAATGAGGGTCCACGAGAGTATTCCATTTAAGCAATTCGTAAACAAAATGCTGGCTTTCCATAAATGAAATAATACACATAACACATATAGTACCTATGTATTTACATACTACTTTCTTATAATAAACAAATAAATTACTTATGAAGTAAATATTTTTAAAACATAAATGTGATCAATGTGTTATCAGTAATATTGCCTTTGTGGGAAGAGGGGAGTGAGAATAAACGATTTCAGCCGGTTCAGGCCCGATCTCGTGCATCGTCTTCTGCTCCCGAGAATCTAGTAGAGTCCTTCAATTAGTTTAGTAGTGAATATTTATTTTATTTTAACTTTCGGCATAATGTGATGTTTAGGGTAATGAACCACCATGTAGACGTAACAAGATTCAATTTAAAATCATCTTATTTCATTTAAGATTTGATTCAGTTACTACTTTAGGAATTGCTTCTTTGTTTCAGGTAAAACATGTCACAAAACGAAAGAAATCCAATATACTTTAATAAAACTACCACCGATTTATCTAAAGTAATTTCCAAATTTGTAATAAATTACTTTCATTAGATGGCCGCGATCCGAAAAAAAAGACCTTACACGGAGTGAAGCAATATTTATCTAAAATTCAATACACGAGGCACTGATAGGTTTTAAAACGACAGTCAGAAATCAATATGTGAAAACTTAGGGAAAATATGCATTCTTCAACAGGTTCCTTTACTCTGAACGAGGTTGTTATAATGTTTTATGAAAAAAATATTAATGTTTTATTTAAGTATTTCTGTCTAATTTTATACATAATTAGCAAATATGTTGTCATAAACTTTTGAAAAATAAGGTAAAAATTACTTATACGTTTTAAGGGATACCCATGCGCCCAAAGGTGCGACGAAAAATCATGCACCTGACCGAGTGTTAAAGATAACATTTCATTTTTGATTTTATCATTACGTTCATTTATTTATCACTTATAAAATGTATATATTTATTTATCTTAAATATGAATTTGTAGTTATATATGTTTTTTAGAAGTAATATCACTTTAAAAATTAAAGATCTATGGTTATGAATCTGTAAATCATCCCCAATGCAATTCGTTTCTATCGAATCACCAGTCCCACTGTATACCGACTTAAAATGAGTCAAAATGTGTAACAAATATTAAAATGTGTTTTGGTGATATACACATCAATAAACCTACGAATAATATTTACCAAGTCACATGTAGGAAATTATATACCTTAATATATTTCTGTACGGTATTTAGGCTTCCATCTCGACAAAAGGCTAACATGGAACCCACACACGAGGCTAAAAAGACAAGAACTAACCAGACGCTTTGGACAACTGTACAGACTACTTCGAAGAACACCCCATCTCTCAATAGAAAATAAACTACTTATCTACAAAGTTATACTTAAGCCAATCTGGACACACGGAATAGAGCTATGGGGGACAGCAAAAAAGTCGAACATCAAGCGTATCCAATCCTTTCAATCAAAAGTCCTGAGAACAATAGTAAATCTCTCTTATTACGTCAGTAACAACCCTTTATAATGATCTTAATATAACCTACATTCTTGAACTTATCCCTCCCAAGTTCAGAAAATTCCATAGTAACCTATCCAACCACCCTAATCCCCTAGCACAGTCATTACACTCATCCCACTCATCCCTCCAATCCCTCAGAGACTTACTTGACAGTGGGAGTCCTGGCAATAGCCAGTTTCTCCAATCGTGTCCTGAGCGTCTGTGACTCACGCGCTCTTCATCAGCCTCCACTGGCTCTTATACAGTGACGTGGCTGACGGAGGAGAGTGAGGGACTTCCTAAGATTCCACTTTCTCTTTCTCATGCGCGGGAGGTGACAACCATGTGGATTTGGGAGGTTTCTGGGCTGTTTGTAAATACTGTATGAATGTGCGAGTGAATAAAAATTATAAATATGGTAAGAATAAGATCATTTATCACAATTACTTATTGCCTAATAAGGCAGATTGTAATTTTATCATACTAAAGTTGTTTTTATATTATTATTATTATTAAATATGCTTCCATTGGTGGATAAATCCACATCTAATATATTTTAATATCACTTCACATTGAAAAATATCTCTAAAAAGGAAACTGCTTAAAATCAATGCCAAATTTGTAAGGATATAAATAAGACTACGTTTGATTAAAAAAAAAAATACAAAACACATTATTTAAAGTAGCATGCTAAAGCTTTATTGAAATCTTTATTGTGAACTGGCCATGTTCTATATTTTTATTAGTTTATTGAACAGATTAAATACTTGCTAAATTGTTTTTATATAGGTATAGAAAGAGCAGACAATTTAATTTAATTTGTCTCCAAATTATTACTATAGCTGGATATCCTTCCAGGACGTTTCTTTTTTAACTTTTAATAAACTGTTTCCAAGACTGAATGTGTATTGTTCTCAGCTAAGTCTAAAATCTAATTGGGACAAAATAAAGTATAATTTGTTGTAAGCTAGAATATGTTACTTCACAAAGTACCTACCTTCAAATGAACTATCCTTCATTTACCCTTCTATCCAATGTTGCAAAAAAGTTTTACCTTTCCCTAAGTGATTTCTGAGGAGGACTGAAGCAAAATTAGGTGCTAGTGCCCTTATAGTTTTTTCCGATCCCCAAGGCTGTTTCCTATCGGCTCTCCGTAAATTACTACCCTAATAGCTTCACCTTCACTTCTCATTTTATCATAATGGCAACGTTTCTGTAGAATTTAGTCTAATAATTTTAAACTTCACCTTTTACATCAACATAAAATGCATTGATTATTTCTAATTTGTTATATTTATTCAATTAATATTTAATTCACTTTATATAAAAAATCTACAAAGTGGTTTTGATGCCTACAAACTTATCATATAAACTATTTCTTCGTATCTAAACAAGTAAAAAACTTATTACTTTGTGAAAATAATTAGGTAATTAGTTTTAGTTGAAAAATATACTGGAGAGTCATTAAATCTTATTATTTTTTGTACATCAACTACAATGACAAAGAGTTGAGAGGAAAAGTCACTCCAGGTCTCTGCTCACAAATCCCATTTATTAACGCACATGATAAAAATGACATAAAACATCATGTGGTAGAAAACATGTCAAACAAGTAGATCATATTCAAGACAAGGCACATATATCAGTGGATAATTACATATAAGAGATCACACATCCAAAAAGCTTTAAACAATGTCCAAACGATTAAAAAGGTTAAAGAATATTTGTCCCGAATACAAATACAATTTTAAATGGTGAACCCAATCAAATATATATGTATAAGTTAATCGCCGGCGGTTAAGATAGACAAAAAGATAGTAACGAAAGAGGGAAATGCACCGACACACTCTGACTCCAGTAAAAGACTGCTTTATTGTGGAAGATAATGCGACATACATAGGATCATGGGTTGTGTGCATTCCATGATCGTATTAGTATTCGACATAGTCAGGCCTCTGGCTTTAACTTATACATATGTGTCATGTAAAGTTTCTAAAAAATATTAAAAAAGTTCTGAGAATACCAATATATTACACAATACATTATGTAATAAAATATTCTGTAACAGATCTGCGAGTAACTATTCAACGGCGAATATGTGGTGGGCATGTCATAAGGAATTTCTTCAACGCTGAGAAAACTTATATAAACCCACAAATTCCGAATTTGACAATTACAATGCGAGTTTACTAATCTGTCATACACGTGCCAAAAAAAATCTAATTTGAATTAAATAATAAAAAAAAAAATTTTATACACGTCGTTACATGTAGTACCCCTTCAAGGAGGCCTTTTATTTTTGTAAGCCTTATACAAAATGTACAGTATATATATATTGAGATGTATCGAGGTCTCATTATCTCACATGATTAAAACGGGATGAACCACTGGAAGTTTTGTTGGATAGAGTTTCAGAAGGCTGTGAACAGGAGAACTGATGGTGAGCAATGGGACAGGAGAGAGCAGAGGGACTCGAGATGAAGACGCCGCTGAGGAAGCAACAGGTTACGCTGCGTACTCTGCTGAATATTTCTGGATGGCTGTATATGTAAATAATGTTGTTTTTCTTTTCTTTTTTTTTGTATGAGACCGTTCTTAAATGTTAATGTATAATACAATTTAACTAACCAATAGATTAGATGTACATTAATAAATATTGTTAAGGTCCGGGCATCGCCAGTATTCAGCCTTAATCTCAAAATGTGGGGATGTGAACATCCTAGTTTAATAATTTTGTATTAGATAGATCTTAATATACCTTACATTCTTTAACTCATGCTTTCCAAGTTCATAAATTTCCAGAGTAACCTATCCAACCAGCCTAATTCCGTAGCACAGTAATTGCACTGCACCACTCATCCCTATAATCCTCCCCGGGTACTAAATTGGCAGTGGCCTCGTGACCTGCTATAAGTGCGTAACAGTGGGAGTCCTGGCAATGGACAGTTTCTCCAATCATGTCCTGAGCGTATGTGCCTCTCGCACTCTTCGTCAGCATCCACTGGCTCGTATCTGGTGACGCAGCTGACGGAGGAGCGTTGGGGACTTCCCAATACTCCGCTTCCTCTTTCGCATGCAAGGGAGGTGACAACCATGGGGATTTAGTAGGTCTCTGGGCTGTTTGTAAATACAGTATGAATGAGCGAGTGAATGAAAATTGTAAATATGGTATGAATGAGAACATTTATCACAATTACTTAATGCCAAATAAGGCAGATTGAAATTTTAGCACAATAAAGAAGTTTCAATATATATAATTTTTACAGATTAAGATTTTAATTAATGTAATATCCCAAGATGAAGGGATGAACACCTCAATATAGTGTTTCATCTAATTTAATCTCATTTAATATCTACGATACAAAGTACCATGGAGTAATTGCTTGGAGAGACCTCTTCTCCGATTATCTAACCTCGACTGCCCACAAACACCAACAATCCTCCACAACCATCACAGTCACAAATCACCCTGGGTCATAGACCAAATTCAGGACCAACTACATTATGTATTCATCACTCTTACAGGTTTTTAAATTTTTTTTTCCTAAATTAATTGGCCTTACGTTTTTGTTTTCTTGTTTAATTTTTTTAATGAGTATTACTAACGATTATAACTTATATTCCATAATCTGAGATGAATATTTAAAAAAAAAAACTATACAGAAATTTCTATTTTGATTTTTTGTGTAACCGATCTCTAAAAATAAAGCAATGGTTTTTTTTTTTTCCCCAAGCACCACAAGAGCTCACTAGGGGCGTGGGCGTAATAGCCCCTGATTAACCAAAATAAATGATCATATGATTGGCTGAAACAAAAAGGTCTCTCATTCGCTGTAGGCAGGAGTGACCTGCCTAGATAAGATAGAAATTCTGAGCTTTTTCTTTGTCGGAATCAGACACTTTAAGTGAACACTGGTCTCTCTCTGCACTGGCGCTTGTTGCTCTGCTCGAACCATGTCTTTCTTATTTAATTACCTCTGGATCTTACTATTCTTGCTGGCTTTAGTCCGGCGTTGTCAGACCTCACACCTTTCAAGTGGGATTGTCTGGTTTCCTCTAGTTAAAACTAGCACATCGTAGGAAGGGATCCCTTCCATGCAGACGTCGATCTATGGGGCCCTAAAAAATGTACCTACCAGCGCCTCGCCCAGGGTCCAGTCTACCTCTTTCCGGTTCACACCCGCCTTTGGAATCCAGACGGTTTTCACCTATCCTCAGATACCAAATGTGAACTCATGGTCATTCCACGACCACGTTAACTACTTTACTTGTAATGTCTATCTTGTACCTCTTCTCCTAAACATAGTGCACTGCCGGGGAGTAACAATATGTGCAGAAACTGTTAGAAGAAGACTTGCTAAAGTGAATTCAAATCCTGTGAACACGTGTTCCACAGGCCTTCTCTTAATGCCGATTTGTATGTGACGGCTTTTTCTGACGCTTTTTTTATTTAAACACCAGATGGACGGGTGAGAGTTTACCCGAATAGCTTACATGAAAGCCTTGTGAGTGTTTTCTTGAATGTAACGACACTGGGAGAGTTTGGTGGAATTTATTCAACACCAAACAAAGAGCTCTATACAGCATAGGCCTCGGTTATTCATGGACTGTAGTGCTGATGAGTAAATAACTCCTAAATAAACATAAATAAGCCTTTGTATTTTTATAACGAACATTCTGATGATGATAATGTACAATTAAGTAATTGCAACTCACAGACCAAAAACAAAAACTTTCTTGATGTAATGACATAATATTAAGTAACTGCGATCTTAACTAGAAGACAGCAATTTACACAGTAGATGGAGTGGGTTTTTTTTTTTTTTTTTTTTTTTTTTCTTAATCCCTTGGGTAATTTTTTTTAAAAATTATAATAGAATATAATCTGTACCCAGGGTTTTTTCCTTTTACTGCATTGCATGCATTTTAAGGAGTGCATGTCTTAAAACTAACAATCTTTTTGTGGTTAAAAGAATGGAGTGGGGATGCTGGAAGGAGTATTTATACTGTCAAGGAGGAGGTGGCTCATGGTTACTGCTAATGTCGCAACGTTACATAACTTCTCCATCCCTAATGGCTGAACTCTGTAAAAACAATTTAACAATTGGGTGAACTTTGAAGGTTTATATCTTTTACAACAACAAAGGTTATAACGAGACTAAAAAGACAAGAACTAAACAGACGCTTTGGACAACTGTACAGACTACTTCAAAGGACATCCCATCTCTCAATAGAAAATAAACTACTAATCTACAAAGTTATACTTAAACCAATCTGGACATACGGAATAGAGCTATGGGGGACATCAAAAAAGTCGAACATCAAGCGTACCCAATCCTTTCAATCAAAAGTCCTGAGAACAATAGTAAATGCCCCTTATTATGTCAGCAACAAAACCCTTCATAACGATCTTAATATACCCTACATTCTAGAACTCATCCCTTCCAAGTTTATGAAATTCCACAGCAGCCTTTCCAACCACCCTAATCCTGTAGCACAGTCATTGCACTGCGCCACTCATCCCTATAATCCTCCTTGGAGACTGAAACGGCAGTGGCCTCGTGACCTGCTATAAGCGCGTGACAGTGGGAGTCCTGGCAATGGCCAGTTTCTCCAATCATGTCCTGAGCGTCTGTGGCTCTCGCGCTCTTGGTCAGCCTCCACTGGCTAGCATCCGGCTGACGGAGGAGCGTGGGGGACTTCCCAAGACTCCGCTTTCTCTTCGCATGTGGATTTGGGAGGTCTCTGGGCTGTCTGTAAATATTGTGTGAATGAGCGAGTGAATGATGAACTGTAAATATGGTATGAATGAGAGCATTTATCTTATTACTTATTGCCTTATAAAAGGTAGATTGTAATTATAGCACAATAAAGGAGTATATTTAAGAATTTTACCGGGAGCTGTGGGCATGATCACAGTTGTGGTTAAACAATGGTCTATGTTATTGATTGCTTAATGTATTAAATTTAATTATTTTACATAACCCTAGTACAATATATTATATGTTTTGTTTAGCTTCGATTTTCAATAATAAAATAAATCTGAAATATAATAATTTAGTGTGATTATTTTAAAAATTGTCCGTCTTCTTCATGACACAAATGACAGTATCCAAAGGAATATAAGGCATGTATATACATGAATGAAAATAAAACTGTGAGATAAAACAATTAGTGGTTACATTATAACATAATAATTATTTTTAATAAACGACAATTCCTAAAGAAGTTTGATTAGCCTAAGATAGTATAAGTTGACTAGGAGTAATAATTGTTACATAAGTATTATTGTTTAATGATGGTACAGCCAATACATTTTTTTTTTTTTATCACTTTTCCTTTAAGGGAAAGCTAAAATTTAGTGTATTGTTTACTCATAATTGCACAGAGTATTTCGCTAGTTAACTTAGACTTTCAATATCATTGGTTTAGGTTTGTCAGTCTAATTATACTAGAAGGAAGGGTTACTAGTCTATTAATTTTCAAAGAATTTCCTATTTTTCTACTTAATGGCTATAACAAATTTGAATATCAATACAAATAAACACATATAAAGTATTGCTTGATATAAAGTCTGAGAAATAGTTTACATATAATGTTTGTTGTTATTTGGTTTGTTACTTTCTAGATTTTCTTTTCCTAGCAATATTATCTGGATGAAAATTGTAATTTTTTGTTTTTGTCATAAGTTAAATAATCTTTGTAGAGGAGATTCTTTTAAAGGAAAAGAAAGAAAACTTTATTATGGAGTACAAGCAAAACACTGTCATATACAAACATTAAGAGTTACGTTACTACATACTGGGTGGAAGGTCTAGGGACGCGTGGGGTCTGAGGTTTTTTTTTTTTTTTTTTTTTATTTTATTTCAAAACCTCAACAAAATAATACAATGTACAGAAAATAAATAATAAAATAATTGGATTACATATTTCTCCTCTTTCTGCATTTACATGCATTTGGCGGATCTGGGGTCTGAGGCTAAAGGTGAGACATATATGTATTAGAAAAGGGTAAGATTCTGGGAAGTAGGGAGGGAGGTCTTGGAGGGATGCGGGTGGTTACTAAAAAAATAACAGGAACCATTAGTGACTTCCATGAAGTCACGAGGCAGGTATACAGTTCTGCTCAAGCCCCTTCTACTTTTAGCATTATATACAATATTAGCATTATAAAACTATAGATAGGTAAAAATGTTTTATATTGAGGACAGTCCTGAGTTCTAGTTCTAATTTTTATGTATTTTTTGTTGCTAATTACGGTTTTTTTGTGAGTAATTGATTTGACTGATGTTTTCTTACAATGTATTACTGAGACCACATTTTCTTCAGATTCTTGTTTAACTATGTGTTGTAGTACACTGGATCTATAACCAATTGTGCAGTTTCTTTTTCTGAAATGACCATGAGGTTAATTCGTCCACCGATTGTTTTTCTAACACTTCTTCACTTTCATCTTCATCATAAAGTTTTGCCCTACGAGAAGAACTATTGGTTGGTTCATTATTTAAATTCTCATATGATATCTGCAAATTCAATTGCAGCAGAAACTCGTGTAGATAGGGGTTCGGTTTAAGTCTAGCAGTTAATTAATTTCCTCTGCAAGATAGTGTAATGTTCAAAGGACACTACAAGCTTTACAGTCGGCATTTCTTGCTTACTGCTACGCAACACTACCCATATCAAGATATAAAAAATGAAAAGTTTGTCCAGAAGATTCTGTTTCTGGAAGAATACTGACCAAGAAATTAAGATATTTGTCAAAAGCTGCCGAGTGTGTGCCTTGACAACGTTGCTCATCCGACTGTTCCGTTGAATCCATGAAAGGAGCCTACCTCTAATTTGCAACACGTAGATGTGGACTATACAGGCCCTAAGCATGGACACTATATATTTATCCTCATTGATGCAATGTGAAATGGCCGGTTCATGGTGGCTGAAAAAGTTCTAACCTCAAGATCTACGCAAACATCTACATCCATGTGAATACAAAATCAATTAATTTTTATGAATTAATACATTTTAATTTAAGCTATAATACATAAGGAATATTGTTGTTTATATACATTTATAAGAAGGAAGGTCTTAATGTACACTAGACTTTTAACAATACCTGTCAGAAATCATTTTCAAGTTGCTGCCTATTTAATTTTAAGTCTGTACATAGAAAGCGAATAGTATGAAATAAATAATATACATAATAAATAAATTTTGATTCGAATTGGTCTGCTTCTTGTCATGGTTATCCTGTGATTTTCATAAAAACCCCATTGGTTTGGGTTAATTGGAACTATGTGCATGCTCATTCGTGAAGTAACACATACTATAATTTAGTATAAACAAAAAGGAACTATTTTAGGAATTTATTTAATGAAAGAAATAACTATGTTTTAGTTATATCAAAAATTATATATTTGAATAGTTCTGAAAGTAATACATATGTATATTTAAATATATCTGTATCTGTAAAAATCCATCAGAAACTCAAGTGTTTTTGGGTTCATCTCACTAACTATGCGTTTATGCATAAATCCCTCATGCCCTTTAATAATAAACTATCTTTATTTCAATTCCTCAGACATACTAGTTTTCAATGCATTACTTTATTTTCTATACAGAGGAAGATTATTCTGAAACTAAGATATTTTTGGCACTTCAATAAATGTTGCCTAAAGTACAGGAAGATGTGTCGTGCTGGGTTTGGCACAAAAAAAAATCATTTGACAATGGTTTTGTATCCTCCATTCCATCCATCATCCAATTTTCAAACATCTAGCTAGAAAATGGCCTATAAATGAAATATAATATTAGACATTTCATAAACTACTAATTTATTCATAATCATGAAACAAGTTGTAACTATAAACAGATTATTTTTTGGGCTTTTAAATAATTTATAGCACTAAGACTGAGTGTTAACCCTACTAGTACAAAAAATGGTGGTTTTCGACGTTTATTCACCATGTTCCAGCAGGGATTAGAATAATACATGATCATATACTCTTCCAATTTTTAGGCATTTATGGTGAATAAATAAATTTACAAATTGATGAAAATTTATTCCATTAGTAATTAGAAGCCAAAAAATATATTGACAGGGCCCGGGGTGCCTCTATCTCCGGCCGAGTGATTTTCCACTGATCTACCCCTGTAACTAGTTTAGTTACAGTAAACTAGTAAACTAGTAGTAGTAAACTAGTTTAGTCAGTATCAAAGCTCATTAGCAAGGTCCTCACAACCTTGCAACACTTTCTTAAATGTATAAAGTCTATAAAGAAATAAAATCACTGTATAAGTCACTTTGGTGTTTTATGGGAGTGTTCAGTTTTGTAAGTTCTTTTAGAGTTTTAATGAGTTATTTCGTGGAACAAAGCAAAGTTATGAGGGTTTTATCATTGTTTCTTTAAGTAAGGATATACATTCCTGGATTGTCCTTTAAAACATTTTAAATGGTTACTTGGTGGTTAATTGGCAGTGAACAGCCTACATACATAATACATTTTTGTTGAAATTGTTATTCCTACTTGTTATCCCTTCTGGAGGGAAGTAATGATTGCTAGTCATCTAGGTAGCACTGGGCATGCTCGTATTTATTTGATCTCCTATTGAGCAGATGCCATATAATATTACTAATGCTGGGAGTGTGCTCCTCGTATAAACCAATAACTTTTGCCAACTGTTAATTCCTTGGGATTTCGGTAACACTATAGACCCGACCTGGGGTGGGTTTTGTCACCCCACCGTTTAAAACAGTTATTTATAACATTTTTTTTTAAAGGTAGGATCTTTAGGGCCGATGAATACTGCAGGCCCCTCATGCTGAAAAAATACAACGCGTTCGCATATCAGCTCTGATTTATATATTGGGTTGATTAAATTATTTTCATGGCTTATTGACAATAATAGTTTTTATCAGCAGAAGGACTTTAATTTACATATAAATTTCACAATTTATGACAGTATGGTTGTAGGTATATATCAGTCTTTGATATAAATGTATCATTAATTATGCATTATTGATTAACTAACTATTTTATTGCAGTTTTAGGATTTTTTTTTTTGTCGTGAAAAAATAGAAAATACCATACTTATGATATTGCATCTTTTCTGCCATTCTCAGTAGAATTTTATCTGTGGTTTTGTCTAGTCATTTCACATTCTTTAAAAGGTGTTTTATGTCCACAGATGAAGATGACTGAGGATATCAAGTGAATTTTGAATGCACGATTTTCATTCATTGAATACATGGGTTTCTGGATAGGTAGTATTTCGTGGGTTGCCATTTTCTAATCCGAACACTCTCCAATTTTCACTGATTAACCCAAAAAGCGGACACTTGGCATTTGTTTCATGTACGTGCTCCTTGAGCCTTTTATTATTAGAAGCCAGCTGGCCAAAACAGGAGGAAATACTTTCTTTCGTAAGGATATGAGAGAGGGAAAGGTGGTTGAGGCGAATGAATGCCTAATACAAGTAACATAATCCATAGAGGATAAAGAAGTCTAAGAGGTGAAGATTTTTTTCAGATACGTTGGTTAATGTGTAGGAGGATCTGGTACGAGGCAGGGACAGTGTTTAGGTGTGGGTGCAGTCAGTAGGAAACAGCTGCAGAAGTTAAGTATTAATATAGTTCATTATTAGTTCTATTTATTACCGTTATAGGCGCGAATCAATTAGCTCATATGGTTGGAACCCCAGCTCTAAGCAGTCCGAAAACAGCAATGGGTCTGCTAACATGGGATCCGAGCATTCCATTATGTCTTGTTCAATTACTAGTGGAGCTGAAAATTGAAAGGATTTAGATAGCTAACAATAATAGAAATCCTATGAATAATAACGTTTGGATAGATACTAATGTTCAAACAAATTACAAGAACTAAATTTTTTTAAACATTTTCTTATTGTGTCATATTTTACTTAAATTATCCATTTCTCAACAATTAACAATTTTATTTTTATCAGTTTTCCAAACTTATTAACTAACAAACATAGTTCCTATTTTTATTTTTTAAAAAGGCAATACTTACCAGAGGCACAATCAATTCTGTTCATATACTCCACTTCCACGTGCTTGTCTACGCCACTGAGGATATCAGTTGCTGCTCTTACGAGGGATGGGTCGGACACCGAATGAAAGCAAATTGAATCATTAGAATTCTCTTCATGAAGCATTATGCTTCTTGTAGCTATTTCAATCTCATCTTCTTCCGCTTTGGGCAGTATCGACTTTTTCCTCTTGTCAACTCTGATTGATTTCTTATTTTCTTGCTAAAATAAAATGAATAAATAAATGCGGGCTCCAGTAGATAGCCTGTCTTACAATGCTCGCTAGAGGCCGCACAGGGACACATGCACAAATGAGGTGGACAAGAATAAAATTTTCAATTTGGCCTAAACATTATATTTTCTTATTGAGTGAGAGTTTAGTAGTAAACATAATCTACACTCAACGGCTTGTGTTTACCTAAGGTGGTCTTATGAGCTGCCGAATGTTATTTTAACCAGCGTGCTCATGCAGAGAGATAACGATGTTTTTGTTTAGCATTCGTCATTTTAGTCGTCAGTTGAATACGCAACAGACCACACCTCCTGTTATTGTGGATCATTTAAGTTTATATATTTGTTCATGAAGTTCAGGATAAATAAAGTATTTCGTTGTCATATATATTTTTTTCCGAAATTCCAAAATATTTAATCTTTTAATGGTTTCTTCAATTATCAATATTCAAATGCATTAGACTCAAAATAATCAAATACCATGGAATAGCACGAATTTTTTTTTTTTTTTTATCTGAAACGTTGAATTATGCAGTTTCATGGAATACCGTACTTTTTTTGTGCTAAGGCTTTAAATTTTTGTTTTCAGCTACCAAAATCACAAAAACAGGTAGGAACAAATGAATTTATAATTATACTGCAGCAATGCTGTGTGTTCTTCACGAAGCTGTCAGAGGTCACCTAATCAAACTGGGTCATAAAAGTTTCATATCAATTCACAAATAGGGTTATTAATTAATTCATTGAGGGTTATTGATTAAGTCACAAAGCACATGCGTAAATGTGTTCACTTATAGCTACAAAAAAAAGACTTGTTGACTATACTTCTTATGTCATCAGGGCCCTTGATTAATATTTATCGGGCACCACGTAGAAAATTTGCCAGTTCATTAACACTGGAAGTTTTGAATCTATTGGAAAAATCCTACCCACTCCCATTTGATAGTTTATCAATTTCCTCTGATATTTTGTCCCTGAATTATGAATATGAGTACTTTAGTGGTTAATTATAAACCCTCTTTACACGCCGAAATACTGAATACCGCAATAAATGTCGTGTATAATAGGAATTGTCACAACCATCCCACACCGGGGAGATAGAGAAAGAATCCACCACTCACCTGCTCTAGTACCTCTGCCAATGATGTTCCTCTTACTTCTCGTTAGTGCGGCTCAGGACACCACCGTTTGACATCTTGTTTATATAATTGAACCTCAGGCAGAGAAAGGATAGGTCCACAGACCAAGAAATGACTAGGAGTGAGCACCTCATTGTCATTGGGATCACTTGACATATGACAAAGAGGTCGTGAGTTCAGGAAGCGTAAAGCGATCTAGGCAGGCAAGAAATCCATCAGAGAGACGTCACGAGTTTAATATGGACGGCCTTAGTTGCCATACATACGAAAACGCAAATGTAAGCCTTGCCCTCCGGAAACTTACAAAGTCTCGAGAATGTAAAATTGAAAGGTCCCGCGAAGTTGACTCCAACGTGGGCAAAGGTTTTACCAGGCGGGATGACTCGGGCCTTACAGATTGCCCATGAAAGGATGCGGTGGTTTAGAACGGAATCGAAAGCATACCCCACATTCTCGTGCAACTTTGCAAATGATTGATTTATCAGCCACAATCCAGTAGTCCCGCCTCAACAATGCTGAAGAGTCCGAGGCCCAACGTGCAGATAACTAAAATGAGATACAGTGCGTCTATAGGATCTGGAACATCAACGAAAGAATCAGCTAGCTCAGTACAACCAAATTTAAGACGTAGACCATCATGGAGGGGTAACTTAGACACTTAGTTCGTGATAGTAGTGAATATTTCTTTTTCAAAGGGTAACATACTGTTCATCCGAGGTAAAATCACTGACCTCACAACCCTTTTAGAGGACAACGTTGCTGAAAACCCAATCCCTGCCAATGTAATACCAGATTTACAAGGCTGGAAGCCCAATCGACTAACAAATGATTGAGTCAAAAATGTCAGAATGAAAGACATCGGTTGATTGAATATAAGTAATAATTTATTAACCATTAAATAAGTACATTTGAATCACAAGTTATATAGGTTAGATTAATAATGTCAGCCGGCTTTGTTCATTTAATAGAGATAACCAAACCATATGACATCTCCGTTTTTTTTTTGTTTTTTTTTTTTGTTTTTTTTTTCCTTTTATTGTGATACATAGTTTTCTTTTAGATATGCTGGCTGACGACTGATTCGTCCACTACGAGTTACATATGTGTCATTGTCATTATTGATATCTTCGCTCTGGCTTTGGTTCATTAATTGCTGATCTGCTGGATCGGCTGTATTATTAACCTTACCATTATTATTTGAATTTTCCGAAATTTGTGGTTTAATATTTTCATCAAGTCTATCTTCGTTACTTTCTATTTCGAATGGTAGGCTAGTATCATTTCTTAAGTGTATTCTATTACGCGTCAATAAGGAGCCTCCCTCTGTCTTAATTTGATAAGCCCTATTGTTTATGTTTCTATATATTATTACAGCCCGATCCCACATTCCTTGTTTGTTTCTAACTCTAACATTTTCTCCTTTTTCGTATTTTTTCAAATCTTTGGCTCGTTGATCATGAAAAATTTGTTGTTTCCTCTGTCTTTGTAACAATTCACCTTTTATATATGAATTTTCTTCACTTTTAAACTTTGGTATATCATATAGAACACCATTCACATTTTTACCTTGCATTATCACATTTGGAGAAGGTATTGTACTAGATATTGGTGTGTTGTTTAATTCTAGTATTGCTAAGTACACATCTTTTTTATCAAAATGAGCTTTTCTAATCACATTTTTCACAGTTTGTATGTGCCGCTCCACCATTCCGTTACTTTGTGGATATGTTGGACTCGACGTAACATGCTTAAATTTCCATTCTCTTGTAAACGTTTTAGATAGAAAACTCGAAAATTGTGGGCCATTATCTGATCTGAATTCTTCTGGTATACCCCAGTGTACAAAACAAGACTTTAATGCTTTTATAACTGTTACACTAGTTTCATCCTTCAATGGTAAAACATCTACATATTTAGAAAAATAATCCACAACTAACATGTTTGGTTTTCTATCAATGTAAAAAATATCAGCTCCTACTGTTGCCCATATTTTATCTGGTATTAATGTTGGTATTAGACTTTCTTTCTGATTTGATCGTTGGAACGTTAAGCATGTTTTACAGTTGTTTATTTTGTTTTCTATATCTTTATTCATATTGGGCCAAAATACTATTTCTCTCGCTCTAGCTTTTGTTTTTTCAATGCCTAAATGATTATAATGTAACTTACTCAAAACTTCTTCTCTTAATTTGTTTGGTACTATTACACAATTATTTTTAAACAGTAAGTCATCATATTCATAAATGTCGGCATGGTAAGTATGATAATATTTAACTATATTTGGTACATCTTTTATTTCTTTTGGCCAACCTTTTTTTATTGTATTTTTCAATGTCTGCAATTCTATGTCATTTTTTGTTGCTTCTATATATTTTTGTTTCTTTTGATTACTCATCTCGCTTGCTAACGTAAGTTCTAATATATACATTCTGGAATCTCCATCCTCTTTAGTTTCTTTTAAATGAGCTCTCGATAGTAAATCTGCTATTATTAAATTTTTACCACTTGTATAAGTTACTTTAATATCATATGGTTGTAACCGCATTCGCATTTTTTGTAGTCTCATTGGTATATCAGTTATCTTTGGTCTTAAAATAGGGATCAGCGGTTTATGATCTGATTCTACTCCAAAAGGTTTACCGATTACATACTGTCTGAAACGCTCACATCCAAACACTATGGCATATAATTCTTTCTCTATTTGAGCCCACGATTTTTGACATTCAGTGAATGCTTGTGATGCATATGCTACTGGCAAATCATTTTGTAACAGAACTGCCCCTACTCCGGTACTACTAGCGTCTACACTAATTTTGCACTCCTTATTTACATCGTATAATTGTAGAATAGGAGTTTTGCTTAAACATATTTTTATCTTTTTAAAACAATTTTCATGTTCACTTGTCCAGTTGAAAATTGTACCTTTTTTAATTAGATTACGCAATGGTTCCGTTAACTGAGCTGAGTTTTCTACAAATTTACCCACGTAGGTTATCAATCCTAATAATCGTTCTACTGCTTTAACATCTTTTGGTCTTTCCATTTCACTAATTGCTTTGACTTTGTCATCATCAATTTCTATCCCTTTGCTACTGAAGTAATGACCTAAAAATTTAATTCTTTCTTCTTTAAACTTACATTTGTTTTTATTAAATTTAATCCCATGCTCATAAGCTCTTTTCATTACTAATTCTAAAATTTCTAATAATTCTTTTTCATTTTCTGCCCATATCATTATATCATCGATATACACAGCTACGTTTTTTATACCTTCAAAAATCTCTGAATAAGTTTTATGGAACACTTCTGGTGCAATACTAACCCCGAAAGGCATTCTTAAAAATCTAAATGGACCATATGGCGTTTGAAAAGCCGTCATTAACGAACTCCTATGTGTAAGTTCTAAATGCCAAAACCCATTTGATGCGTCTAGAACTGCAAACATTTTTGCACCCGCCATTTTACTAGATATTTCCTCAAATGTAGGTAAAGGACAATGTTCTCTTAGTAAACAAGTGTTAAGATGCTGTGGGTCTAAACAAATACGTAATGATTTATCAGGTTTACTGGTGATAACGATTGGGTTCATAAATTCAGTAGGTTCGTTAACTTCTGTAACAATTTTATTGTCTTTCATTCTGTATAATGTTTCTTTGAAAAGATCTAATAATTTAAAAGGTATTCTACGACATGGTTCAATTTTTCCTTTATATCCTTCTTTTAATTTGAAATCATATATTTTTGAGATTGTTCCTATACCTTCGAATAGTTCTTTATATCTGCTAAGCAATTTCGTGAGACCATTATTTGTATTCATATTTATATTTTCAACTCTGGTAATTAATTTCAGTTTTTTAATTGTATCTAATCCCAAAACAGAGCTTGAGCTATTACAGTTTACTAAATAAAATTTTATTGGTTCTATTTTACCCTTGATTACACAATCTAATATAACAGTTCCTATAACCGGTATTTCAGAACCACTGTAATTTGCCAATTTGTTATCAGTTTTATTTATTTTCTCTTTAATTTTCAAATTTTCATAGTCGCTTTTTTTTAAAACATTGCATTCCGCCCCTGTATCGAGCTTGACTGTAAGTGAAGTTTTGCTTTCCAATATATTTATAGATAATTCCCAACCCTTTTGAACATTATTTATTTTTAGAATCCTCCCTAAAGTGTACATTTCAGCATCCTCTCCCTCAATCATACTTACATTATTTATATTTCGAGTTATTCTACACATTTTTGCAAAATGATTTATCCTATTACATTTAATACAAATTTTACCGTAGGCTGGGCAATTTCTATACCCATGGACGTTGCCGCATTTATTGCACCTCAATCGCTGCTGGCTTCCATATTGCTGCTCTTGTTGCAGTGATGTCTTGCTGCTATCGCTGGTACTTGGTTTCGACGTCCACGGCTGCGTACTCACTCTCAGATTACTCGTCGCTGCTTTGGTTCTGCTCCTTTGCTGTACTATATTTATTTCCTCTTCTTCTGTACCTCGCAACGTCTCTATTCTTTGTTTTGCTAACTCCGCCACTTTGCATAAATTAGTACATTTATCTAGTGTTAGATCATCTTCCCGCAACAATCTATCTTTCACTTGTTCATCCTGTATACCACTTACAATTTGATCTTTTATAAGGCTATCCTTATATGTTTCAAATGCACAATCAACACTTAACTTTTTCAAATCTGTAATGAAATCATCGAATGACTCACCCTTTCTCTGTTTACGTTGAAAAAATTTAAATCTTGCCACCGTCTCGTTTTTTTTAGGTATGCAATAATCTTCAAAAGCTTTAACTACAATTGCGTATTCCTTCTGTTCTTCTGCCGTTAAATTAAAGGTTTCATATTTATCTTGTGCATCTTCTCCTAATACGCTCAACAGTATACCAACTTTTACTTCATCTTTTTTATCTTGTGCTTCGATAGCCGACAAGTAATGATTAAACTTTCTATACCACCTTTTCCATGCTTCTGCTATATTTCCTTCGAAAATAAATTGTTCTGGCGGTTTCAAATTCACATGTCCCACCGACTGCGCCATGTCAGAATGAAAGACATCGGTTGATTGAATATAAGTAATAATTTATTAACCATTAAATAAGTACATTTGAATCACAAGTTATATAGGTTAGATTAATAATGTCAGCCGGCTTTGTTCATTTAATAGAGATAACCAAACCATATGACAAAAAATACCTTTAAGAACCACTATCTAAAACGGCTCTAAAAGGAACCCAATGAGTCCTTGATATGCAACAAAACAGTACCTTTAAGAACATTGGCAGCTGGAGAGAACGAAGTTGTCTCGGAGATAGTGGTAGGGGTTTCATCGGTTGACCGAACAGTATTAAAGGTTCCTGCGAGTGACTAGGGCCCTGGACTATCTTACTATTTTGAGAGGACATATTTGTAAATTTCATAAAATGTAGCAGAGAATGATGAGGATCATGACAATATTTACAACGATAAGTGGATTCACACTCACTTACTCTATGATCCAAGCTCAAACAATTAAAACTCAAACCAAATTTTTTAACAGTTTTGTAACGTTGATTTGGAGCCATATTCAAAAATGTAATACAATAAGTAATCTATATAAATATTGTTATAAAACCACAATGTTTGCATAACATTACTCATATCAGATGTTAGTAATTTAGTACAAAGACAATTTTTATTTTTTATAAAGTTTATTGGATGAAATAAAATTTGTAACAAATAGTGGATTTAGACATTATTTATCAACGCCAAAGATTTTATTTATTATAACATCACCAATAATGTAATATTTTTAGGAGTATGGTACTATTAAAAACCTATTATTATCCTATAGTAATTCCAATTTGATAAGTATTATTTTCCCTCTTAACCGTCTCCCAGCACAGTTTGAAGTCGTTCAAAGCTTCTTTCGAATACATTTTCAAGACAAACCATATTAAATGATATGTTCATGAGTTTTTTGGGGAAAAAAATATGCTTAAATTCGTGATTTTTCCTTTTGTTAGCAGAGGTGACCGAGGATCAGTAACATAACTATCACCGATAATATAAAAGTAACCAGTTGAAAAATCAAATAAGTACAGAATATATTATTATAAGTAAGGAGAGAAATAGGTAAATTGAACTTATTTAATTTTGCCCAGTAATAAATATCTTTCTTTTTAAATTTAGAAAGGAACACACATGTTATGGCTAATAAGAAAATTACAAAATCACTCACCCATTTCTTAAACTGCTCATCATATTCTTTATTTAACGTCCAAAAGTGGCCTCCATTATTGCACTTCAAACCTTTTCTAAATTGTGGATTAATACTGAGATTATGCCTGATAGAGTTTTTCCATCTTCCATCATTCTTCTTATAGTATGGATAATGACTACTAAAATGACAAAAAAATGTATGGATTTTTTTTAATTTAAACACCACTAAGAGTGTAAAGAAGAAATACTATATTATATTATCATTTTTTATAATTTAATTTTAGCCTTTACAATTTCTTTTAGATTGTCAATTAAACTTATTTAGTTTTTCCCAGTAATAAATACCTCTCTTTTTAAATTTAGAAAGGAACACACATGTTATGGCTAATAAGAAAATTACAAAATCACTGTTTGGGGACCGAAAACGTTGAGAAACCAAGAGTTATACTAGCAAGAAGAAACAAGAG
Organism: Acanthosoma haemorrhoidale; assembly: GCA_930367205.1. Lineage (NCBI taxonomy): Eukaryota > Metazoa > Arthropoda > Insecta > Hemiptera > Acanthosomatidae > Acanthosoma > Acanthosoma haemorrhoidale. Next base: position 104,182,978 of record OV884009.1, on the reverse strand, counting down.
AGACCGAGATGGATGTAAAGAACTATTACTTGTCAGTTAAACCTACAAGGAAGATTTCCTTAGTACCAAGATCAATAGCTCAAAATAACGTAGAATAGCTTAAATTATGACTTTTGTACATTTATTCCTTTAAATAATTTTTTGCAAATTTATTGTTATTTGAAAAAGTTATTTTCATAACAAAAGCTACTTTATGGACGGAGCGAGCTGACTCATCCGAATCGAATAGAAATTTTTACATAAAGTAGCATTGTAGACGGCAAAACAAATGTTTCACAAAAACGTTGCATGTCGGACTTTTGTAATCATTCCCGCTGGAAAACTTGTAAGTAACGGAAAGCAATGAATTTAAAAAGGACATAGAAAGGTATTTTCCAACGATGAGACTAGATCTGAGTCAATAGGAGATTTTAATGGTAGTTATAATGTACAGAATAAAGGTTTATTGCCTAGAACGTTAAATTATCACATTAAACTAATCTCGTGTAATTTTATTGTCCAAACGGGATTTTATGGCAGTGCAGCACTCCCTTACTTAGTCAGTCATATTACCATACCAAACGTTAATCAGATAATAGTTTTAGGAATAATTGGAAATAATTTTTTATTTAACCAAGGGTGAATTGATGAAACAAGGAGATGGTGGTTACGAACAGTTGGGCTAAATGGGGGAAGAATGAGTGCGGCTTTTCCACGTTTTTAGGAAAATAAAAATCTGTATGGAAGCAGGAATAACTCTTTAATGTATGAAATGCATGATATGGGATAGTTGAACCAAAATTGTTACGGTTCAAGAGTTCAAAACAAACAATATCACAGTGGTGTTTCGTTAGTGCCATAAACACTGTATAATTAAATAGCTAATTACGAATTCTCGAATAAATTAACTTACTATATCCATTTATATATTTCGGATACCGTAAGTTCACCGTGTTCTTTCAGTGCTTTTTCGATTAGTTCTGTATAAGTGAGCCCAGGTTTCAAGCTTGCTGCATAGCTGATAGGTTGCTCGCCCGTAACAGTCATACCTGGAAGAAATCGTTTAACATTAGTTAATTAGAAACTGTAAATACATCCTGGCCCAATTTATTGGTCCACTTACTTTTGTATCGCCAGTGGTGTTAGTTAGATATGATTATAGAGGTTATATGGTTGTAACGTTATTCTATGACGCTGAGATGGTGGTGTAATCAGGTGAGATAGCTTTAATCGTGAATTACCTGATCCAAGGTTTGGGTTGTGTGTGATGTGTTCGACATTTATCTTACGGCCTGAAAAGCAAACAATCGTGCTTGCTTCCAAAGAGATATGTAGGCTTTACGTTCATAACTGCTCCCTTGTTGTTGTTGTTTGCTGTAATGTGTTGCCACGTTTTGACACAACATAGCGGCGCTCTCAAGTTGCAATCCCCCCCTTTCCAAGAGTTTGTTCTACCATGATGACTGTCAGTGACTACAATCGACATACCACCCATATAAATTTTACTGTGGTAGACATTTAACAATAACACTAACCTGAAAAATCACATAATCTTGTGTGCGAGAAAGAGAATTTCTTTGTTTCGTTTTGTCACATGGACTCATTAAATGTGGTTTCCAGACGACAGAGTCCCTTCAAGCTAATACTAAAATACAATTAATACATACAACTATAATATCCACACGAAAACAGAAACAAAAGAAACCTACAACTTAAAGACTGGTCTCTAGTTGTCCTTAAAGAAAAATATTAATGTCTTTATGTACCTTCTTCCTAGAAAACCCTGCACTATCTGCAGCGTAAGGAAATACAGGACATACTCAAGGGTGGTGAATAATAGGTTAATAGTTTTCAGACCTCAACTCAATAACAAGCATTTTATAAATTATTGTTTTATATTTTATTGGCAGTTTAGATGTTTTGCAAAGGAATGTAAACAGCAATGAGATGGCAGGCTTGAATTTTGTTCTAATAGAATTCATGTAAAATGTAAGGTTAAGCCTTTATCGAAAACTACATCTACTTAATGTTCTTTGTACTTGTACTTAATATACTTCGGCGGACTTGGCCAGAGGAGAAAAAGTCATTAGTATAAACACTGAATTTCTGCGCATGCCCCAACGTATTCCTATCGCTCTCTATATCAACACAATTTTTCAGTTTTAAGTTGTAAAACTGTCTCAACAGAAAATTTAGAAAAGCTCTTAATAAGTGAGTGAATAATTTACTATACCTATTCAGTGTGTATTATAGATAATATCACACGGAGAAGCGGGCCATGTAAAGTAGGCATTATGTGTGGCTATGGCGGGATAACACAGGACAATATGCAAAACTCTCTGGCACCTGCCGTGGCTTAGTGGTAGCACTGCGGTCTCCAGTTTCATACGACGTGCGTTTGAGGCTCCATCTTCGCTCCAACATTTTTTTTAAATAATAATAATAAATATTGTTGATAATTAAAGATGCGTTTTTATCAACAACTATTGTCTCAAAATAATAAATGGTCAAAGTCTCTAGGCTCAACACCTACTCCATCGCCATTTAAGCAAAAACCACGCCGTTCTAACAGACTAATAAATTCCTAAGCAGCTAGCTCAATGGAGTGTCCACCGAAGCACTTCTGAAGAGCCAGAATAAACCATCGACAAGTCTCCATTCTTTACTCCAAATCGTTTCGAGGTGCTGAAACATATACAAGTAGAGGACATAGGAGCAATCGCCACACCAAAAAAGCCGCCATCAATATTCTTCAGAAATATTAGCAATCACAATTTCTCCAGTCACCTCCGTTATGTATAAGGTTGTCATCAAATATTTGGAAAATACAAAGGCTGATATAGATATCAGAAAATACATACCAGCTAAAGCAAGAGAGATCGCCAGTAAACAACCATTAGTAGTTCGACAGTACCAGACTTATTGAACTGATTACCCAGATGGTAAAGCACATGCAGGTACCACTGTCGTTGTCCACAACTACATTTCCCATCACATAGTTCCTTTGGTAGCACATGATTTCCTTCAGTCCACTGCAGTGTCAATCAGCACCTTCACTTTCCCCTCGCCCTAGCATCGGTGTACTGGCCTCCTAATAAATCCATTTCCGATTTCCAATTCATCTCCTTTCTAGATTTCATTGGACTTCGTTTCCTTGTGGGTGTGGACTTTAATGCCAAGGACCAAAAATAGGGTTCAAGATCACGAGGCCATCCTATGCTGTCTGCGCTCCCACGGGAACATTGATCCACTATCTGTCGTATCGGTCGTTTCCAAAGCATCTTCCCACTACACGCGGTGTCTTCCAATATTCCTGCTTAACATGACTGATTTTTTAAGCCCCTGTCACAAAATTCCCAATCACTACCTGCCCATTATGATGAACTACAACTTTGTCCACATTATCGCTGTATCCGAAACATGGCTTAAACCCTGCATTACTTCCTAATCTGTGTTTATAAATGCCTGCATATCTGAATTCTCGACCCCATACAACCCCCCACACAATCCCTTCTCGTAGAGATTACCTGCAACACGCGTCCTGTCCAATACGATGTAGTGTACCGCCATCCACACGTTCCTTTTGGACCATTTTTTAAGAAATACGGCCATTTGCAAAAGCGGTGTATACACCTATGTCAAATTATGTGCTGATAGTGGTTCACATTCATTAGATAAATATACAACATGAGTAACACATGTCATTGCAATAAAAATAAATTTGCCTTATTAAATAATATATAAACGATTTATAATACATGAATAATAAAATGTCCATTCATTTCAAACATTTAGCGTGAAACTAAAACTTTTATCAATACCGTTTACAGATTAGACTTCCTTCTCTTCAAAACGAACGGTGATTATTTATAATCGTGATTCGTCCTAAAGAAGATGAAGAAATAGAGAAAAAAATGATTCAGGAACTTTGTCCCCTATGAATAATTATGATGTACAAATAAACAACAAATTAAATGAATATATATACATAAAAGTATTGAATAGGAGTAATCTACTTTAAGATCTGTTGCTAAAACTAAAGAACAAGATGGAGAGAACACTGTTAAGAAGAGCTGGAAAAGGAGCTGGTATTATCTGATCTGCGGAAAACGTTATAAACAACAGTTGAGAAAAAAAAATACTTGCCGTGAGGAGAAGCCGACTGTTTGGACTGTGCATCGTTAAAAAGCGAAGCTGCACTCAAATTGACCAACCACGATAGGTTTGATGGGCCTTCATCTTTTGAAGACACCAATCTATCAAGCTTAATGTTAGCGATATCCTCTTTATTTAGCATATCCATTCCTCTGTCTTTTAGCACCAGATCGTTACTTAAATTTTGTTTGTCGTTCCTCATTCCAATGATTTTATTTGTTTGATTTTTAACATAGGCACCATTCTTCACCATGTCATCTATTATTTGTTTCCCGCGTTTTAAAATGTTTTCGTGTTGTTCAGTTAATTTTCTTTTGTTTGCCATATGGTTTACATTCAACGCTCTTCAATTGTCTGAAAAAATAAGAGTATATAAGTAAACAAAACAAGTGATTTGGAATTTGAAATCTGAGATTTCATCATCAGAAAATTTAAATGCTGAGACAGATAATTTTGATAAATAGTTTAATGAATGAATAATTATAAGTAATATAATATAATATTGAGTAGTTATTATTTTTTAGGGGGAGGGGGCCTCGACCAATTAATAAAAGAGGCAGACTTCTCTCTTATATCTGGCCAGGCCTATCCCTCTGTTAATAATTAAATAACTTCAATAATTTTTGATAAAGCATTTTCGTGTATTGATGAGTAAAAAATCGGGAGGTAATTGCAAGAGGTATTAACATTTTGTTAAGTTACTTGGTGAAATTAGAAAAATTTCACACATTTCAGGGGGACGTCATACCCCCTTGGCCCCCCTTTACATATTCAATATATTTCAAACAAAAGTAGTTCAATTCAATGGCCTTTTAATCGAAATTTTAACTTTTTTCGCTATGTTATGTTATTTTCATTTCTTCAGGTCCAGCAATGTAACCTTCATTTAACAGTCTCAAGGCTGAACTGACAACTATGGGAAATTTAAGTATAATGGGTGACTAGGACAGACAGACAGACAGACACAAGTGGAAAACATAGAGTTTCTGGTAATAAAAGACTAAATCCTAAAAATATGATTTTATAGTTGTTGATGATAATGAACTACCTAAGTGTTTAAGCCAGGATTCATATGTGATCACACAAGGATTCGCGAGTACAATAGGGACTTCAAATACAACTGCAAGTACTTAATGTTATTATTATTAAGTATTAATGTTTTTAATAAAATAAGTTTGCATACAAGAACTTTTTTGACCAAGCGCATTAATGTAAATGTGTAAACTATTCTGCTGCTTTTGGCGAGAAAATGATTAGTAAGATGACTGAACAGACTCAAGATAGATTTTTTAGAAATAGAATGGAAAGTCATTAAGGAGAGTCTATAAGCCTTAATAGAAAATGTGTGTGTATAAAGATATTAATTAATTTTAATTTTATATATATATATATATATATATAAGTTAACGATCGTCAACGAAAAACGAGAAGAAAAAGGAAAGAGGTTGAATGTAGTTACTGAACGAGAGTTGTCACAAGACTGTTTTTATTTGAGCCTTTTAAAGCCTCTCTAAATACATTCGGGATGTTTACATCCCGATGACTTAAGGATTAGGCTGGCTGCCTACGACGTCCGAACCTTAACTCCCCCCTGCCAGTTTACGCATATCTCTTCGTAAACTCCAAGGTCCGCCGCACGCAGCACACAGCCTGTAATCCCTTACATTACGTTTACGGTCTAATATATTCATAGTCCACACAAAAAAACAGGACACAAAGAAAAGAGATAATACAGAAATAAAACAAAAATAATAATAAAAAAAAATAATACATTCGCCCTGGACCCGGTGGCTCCCAGGTAAAAAAAAATGGAACATCCACAATATAAATAATGAAAACAAAAACTCTCTCTGAGCAGCACATGTGAAGTATATGATTCCGGATCAGTTGCTCCGTATCGGATCGAGGGCACACCATCTTACGCACATTCAACACCCTCCCCCCTGTGTTGGGAGTTTCAACTGTTCAATGTGAACGGTTCGCCTCTTCTTTGGGGTGGTCATACTCTCGATGGTCACGAGATTATGTTCCCGAATTATGATGACCTTAAAGGGCCCCTCATACCGAACAAGTTCCTTACTACGATTTGACACGACTTTTCTGTACACAACGGTCCCAATCGATATTGCTCCTATGCGATCCCGCACCTTCAAATTTGCCCGTGCCACGCGCTTGGATTTTTCGCGCATAATCTTATCGCGTACTTTGTACCACATCTTTCCGAGCTGTATGTGGGTGTTATAGAGCTGTGCCACCATTCCCTCATCCGCCACCGTCTCTGGCCAGTTCCTCGGTCTCACTCGTAATCCGAACAAAATTTCGAAGGGTGCTAACCCCGTCGTGGCATGTATCGAGTGGTTGTATGCCGCCACCGCCATTGGCATCGCTACGTTCGCCGACAGGCCTTTATCCACCTGGTACACGCGTAAGTGGTCGCTAAGGGTGCTGTGTAACCTTTCGATGGTTCCCCTGCTCTTGGGATGCCCGGGGGTATTAAAATGCCATGCCACATCCCGTTTTTGCATTTCGGCTCTCACGGTTGCATTGTCAAACTCCCGTCCCCCGTCCGACGAGATCCTCTCTGGTATGCCGTAGAATTGAAACCATGTGTTGAGGGCTTGTAATATGGAATCTGATGACTTGTCTCCCACCGCGTAGGCCATAGCCACTTTGCTAAATGGGTCGATGATAGTGACCCACTTAAAACCCCGCCACGTGAAGGTGTCCACTTGAATCTCCGTCAGTGGTGCTTCTGCCATGGGTGATTCCTCCTGGAGTCCCTGCGGGGGATGTCTATCATATTTCGTCTTCTGACAAACTTCGCATGCTCCGATTACCTCCTGAATAGTCCGCTGCATCCCCCACCAAAAATAGCGCCTTCGTAGTGCTTGTGCCGTCTCCTGCCCACCGCGGTGGTTGGTTTTTCCTTGGTGATACGCCAGTGTTACCTCGCGTTGCTGCTCCTCGTCCCGCAGGGTTTGGACCACGGAAAGACACCGAATGAACGAGCGATCCACCCCCAACAGCTCTTTCTGCCACAGCTTTTTAATTTTGTCCCACACAGTCGCGTTGCCCACGAATAAATGGTGTGTTTTGCCGGGTTTGGACACGTCCTTGAGAGCCTGACAAATTTGATCTCCTCGAACTCCTGGTGGTGACCAAATCGTCGCGATCTGACTCCTGCCGTACGTACTATGGAGTATTTTCAGAGCACCCGATGTTTGAGTTTTCCAAATGATCTGCTTCCGCTTATCATTGATAATTTCGTCCGTCGTCTTCATATCACGCGGTCTCTCTCCTATAGACTCGTCTGATGGTGTTTCCGCACTCCTGTCACTATCTTTCCGTGTGCTGCTGCTCCTGACCGCTTCTCCAGGCGTCCATTCCTCAATGAACTGCCTCATACCGCTCGATGTTTCCCCTTCTTCTATGGCGTTCACCATAATAGCGCGCGACAGCCAATCTGCCACGACGTTGTCTTTGCCTGGCTTATATACAATATCCAGATTGTATTGGGCTAAGAATTCCTTCCACCTTGTTACCCTTGAGGAGGATTCTTTGAGTTTTCCGACCCATTGAAGAGGTTGGTGATCCGTATGTATTCGAAACCTTCTGCCAAATACATACGGATGGAAGTGCCCAATGGCCCACACTATCCCGAGGAGTTCTCGTTCCAGAGCGCTGTACCGCGCCTCCGTGTCCGTCAGGCGTCTGCTCGCGTAAGCCACCCTTCTTCGCCTTCCTGTGACAATACTGCCCCCAAGGCATAGTCGCTTGCGTCGGTGGTGATCGTGAAATCCTTCTCAAAGTTAGGGAAAGCCAAAATCGGCGCCTCCTGCAAACGCGTCAAGCATTTGCGGATATTCTGCTCTATCAGCGGTGTGATCATTATCCGTGCTCCTTTCCGTAGTAAATTGTTAATGGGTACCATATATTCTGCCATGTCCGGCACGAAACGGCGGTAGTAATTGAGCGTGCCCAGTAATCTCCGAATCCCTTTTACGTCTTTTGGCACCTCCATTCTCTGGATCGCTTCTACTTTCGTCGAGTCTGGTTGAACCCCTTCCTGTGAGATTGTGTGCCCTAAAAAACTAATCTGCTCCTGTCCCAGTGACGATTTGTCTATTGACAGTTTCAACCCAAAATCCCTTAATCTCTCAAATACGTTCCGGAGGTGTTGAATATGTTCCGATTCCGTTCGGCTGAAGATCAGCAGGTCATCCATATAAATTTGGCACATATTTTCGTCCATTCCTCTCAGAAGTTCGTCCATGAGACGCTGAAAGGTTATTGGAGCATTTTTGAGACCGAACGGCATTCTCGTGAACTCAAAATGCCCTCTTTCAAACGAAAACGCCGTTTTATGTTGGTCATGCGCAGCTAGTTTGATCTGATGGTACCCTGCTTTTAGGTCCAATGTGCTAAAAATTTTTGCACCGTTTAGTCTGTCTAGGATGTCTTTGAACCGCGGGATCGGATATTTTTCGTCCAGGGTATTATCGTTAAGTTTCCGAAAATCTACCACGACTCGGTATTTTTCCTCACATTCTCCCGGTCGACTTTTCTTTTTCACTGCCCACAAAGGGCTATTATACGGAGACGTGCTATCTCTGATAATACCTTGGCGCTTGAGATCCTCGATCTCCTTTCTAATGTGTTGTCTGAGCGCTTGCGGATACCGCCTCTCCTTCACATACGTCACCCGCTCTACTTTTAACGGGATCTCATGTAGCATTTTCCCCGTTGCTCCTAGCTTGTCCCCTTCAGCGAAAAAAATATCCCTACATTCGCTCCGCAGACTCTCCCTCCAATCCTCCACTCTCTTAACCGCTCCTATTTGCTCCGTTTCGCCCCTTACGCCCCCCCGGCTTCGATAGGTTCGCTTCCCTATTCTGATCCTCCAGTTCTCACCCTCGTTTTCGATGCGCGCGCCTACTTTTCCCAGTAAATCACACCCCACTATTATCTGGTATTCCCGTGGCATGTCTTCCACGACGTGTACTTTTATGTCACCCATTACTTTCGCCCATTCTTTCAGCCCCACGACCGCTTCTCCCATTACTTCGCAGGGTCCCCCAAGAGTAAGTAATTTACACTTTCATACCTTGATCTGGTGTGCCCTCTCTCCTCCACGCAACCTCTCTAACGCACCACGAGATATTATTGTATTGGTGCTGCCAGTATCAATGAGGCACCTCTCCCCCTTCCCGAACTCGATAATTGGCAAACCACACATCCTTTCCCGACCTGTATTGCACCTTAGGATGCGGTCGCCTCTCTGCTGCCACTCTCCTCAGGCCACCGTACGCCGCTCCCATCTGCGCGAGGGATTCTTCTGCCACTCTCGTCGTCTGCTCCCGCTGCGCTTCGACTCCTCTCCGTCTGTCTCCGACGTCCCTGATGACTCGTCGCCCGATGATCCAATTTCTCTTGGTGTCGCGCTCCGCCTCTCCCGGATTTCCTGGTTATTCACCTCCATTGGTTCTGCTTTGTGAAATTCCCTTCTACGAAACAAGTATGGACATTGTCTTGCTATGTGTCCTTCTTCCCCACACTCAAAGCACTTAGTGCGAGGGCACTGAGCTACCTGGCCCGTCTTTCCACAACCATGACATTTCCTTTCTTCTTTCCGAGGTGCGTACCTAGGCCTCGTCACTCCCAATCTTCTCTCTCTTGTCGCTCCCCTGTCTCTACCGGCAAACGGCGTTTCCTGTCTCTTCCACACTGCTTTTGGGGTCCTGTTTCTCCTATATGGGATCTGGGTCCAATCGTTGTCATCTTCGTTCATTTTTACTTCTTCTTCCCTTGCGCTAGCATCTATCATCGCCTGGGCGCATTCGAGGAACGATCGCTCATTAGGGAACCCTTCCTTCCTTCCCGTCTCCTTCGCTAATTGTACCTTTAAGATTGTAGACAGGAATCCCATCCTGCCCTCCACTTCATCGGCGCTAGTTGTCTCCCTCATTTTCTCATTTATTTTATTGTAGCGGACAACCAGGACTGCAGCATACTGTCCACTATTCTGTCTCGGAGATTTCTCGAAACATTTGGAATATATCCTTCTCTGGGGTCCATCGTCCCCCCCCCATATGTTTTTTTCAGTCTCGTCTTTACTATCTCCCATGGGGTTTCCTCGTCCGCCTGTATCAGGTTCAGCACCTTCCTTTTCACCCTGCACACCAGGTCTGCCTTTATTGACTTAGCGTCACCTGGGTCGAGTAACCCTTCGTCCATCTTGGCTTGTATCCTCTCCATAATCCTATCTCCACCTTTGAGAAAATGATTTAACTCACCTATTTCCCCAGAAAATTTTTCGAGGTCTGAGATCATTTTCCTCATGTCCTGTGACGTCACTGCCCGCACCTTCATCCATGCCAGTGAGTTCGCATGGGGTTCAGCCATGGTTTCTTTAGGTAACTGTGGAACTTCAAACGCTGCCGGCCGCAATTCCACCATTACCTACTTAAATTAAATCACACGAAAGTGAATGAGAAGGAAAAAAAAACAAAAACCAACTCGCACGTTAATGACTCGAACCCACTCCGCTCCCGGGTTTCGGCACCAGTTAACGATCGTCAACGAAAAACGAGAAGAAAAAGGAAAGAGGTTGAATGTAGTTACTGAACGAGAGTTGTCACAAGACTGTTTTTATTTGAGCCTTTTAAAGCCTCTCTAAATACATTCGGGATGTTTACATCCCGATGACTTAAGGATTAGGCTGGCTGCCCACGACGTCCGAACCTTAACTTATATATATATATATATCAGCATGAATAAAACGATGTAAATGCTGAATAGAAAATAACTAAGGACGGCCTGGGGTGCAAGGTGGTGCCTGGCGACATGGCCCACTGTGGTACAAATCACAGTTTACTGCTGCAAAACTCAAAAACTCATGCTTGGTTCGATATTGTATGTATGTGTGTTATATAGAGGAGTTCTCACAGCTGTTATTTGTATCGAAGGCCTCTCAAAGAACACTTTTTTTTTTTTAAGTGAGTAATGTAAACAATTGTAATATTTTTTTCCATATTATTATATTATTTCCAAAATGAGACGTTTACATGTTTATAAATATTTGTGTACACGTGTATACCTTGTTTATAAAATTTTAGTCCTTCATGATGCACAGGCGAAGCGTTAACGGCTTAGTGATATTGTTTCTATAAAATAATAATGAAGAGACTAAATCTTAATGCACAACTCATAAAGTAAACACGTGTATTTTTCCAAAAAGAAGGCTTACACATTTTTCAGTACCCCAGGCAGTACCAGACTTATCAAACTGATCACCCAGATGGAAAAGCTCATGCAGGTACCACTGTCATTGTCAATAACTCCATTTCCCATCACATAGTTCCTTTGGTAACACATGATTTCCTTCAGTCCACTGCAGTGTCAATCAGCACCTTCATTTTCCCCCTTACTCTAGCATCAGTGTACTGCCCTCCCAATAAATCCATTTCCGATTCCCAATTCATCTCCTTTCTTGACTCCATCGGGCATCGTTTCCATGTGGGTGGGGACTTTAACGGAAAGCACCAACATTGCAACAAAATCTACGAAAACACGAGGATGTGTTGTGACGCTTTGCTTTCTGCACTCCCACGGAAACATTGCTCCACTATCTCTCCTGGCACAGCCACCTATTGGCCACCTGATCCCCACCAAAATTCTGATCTCCTTGACTTCTTCTTTTATAAAAGTTTAGGAACACTAAACTATTTACTTACGCGCCTTGATGACCTCTCCTCTGATCACAGTCCTTTGATTCTAACCATTTCCCTACGACCAATTCACAAACTGCCTCCTCCTTCATTTATTAGGGGCCCAGTAGATTAAGACCACTTTCGCCAGCTTTCTACAGATTCCGTAGACCTCAAAGTGTCCCAGAAAACATCCCAAGACCTAGACGATGGAGTGTATTCTTTCACTACTCTGATCCAGGGGTTGGTTTGGGAGACATCGTCAACCCACCGCTATCCAAAAATTCACTATCAAAATCCAATCCAAACGCCGCTACAGAACAGTGTGGCAAAGAACCCGGCATCCTGCTGATCGTCCCTCGTACCATCATTACTGCGGATTGGTAAAGCGGCAATTGGCATCCTTCCGATCCAATTCTTTTAATTCCCACCTCTCCTCTCTGTCTATCAGGGATAACTCCCTGTGGAATGTTACTGGCGGATCAAAGTTAGTGGAGAAAAATGTGCCCATATTACCTTTTCCCACTGTCGAAAGTACTGTCCACTAGTTTTTTTTTAATTCCATTCCTCTTCTTTTATTCGAGACAGTACGGTACTTATACTTAGGCTTCCATCTCGACAAACGAATGACATGGAACCCACATACGAAGCTAAAAAGACAAGAACTAAACAGACACTTTGGACAACTGTACAGACTACTTCGAAGGACATACCATCTCTCAATAGAAAATAAATTACTAATCTACAAAGTTATGCCTAAGCCAATCTGGACATATGAAATAGAGCTATGGGGGAGAGCAAAAAAGTCAAACATCAAGCGTATCTAATCCTTTCAATTAAATTTCCTGAGAACAATAGTAAAAGGCCCTTATTACGTCCACAACAAAACCCTTAATAACGATCTAAATATACCCTACATTCATGAACTCATCCCTTTTAAGTTCATGAGTAATCCTCTTCGGAGACTTAAGTGCCAGTGGCCTCGTGACCTGACATAAATACATGACAGTTTGACTCCTGGCAATTGCCAGTTTCTCCAATTATCTCCTGAGCGTCCGGGCTCTCGCCCTCTTGGTCTGTCTACATTGGCTCTTATCCAGTGACGTGGCTGGCGGAGGAGCGTGGGGGACTTCCCAAGACTCCGCTTCCTCTTTTGCATGCGAGGGTGGTAACAACCATGTGGATTTGGGAGGTTCCTGGGCTGCCTGAAATACTATATGAATGAGCGAGTGAATGAAAATTGTATATATTCTATGAATGAGGACATTTATCACAATTACTTATTGCCCAATACGACAGATAGTAATTTTATCACAATATCTGCCACAAACCAGGTATAACAAGTATTCGTATATTTAAAAACAATATGCATACATTTAAGTATTTATAATGAGTTTAAACTCAAATCCATCCTACCACAAACATACTTCCTTATCCTTAGCTTCTACCGATATAAATGAAACTTCCTTGTTCAATGTGGCTCAGAATACGCAAACTACTTTCCAGTCGATGCCAAATTCCTCAAGGTAGTTTTATGGGTCTGTACCCTCTATCCCCCAAGTACTTTGCTGATAATACAGCTGTGCTTTAATCCCAACCAGACCCCGATAAGCGTCCCACAACCTCCAAGTTCACGTCTCCAAAATTTAGAGCTAGTGTAACTTATGGATTAAACTCAACGGGGGAAAATGCACCCACATTATTTTAATGAAAATAAAACGAAATGAAAAAAATACTCATTATTATCGGGCATTGTTCCCTTAAAACATTAATATAAAAATAAATAGCTTATTAACAATATTGATCCTATTTATGTACATATGTGATGACCTAAATGAGCTAAGATCATCATGATATAGAACAAACAGAAAAGATAAATAAATAGAAGTTAATGACATTCGTACAATTATAACTAGGGACATTGCTAAAATATATGGATTATTAGCAGGGGAAATGAGCGTGAAAGGTTGCAAGGAAGTAATAAAATAAGGAAGGAAAAATAAAAATTATTGATTGTTGAATTATGAACTGCTAGACTAAAGAGATATAGGATCTAGTAAAATATGAATCTGGAGAGATAAAGAGCTACAAATAATGATCAGAATAGAGTTCCATGAGCGTGCATAAGAAGAAAAATATAGGAATAGAGTTCCATGAGCGCAGTTAAGAAAAGAAATATAGGAATAGAGTTCCGTGAGCGCGCATAAGAAGAGAAATATAGGAATAGAGTTCCATGAACGCACTTAAGAAAGGGAATATAGGAATAGAGTTCCATGAGCGCGCTTAAGAAAAGGAATATAGGAATCGAGTTCCATGAGTGCGCATAAGAAGAGATTAGTTTAGTCATGGTTCTGCCCAAGAGCAGAGATCCAAGGAAGAATTGAGACGATGATTTCCAAAAGCTAGTAAATCTACTAGCTACATATACATATCTGCATTTCATTGCACCAACCACCATGGTAAGTAGGAATTTGTAAGATTTGTGTGTACATGTTGCAAATTAAAAAGTGTTTTGTAACTATTTTTTATGTTAGAAAGCTATGAAAAATGACTATCAGTTTCTTCCTATATTATGGAAATAAAATATCATTATGTTTGCACGAGTATGGCAACGTAATCGCTTTTATGCAAAATGGGTGAAACATTACTTTTTGTAAAAGGGGCATTATCACATTTAAATCTAACTAAAGTCTATCTAGGTAGTTCAAAAAGTAAGTAAGTTTGAAAATTTTCTAAAATTTTACAGGAAACACAAAATTCTCACCTTAATTTGTTATTGGACCAATTTACCGAATTATTTTTGCAGAAATATCTAGATATTTGTTTACATTTATAATTTTTTTTTTGATCAGTTTATTGCACCATTCGTGAAACGAGACAGTCTCTGAGGATCATGAGTATAAATGTTAGGAAATAATTCATCTGGTGCAATAAAATGAAGTACTTATGAGGAATGTTTTGTTTTACATCCATTCAATAAGGATTTAAGAACTTCATACCACCACTTCTTTATTCATGGCCTTCTTTTTATTTTATCGTTTTTCATTTCCTAATATATAGCTAATAATTTTTGTAAAAATTAATAGGTACCTCATCTAAACTTAATATCTTTAGATGTGAATCAAATGGAAAGGCTACTGTTCCTTGGATCAAGATCTTTAATAGAACATCCGAGACCGAAGGGAAATGATCTACTTTAAAACAGACACAGATCATGTCTCGAGACCCTCAGAGAGGACGCTATATACAACACAAGCGTTCTCAAAATGGGGAAAGACTAGCGAGGAGATCAGGAGTTTGTTGGTTTGTAATGGGGTGAGATGATGTCAACGTGTGAACAGTTTGAGGGTCGGTAGGTGATTTGGTAAACGAGGCCTTTCTATATGATAGAACATCGAGGTTTTTGACTCATGTGAACAAGTTGCATTCTTTTCCATAGCCTGAAAGGTGACAATTCTGCAGGTGGATTTGGCCGATTCCTGGGCTATATTGTATGAATGTATATTTTAAATTCTCACTGAATGATAATGGGATATTGTAAGGTATAAATAATAACATATCCATTGTCCATTGCTCTATTAGGGCATATTGCAATTTTCTATAAAAAATGATTTTAAAAACATGAAACTTCTGCGGCGACTTAAGCCCAGCTAGGAGAAACATCTTTTGATATTGTTTCTTTACTTTTTGAACTGATTTTAATTTAGTTCATTAAACTGGGAGTTCATGGCCTGCCGTAAATTTATAATGAGTAGATAGTTTGTTGGGATACAGGTTTGGGTTAATAAAAGAGAGTTAGATTTCTATTAAATTTATCAATGGACAAAGTTTCCACTTCACAAGTCTGCAATAGAAGATATGGTCCGAGGATGGATCCAAGATATTGGCTGCTTAGCCACACTTAAGAAATGGGGACTCATTTAATTTAGTTTGCACATGTTTGGCTTTATGTTTATTTTCAAAAGAATAACTATTTAGTTCATAGTACTTAAAAACAAAATTTATTCGGTAAAAAATCGTCGATTTTTCGGATGAAGCAACTAATACTCAGACTAACTAGTTGTATATGGCGTACCACTATTGGTCGCTGAAAGCGTAAAAAATACAGTTAATAGCCCAAATTTGGATTAAAAGAACTTATTGACTAAGCAGACTTTATAATGTGGATTTGAAAAGTTTTTTTTTTAATTTCGTATACATTTTTTTATGTACTACTTGGTTCTGTGTCCTTAATAATGTGAAAAACTTCATTTTTAATCTCTAGTGTTTTTTTTTACATTTTTCAAGTTATTTCACTATTAAACAAACCAAAATGACCACAGTTCACCTTTAAAATATCAAATAGGATAATTTTTCTTTCACCAGCATTACAAACGTACACATATCCATCTTTCCATCTTTAACGTGCATATTTCAAAGTAAAACCTCTCCTATCAAGCCCGTGATTGATAAATGAAAACAAATGCATGAAGCCTGAAATTGCATAGAGTTTTTTCAGGCCATATTTCATTTGACTAATTTGTTTGTTTACTAGGTTGACGTGAAACTGGTATCATGGCAAATAGGTGTAAGTATGAATTATGGTGAAATAGCTGGAAGACATAATGGAGACGCTGGAACAAGGTATTCCCAACATATTTTCCCCAAGTTTCAGTCTGTCAGTCTGTTTAAGTGATTTTGAGTCACCTAGGAATTAGAAATATTTCAGAGAGATCCGTTTGATAAATCGATGTCATGTGAATACTGCTAACTCAATAGACATTATCGCTTAGTAATTAAAAATATGCTTTCCGGTCATAATGAGTGTAGTATTGAATTAAAAAGTTTGAGCTCGCAATAATTAATATGTGATGGTCTTTGTAATTGATGGTCTATAAGTTCGTTGAAATCGTCACGTTTTTGAAACCACCGTTTGTCTTTAAGGCATGAAATTTTCAATTTAAAATTATGTTATATTTTCATCTAACCTTAAACATTAACTAAAAAATTAGTCTAAGACTTAAAATTTGTCGATTTGTTGAGTTTTTTAGAGAGTAATTTAGGGAAGTAAAAACTTAGTGGTATGATATACCATACTTCACTTTTTATTTTTGGGGGAACATTTATGTTTAAGACGAAAATTACGAAAACTTAATTACGAATAAAACCAAGTTGATTTTATTTTAAAAAATAGCTTATTTTTATTTATTTATGTATTGGTGGTCCGATCTATATTTACGAATTAAATACAGTGTTTTACGTTAGTAAACACCCTTTATGGACCAAACCAAATTTAGCTAGTGTTCCACTAAACTAATCCACTAATGCTTCTTCCAAGCAGTAGCAGAAACAAATTAATATATAAAAAAAGCATTATAAAGTAGAACCTTTCAAAAATAAAATAAAATATTACTTCTATTTTAAACTGTGATAATTATGTATAAATATGATAATTATAAACTGTTCAAGAGGGTCACAGGCTTATCAGTTATTAACTTGTCTTTGATCATATAAAGTTTTCAATTTTCAGATAGAATGCTGAAGAAATTAGTCTACAAGAAGCATTTAGTACTAATAATTTTGACTCATTCACTAAATGTAACATATTTATTTAAGATATTTATTTTAAAATGATTCTCATTAGATTATGTGCTTAAAATAAACTATTTGTAGTAACTACATGTATTGAGTGACACCAGTGATTTCATTTTAAAACGGGTAGATTTTAACTAGCAATGGCTAGCAAAATTTCCACCAGTGACACAACTACAATTTGGCATGATAATATCCAACAGTGAGAGTGATGTCAATATGAATTAAAAAAGCAATACAGTAAAAAAAAAAACCATACATGCATATATAATAAATACCTGAATAAAAGGTAAAAAGCCCATTAAATGGTTAATAGTCATGATGTAAGGTAAGGTGTGTGGTATGAAACGGACTGAATAAGGGTGGCCGAACGGGGGAGGCCCCGGGCCCACCTGTCCACTGGTACTGCCAAGAACGGCTACCACCCCACATCCTCCACCCCTTGCCTTTTTGTCTGCCTCGTCACCGCCTTATCGCAACCAAAATCCTATCTTCTCGAAAATTAAACTGATCCAAAAATGTTTAACTTTGACTAAAATCCACCATAAAATAAAAGACACATTATGGACATGGAAAATGTTCGTTATTTAAATGAACCCTATAACAAGAATACAGGCAAGAAGACAAACTCTATAACACCATAAAATAAAAAATGTGTTTGCATATATATTCCAATAATAATAAAATATTTTACAGAAAATAGCCAAAAATGCAAGATTACAATTTGATTTGATGTGATATAAGTTTAAAAGTGAACACTATCTCAAATATCTTGTTTTACGGCTATTAATTAAAACATCAGTTTTACTATATAATAAAAACTCAGAAATAATTAAAATTGATTTTTTTTTTGCTAATTGGTATGCATTGTCAACAATTGCACAGTGAACATTTATGCACATTATTGACTAGTCTCCACGGTTGGCAGTTCAACTTAAGTCACATTCTTTTCTGATTTCCTTTATGCATTTAATTATCTTAATACTAATACTTTGCGTTAGGTAAATAGGTGCTATTGTATTAAAATGCAGTTGTATATATTATATAATAGTTACTATTGTGTGTATGTATTCTAATGTGGTTGTGTGTTGAATCTAAACCATAAACTTTTCAACTATAATATCATCTATAATCATCAGTCATAGTTATCAACGATAATAGTTATCTCCCAAGATATGCGATCCTATTTCAACAATTCAAATAAAACGTCTCATTTTTGTGCAATTATCAGTGGAATATTAGACAGGTATTCAACTTTTTTTTCCATATTTTCCATTCTTTATTAAAACAATTACTAAATTGCCCCCAAATTTATTTAGGGAGATCATTTATGTAGGACTTAAATGAAGGGGGCAAATGCTAGATTTTTGGCTAAGCCCGAATAATGAGTGAGGTAGCAGATAGGGGTTGAATGGGATAGTAACTACTTGTGAATGGTTGGAGAGAAATAATCGAAATCAGAGGATAGAACTATTGGAGAAAGTTAATGATTTTAACTGGGAAATAAGGACTGAGTGGTCTATGGTATCATATCAAATGCTTTGGAGAATTCTAGGAAAATTAGGACTGTTGATTTTTGTTGAGTAATAGCAGTATGAATGTCACTAGTGATATTAATTAGAGCATATTGTATAGAGTAACTGGTGTTTTTGTCCCAGATTGGAAAGGATCGAGAAGTTAGGACTGTTCAATGAACAGGAATTTGGGACTGGGCTAGTCTTTTCAAAAGGTTCGAAGAGGTTAGATAGGATGGAAATAGGGCGATAGTCATTTTCCTATCGCCTATTTTCCTATCCTAACCTTACGATTTTTTTTAAGTGTTGGACTTAGGCTTTTTTTCTTAAAGGGAAAAATTCCATATTTGGAGAAGAACAGCAGACCAACAGGAAGTTTTATTACTTAACCTGAAGAGGTTATAAGGTCTGTAGGAAAGACATAGTTAAAATTAATAGCATTAAATGGTGGGCCGCAAGAACTATAGGATGAGGGAGATGGTGAAATGGTTGAGGAGGCAGGTACAAAATATGAGTATCTCATAAGGTGAAACTAGGAATATCTCTGAGAAGTAATTACCAGAGGAGTCACAAAGGGCGAGTTTTTGAAAGAGTCGCCATTTGGATTGGGAATCATGAAGAGGGCTTCATAAAATACTTGAACCTCCCCCGCAAGACGTTTACCTGGGTCAAGTTGTGGAGTACCCAGAGCCCCTGATAGTAATCTACAAACCTTGTGCCATTTCAGGGCTTAGAATTTTCGGAGGTAAGGACGCCCAGTTTGTGGCAGGTTATCGGCTAAGGATGAAAAAATGGGATCTGGGCACTATAGAAAATTTTGATTAGGTCTCGAGAAGACAGAAAATGACAAGCATCGAAGAGAAGTCAATAACGTTAACGGAGATCCAGCCAAGTGTTGGATTTACAGGTGTGGTGAATAGAATTTTACAATCTATCGACGGAACTATGAAGAGATGGAGTGAAAATAACAGTTCCTCCAGGTGACGCTTGTCGTAGGAATCCCATATGAGGTTAGTATTTAAGTCTCCGGAGATTATAATATTGGAGTAAATAGGAACGAAACTGTAGAGGGTTGATGGTCGGAAACATGTGGTTAAAACATCAGTCATGCTGAGAAGGAGTAACGGGAGATGCACAACGTACCAGCAGGAAGATGCTATGGGAACAACGACGGAATATGATGAAATAAATGAAAAATATATATATGACGAAAAATAAGTATAAACAGTGACGCTCCAAATATATAAATATATGAAAAAAATATAGAACAATGAAGAGAAGAAAACATAAAAGCAGGTTGTGGGATGGAGGCTGGCGTGGTAGAGGGGGTGGATTATATAATTTAAATAGTGGCCAAAGCTATGTGGGCAATAGAAATAAATATAAATACTGTGGAATAAAATCAAAATTACAAAAGAACAGTTGAGGGGAAGTCACGCGAAGACACCCAGATCCCCCGGTTTTCCAATGACAACAATCGATATGCCGATGTCCCACCTGCATTTGACTCTTCAGTCAGCGAACCAGATGAACCTCATTCTCCCCACCAATCTCATCTGCCTCACCAGCCAGTCGTCTTTCGAAGACTGAT